>CM060932.1:603230845-603855845 GCA_030765085.1 Allium cepa | reverse complement strand
AGAATATCTTAAAATACCTATTTGGATATATAGATTTAATAAATTCGGTTCCGGAGGCATAGCGGGCTTTTAGGGCCATAATTTGTTCCGTACGTTCGCTTATCCGGTCCATCTACTCTATCTCTAGTCTACCTATATAAGCACGGTTATAAACCCTAGCCCCATTTTATTTTCCCTTTTGCTGTATGTTCATTTCTTCATCTCCTTCTCCTCCTCAAATGAATGCAAACCTAGATCTACCCCAATCCAAATTTCAGTGAAAATCCAAACTCTCCAGAAAAATTCCACATAAATATATGTTAATCTTCTCGAAACACGTAATCCCATGGTGAAATTCGTTTTTCAGTTGGAGTTACCGTTTACCCAGAATAAATTCAAACAGTTCGTGGCCGTTCATCAGCGTCGCATCAAAGTTCGCCTGATCGAAATTCTGTTTCTGGGTATTGTAGTATGGACGATGGGGAGTGCATCCATATAATTTTTGCGGCAGTTCGACGGTTAGATCGTCCGAAATTTGTGGTTTAGGGTTTCGAATCTAAAGGTGGGCGGCAGTCTCGTGGCCGATTTGGAGCGACTAGGGTTTGTCGTGGGGGTTTATGGAGGCGGCCTGGCCTCAAGGGTTGGTCGGCCTGGCTGCGGTAGGTGGTGGAAGCGGGGGCGATGAGGTTTTGATGGCAGGGCCGTGCAAATTGCGTTGGGTTTCCCTGTAGCGTGCGTTCAAGGGTGACTGTCTCGCGTGCGTGAATCAGGTTGGAGCAAAGTGAAGTGATGACGTGGCAGGAGTGTAGGTGAGTGGTCCATCTTTTGTTTATTTTTAATTTGAAATTCAAGTGCAATTTTCGACATAACTCTCTCATACGAACTCCGTTTCACACGAAATTTCTTTTGTTAGGATCGTTATTAAATTCCGGATCTGTTTACGCTGGTTTGGACAGATTTGGAGACCGTCGAATTTTTGGGTTTAAATTGGATTTGAATTCAATTTAAATCGCAAAGGTGAGTGTTTAAACCCACTCACAACTACTAGAAGCTTTTATGTTTGTTAAGTTAATTTTTGAAATGAATAGAAATTTATTTATGAGTATTTGGCATGTTTATTTCACTCATATTTGTTGAATTGCATTTATTAAGTTTAACTGTTAATTTAATTTATTTATTGCGTATTAATTGATAGTTAGAATTTATTTGTTTGCCTATAAACTGCTAGTTAACAGTTATATAGATTATTACTGAATATAAACTGTTAGATTAATAGTTGTTAAATTTAATCTGAATAAAATTGCAAGTTATTACCTGTTATATATTATCAAATATAAATTGTTATTGATTGATATTGCTTGATGATTGTGATTGGATGATGGGTGATGTTGATGGATGTTTATTCTATATCATTAAATTGCAAATTATCATGCATATTTTCTTTCATTCGGGATTGTGGTTTGAAATGATATACAACCGCAAAATTTTATATTTTTTAAATTGCGGATTGAAATGATAAATATCCGTATCACTTGACCATAGGATAGAAAATTATATACAGGCATCGCGATCTATATTTAACTATTTTAATGTGATTTCTATGGTTTGGATGGAATACGGTTTATAATAATCTTAAATTTTATATTGTATAAATATTATTCTTCCATATATATACATATGAAGTTGAAAATTTTGAAATTAAAAGGTGTATAAATCTCTTTATTAAAAATGGAAAAAAAAATTAAGAAAATGGAGTTTGATAATTTATATCATATGTTTAAATTTTAAGTTTGGAAATTTTAAGATATGATATTTATAATTGGATTTTTCCCAAGATAAATTGAAATGAATATTCTAGTATAGTTTGAATTGAAAAAATATATATTTTATTACTAGAAATTGGAGTTTTTATTTATTTATGGATTTTATGTGAATATTCAAGACTAATAAATAGAACATTCGATTTGTTGAAAGAATAAAATCCAACTTTAGTTTGAAATATTAATACTCCAAATGGATATACGTATATATATATATATATATATATAAATTGAAGTGGTTTTGGAACTTGAGAGAGATAATACAAATTTTGGTTTAGACTTTAATAAAGAAATGTATTTGTAAAGCCATGAGAACTATTTTCTTTACAAAGTAACATTTAAGTTAAACCTTTTAATTCATATACCGTTGAATATCCAAACCATTCAAGTTTTAAAAGTTATGGTTTTAAATTATGAATTTCGAAATATTATGCTTTGAAAGGATATTTGGCTTTCAGACGTTATAAATTTTAAAGCATTTGGATTTTTGAAAAGGTTTATATTTGGGATAAAGGATATCATATTGTTTTGGGTTTTAAAATGATATCGTATTCATGATTTTAAAATGGAAATGTTTATTCTGGTTTTAAAGTATGAGCTATTTTTAAATGACCGCGGTGTTATAATAACGATGGGTTGGCAAAGAGACCGGGATCGGATATGGACATACTCTCTGTCGATACCGAAAACCACTTTGACTAACCGTGTACGCGGTGGAGATTCCAGAATGAAGTAGGTGGTGGCGACGTTTCCTGTAAGGTAAATACGTGGACCCGACTCCCGTGAGTTGGCATAAGGTGGCTAAAACAGGAGCGATTCTCAGGCCAATGAGGTCATTCCTCTGATCGGACCCTCCTCTTCGATATTATACTTTGACTTGGATTGATTCAGTGGCCACTTCTATATTTTGATTTTGGGGAGTTAGTCCGAGGTGGGCGGTAACTGCGGCTACGCGTTTCCACCAGCCTGGATAGCAATTGGTATATCTACCCTGGCATTGCCTAGTTGTGCCGTGTCACCTACCATACCGAGCCTTTACTACGAGTTTCTATTTGTGGCGTACCAATGGAGTATCCTCTGGTAGCTTCCCGATCAGGAGGTATTACGGTACTGTATAGACTATTGGCATTTTACGTGTTAAGGTGGAAAATGTAAAGCCTTAATGCTATTTAAAAGTAAGTTTATTTTATGAATAGACACTATTATAATAGCGCAATATACTACATAGTAAATAGTTTAACGGATCCTTAGGAGATGTAAATCCCGAACATCTCTTGAGTTACTGTATTCATATTTATTTCTGTTAATTTAACTCACATAAGATCTTTTAGTCTGACTCGAGTGTTTTTGTCCTTTCAAATTCGCTCGGGTCAGTCCGAGCGTTTCAGGATCGAAGATTTTAGCTTTGGAGGACGAAGACGAAGAATCTGTATTATATTATTTATAGTATTGCACCACACTCTAAATTTCCGCTGCATTGTTTGTATTGGTATGTGTAACTCTGATATTCATTGTATAAGTAAAATAACTATTTTGTAAACAGTTATCATGAACTGTATATTGATTATTATATTTATCCTTCCGCTGTGAGATTCTGTTTTGTTTTTATTTCTTCTCTGTTTTTCTTATTTACCCCATAACAATCCGCCCTTCCGTATGGTTTGAACTGGCACGTGTGTCGGTTTAAAGTGTGCGAAAAGGCGGGACGTTACAAAAACTCCTCAAACATATCTCATTTTATTCCATTTCTCATTTCATTTCTTGAAAGAAAGAATTTTTTTTAAATACATCGAGTATTTGTTGCCATTTTATTTTCCAAACCATTCAAAATCTTGCCTTTTATTGCATAGCCTCTTTATTACTTATCTTAGCCGTTCATTCCTTTAATCTAGCCATAAATTTCCCTTGCATATCACGCATAAAAACTTCCCAAAACTTCTTATTATCATTTGCATGAAAGGAAATTATATTCAAGCTCTAGATCCATGGCTTCTTTTCCTCTTCTTTCTTTTTCTCTTTTAGTTTCTTCTTTGTTCTTCATGCTTATACTAAGCCTCTGGCCTCTAGCACACCTCTAACCATCATGACCAAGCAATATAAGATGATGGTTGAAACTATATGTGGTGTAACCAAGCCTTTGATTGAATAAGGCAAGTTATGTCACTTTGATTCATTCATTTTTCCATTGTTTTAACATCTATTGTTTTGTGTTGAATCATATTCTTATGTATGTAATATTTGTTTGCATATAAGATTTGGATCTGACTCTTCATCCACTCAAATTCGCATTGTGCTTTGTCGTGCTTTTTCGTGCTTTGTGAAGTTTGGATTTTTATTCTGAATTTGTCAATTCTAGCTTTTAAAAGGTGAGTTTTTATCACTCTAGACATATGTACTTATATTTTTGTGGAAAAAATGACAAGTGAATCTTTAGAAATTGATATGTCATTCATATATGCCTGTGTTGTGATTACATGATGATAAATACCGTTTATATATTTGTTACATCATTTGTTACGATATTATACGTATACTGTTATTTTATTTCAGTTAATCACCACTGCAAGTTCCCTATCACTATGGGTTGAAATGATACATACCCGAACGGACTTTAGGATTTGGAATATATGGAATTTTAACTTAAAATTTGATTTAAAGATTTGAAATATAAAGAGATATCAGTTTTTATAAGTTAAAATGTTATAAGCCGATAATTGGTTTAAAGTGTAAAGTTTTAGTTAATGCAAGAAACATGTAAAAATTTAATTTATGAAAGAAATGTGTAAAGTCCTAATTAATGAAAGAAACGTGTAATGTTTCTAATTAATGAAAGAAACGTGTAAAGTTTTAATTAATGAAAGAAACATGTAAAGTTTTAATTAATGTAATATTGATTAAATGATAAATGCTCTTTACTGTAACAGAAATGTAAATTAAAACGTACATTTGGTGATGTAAGTTTTAATTAGTGTAATATTGATTAAAATAATAAATTCTCTTTACTGTAATAAAAATGTAAACTAAAACATACATTTGATAATGTAAGTTTTAATTAGTGTAATATTGATTAAATGATAAATGCTCTTTGCTGTAATAGAAATGTAAATTAAAATGTACATTTGATAATATAAGTTTTAATTAGTGTAATATTGATTAAAATGATAAATGCTCTTTATTGTAATAAATTTAAGTTAAAACGTACATTTGACATGTAAGTTTTAATTAATGTAATGGTGTATTTTAAATTGATTAAATTCATAAATGTTCCTTACTGTAATAATAAAATGTAAGTTCATAATGTATATTTGATATGTAAGTTTTAATTAATGTAAATGGCATATTTTAAATGATTAAAATAATAAAGTATCTTTATTGCAATAATAATGTAAGTTAATAAGGTACTTTTAGCTTAATATAAGAATTTCAGCTTTAAATTGGATATTACAGTAACAACGTTTATTTAACTATAAGGCTATGATAAAATGACCATGTAAAAATTTGTAAGTATATAAATACTTTGATTATATAAGAGTGGAAAGTATTACATTCCAAAAATGCTATGATTCCTTAAGGTTACATTTCCAAAATGCTATGATAATTTAAAGGAATATTTCAAGTTTAGTAAATTGAAGGAATATTCAGTGATTTGGAAATTTGGGTTTTATTTAAATGATATATTATTGAATTAGTTTCGAAATGGAAATGATACTATTGTGATATGGTTTTGAAATGAGTATGATATTTTTTTGAAAGTATATACTATTTTGAAAGAAATGATATGATTTTGAAATGGATATGCTAGTTTGGTTTGAAAGTATAAATGATTTTGAAATAAATATCCATGGGTTGCAATAACGTTTGGTTGTTAAAGAGACCGGGATCGGGAGTTGTCATACTCTCTGCCAACTTCGAAAACCACTTTAACAACCGTGTACGCGGTGGAGATTCCAGAGTGAAGTAGAATGGTGGCGGCGTTTCCTTTGAGGTATATACGTGGACCCGACTCCCGTGAGTTGGCATAAGGTGGCTAAAACAGGAGCGATTCTCAGGCCAATAAGGTCATTCCTCTGATCGGACGCACTCCTTCGATATTATACTCTGACTTTTGTATTGATTTGGTTGCCACTTTTTATTTTTGATTTTGGGGGTGTTGTTCGAGGTGGGCGGTAGTAGCTGCTACGCGTTACCACCAGCCCGGATGCGTAATTAGTATATCTACCCTGGCATTGCCTAGTTGTGCCGTGTCACGTACCCTAGCGTGCCTTCTACGAGTTTCTATTTGTGTCGTACCTATGGAGTATCCTCTGGTAGCCTCCCGATCAGGAGGTATTACGGTACTATATAGACTATTGGCATTATTACGTGTTAAGGTGGAAAATGTAAAGCCTTAACGCTATTTAAGTAAGTTTATTTTACTAATAGACATTATTATAATAGCGAAATATTACTACATAGTAAATAGTTTAACGGATCCTTAGAGGATGGGCAGTCCCAAGCATCCTTTAAGTTACTTGTATCTTATATTACAGTTCACTTGAGTTGGTTTACATTGTATAAGTATGTATGTCCTGACTTGAGTGTTTTGTGTTTTGCTTGACGCTCGGCTCAGACTGAGTGATACAGCATTTGAGACTCACCTTCAAAGTTGGAAGCTTTGCTTGAAGATATAGCTATCTATTTCACTTTCGGTTATCCAGTTGATTCCAATTATCCGGTTGGTTCCAGTGATGTATTCTGATTCATACCTGGTTATCATGTTGAGACCACCGTTGTATCTTGTTATCTCTGTTGTATCTTGTTTGACTCTGATGTATTTATATAGTAGCTTCATGAACTATTATTTCTTTACTTTCGCTGCATTTTATTACTCTGTGTCCGTGATCTGTGACTATTTATTTATCGTTTATGCTTTGTTTTGCCAAATTTAAATTACAATTAGGTATTTTAAGCTATTCAAGTCCGACATGTGTGGATGTGAATGGTTGAAAATATTGGGTCGTTACACAAGTGGTATAGAAACCAAAATATATAAGCGAGTCAAAAGAATATACATATCAAAGTAGCGAGCAAAAAGGACTACACAAAAAAGCTATAACAAAAAGAACTTGCATCTCATAGAAAATAAGCATTCATAGAAAATAAAATTATCAAAAAGTATCACGCAGTTTGAACAAGTTATGAGAAAGTTATGACCGAACAAGCACTATTCAAGCGAATGAGAAGGAGAATTAAAATGTTTGGTAAAACATGTGGTACGTAGCACGTACGTTATCTTATCAGTTAGGTCCCTCTTGTCCTTTTGATCGTTTTGACCTTTGAGTCAAGTTTGCCGATGAGATAAGGTAAACTTTTTACCGCTTTGAGTGTGAAATTTACAAACGGTTAGTAAACCGTTTAGTGCGAACATGTGGATGAGACACATGAATTTGCTTTATTACTTAATATCGGACTTATACGTCCGAAATTCATAAAAATAAGTAATTTTATTTATATAATAATTTTATTTATAAAATAATTTTATTAGAGAAAATAGGAATTTAAAATGATTATTAAAACCAATTTTTGAAAGCCATGTTTGAAAGTTCCCTTATTATCGACAATAAATAGCCTCTATATTTGAAAATACTTTAAAAATATGATATAACAATATTTAAAATGCCCATTTATTTTAAAAATTATTTCAAAAAGTTCTAGAAAAATCCGTGCTCGAAAACGAATAAAAACCCCAGAAATCACTCAAATCGTTAATCGAATTGAATTCAAATTTAATCCCAAATTTGAATTTCAAAATCTCCAAAACTTAGCTAGTCTATTGATAGACATCATGCACTCAAAACATTTCAGACCTGGGTATTGCGTTGCCAATGCGTTTTTATGTTCTTTTTCTGTCTGACTTTTGACTTTTACTTCATGTTTTCTGAATTTCAAATTGAATTTGAATGACGGTTTTGAGTGACTTATTGATTTCTTGATGAAATGCTGCTGGATTTTTATTTGTTTTGTAAACCATGTTTCTTAGATAATGCATGTTAAATTTTGGGTCATTTCGACCTATATAGCTTATAGAAATATGCTGTCGAGCTTTCATTCGGAGCATGCTTTTGCCCAGTTTTTTACAGTGAAAACTTATGGAAAGTGTGTTGTCTACTTTAATTATATAGTGTTTATACTTGTTTAGTGCTAATTAATTTTTCATAGGCTAATTAATTAAATAACTTTGGGTCCAAAACCCATAGAGAAGTACATCATGATTTCGAAAGTATCCGACTTTCGAAACAAGCACACAATGGAGTACTATCCAAAAATCAATCCAAAGAGATTGATTTCAAAGAAAGGTATGAGAAAGTTATGACTGAGATAACTTTCTCATATAATGCTAGCTGAAGCAAAGCTCCAACCTTTCAGCTATGATACCAAGCTATGACGCCCCACCCCACGACTCACACTAACAAAGAGTATTACTGGGTAATACCGTTTGCTAATGCGGAGAATAGGGCTGGTTAGGAGCAACCATCTATAGTCTTGTCTCAAACATCTATTGAATATGTCGATTAGTGCTCTAATTTTTTATTTATTTATTCAATTGGATCGACATATCCAATAAATGCTCAATAAAAAAATACAGGTGGCTATAGGATCTATTAGAACAAAATACAACAACTCAAATGCATAACACATCACAGAACAGCAAACAAATATATGTATATATATGAGGCCATGTTTGCTACAGTTCAAAAAACCAAAATGTACAGGCCTAAAAACCAACTTGAGTCCAATTTACAGGCATGAAACAGAGTACCAAATTACCTCGGATTGAGCTGAAAATTGGTATGCATATGGTAGAAAGCTTCATCCTTCAAACAAAAAAAGAACCAATGAATGTCGACTGGA
Source organism: Allium cepa (assembly GCA_030765085.1). Lineage (NCBI taxonomy): Eukaryota > Viridiplantae > Streptophyta > Magnoliopsida > Asparagales > Amaryllidaceae > Allium > Allium cepa. The sequence goes on along the minus strand of CM060932.1, from coordinate 603,847,155 downwards.
AATGAAAGTTATGCTGTTGCAAAAATGGACTCAGGAAAACCTAAACCCGCCATCTTGGCAAACCCAAAACAAGCATAAAGAGATCTTATCTCAAACACGCCATATGGAAAATATATCTCCAAAGAGGAGAATAAAATCTCAAGTAAATGCCAAAAGGAAAATCTCATATAACGCCAGTGCAGGCAATTCAAATCTCAAAAATAGAACTTCCAAGAGTTCAAATTCCCAAAAGGTAATCGCCACAAATATATATCGATTAGTTCAATGGACCAATTCCGAAAAAGGGCGATACACTAAGGAAATCTCAAACGTCAATGAAATCATCTCAAAAATATAACACATGCTTATGGCCGAAGCCCGCCAAGTACTGTTCTCCCAAGATAATGTGCTACGTCTCTTAGACAAAAGTCTTGAAGAGCAATAAATAAGTCTCTTAGACAAACATCCCGAAGGACAACATCCCGGACAAATACGTCGCAATGACAAATGTCTCTTAGACACACATCCCGAAGGACAAATGAACTAGAGGTCCATTACTAGAAAATACATCTCTTAGACAAATGTGTCACAAACTTTCGGATAGGAACCCAAACAGTGTTAACATGTGTCCTATACCACACGTACGCACTAAACGTTTTACTAACTGCTACTAAATTTCACACTCCAAATAATTAAAAGTTCACATAATCTCATCGGTAAACTCGACCCGAAGGTAAAAATGATCAAACAGACAGTCGAGAATTAACTAATAAGATAAACGCATGTGTTTCACTAAACCGTTTAATTCTCCTTCTCATTAGCTCGAATAGTGCAAAAAAGTATATTATATATAAAAAATAATTTACTTGAGAAAACAAACTTTTAATACCAATTTTGAAAGCCATATTTGAAAATTCCCTTATTAGAATAAATAGATTCTATATTTGAAAATACTTTAAAATATATCATATAAAAATAATAATTTAAAATAGCCATTTCTTTTAAAAATTATTTTAAAAAGTTTAGGAAAAATCCGTGCTCGAAAATGAATAAAAACCCAAGAAATCACTCAAATCATTATTCTAATTGCATGATTCTTTTTGCAATAATTAACTCAAACTTGTTTTCAAAAGAATTTTACAATTTCATATCAACAAATTTTTAACACAACCAAAATTTAAAAAAAAAAATGCTCAAAATCCATGATAAACATATAATAATAATTAAAAATGTAATTCGAAAACACACCTTTATTTTTAGCATTTCAAAGCGAGTCAGCTTAATCATATGTAACCTTTGAACATGGATTTTGACAAAATTTTGCTTTAATTTTTGGTTGTGTTAAAAATTTGTTAATATGAAATTGTAAAATTCTTTTGAAAACAAGTTTGAGTTAATTATCAACATATAAAATTTTAATATATATAAGGTCGAGTTTAAAATTTCTCACCCCAACACAAGATGTTATAAAAACAAGATAAGATTGCTCGATTAATTCTATCTTCCTCTGTGATGAAATAAATACTGTTGAATACAGACTCCTCCCCTTATAAAAATTGCATCCACATAATTTCTGGAGAAGAGATGAAATTGGGATACACACAGTAGAAAACTTTATCTTTCAAACAAAAAAAGAATCGGTGAATTTCAATAAGAAATGGAAGAGTTACGCTATCTCAAACATCGACAAGGCTAGCAGAATAGTCCTTTTTGGTTGCTACTCTAATATATATATTCTTTTGACTCGCTTGTATATTGTGGTTTCTATACCACTTGATATGTATCATTTTGTATACTCTGTGATGTATTTGTATATGTATATATATGTGATGATCTACTGTTCTGTGATGTATTTTGGGCATTCGAGTTGTTGTATTTTATTCTGATAGATCCTATAGCCACCTATTGCTTTGTATTAAGTATTTATTGGATATGTCGATTCACTTGAGATAGAAAAAAAATGGCATCATCGACGTGTTCAATAGATATTTAAGACAAGGCTATAGATCGTCGCTCCTAACCAGCCCTATTCTCCGCCTTAGCAGATGGTATTACCTAGTCGTACTCTTTGTTAATGTGGGTCTCGAAGTGGGGCGTCACAGCTTGGTATATATACTGATTATGGTTCTGTGATGTGTTATGCATTTGAGTTGTTGTATTTTGTTCTGATAAATCCTATATCCACCTGTAGTTTTGTATTAAAGATTTAATGGATATGTCGATCCACTTGAGAAAGGAAAAAATATAGAGCACTAATTGATGTATTCAATAGATATTTAAGACAAGACTATAGATGGTCGCACCAAACCAGCCCTATTCTCCGCATTAGCAAACAGTATTACCCAGTGATACTCTTTATTAATGTGGGTCTCGGGATAGAGCGTCACAGCTTAAATTGATATGCGTGTATTAGAAAACATTATCTTTCAAATAAAAAAATTCACGCAATTTGGACAAAGTATGAGGAAGTTTTGATATCTCAAAGTTGAACCCAGGCAGTGTTTTCACTGCAAAAATCTGGACAAAAACATGCTCCGGATCAAAGTTCGGTAGCATATTTTTCTAAGCTATATAGATGGAAATCACTTGAAATTTCGATTGGAAACAAATAATTTATGCTGTCTCAAACATAGGGTCAACTTTCGTGCATAAAATAGAGGACCAAACTGCCTCGGATTGTACTGAGACTTATTATTGATATATTTTATTTTGCAGGTCCATGTTTGCAACAGTGTAACTTTTTCATTTCCAATCAGAGTTCATTGATTCTTTTTTTGTTTGAAAGATGAATTTTTCTAGTTTGCGCTTACCAATTTTCGGCTCAATATGAGATCGTTTGATCCTCTGTTTTAGGCCTGTAGTTTGAACCCACGATGGTTTTCAGGCCTGGGCATATTTTTGTTTTTTGAACTATTACATTGGTATATATTATTTTATTAATGACAGGTGTATATATGTGTTTAAGTGGTTAGAGAGTTAATTTGACTTTTAGTTTAATTAAATATTGGGTTAAGCCCATTTTCATTCTAATGTATAAAGAAATGAGAAACATTTTTCTCTTCCTCAAACATCAGTACGTTCATTCTCTTTCACATTAAAACAAAATTCAAAAATCATTTATCTTTCTAAACCCTAAAGCTCTAAATCTTCAATTCCTACATTAATTTGCTGATTTTAATCAAACTAAAGCTATATTTCTCAAGTAATCAACTCCAAAACTTATTTTATTTTATCAAATATGGATTTTTGTAAAAGATAGATTGTTTGTAATTGGTTTCCTTGCTTACATGTTGCTGTAATGTCGTTTTAAGGTTCTAGGAACTAAAATTAAAGCAAAAGCTCCAACCTTTCTACATTAATTCGAGTTTTTGCATTCCTACAGCAGGGTGAGTTAATCACTCACACTTCTACCTTTACTCTATGAGAATAATTGTTAGTTGCTATTTGAATCAAATTGGATGGTTTGTTGATCGAATTGCTTTCAAGTTTTTTGTGAATGAGTTGCTTGAATTTGACTAATTGGTTGTGGTTTGCTGAAAATTGCTCGTGATAAATTGCTGTAGTAAAACAGTGATATCTTAGTGCAAATTTATCCAAATTAGCTTAATCTTTTTGTAGCTGAAATAACTTTCTGTTAGCCACAAGTTCTCTTTTAATTACTTTATGAAATTCTGTTGTTTAGCGGGTCGAAATTGAGTTTGAAACCGATGTACACAGCTCTACTATGTGCAATTTTTTTGTTGAAACCAGATCTTAAAATCACCATAACTTTTGAATGGTAAATCAAAATTGAGTTTGAAACTATTGTGCATAGCTTTGCTCTGATACCATGCTGTGACTCCCTACCTTGAGATCCACATTAACAAAGAGTATTACTGGGTAATATTGTCTACTAATGAAGAGAATAGGGCTGGGTATGAGCGGCCATCTATAGCCTTATCTTAAATATCTATTGAATATGTCGACAAATGCCATATATTTTTCAAAATGTTTTGGAAAAATCCGTGCTCAAAAGAAAATAAAAGCCTAAGAAATCACTCAAATTTTAACATGTCCATTCTATCCATATATTTCCTGGTCAAAAGGCTAGATAACATCTGCTCCCCAAAGTACATCTTATTTCAAATATGACGTACTTTTAATTTGGACAAGTCAGTATTTCTGTAAAGGATTCCATTATGTGAATTTAATGGTCATTATCTTTCTTGTGGATCGCCTCTGTAAAGAGTTATGTCTAGCTGTTAATCGCGATGCTTGACCAATGTCCAGCAGATTAAATTTGGAGAGTGCCCTTTCGATCTTTTGTTCCAAACGTAGTAATTTGAATTGGTTTTTCTTATGGATTTTTCAAGTTTGAGTCTGTTTTTCTTTGGCTCTAGTTGTTGGTATCGAATTTGATTACGTACACATGTACACGTACATTCGCTTATAGAAGCTCTTGATTATATTCACGTACTCATGTAGGCATATGTAGGTCATTATCTTCATTTTGTTATTGTTTGTTTTATGTAGATATACTCGCTTTTGGTTCGCAGTTTTAGGAGTCAATTTTTTGTTTTGGCCGGCACTATGCGGGCTCGGCCCTCGCTTTAGTTTTCAACATAGGCATAAATAAACACCGTACTTTTCATTCCAAGTCTTATAGCAAAAGTGAATAACAAATATTTGTTTCGTCCAATCTTTATATAAATTTGTCTAAGTATTTGAGAAATGCACTTTCCATTTAATGTACTTGCGATCCAATTCTTCTCATGATTATTATTGTACTAAGTCATTAGCCTGCTCCGTGATTTGCCAGCCATCCATCGTAAAGCAGTCATCGAAGCATCAATCTCTGGGCATTTACATGTAAACATATCTAATTTTGGAACCTGATCGAACTTCGATCATCTAGAAAGGCAATTCAAGCATTTATTTTGGAGGAACCTTAAATGGGATCGTGCCTGCCTCCAGGCGTTGATTGAAGTAAATTGCCTAGAGCAGCAAGTTGGATATTCTTCTCCGTGATGCATGTTACGACCATGTCGAACTTTTGGCATTGGTCGGCGGTAACCACTTAAGATCATGGTTTAGGTATCCTTTTCTAGGGTAGTAACATTGATCGCACTAGACTTAGGGTATCTATCGATGTTTATAAGTAAGATCATGCCTTTCACTGGGCATAGATCTTCTACCTTGCCTACTTTAGTAAGGATCTTTGGCCTTGCCATCCTCTTGGCAAGACATTAACGCTCTACCAAACTCCAAGCATGAGCAAATGAGTGGGGAGTCATGTCATGTCCACTTTGATTTGTCCCTATATCGAGGGCTAAAAGAGTTGACTGGCATCTACCTCTGGACACTAAGGATGGTTGAACTTCAAGGGTTTGATCATGGACCATATAAGTTTGGTCAGCACCTAACTCTGAGTATCTGCATACCTGCAATGCCATTAATCAATTATGCATAAATTTATTTCTAAGTGAAATAGCATTGTAAGTGTTCACTATTCTAGGCCCTTGGGGTGAAATCCCGTCAATCGTCGCAAACCTGAAAGTTCCATCTCCAAGCCTTTGCTCTATAGTGTATGAACCTTCCCAACTTGTGCCTAGGTTTCCAAAGCCTAGGAAGATTTGTTTAAGATCCAGATCATTGGCTTTAATGGTCCGATTTCTGACCTTACCACTATGATATTGGGTGACTCAATGTCGACATGCAAGCTGCCCTCAATTGAGCTTCATCACACTTCTCATCGATGATATCAAGAGACTCCAATTGGAGTTGTTTATTAGTCCATGGATTATGGTGAGTCACTCAATGAGATGGCACTTCTAGTTCAGCTGGAATCATAGCCTTTGATCTATAAGCTAAGGCGAATGGAGAGTGGCCAATCGTCGATTTGTGGGTCGTTCGATAAGCCTATAGTACTAATGGAAGTACATCAACCCGCTTGCCCTTGCACTTTTTGAATCGCTTCTTAAGAATGGACTTGATAATGTTGTTCATGCTTCAACCTATCCCTTAACTTGTTGGTGTGCCACTATAATATATCTCTTCTCTATACTATGTCGGTCGTAAAAATCTTTAAACTCGGTGCTATCGCATTAGGTCCTATTATCTATAACGATTGCTTGTGGAACTTCAAAATGATAAACGATATTTCGAACCATGAAGTTGATTACTTTCTTTAAGGTTATTATAACTAATGGCTCTACCTAAAACTATTTGGTGAAGTAATAAACTCCAATAATGGCGAATTTCATACCACCTTTGGATATATGCTACAACCGATGATATCAATTCCCCAAATTGCAAATGGCCGGGGACTGACCATTTAAGTATTCTCCATCGGTGGGGTTTTTGGAATTTTAGAAAACCTCTAGCACTTGTCATACTTTCTGGTGTAATCATCTACGTCGTCGTTAACGGTTGGCCAGAAGTACCTATAGCGGAGAATCTTCTTCCCAAGGGTTTGCCCCCTTGTATGGTCGCTACAAGCCCTTTCAAGAACTTCATTCAGGACTTGCTTGGCCTCGTTGTTGGCAACACATCGTAGCATTAGGACTGAGAATCCCTACCTATAAAGTGCTCCTTACTGAAGGATATATATTTAAGCTTGGGGAATGAGCTTCTATATCTTGTTCCTTATGTCTAAAAGGATTCCTTTCTACAAGAAGTCTTCTACTGAAGTCATCCATGACTCCTTTTCTAGTTCAGCCTTCAAGATCAATCAGCATCCATCTAGTCAATGCTCAAATCTCATAGTACTTCCATAGGAACCAAGCCCATGAGCTGCACACATCTGGAGTTAGCCAGCTTAGCTGGCGAGTCAGCCCTTTCATTTTCCTTTATGATATATTTAGTATGATTGAGCCTACCTCAAGGCGTCGATCGAGATTAATCACTTAGGATAAAATCTTTGTTACCCCTTTCCAGGATAGAAATTTTCAATTGCACTAGGTTTTGGGTGCTAGTTTAAGTTAACTCCTTAAGAATGTAGTTCGCACATCCTTAGCCAAGATATTTATTTCCAATCGTGCCTAACTTCGGGCATTGGTTCAAAGTTCATAACTAAGATTGCACCTTACTCCATGTATGGATCTTTCATTTTGCCTACTAAGGGAAAAAGGTCAAGGATTAAACGGTCTTCTCAAGTCCATTTTGGTTTATACTCTTGCACCCACATCAAGGGGAGAGTTAATGTATGAACGATCAGGTCGCATCCACTTTAGGGTTTATACTCCTGCCTCCACACCCAGGGCAAGAGTTGGCTGATGAACGGTCATGTCTTGTCCATCATTAGTTTATACTCCTACCCCCAATATGAGGACAAGATTTAACCGATGGATGGTTGTGTCAGGTCCGTTTTTAGTATATACTCCTAACCCCAGTCCAAGGATAAGAGTAAGCAGGTATCAATCTCCGGATACCAAAATGAACTTCAGGGGTCCGATCATGGACCATAAAAGTTTGGTAGTCAACTATTTCTAAGTACCTCCATACCTACACTATACACTTGAAGATTCATTAGAGTCGGTTAACTCATAACTCTTAAGTAATGTAAAAACAAATTCACTGGCTCGAAAAGCCATTATATTCTATAAAAGATAGGAAATGACAGGTTCTTTATTGGACCTTCCCAATGTTGCTGGAGCAGCGCCAGTTCTTAGAAGGTTGGGGATCGAGTGTGATCATCGACCTGGAAGTTAGGATCTTCCCAATGTCACCGGAGCAGCGCCATTTTTCAGAAGTTTAGGGCTCGATAGTGACCTTCGACAAGACAGTTAGGACCTTCCCAACATTGCCGGAGCAACATCGGTTCTTAGAAGGTTAAGGGTCGAATTTGACCATCGAACCGACAATTAAGGCCTTCTTAACATTGTTGAAGCAATGCTAGTTCTTAGAAGGTTGAGGATCAAATGCGATCATTGACCCAACAGTTAGGACCTTCCCAACGTTGCGAAAGTAACAGCAATTTTTAGAAGGTATGTGATCGTCGATCTAATGGTTAAGACCTTGCCAACATTACCGGAGCAACACTGGCTCTCAGAAGGTTAAGGGTCGAATATGATCATCGATCCAGCAGTTAGGACCTTCCCAAGTTTGTCAAAGCAACGCCATTTCTCAGAATATTATGGGTCGTATGTGACCATCGACCCGGCGGTTAAGATCTTCCCAACATTGTTGGAGCTATGCTGGTTATCAAAAGGTTAGGGGTTGAATCTAACCATCAAACCGATGGTTAAGACCTTCCTAACATTGCTAGAGGAACACTGGTTGTCAAAAGTTTAGGGGTCAAATGTGATCGTCGACCCAGTGGTCAATGAGCCTACACCCCCGTCTGTCATTCGAGGACAAAGGAGCATTTCCTTGGTTCTGCTTATGGTTTTGCAACATGAAATTTGTTGCTTGCAAAAACACAATTTGATTGGTTCAGAAAGAAATTTTATTAATAAGTAGAAGAAATGGCAAGACCTGCCTATTTAAAATGCCCCTAGTGTTACTTGGAAGCTTATTTGCAAAATAAAATTAGATAATGAAGAATAAGGCAATATTGTCATAGATTGTTGCTTCATCCATTAGTAATTGATTAATTGATGACTAGTCTTTCATCAGCTCGTCTTGGCCTTTGACTACAGGATTCGGGCAATACTCCTTAAGCACATAGACCATGGGGTCTTGTAGTTTCCCCAACGTTTAGCGGTTCCTTAACGTGTTTTTGGAGCTTATTATTCCTTACCAACTCCTTAATCATACTTTTTAAATGTTGACACTCATTAGTCTTATGTCTGTGAGATTCATGGAAACGATAGTATTTTCATAAGCGCTTACATTCATCAATCGCCTCTCTCCGAGGCGGATTCTTGTACGGTTCCTTCCCTTGTGTGGCAAGGTTGATGTTTTCCAAATATCGTTTAGACATGTATATTCTTTTAGTCTTCAGTAACTCAGGTACTTGCTTTTCTACTGTGTTGGCCGCCTGGAGCTTGATTCCTCTTCCGTTGATTGTTAGAATCCTCCGCGTTAAGTATTGCACTCATAGAGTTTCCTTCGGTCTGATTTGCAGGGTTATTGCTTTGCATTACTTCAGCCAAAATCCCAACACCATTCTTTCGGGGAAAATTACATGCTTTTTCCAAATGTAAGTACTCATTGGAATTTATATAAAAAGCATCCATTGTCGATAGGGGTTTCCTTTCCAACCATTCCCTGAAATCCATTTTAGAATGAATCCCCTAATCAGCACCATCTGCACTATATCAGCACTGGGTTTTGTAACTTCTGTCATGAGCATGTGGAATCAATTCAATAAGTCCTTTAGCGACTCTCCATCAGCTTGGTAGAGATTAGATAGTGACATCACATGCTTTGGACGAGAAATGTGTAGGCGGAACTATTCCAGAAACTTTCATGACAACTCGGTGAAAGTTGATATTGACCACGACGGGATTCGGGTGAACCACATCATAGCTATTCCTTCTACCAAAATCAAGAAAAGGCAGCATTTCACACCATCAGAAGCCCTAACAAAATCCATATGCCACTCATATCTCGTCAAGTGTTGCTTAGGATCTGTTGTTCCTCCGTACAGCAGCATCGTTAGCATTGCAAATCTCTAAAGATAACTCTGTCGTATTATGTTCTCAGTAATTGGAGTCTGGCTGGGAGAGGTACCCCATTCACCATTGCTTCTAAAATGATTTTCGCTAATAAGCCTCCTAACCATACCTCCAAGTAGTTGAGGTCTGTAGGTTTGGCTGAATGGCGGTGATCGGGACCTGCCCTGAATTTTCGGCCCGGCCAACATTCCCGATCTGGCTCTCGATGCCTAGGCTCTCCAAACTCCAGGAGATCCACTCATCAAGTGAACCCCCATTTGATTCATATGTCTAATATGATCTGCAACATCATGATTTTCCAGATTCTGATCATTTGCATTGCGACCGAAAGTCATATCCATGTCGCCTTCCAAATGACGGGCTCTCGGCCTACCATTGGAGGGGTCGGCACCGTCCCTAACCTTCGTTGGGTATTGATCCCTAAATTTGAGCCTGGAGCTCATCCCCTTCCTTAGTGAGACGTTCCAATAGTGTTTTGAATTCTCTTCGGCTTCCTGTCCCTCCATCTCCATTCGGATGATGAGTTATTTTTTGACATTGGACTAGAATCTCTTCTGCTACTTCTACGGCTTTTCTGAGTTAATTCATTCAACAATCTTAAGCTCTGATACATCTTTTATTCATCTGATTCTTACTATCTTGGATAATGTCTTCCTTTTACTTCATTATCTTATCCATCTCTATTCTTATCACGACGTCAGTTGGAGTACGGATCTTTACCTGTACTGGTTGTTGTGCTACTTCAGCCACTTGCCAAATATCCTAGTTCTCATCATCACTGGTAGCTATGGTAGTGATAGTACGTACATTCCTTGATGGGGCCATTTCAAATAGCTTCTCTTAGATTGTTGAAAATATGAATTGTAGAATTAAAAGGTCGAAGAATTATATCTATCCCTTAGATGTCATAAATCCAATACTATATGATGGATCCAAAAAGCCTGATAATCTCTTTTCCAATGGACGCACCAGAGTATTTTAACCAAAAATGGCATAAATACTCAGAAGTTAAAGTGGAGAATAAAAAGTGAAGAATTAAAATGAAAACAAGCAAAAAAGAGCACAAAACAATTTATAGTGGTTCGACAAATCAAGGTCTAAGTCCACTTTATTGTTTATTGCTTATATTCCAACTTGGCGGCAGAAGTTCTTAGGGTTCAGTATAACTCTGACGCTTAGTTTTCAAAATTACAAGAATATAATATAGAGTAGAACTACAACCAAAAGATTCTGAAAATTAATCCATGTCTTCCTATTTATAGAGGTAGGAGACTAAAATCTCGTATAAAGTGTCTCCAAATTATTCTTGTAAGAAAGTAGGCACCACCTCATCAGTTTGTATGGGTTAATACAACTCTAAGGTTAGGGTCAGTAACGACCCGTAAGATGGCCAATATGGCTGCCTAAACTCTTCATCTTGGCTCATCTTGTGGTTAGCTTCGTGATTCCATAGTTGTTTGCTCTGATACTAGCTTGTTTCTAAGTTCAAATGATAGAATTATGGAAGAACAAAGCTGCTAATTCAGGTGTCCATGGAGATTAATGGAGAATTGCATTTGAATGATGAAACAACACTAGAGATAGGCTTCCAACATCAAGTAGGGCATGTAGTCAGAAGGTGGGACCTACCTACGGAAGAAATAGGGATCGGTACCAACCCATGGGTATGGGTCGGGATCGCCCCATAACTTGGGAGGATCCATGTTGCATTGGTCTTGGGTTGTTTTGGCTTGAATCGATTTGCATTTTATCCCTATCTTTATTGATTTGGATTCTAATCTGAGAAATTTGAGCGTTTGCTTAGGACTCGATCTGAAGATTTTCTGAAAATTATGTGCTTTGAGTTTTCGTTCACTTAGTTGGAGTCAAACCCAAAAGTTTTTTGTGTTCGGTCCGAGTCTTATGTGATCGACCCAAGTTTTCATGGGTCGGTACTTCTCCCACTCTATGGGTTGATTCCAAACTAACTTCGGGTCGTGCTTGGTGTTTTTCCCAAATATATCGTGCTTTGACTCCGACTTGATATTCTATTGGTTTACTTCAAGTTGGCCCTTCCAAAAACATGAACTTCCAAATTTACAACCTTTTTTGCTCATTTTTTTACATTTCTTTTCTCTTGTCTTTTTATGATATTCCCAAAGTCCTTATGTCATTTCTCTGACTTGCTCATCCGATTGGATCATTTATGTCTGTTCGAAGACTACGTCAAATTCGATCATAACATTTGCCATTCAAAGTATGCCTTGTGTATTCTTGGTTGTACTTGGTTTCTGGACTCTACGGCTATTTCTTCGGGCTGCCTGCCTTGATAACTCCCAAGTTCAACTATCCATTTTATCCGCATATTGCCTTTTTCAAAAGGGTGGATAACAAATACAATGTTAGAAATTTATATAAAATAATGCTAGTAATTAGAAATAATTTAGGAGATTGAAAAAATGGATAGTTTTAATAATAGGTGTTGTAATGCCACATATCTTTTAGGAGGACCCCTCACATGCTATCAAAGTCACTGCTTAGGTTGAACATGGAGATAGCATAAGTAATAGGAAATTAATAGGATGGAAGTGTCCATGTCTACTCTAGTTTATTGTTTAAAATTATTAAAGATTTTAGAAATAATGTAAAGTCTAATTTTGAAAATAAAATGGTTTGGTATAATAATTGAGTTTTAAATACAAAACTTAATAAATGGTTGAGCCAAAAATCCCACTTTTAAGAAGTAAAATCTTTATTATTAAAAGGCTTTAAAGGAAAAGTTCATTTGAATAACCATTCATGTAATTAAAACTTGACTCTTATTTAAAAAAAGGGATCTTTTAACAGTTAAATTGCTAATATTTTCTTTTAAACTTAATAAATAAGCTTAATTGGTAAATCCTAAATTATAATTTTAAAAGTTAAGACATCTGTAGTTAATATTGGTTAAAATAAGGAGATTTTCATGATTCCTTTTTAAAACCAAGCTATTGAAGGATTTAATAAAAAGTTTTCATGTTAATATTTTCAAAGATAAAACTTTTGGGATTAAGTACTTCATGACGGTAAAGTTTAAATTTCTAATGGACTAGTGAAAGCAAAACCAAAATTCTAATATGGAATAAACAAGGATGGCAGCCTGAATAAGTTTGGGTAAAAGTTAAGGCTATGATAGAATAGCGATGAATGCTTGTAGAATAGTGAACCCCCATTAGATATAAGGAATATCGGTATGATCCTAGAGATGTTTTATTAAATATATGTGAAGACCTTAAAGAAAAACCAATAAGGAAATGGGAAATGGTACCCATGTTCATTTCTATGAGTTCTAGAGTATGCTCACGTGAAAGATAAAATAAAATTAAAAAAAGTATATACTATGATTTGAGAATATTATCAAGAGATTTGTATTGAAAAATGATCATAACATAATTGGTTGTGTTAATGGAAGTAATGGATGAACCTTATTTATTAAAAGCTTAAAAGGAAAAGTTAGGATATGTGTATTACAATAGAATAACATGCAAGGAAGGGCCATTTAATTTAAGTTAGAAGTGATAAGGCCGCAACATCATCAATGTCAATTGATGTTGAAGGGAAGCTTCAAGTAATTATTTCTTTTAGGTTGGTTGGGTTTTAAGTGTTGGTGGTTTATGTTGTACGAAAGGTTACGATATTATGAGAAATGTTCCTTTTGAAAATCAATTTTCTTGATTGACCCCATATTAATTGGAAAACTAGCTAAGAAAATTTCATGTGGACACCTGACTACTATAGATTAAGGTTGGAAGTTTACAAAATAAATTAGGACATATTTGAACAACTAGAACCAAATAATGTTAAGTCTTAAAATTTTGGAAGATAAATTTCAACGAGCGAAAGACAGGGAAAGAGTGTTGCAAGACTACTAGCCACTATCCTTATGCCTTAAAAGCAGTAATTTATAGATGGACTTCTATGTTGATTGTTATTCTAATATAAAAGAAAACGTCTTAAAAATTTGAAAATTTATCATGTGGTAGAAAAGAGTCAATCATGTAACCCCTTTGACTAAATCTCGATTGCATAGGATGTTGCTAAATTGGTTTTGTAAAGTAAAAAAGGGACAGTTCTGAAAATTTAATCAAAAATATTTGAACTTAAATATAAAATGTGTTTGAAATTTTATTTTGAGAAAGAAAGATTTACTGTAAAAGTTTTATATCTATTCCAAAAATTTAATTGAAAAGGATTTTTAGTAGAAATAGAAAAAAAAATTAGATTGGCTATATGGTTAGAAAAGGAACTGCTGATGGGATAGAAAATATGAATTTTATTGTGCAACGGAAACGATAGTAAGTAAAATATAATTGACGACGAGGGAAAAAACTATTTTAGCTTTGGAATTTCTTTTTCCCTGCCTTGTCGATAGGTGAATAAAACCTATTTTAAAATAATTCTTTTTTAAGATTTTGAAAAGTTTAAAAGTAATTTTTTTTATGTGGATTGTACTTGGAAAAGTTGAAAAGAATTGGGGGTATAAGAGAAGGTTCCAAGATATAGAGAAAAGGGTACACAAGAGAAGAAATGGAAATATGGAATTCTCCATCCAAACTCTTTTTTCTACATTATATAGGTTTAAAAAACTGGATTTCTAAATTCGGATGTTAGCAATTTGTGTGCTAGCTATTTGAAAATAAGGATTGATTGAAAATTGGTTGAACCACATTTTTAATTGTGGAAGTATGGGAAAATTTGGATGAGAAAATAAGGATTTTGATTTTAAAAACTGCATACGATAGAACTGCAAGTATATATAGGTTTTTTGCATCATATTTTCAAAATTATTTTAAAACAAATGCATACATATAAAATGTGCCGATTTCGAATTATTCAACATACATATCATATATATTCTGATACACCGTGCACTTGTACATGATTGGCAGCAAAATTGGTTGTACATTAATTGATTGGACAACTTAGATTGGTTGCATGCTATGTTATATGAGTCGGTCCTTAAGGAATTTCAGGAATGAAATTCCTTTGAGGTGGAATTTAACACCTTGTAAATTGAACGTAATTAATTAAAAGAAATTAAAGAAAAAATTATTAAAGCTAAAGATGGAATTTCCACAAACGTCAAAATTTGTCCACAAAACTTACACTGTTGTGTTTGTAGAAATTTTTTGATCAACTTTCATATATAAATTTTTGCGATTGGAGTTCCGACAAAAAAGTTATTAATGTTTTTCAAGGTTTCAAATACGAAGTAATTATATATGTAGTTATGAAAAGAAACGTGATTAATTGCATTATGCAATTAACGTTTACTAATGTCGAAGAAAAATTAATGTTAATCAACATAATTAGATAAAGGCGAAAATGATATGAAGTAACGTAAATAGGGGAATAGGAGAATGTTTAACAAAATAACACAATCTATCGAACCATAATTAGGACCAGTCGACCGGTGGTAGAATAGCGGCTGACAGATGGTGAGAAAACGGCACATATTGAACCTAGGCAGATCGAATTGAATTTAATATAAGTAAATCTAATAGCTGGCATTGATTTAAACCCCTATAAATACAAGCCCAACCCCTCACTATTCTCAATATATGTTCTGAAGTAACGACGAGGCTCTTTCACTTTCTCTTCTTCTCAAAATCTAGAAAATCTATATAAATATACAATACATAAGTGGAGAATAGTATAGGATAATAAAAAGAAAATTAGGATCGAATCCAATTGCTCAGGCCTAGGTGAATTGCAAATCCATACTAAATTAAATTCAAATCCCTTCTCGGATCTAAACTTCTATTGTATGTGTGTGTGTATTTGGTACATATTTCGGTAAGAAGTAAATGGAGTTAAATAGGAATAACAGAGTTTAGATCTCAAGATTCAAAGCTTAAAGGTGAGAGGAAAATTATATACTTTATATTATCGTTGTAAATTTGTTCTTTGTATGCATGAATATAATTATTTTAGAGTTATAAGCTTAAACATATACATGTAACAAATTTGAAAACTGTGCATACATGTTCTTTGAATTATTCACTTGAATTAAATATTTCATATACTTGAATTTTAAAAGTAAAGATGAAAGTAGTCCCTAAAATAATGAGATTGTATAGTAATATCGGATTTGTTGCTTAAATGCTAGTAAACATGAATCAAACATTATTATAAATTGGATTGGGATTTATGTAGCATTTTAATTCATTGGAATGAAGTGTGTTGCGGTGTAAATTTCTATAAGTAATCCAGTTTTATAAAAATGAATAAAAGTGTATCGTTTGAAATAACAAGAAATATCTACAAGAAAGAGATGAATAAAATATGGATATTTACCATATTTTGAACCATCTATGTCAATAATAATTAAAAAAATAAGTTCTTGTAATTTCAAGCATAACACAAGTCCTCTTTTAGACAAGTTATAGAAATTTACAGTGCTAATGTTTCCTTTTAAAAGTGTAATTCCATTACATTAAAATACAGAAATCCTTAAGTATAAACCAATGTATTATAGTGGAGATAATAACAATAACTCAATTATAAATCTGGCATATATGATGAGTTAGAAAATAAACAATAAGCGGAGAAATATATGTAAAGCAACAAAATGAGTAAGTAAGAAGATTATAGTAACTAAAAGAAGATAGTAACAGTTGAAATGGATAAAAAATACACTTAATAGTATCAAGCAGAAGTTAATTAGTAAAAGATAATTAATCAATTAAATCAAAAGTATACGGTAAATGGCATTAAAATGACATTATTGAAATAAGAAGTAAGTTGCGTAAAGGAAATTAAACATAATAGTTGAACATAAGAGGTGTAGTAATTAAATAATTTATATAGCCTCAAACATGAATTTATAGCGGGTGTGAATTATTTGATTTAGCCCATAACTTAGAATAGATAAAATGACAAACCGAGTAATGTGGTCGGAATGCGAGGTCAGTAATGTTGCACAATAAAAGTCTTCCCATCGAAAAGAGGCCACCAGCGTTTGTGTATACATTGTGCTGGTGTTAGACATCTCCAACTATAGGACCCATGGAGTTATACGTTTACTTATAAGTGAAGGGAATATACCAAAGTAAGATTGTTCTCCCCAACCGAAGTCTCAAAGTTCAAGTAGAATCTGCTTCAACTTTTTAAGAGGTTCGTGTTAAGTAACTAAATGGGCATTTCCTAAATTGCATTAGGCGATCTAAATGGGACAGTGGCATAGACTAGGTGCTATGACAGTGAGGTCGGCATCATATATGAGGAGTAGGAGTGTTTACATAGGTCGAGACCAACATTAGTCCTGAGCGGTCGGCGGAATGATAGGGTTTACTCCTAAACAACTACACCTCCTACTGGTGTAGACCATGTTTAGGACATGCACCACCTTACAGTTGTTTGTTAGTATGTTTGCTATTAGGAGGCAAGGCTAGATAACCCTTTAATGGAGGTCTTTCAAATGAATAGAATAGTTAATGAACTGTGTCCATGATGTAAAGAAAGATGAATAAAATATGGCTAAATAGTTGTAAAGTCATTATCAGGCACTACGGGAGTTTCTTAGTATGCACGGTAGTGAGCACGTGATACTGTGTTGACGATGGATATTGATAAGGGGCCAGTTATGGATAATAGTGGATAAAGTACCTTGGTCCAAGGGGGAATGTGGTAATATATATAACTAAGTAAAATAATAGACATAACATGTAATGGAAGATAATCGGCATAAACTAATGTTACGTATAAAGTACGCAATTTGCTACTCACTGGAGCATTGTTCTGACCCCCTACTCATTACAACCCAGAGGACAGCTACAGAGGGACACCAACTGGTAGAAGGCAGGAATTGTGGAAGGACAGATTTCTTTAAGCATGCTCGGCATTGACAAGGAAACTTGAGATCAAAGGTGTCAACCTTGGTCAGTAATCATATATTTTATTATATTTTACTATTCACTATATGTTTTATTAATAGTTCCTTAATATCTTCTGTTATTTACAAGATACCAACACCAACGATCCTTACTTTGGTAGGATTGAATTTTCAATTTACCAAAAATTCAAGCTTACTGAGGTGCGGGTTGTTACAATTTGCTAGTTATTCCATTGTTCATTTATATGCTGCATGCCAAAGTTATTTGGTTGCTTTATAAAACATGCAACTTTTACTTGATGTGAATGGTATTAAAATTTTACGTCCTAAATGTGCAATATTTTAATCCATGTTATTCCATTCAGATAAAACTCTTAATAAAAAGTAACAATTTAATTTTCAATAAATATGAACAAACTAATTCAATATTATAATTTACATGTAAAGATACAAAGATATACATGCAATGCTAGGTATGGAGTTTAGATGACAGAGAGAGGATTGTGGAGGACGTATGAGAGAAAGGACTACAAATCAAGAAATTAAGGGATATAATGAACAAACTACATGAGGATTTATGTTCAATGCGGAAGAACATGACTTATATATTGGAGTTTTTACGGGAGTTGAGATAAGAGTGAGGACAGGATATTGGACCTATTTCATGAGCTATTCTTGTTATTCTTGTTTGTTTGGAATTATTTTTTCTATATGGATCCTATGATGATTTAACTTGTTGAAGCAATTGTGTTGGAGTTGATGTAATGAATGTTAGACATAATGTGGCTTCAGTATGTTTTGAAACCAATATTATGATTTTGATGTGATATGCATTGTATTATATGTTTATATTGGCTATTTTTAATGTTTGTTATGACTTTCATGTGATTATATATAAGTATTATTGGTCGTATGGCACTGCTGGTTTGGTTTAAATAAGGTTTATTACGGTTTGTATTGAATGGAGACAAATATCATAGAGTTTTACCATATTTTTCATTATGTTTAGGTAGGGAAGGCATAAGGAAATCCATTTTTTACACTTGTAAACAAAAATATGGAAAACATAAGGAATGTTTAAGGAATATGGTGTAGGGAATGCATAAATAAATGGATGTATGGAAGACGTAGAGAAAATAGCATAGGTATTGTGTAAGGAAATTGGTATGGAGAATGCATAAGGGAATTAGCGTTGATATAGGCTACGCCAAAATGGTTTAGGAAATGTGTAAGAAATTTGGTGTAGGATGGAAGAACCGAGCCGGGTTAAACGGGTGAATTTGAAAAAAAAGATCCATTTTTAATCTTTATTGGGCTATGAAGTACAATTGAATTTAGATTCGATAAAAAATATTTTAATAATTTTTTATTTTATTTTATTTGTTTAAAAAAGATATGATTTAATTTTTATATGTTATATTTATAAGTGTATCAAATACACATGTATGTGTTAGTGCACGTGCAATATATAAGAAGTGTACACGATTATTCTGTATGTATATAGGTATTGAGATTTACACCGTAATGGACACATTTATCCATTTATATATACATTGTTTGTCTATAGATTTTCTTGAATTATATATATAACTACAATAGTTTTTTATTTAAATAATGTGACCAATTCAAAATAGTTTGAGTTAATATCTAAAATATCTTTTGCTAATTTTAAAATGCAGAAAATAATCTAGATCTAAATAAATATTTTATTCAAAATTTAAATTCAAATTACAAAATATTTATATATGTGTTTATATATATACATATATATATATTATAAATTCGAAATGTATATTTAAATGTATCTTATATTTTAATTTCAAATATATTTATTTATAGATAATTAGTTTGTAATATGTATATATATGTTTAAAAATTGTACTTTTTTTTCTTTTTTGACCGAAAAGATTTTAACTAAATTATTTTATTATGCCCAATCCATATGGATTTAGCATTTTTTTATCAGACTACATATTGTTATCCGACTTTTGGACCAAGTGGTTCTCAATCGAATTTGGGCATGTGATGGTGATGAAATGGTTCAAGGATGGGAACATATTTGGAAGAGCTTTTAGGTCGATGCTTAGCACTTTTTGTGCACCTTACGAAGTTCCGGAGCAATGGCTTATGGATTGTTAACTAGAGTGATCGCCTTGAGGCCTTTTCTGAAGGACTAAGTGAACAACTCCATAGAAGCTCTAAAGAGAAGGACAAGTACTAAAGTTGTCAGAACCTTTTATCAACAAACCAATTTTTAGGACAAAAGTGCTCGAAACTATAGGGATCAAAGATGAAAGACCAAGTGTAGTGGGATGGCATAGCTCGCCACCATAAAATCAGGTCAGCACGTGTAACATGCCGGAATTTTCCAAAAATAAATAAGAAAATATAATTAAGAGTTAAAAATTAACCTAAAAGGAGAATTTTCAAAAATGTCCGAATTTGACTACGAGACTTGCACCGTTTTGTCTGTTAGTAATTTTCAAGACAATTTTCATGTATAGCTTGTTAAAATCCGAGTAAAATGAAAAAGTTATAAAGGTTCGAATAAATATGAATATTAAATAGAAAAGGAAATAAAAATATAAAATAATAACAAATAATTGACCACAAGGCCATCGACCGAACATGGGCCAGGTCGACCATGGGCAGTCAACCAAGCCCATGAGCCGTCGACGAGACCTCGAGTGAAACTAAGGGTCATGATTTTTTATCGCATTGTTCAATCGTCCCAGATTCTTTCATGTGTGGAATGGCTTTGGAGAGCGATAAATATCAGTTAGGGTTCTGATCTGATGGTGCTGGCTGAAGGCGTTGCTCTATAAATTCATAATTAAGGATTAGGCTAAACCTAATCTTCTTCTTCCCGGTGAAGCTCTGTCAAAATAAAACCATAAACCCTAATTTTGTAAATCAATTTCTAAACTCCATTTGTCTTCCAAATCTCAACCAAAAAATAAAAAAAAGATAGTTCCTATGACTATGAAGGGATCCAAGTGGAGGTTGAATAGAAAGGCTTATGTTGCTTGGGGCAGATCTAGTGCTTAGGACAGAGGTTAGTGGGCACAGATGTTAACAAGATTATTAAATTAATTGATTCTAATTTATACCCTATTCTGATTAGACTTTAAATACTAAGTATAATTTACTGAAATTGTAAATATGGAATTCAAAACAATGAATCTTTTTTCTAATTGCAATTGACATACGCAAATTGTAGAATCCAAAATCCAATGCTAAAACATTGTTTATACTATTAAAATAAGGATATAAATAATGTGAAAGTTGTGTGATGATTAGATGTATAATGATTAGATCTAATATTGTAGAAACATAATGATTAGACTATATAATAATTAGATTTAATATCGTAGAAACGTAATGATTAGTTTGTGTAAGATCAGATTTCATTTTTCTCAAAGCATAATGATTGGTTGCGTAATGATTAGCTGTAATATCTTTTGGCAGCTTAAAGTAATTAAATAAAATATGAATTATAAAATAAGTAAAATGAAGATGTTAACTTATAGGAAATCGACCTAAGATTGACAAAGGTCGACTGTCATATGTCCATTTAGACTAAGTAAATTATTTAGGGCCTTGTACTCTTAATTGTAGGCAATCGACCTAAGACTGACATAGCTCGACTTTTGTATGCCACTTTCGGACTTATTAGACTGTTTAGCGGCCTTGTACCTTTAGATTTATGGACCTGTTTTCCCTTTATATTATATAGCTTATGGGCATTTATGTCTTTTACTTTAAGGTGCGAATTTAATTCACTTTTTCCATACCGTGAAGTCGGGCACGGTGTGTCGTTTAGATAGCTAAAGGTGCACTTGTGTGCTGGTATGGATTATCGGCCTATTGTTTGTTTTGATTGTATTTTTGATATTTTGTTTGTTGTTCTTGCATGGGCTTATGGCGCTTAAAGCTAGGTTATATTCAGTGCTAGTGGGAGTTAGACGTAATAACTCCTAGGGCTGCGTAAATGGTAATTTGCCACTAGGATCAAGGGGTTGGGCATGGATGCATTCGATGAGTCACTATGCGAGTTTACATGTATGTTCTTCCTCTCTAGTCCTAGTATGAGTTAATGTTAGAAAACGAGTTGGTCCCTAATTATTGATGATTGTTTGAGATCTATTGTTATCCCCCATGTTGTTAGACTATTGATTTCTGACCATAGGCATGTCACCTTAGGTGCAAGACACTGTATACACTCTATATCACTTAGAGTAAGCTAGGAGTCAATTATATTTAATTTCTTTGTTAGTCTTTTTCTCATTCACTGGACTTTATATTTGACCCATTACATTTTTCGCCCATCATGGTGGATGAGTAGCTGTTGGCAGCTCTATTGCTGCCGTCGGATTATTATGCCTGGGGTCTAGCTCTATTTATCTTTTATCATGAATTTCCTATCTACACATTTTATTTTTCAGTACTTTGCTTATGAGGGATTATTTTTATGATACTCTGATATTTCATATGTACTGATGATTTTCTGAGACTACGATACTATGATATTTTGAGATTGGATATTTTTTATACTTCTGAGATTTTATTACTGTTATTTCTAAGATTATCATTATATCTGATATTTTGTTTCCGTTGTGGTGATATTTGGATTAGGTAGATTATTTCTTTCTTGATATCTTAAATTTGTGATAATATTTTTTACCTTAAACTAGTGATCCATGACTTTTGATGTGTGTTTTTGGCATGTCAAGAAATACAGGCTGTTACATGTGGTATCAAAGTGAGGTTTAATATTCCTAGAGACAGGAGCGGATTTACCCAGTATGGACATATGTGTGTGTGTGTATGTATGATTTTAAAAAGAAAAAAAAATGATTTTTGAAATTGTTTTCAAAATGGATTTCCAAAGTGTAACTATATACACATATACGTATGTATGTATGTATGATTTTAAAAAGAAAAAAAATGATTTTTGAAATTGTTTTCAAAATGGATTTCCAATGTATAACTATATATACATATAGGGATTTTTGAAAAAAAAAATATCTTTAAGAATCCCTCAAGTTCATGCATGTGCTTATTGTAATTTCTGCCCGTGTCGTTTTCTATCTTAAATCTTGTTTGAGCTTTCCATGGAAGTAATTAATTAAATTTTTACTATTTATAGATAGAGATGGTTTATCCTGCATGACCTGGCTCTTTCAACATCCCTAATATTCCGGCTGTGAACATGCCCTATGGTTTCGCCATTACTTACATGCTAAGGGACCGGTTGAGCCTCCGACGTAACGACCCGCACTTCGTAATACCTAAAATTCGGCACCATACAATATTGCATGCTCTCAAATATCACAAAAGACAGATTGTCGAGGTAAAAATTAGAACAAAATACTAAACAAAGACATTGATAAGATCTCACAATGGAATGACAACATATAATATACTAAATATGCATGAGCAAAAATAGAATAACAAGACATAAGAGACCGCACTAGCGGAAGCAACTGACAAATAAATATCAATACAAAATAGTCAGAATACATCAACTCTAAAAGCATGGAGTTCTGAATAAATATCTAATACGATAGCCTCGTACATAAATAAAAGGCCTGTCATTTACAATAAAATAACAAGTACATATATCTCAAAACGTCGTTGTCATGCCTTCAAAATGCTCCAGCTGTGCAAAAGTACCCGACTCTCAAACTACTCAATCTAGTACCCCGAGAGTTGTCATGACATAAGCAGACAAAGATAAAAACTCAGGTCAGACATAAATCCTGGTTAGAGGGGAACTATCTCAAAATACTATATATTAAAACTATATACAAGTGGACAAAAATAATAAAATTACAGCAGGCTCTCTTCAAAAACGTGGCTTAGTGAAAATCCAAACTGTCTATAAACAAGTACAGTAAATCTATATTAAAAGAAGGGGATCATACCATAACCTGCTCTTCTCCTATAACAACAAGTTAGCACAATATCTCATTGCACTACACTAGCCCAAAAACTACTAATAATATAGTAACAATACACCATGATCAAACCATGATCCCAAAGCCACGGTCCATACTACTAAGATAGATAAGATATACCCCAACATGTATAGTCCCTATGGCTAAAACCAAATAGGTACGCCACAGTGCATATGGTCACTACTGCTAAGACCAAATCGTAGATGACTCGCTATTAGGGAACTCTATGTCCCAGCTCACTATTATCGAAATCTTAGATGAGTCACTACAGAGGAATTCCATGTCTTAGCCCGATATCATCACAAATCCTATATCAATCGATACTGAGAGCCTGCTATCATATGAAAACATAGATGACTTACTACTGGGAGCTCTATGTCCTAGCCCTCTATCATCAAAATCGTGGATGACTCTGTAACGACCCATAAATTTTCGATGTTGAAATTTTGTTAATTTAATAATATTTTATGAGTTAATATTGAAAGAAATAAAATGTTGTAATTTAATAATGGAATAATAACTAAATTAAAGTGGAACAACGTTAATACAAGTTAATTATCAACAATATTAATGAAATTCCAATTCGCTGTATTTAAACATGCTATGCTTGGTAAAAAAAATTAATAAGTAAAAAAATGTAAACATTTAATTATTGTATAAAATAGATAGTTAAGGGTAATTGAATAAGATCAGTATTGTATAAGGGATTATAATATGTGTTGTATTAATGTGTGCATTAATTATAGTGGGATGTAAAAGGTAAAGAATAAATTTACAAATGTTATAAAATGTATAATGGTGACAACTATTGTTCGTTACCAATGTATTTAACCAATAGCAATTAAATGTAATTAAACATTACCTTATATAAGTTAAGATAATAAATGGAAATTTTTGAATGTAAAATCAATAGAAACGTTAATTATATGCCTAAATGGAAATTGATTTAATAAAAAAATATAAAAAATTTTTGAAACCAATATAAATAAATGAATTGGAATATTAAGTGTGTATAAGTGACTAAATCTCAGCATAATGGAAATAAAATAGTTAACACAAATAAAAGATGAAATTATAATTATATAGATGATTTGAACATTTGTTGTAATTAATGAACTGCTAAATGTAATTAAAAGTTAAGGGTAACAGTGGTTATAAGTTACCTATTTATTTAGTTCATAAAATTTGTTTTACTTAATTTGTGCAATTAATGTAGATTAAATTGGTAATCGAAGAATGTTAATTCAATAGGATGTAACCAATGAAAATTTTAATCATAATATGACTATTGATTTGAATAAAAATGGAAATCATGTTTGATCAATTTATTGTAGTTTATATTATGATAAATGGATACATTGCAATTGAACGTAAATAAATTTTACATTAATATGGAATAAGACAATAATTGTGTCAACATAATAAAAGGTATAGAAATGTAAACTTTATTTACAAGGCAATGATTTATGAAATAAAAAGATAGAAACCTATGTTAATAATTTCATAAGGTATTGTTGATTTAATAGTAGGGGTGTAAATCAAAAGGAATAAAAAACGAATTAGTAAAGGAGTAAACATATGTTTATTAGCTGAAAGATTGATTGTAGAGATGAGTAATTATTATTTAGTGAGAAATGTGTAATTACTATTTGTATCCAATAATGTAAATATGTTTAAGTTACTATTAGATAGGAAGAATTGTTTAATTCTCATTACATTCATTTAGTCCATTTTGAAACTTAATCAACTGAAATGAATGTAATTGAAAATTTATAATTAATAGGTAAATTAATAGGTGTAATTAAAAGCAGCTTATGTTTTGTGAAAATAAGGAAAGTTTGATTTAATAAAAAGAACATTTACATCAAATAAATGAATTTTTCATTTATGAATGTAGGTATAATTTCATTAAAATATAGAATAGAATGATTGATTTAAAGAAAAAGAAATATATATTTATTTGAACTATGTTTTAGCTTACAGATCGATTACAAGAATAGGAAAATAATATATTTCAGTAAGTTATTTATTACTCTTGTGTATAAACAATTTTTGTATTTTTTTTCATGCATTTTAGTTGCCTTTTTTAAAATTTAACTTTTTAAGTGATTGCAATTAATGTAGTTCAAATGTTTCAATTAAAAGGAAAGAAACGGTGATTGCAATTAATAGATTTAATAAAAAAAGCACGTTTTGTGTTAAACAAAATTTAATGCTAGTTTACTACATATATGTTTATACCTAAATTCAAACTTATGTTTTAGATCAAAATTTAATGCTAGTTTATATTGAAATCTCATACGTTGTTAAATTAAATATTAATAGGAGATGATAAAGGGGGTAAAATAGATATACACTTGACTATTTCCTTTCCAATTAGACTTTATTAGATTTTATTGCAACATAACTTACCTTTCCATCTTCACTTTTCTAATTTACCCCTACATTCATCGCCTCCTTATGTGGATTATTTTCATACCTTTTATTTATGAATGTAAACTATAAGTGGCGATAAAGACGTACATATATATTATACACCTGTTTATATTACCTTATTTATGCTATCATATTTTGGAATGTATGTTAATGCATTCCTTGTAAAACATTCAATCAAAATGTTAACATGTTGTTTAATTTCCAATCCAATCACAAAGAGGGAGAAATGAAGATTTCTTAATGCTGCATATTCTTTTAATTTATGACACAAATTTGGGTGGAGAATTTATTTTCATTTATTATGTGTTAATTAAATCTTTAAAAGATGTTAATTTCGGTATGTTTAGGGTTAACAAAATTTATTAAGTAAACGATTGTTTTGAAACTTGAATTCTAAAAGTTTGTTCATATTTACTTTATTTCTTTCCATTCATTTTCCAACTTCATTTTCTAAAACGTCATTTCATTTATTTCTAATTAATAGCGGTCTCTCTTTTCAAATCTCTGTGACCCTAAACCTAACTCTAACCTTATAAATAAGATATGACGCAAATGAAACCACGGCCTCCATTCTAATCTTCTTCTTCTTTTTCCTTTTCTTTTTTTTCTTCAAATCTCCTTATTATCTCTCATTTTAATTTTTCCTTCCTCTTCAAATATTCTTCTTCTTCAAATTTTATTCTATTTCAAACTTTCTTCTTTCTTTTCAAATCTAGATCTTCTTTTCCATTTTCAGTTCTTATTTTAATCCTTTTCTTTTTCAATTCTTCTTTTTCAAATTTTCTTTCCCAAACCTTTTAAAAATACATACATTCATATAATAAGGAGGAAAATTAAAGTAAATCGAAATAAAAGAAAAATTATGGAATAAAGCTAGCAATCAAGAAGAAGCATACGCGTTTTTCACGTGGGAAGAGTGGATGTGGCACGGTATTTTATTTTTGTTTAATTTATTTTTGTAAATCTCGATTTCAATTAGTTCTAATAATCATAACTCATACATACGAACTCCGTTTCATGCGCGGTTTTCTCCGTTAGGTTCGTATTGAGATCCCGGACACTTTGACGCGGGTTTGGGAGAATTTGGAGATGGTCAAATTTTTGGGTTTAAATTGGATTTAAATTCAATTTAAATTCAAAAGATGAGTGTTTTAACTCACTCACAACTTCTAAAATTTCTTATGTTTGTTAAATTGACTTAAGATATGAGTAGAAATTCATTTATGATTGTTTGGCATGTTTTGTTCATCATCTCTGTTAAATCGCATTTATTAAATTTAACTGTAAATTAATTTTTATTATTGCATATAAATTGACAGTTAGAATTTATTTATTTACGTATAAACTGCTAGTTAAACAGTTATTAAATTTATTACTGAAAAAAAACTGTTAGTTAATACCTGTTATTTATTCCCCTTTCTATTTATATGCTCTATATTGATGTTTGTTTAAATTGGATGATGATTATAATTAATGGTTGATGATTGATGTTTTCGTGAATGGATGATGTGTACTATAATTTTAAAAATCTGCAAGTTATCATGCATTTCATTTTATTCAGGATTGCGGTTTGAAATGATATACAACCGCATTTTTATTTTTAAATTGCGGCTTGAAATGATAAATATCCGTATCACTTGACCATTGGATAGAGAATTATATACAGGCACCGGGGTATATATATAAAAAAAATTGAAATGATTTTATGGTTTGGATATGATACGGTTTAATAAATATAAAATTTTGATATTTTATATATATTATTTTATATATACGTATATAGTTAAATTTTGAATTTAAGCTATGTATAAATCTGTTAAATAAAAATGAATAAGTTGAAAATGGAATTTGATAATCTATATTATATGTTTTAAGTACAGGTTAAGATCTTGTATATATATAGAGTTTTAAATGATTCAAATCAATTAAGATTGAAAGATAAATTGGAAATTAATTGGAATTGAGCTTATTTAAAAATTTAACTCCATAAGTTGATGTTAACTTATTTAAAATTTGAAGTTTAAAGGAATGATATTTATAACTGGATTTAATGAATAATTCTAGTATAAATAAATGGAAGGAAATATTTAGTGTTAATAAATTAAGTTTTATTTTAAATGGTTGGGGATTTATCATGTAAACCTTTCAAACTAAATAATAGGAAAATGAATTGTTGTTTGAAATTCCCAATCTTAGTTTTGAAATTCACTAAATACTTAAAGTTTGAAAATATTGAAATCGAAGTGTTTTATTCAAACTGAAAGTGAATCTAAAAGTTATGCGTTTAGACTGAATTTAAAGTGAACAAAGATTGTGAAGGTGTGGGAATTATTTATTTTTAAAGAAATTTTACATTCAACTGTTTTATTTTATATATTGTTGAATATCCAAACCATTTAAGTTTTGAAGTTATGGTTTTAAAACTATGGATTTCGAAGTATTATGTTGAAAGTTAAAATTAAAATATTTGGTTTCGAGGTATTATAAATATTAAAAGTGGCATGATTTTGGAAAAGAAATATATATGAAATAAAATGATATCATTTTTATTTGGGTTTTAAAAGGAAATGATATCGTATTTATGGGTTTTGAAATGGATAATTATATTCTGGTTTTGAAAGTATAATTATTTTTAAAAGGACCGCGGTGTTATAATAACATTTGGTTGTTGAAGAGACCGGGATCGGAAGTTGTCATACTCTCTGCTAACTCCAAAAACCACTTTAACAACCGTGTACGCGGAGGAGAGTCCAGAATGAAGTAGGATGGTGGCGGCGTTTCCTTTGAGATAAATACGTGGACCCGACTCCCATGAGTTGGCATAAGGTGGCTAAAACAGTAGCGATTCTTGGGCCAATGAGGTCATTCCTCTGATCGGACGCACTCCTTCGATATTATACTCTGACTTTTGATTTGGATTCGGTGGCCACTTTTGATTTTTGATTTGGGGGTGTTGTTCAAGGTGGGCGGTAGCTGCGCGCTGCGCGTTTCCACCAGCCCGGATAGCAATTGGTATATCTACCCTGGCATTGCCTAGTTGTGCTGTGTCACCTATCCTATCGCGCATTGTACGAGTTTGGATTTCTCCCGTAGCCCGTGTGGTATCCTCTGGTGGCTTCCCAATCAGAAGGGACTATGATATTGGATGGACTACTGGGACTATTACGTGTTAAGGGCTATATGGGTAACTCCTTAATGCTAGGAAAAAAGTAAGTTTATTTTACAATTAGACACTATTATAATAGCGCAATATACTACATAGTAAATAGTTTAACGGATCCTTAGGAGATGTAAATCCCGAGCATCTTTTGAGTTACTGCACTCATATTTATTCCTGTTGATTTAACTTACACAAGATCTTTTAGTTCTGACTCGAGTGTTTTTTCTTTTCAATTCGCTTGGGTCAGTCCGAGCGTTTCAGGATTTGAAGATTTTATTCTGGAGGACGAAGACGAAGATTTGTAGTATTACTACCTACTATATTATTCCACTACACTATTCAATTCCGCTGCATTGATATTTATTGGTATGTGAACTCTGATATTTATTGTATAAAGAAGAATCAAATGTTTTGTAAACAGTTTTATGAACTGTATATTTATTATTATATTTTATCCTTCCGCTGTGAGATTCTCTTTTGTTTCATATCCCTGCTTTTCTTATTTACCCCATAACAATCTGCCCTTTCGTATGGTTTGAATTGACACGTGTGTCGATTTAAAGCGTGCGAAAAGGCGGGATGTTACAGACTCACTACTAGGGAACTTTATGTGCCACCCCACTATCATCACAAATCATATAGGATCCCACGCGCGGCTCCGGTCGCCAAGGCCTAAAACCTACTTAACAACTCTAAAAAAACCTCATAATTGCATTACAAATCGAATGCATAACCCCAATGTTATAATACTCTCCCAGTATATCCTCCTGATATACCTTAAAATCTACGGTTTTTAGAATACGTGCCGGGATGGGTCTCACATAGGCCCTGAAGTCAAAGTTCTTCAAAACTTACCAAAATTTCGCATATGGTTGCCCTTAATAAATTATGAACAATTCAAACGACACCTCAATCCAAGCCCACATGCGAAAGTTATCGTATTTTGAAATTTCGTTCGATTGATCGATCAATAAAACTCAAACAGTAGGCTATCAAACATCTATAACATCTACCAGACATAAGAGATTTTAGGTCAGACGTATGAAATATGTTACTTTTTGTTCCCATGGCTTATCCAGATGTCTGTGACTTTGGTTCGGACGTCTGGATGTCTGTTATGGGTAGAATCAACCTTCAAACACCTATAACTTTGATCCATGGCTCCAAATGACTCGCCGTTTCTTTCGTTGCGACAGTGGTGAAATTCTCTTCAATCTAGAGACTTAAAATCGAGAATTCGCACAACTTGAATAATTTCTTCTTTTCCTTGCGTGTGTTGATACACTCATTCGTGCGCGCATATGCGCTCACGTTCATGCAAACACACATTAACTTAACAATTCACATTTCTGGACTTCACCAAGGAAATTACTTAACCCAGTATACTCTCACATAACTTAGCGCACAGGTGATTGCTGTAGCTACTTAAAATCCTGCAATGAACTTATATTCAATAATACTTTTATATAACTAAAGAATTTCAAACGAGCTTCACCGGGGCGATTACACAACCCGACACTTTCCCATGCACTTTAATGCATCCGATGGTCGCTATGGTTACATGAGATTGCTCATAACATTACCATATACACATACGGACATTCCCACATGCATATACAATCTATTACACAATATTCACCTCTTACAAATACAACTCTCATTACAATTCTAGCTACATCTCTTTATATCATTTTATAAAATCATAAACAATTTTACAAAATATCATACTAGCTAATAATCACTTTAAAACCAAATCCTCACATTTTTACTATTTTATAAAATCTCATACCCATTTCATAAAATATGTTCTTCATTTATAAAATCATGAAACCATTTTATAAGTACTAATTAAGGCTTATGGGGTCTTTAGTTATTTTAATAAGTGTCATAGGACTCCTAAACCCCTTAATTAGCTAACTAATCTTTTGGCAAATCAATTCAAATAGATTATTTAGTTATTACTAATGGCATACGCATCATTATTTAATATAATTAATCCCATATCAAACAGAAATATCACAACCAATCACTCAATTAGGACAAATCAATTCTAAGGCTTACTACCTATTTTCAAACATATAAATAATCATTTAGCTAATAGAAACATATTTATAACATGAATACAAGTCTAAACTAAACCAATCATTCCCCAAATCACTTAATATGTTTCAATATTAAGCAATAAATGAAAGTATGAAGTATGACACATAAATTGATAAGGAGAATCATCCCACTCACATTCTCTTTTCCTAAATCAAGCTATAATCACCAAACCCATCTTCAAGTTAACTTTAAAGTTGAGATCTCTCTCTAAAATTCAACCCAAGCTAATTCCTTCATGAGTTTTGTAGAGAATTGAAAGAGAGGAATTATGGTTATTTTCAATTGAATTTAGGAATTTTATTTAGAGGTGTTAGGGTTAACGGATTAGGAGATGATTAAGAGGGGATTAGGAGACCATTAGAGAAAGAGGAGAAGGACTGAACGTGAATGAGAGTGAATGAGAGATAATGAAGGGAGTTAGCCGCATATAGGGAACCAATGAGCTAAGCTCCAATCTCTCCATCCAACACTAATCATTTTCAAAAATTTCAAGCTCTAAACATATCACACCTTATACCCATTCAATTTCGCAACATCGATTTAAACTCAGTGGAAGTAGTTTCATGTCCTAATCCGACGATATGCAAAATGTCACATTTTAGAATTCCAATTCAATAAGGACTTAATTTCAAAAATAACTATTTAAATATATTATCTTAAATATGCGGGTTGTTACATGCTCCACTACTTAAAAGGATTTCATCCTTGAAATTTACAGGAGTACGAGAAAGTAACAGAACTGATCAAAACTTCCCAAATCTCAGTTTTGGAAAAAGTCAACGGTATACTCCCTTGTGCTATCATCGCTACAGAACTCCCAAATTAGAATTCATTACACACTATTAAATATGTAGTAACCTCCATCATCCCCCATTTCCTATAAATTCATGCCTATCTTAAGAAAGATTCTTACTATTCATATGCCAATTTAAGCAAATAAGCATTCAAACAGCTATACATCAGCTCTCAAATACCTAATTGTACTATGCAAGGAGGATTGTGTACTAACAAAAACAAATTCAAAAATGGATAACCTCAGTGTAGTAACCGGTACTACTATAGTCATGCTACTATCATACATGACAATCAATTGGAGAGTAAGCTCAAAGGAGTTAGTATCAATATATACCACTAACTCCAAGTTACATCAGAAGGTTGTGGACTAGTATAGATCCTATCTCGCCTCATAGCAAGCATAGATGATATGTGATCTATTCCAAATAGCTAAGGAATATAAATCAATACTCATCATTACTAACGAGTGGAGTCAACAATGGACACTTATTACGATCCAACAATTCCAGATAAACAGGGCCAGTACACTTGTGTACTCAAATATCTATCTCGATCAAATAATAGACAAGGCCCCTAATACAAAGCCAATGATCTACAAGCCACTAATACAAGGCAATATAATGTATGATCACTAATATAAGATCAATACTATACACGGTCATTACTATAAGATCGATACAATTTATATAACTATATGTACCCTGGATTGTACCCCTGAAGGTAGGAATCCATCATTGCCAATCAAATGGCATGTGCTTAATTATCACATATAATTAACCTATAGTCAATCAATGACAATATGCAGCAAGATAGCATTAAACATTAGTCGATAATGATAAGCAATAATAATTAACATTCAAACTATAACATGCAACCAACAAAGTCAGCCAACAAACCAATAGCGACAGCAAACAAGATCAAACAATAGCAACAATGGCAAAAGACAATAACAGCAATAAGCAAACAATAACAAACAAACACAAGTAGTAGCAATAACAATAAGCAGCAAGAATAACAAGCAACAAGCAATAACAAGCAACAAATAAGAATACAAATAATAAAATATTTAAAAGTGTATGCACCAACATGCTCGGTAACCATCAAGAGTCAAACATGCATGTTGAACCATAAACTTAAATGAGTCTGGTGCGTTATATAAAAGGAATAAGCGCCAAAGTGGACAACTCCTTTCATGAACATAACGCACGAATGACTACTATACCTCCTAGCCAGAAAAAGGAAAAATCTATATGGTATGGAGGATCATCGAGTCTCAAAACTCTTGAATAAATTCAGCAATCAATGCCTCAAATTTTCCTTTTCTTTTAGATATAACTCATTTCTTAAAAGAGAAAATTATACTAATTAAATCATCATGAAAAATGAAGATATACAGTTTCTTAGGTTTGCTTGGGTTCAAACTCACCCTGACTGCACAATGTTAATAAGGATAATATGCTAAGTGCACTAGGGAGCTCGCTAAGGGAAGTACCATCTTGTCACTTAAGAGATTATCCGAGTCGCCATAAAAATGATCAAGAAATCCTTTCCTGAATCATCCCATGCAATAATTACTACTATAGAATTTTATAATTTCCCAAAGAACATTCCAAATTACACGATACCCATTCCGACCCTTCATTTGCTCGCAAGATTTTTTTCGTTAAATTACAGTCAGCCACCTGAATCCATCCATGCGATTCGATCCAATTCCTTGATCCAACTATTGAAATCCCTTAACACGGCCAAGATCATGTTTCAAAAAACCTCTTGGTCATCCCAAGAATTTAACTAAGTGCTCATTTATAAGAACAAAGTGAGAAACCCTATCCTAACTGCTGCAAATCACCTGAAAATTCTACGCTTGAACTATAGGTTAAGAATTGGCATGTGATTGGACAAATCTTTAGAAAATATCCCTTTCGGCACATGGGATTTCTCTCATCACCTAAGGTTTACTGACACCGAAGAAGATAATTATAACACGAATGACTCTAGACAATCGCTTACAAATCATCTGCTTGGTATCTGCTCATTGTTGGGAACCCATCGAACCCTACCTAGATATAAATCCAAGCCACACTTCATCTACCGAACCCACTCAACTTAAAAAATCATGCATCAAGTTCGAATGGTAATACTTTGGTTGCTTCACCTTAGTTTTGCAACTAAGGTAACCTTTATAAGGTTTATCTCTACCGTAGAATTTATCTACTATGAAAGGTGTTAAGTTTAGCATATCTGCCAATTAACTAGAAATAGATAATATACAGCTCAAGTGTCCGAAGGAACAGAAGTGAGTTCCCAAACGATAGAGCATACCTCACTACAGAAGATCTTTCCGGTTTTCCTAAGTCATAAGCCTCTAGGACCCAGTACTGCCTGAAAGGCACAAGTCATCATCACTTCCACACTCTTCAGAATTGTAGGACAGTCCTTTTTTAAATGATCAAGCTGATCGAAAATGAAGCACTTACGCTTTAATCTATTCAGATAACATTTAATAGCTAAATACCTCTCATATGCCATAATAGTAACACATTAACCCAGTAATACTTTTTTGAACAAGCCCGATCTTCCTTGTATCATGGTCATTCTACCTTGGTTGGACTTTTGGTTGCTTTCCTCTTTCGCTACTTCAAACGTTATCTAATGGGAGTTCTCACAAAGGAGAGTCATCCCAATGCGATATTTGAATGGGGACCATAATAGGGATAAGGTTAAGTAATGAACCCCCTAACTTATTCTTAAGACCCAAGGCAATTGCCGAAATAATAGAGTACCGACTAACTCAAACTCCCAAAGTAAAAGGTTGAATTTGTAAACACTCCTTCCCTAGTAAGCTATCCGTCTTAGGATGGATGGAATACTCAAGCTATACTCTCTTTTGAATCTCAGAAACGAACTAAGAAATTAAAGCGACATTTGAACAAATTCTAAATCATGGGTCTTCTTATCAGCTACAAAACACGGCATCCTATCTAGCTAAAGTTTCCCTTACCCAATTGTTGAGAAACAAGCTCACTTACGAGAACATTCCCTGGACTTATATTGATGGAAGCCTTTTCATGCATGTGTCCAAGACCGTGTCTCAACAACAGTCTTAGGTCTTAGATATGTCTTCCTGCCAAGGCTAAGGAAATTATAGCATTGCTTCAAAGAGTCTAAAGCTGGTGGATCTAGATATACTCATTCCAAATGGCCACACCACTTCTGGCGCTAACCGCGATCAGCTGGAAATGTTCACAGATGACGTAACATCTTTGCGGTAGCTAAATAGTCTCTGAACAAATCAAGCATCTCAGGCTGCCCATCTGCAGTTGCTCCTATATTTCGTCTGCTCATACAGGTAACTAGATGAAATACCTTAACAACTAGCAGTAGAAACAAATCAAGTTCAAAAGACAAGCGGTTTATACACTATTATGTAATAGAAATAATACAAGCATGCTTTTTCAACATATCTCCTTTGACCTGATTGATTAACTCAAACTAGTCCAAGTGTTGAGCCTAAGCTCTGATACAACTGTAATAACCCGCCCTTTGTAATACCTAAAAGTCCGCCTTATAACATCGCCTACTTTCAAATATAGGAAAATACAGATTGTCAGGGTAAAAATTAGATCAAAATACTAAGCCAAGACATCGATAAGATCTCACAATGGAATGACAATGTATAATATACTGAATATATAAATAGAAATAGAATAATAATATATAAGAGACCGCACTAGCGGAAGCAATTGACAAATAAATATTAGTATAGAATAGTCATAATACTTCAACTCCAAGGCACAGAGTTCTAGATAAATATCTAATACAACGATCTCGTATATAAATAACAGTTCTGTTATGTGAAATAAAATAATAAATATATATATCTCAAAACATCGATGCCATGCCTCTAAAATGTTCCAACTACACACCCTGGTGGCATATCTCCAAAAGCACTTGACTCCCAAACTACTCAATCGAGTACCTAAGAGTTGTCATGACATAAGCGTACAAGGACAAAAACTAGGGTCAGACATTAAGAACTATCTCAAATATATATTGAAAATATATACAAAAAACAAGAATAACAAAATCATAGCCAGCCTTCTCCACCAACGTGGCTTAGAGGAAATCTAGACTTCCTATAAAAAGGTATAATAAATCCATCTTAAAAGTAAGGGATCATACCATAACCTGCTCTTCTCCTGTAACAAAAAGTCAGCACAATATCTCATTGCACAACACTAGCCCAAAAAAGACTAATAATATAGTACCAATACACCATGATCAAACCATGATCCTAAAGCCACGGTCCCTACTGCTAAGATCGATAAGATACACCTCAACATGTATAGTCCCTCTTGCTAAAACAAAATAGATATTCCATAATGTATATGGTCATGACTTCTAAGACCAAATCATAGATGACCTGCTACTGGGAAAATCTGTGTCCCGGCCCTCTATCGTCAAAATTGTAGATGACTCGCTACTGAGGAACTCCAAGGAACTCCATGTCTCAAACCGCTTTCATCAGAAATCCTCTTTGACTCGCTACCAAGGAACTCTATGTCTTAGCCCGCTATCAAAAAAACTGCTAGATGACTCGCTACTATGGAACTCTACGTCCTAGCCCGTTATCATCAAACTCATGGATGACTTGCTCTTAGGGAACTCCATGTCCCTGCCCACTATCATCATAAATTGTATAGAATTGTCATACAAGGCTCTAATCGCCACGGCCTAAAACCCATCGGACAACTCTAACAAAATCCATACTAATCCAAATCGCATTCCACCAAATCGAATGCATAAAACTATTGTCATAATACTCTCCCAATATATCCTCCCGATCAAACTCGAAATCTATTGTTTTTGAAATACGTGTTGGGCTGGGTCCTATGTAGGCCTCAAAATCAAAGTACTCCACAACCAGCCAAACTTTCCTAGATGATATCCTTGAAAAATTATGAATAATGGCTCAAATGGCGCCTCAATCCGAGTTTGGATAGGAAAGTTATCGCATTTTGAAATTTCGGTTAATTGATAAAACTCGAACAGCAGGTTGTTTGATGTCTGTAACATCTACTAGACATCTGAGATTTTAGGTCATACATCTGATATGTCATTGTTGTTCCTAAGGCATATCAAGGCGTGATAGACTTTGGGTCAGACATCTGAGATTTTATGCTTGCTATGGATAGATTCGAAAAAACGATGGTCATTAGAAGACTAATTTATGTTATGAACAAAAATATATTATGAACTAATGCAAAATCAGTTTTATATAAGACGATCATAAAATGATTATGAATGCCCATTCCATTGCACTGAGAAACAACTGTTGTTTCAAGAAATTCCAACATTGTAGTGATGGAATTTCTAAAAGAAATTATTGGTTTAAAATGATTTTGGATATGGTCCAATGATAAAATCGATTACAATCCAACCTAAATGAAAACAAATACATTAGAACATCTAATACGTATTCTTGTATATTAAAGAGAAATGTGAGTTTCTTGTGGATGTAAATAATAAATAATCCTTGGTTATTTAACTAAACCATTAAGAGTATTGATTCTATGATATGGTACGATGCACAAACCTAAAATAGATTCTATGTCAAAACATAATTTTGATAGTTGTATCTAAATAGACACGATCCATTGGATGCAAATGTATCTTTAAGAAAAATACCAATACAGTTGGAATATAGTGAGCCACATTGATAAGAATAATACCTGAATTCCATTTATTCAAATTAACAGAGCATATTCACCATTTGATGTGCTCAAGTTGGTTTGGATTTTATTCACAAAATTATCGCATGGTATGACTATCTTTTGGTACGTATGTGTTGAAATAAAAAATTCAAAATTTAGAGTAAAATATTTACATATAATATCCGAAGTGCCTCGAAGTTAGATGAAGCGATATTGAGTCTTCGAGTTTTTGGATATAATCAAAGATTAGATACAAAAATGTCATTCGACAAGTATCAAAATTGAATGGGTCTTTTGATAGAAATATCAAACAGTTTGATTTCCAATCAAAATGCAGAGAAAGCGTATGCTCATAAGAAAGAAAGTTGAGAGGTACATAAATATTTCTAAACCATAAGTAAACAACACACTGCCAATCGTTAACGACGTACTTGTGCTAAAATTAGATTTAGTTGTTTTAACACTCGACGTTGGATTTCTAAATGATGTCTTTTATAGTAAATATGAAAGAAATTGGGAATGTCCCAAATGATATGAAAGGATACCTTATTAAAATGTTTAACACGGAACATGTAAAGATTGATTTTTTATGCATTGGCAATAGGAATTATCATACATGTTATATTGTCTACAATATCATGATTTGTTTATGTATTTGATGCATGAAGCAAATATTAAATCCAAATTGATATTACTAAATGGTTGTTCTAGGTGTTCTTGTGTATTTGTAAAATACTTGAGAAGTGTTTACATAAACAACAAACCCCTTATGAAGGAGTGTGCGTATTTAAAATTTCATAAGTGATATTGAGTATAATATGTCAATAACAAATGAAAGTTAAGAATTGTTAATTTGGAAATGTTCCAAATGGAAAACAGTGGTTGATTCAATGAAATAGGCTAAGTGCATCACCATGAGTAATGGCGCAATAAAAGAAATGTATATAAATATAAGTGCAAAAATTTATAACTGAGCGGAAGGTGATTTCAAATGTTGAGAATCCTATAACATTGTTATGAATAACAATGTTACAATTTAGTTCATAACAAAACTTAGAGCTCACCGAAAGCGAAGGACATACTCTAAATTGTTCCACATGATAAAGGTAGTTTATCAACGTCGGAGAGAGTTGATTGACAGGGTAGATAACTAAAACATAGTAGTGTTTTTGTTCATGGAGGAATTGACCCAACTGATTTTGAGGAATCGATTGGAGAATTTGGAATAAGATTCCATAATTTCCCCAAGTGCAAGTGGACTGATAGAGTTAGGGGTATTCCCAAAGGGAATTAAGTAATTTGTTACATATATTTAAATCGATAACCAATCTTGTTCGAAATAAAAAGATGTTTTATTTCTATTATATACTTGATATAATGTGTTATTAATTAATTTAGACAAAAGTATGTTTAATAGAAAATCCATAATGGCTACATTTTGTAATAGTAGTTATAGTTCTAACCATGAGTAAATTATCACAATGAAAATAAATATATCATTTTAAGTATTCCTAGTCAAGATGTGTCGAGATTGAATATTGATACATGTATCGTAACTAAAGTACATAACGCTCTCCAAATGTTGGGCAGTGAATTACTGATAGAGGTTGGGGTACCAATAGATTACATGTTAAAATTTATTGGATAATTATGGAATGACTCGCTCGATAGATTTCGATTGGTTAAGATAACCAAGGTCAAATAGAAAATACTGATATGAAAATATTACACAATTCCCTCGACGTGAGAATACTATCGAACTTCAGTGTGAAAACTCTACTTTGACTAAAGTTATATCATGGTACCACTACCTCAAATGACGAAGTTAAGTCAAGTGGAAGCATTGGAAGTGAAACGCTATTCAAGAGAGGATTCATCTACTCAGTTACATGAGGTTGGTGTCAACTAAAGTAAACTTAAAGTCAAAGTCTCTGGCTAGATCATTTTGATTATTAATAATAATTCTTATTATTAAACCAAGGATTTTGGGTTTGGACAATAGAGTTAAATATGGATGGTACTGGATTTTGACCATTACCAAATTCCATAAGTCCAAAGTGATTAGTTTTGATGAAGAGAATTGGTGTAAATAATTTCCAATAACGCTTAACAAAGTAAAATTGCATTTTATAGAAGCG
Source organism: Allium cepa (assembly GCA_030765085.1). Taxonomy (NCBI): domain Eukaryota; kingdom Viridiplantae; phylum Streptophyta; class Magnoliopsida; order Asparagales; family Amaryllidaceae; genus Allium; species Allium cepa. The sequence continues at coordinate 603,807,419 of CM060932.1, read as the reverse complement.
AAATAAGTGAAATTTAGCCACAATGTTACATCACCTGCTATGTGACATGTGAACATTAATATTCGAACAATTTAATATTAATAGCTGATCAAATTTTCTCCTAATGAGTCACACCATAAAAATGATGAATACTCCTTTGACAAGACAATTTAATTAATTTGTAATTGTTATAAGTTAATTAAATTAATTAATATTTATAACATATTAATTATAAAATTTTATTTTGATTTGATGAGTAAATATTATTAAATATATTTAAGTTATCAAAATATTGTTTGATATAAGAAATCGGTACATGCATAATTGGATTTAAATATATAATGTTTTGTTATAGCTTTAAACGTGTTTAAGCCCATATGAGGGTTGGTAGGTTTGGCAAAGATAAAGCAGCAAAGGGGATAGCCATGTGATGTTTGGATGGGCTAAGGTTTGGATGGATAAGGTATAGACTATTATTAAGAGATATAGAGGCATTTATATCCTAATTTATCTCAAACCCTCTCCTCTATACTCTTGTCGAATTCTAGTCCTCTACATCTCTCCATTTCAAAAGTCAGATCAAAGTAAAAAAGATATTATTTGATAGCTAGTGGTCATTGATTTAGGGACTAGTACGCTACTGGATTGTAAACAAGTTCAAGGAGTAGTCTCATCGTTTCAAGGTGTACTTATAGGCATTAGTAGTAAGCTAAAATTTTCGATCTATTAGTGATTATTAATGTGTAGATAATATTTCGATCATGTATAATATTTTGTTAGTTAGGTGATTATTTTATTATATCAATGTAATGTCATGAGCAGATTGGTTGTATCTTTATATATTTGAAAATAAAAACAAAAATGATTTTTTTGTCATTATCATGCATATATATTGCTTGTGGCAAAAAAAAATCAATTTAATGTTGATTCTTTTATTTATATAAGCTTTATAATTCAAATATTAAATCATATGTTATTTGGTAGAATTTGTACTTATTTTACTCAAATATTCAAATATTAAATCATATTAAATCTTATTTTATTTCTATAAAATCAGTTCTTTTATATATGCTTTATGTATAATTTAATATACACAAAGAAAATTTGGCAGAATTAAAATAATATATATTATTCAAATCATTTAATTCTATAAATAAATAATATTAATAAATATTTTTCTTATAAACTATGTTTTAAATTTCATTAAATTTACATCTAATATTATTTTTTGCAATAAAAGAATAATAAATTTACGTAATTTAATTAATAGCCCAAATTAATAAATTAATTTTAAACGATGTATATATATTTTTAAATTTCAAAATCTTTGAGATTTTATAGAAATATTTAAAATTTTAAAATATCTTTTTATTAATTTATATAATTTTCCTATATAAAAACATCCATTTATTTATTTAAAAATTAAAAACTAAAATTAAAAAAGACATCACTGTCGTCCGTTATATAATAATTACAAACACAAATATATATATTATATATATATATATGCATATGCATATTATATATATATATATATCATTATGTTTATAAGATATTACTGTATACATATGTATATATTAAGTATAAAAAAATTATTATTTCATATTTTTAATTTCGAATTTCCAATTAAATAAATAAATAAATTTTAATATAATTAATATATTGTAATATACATATATACATACATACATATTTATATTATAAGTTTCATATATATAAATATACGTATATTTTCTAATAAAATAATTTTAATACAAAACATAATTATTTATATTGCAATATTTTGTATGCAAGAAATAAAATATACTGTAACACCTCACCTCTATACCCATATTACCAAAGAGTATTACTGAATAGTACTGTCGAGTAGCATGGATAATGAGGTGATGTAGGTGAAGTACATACGAATATTCTCGTGGAGCAACACTGAATACGTCTCATAATATAAACATTACTTGCCTCGATGTAAAGCGATAAACACGTGTGGTGCTAGAGCATAGAACAATACACAATATAAAAAAATCACAGAGAACACAGAGTCATCACCGTAGCGATGAAAATATAATACATTACACAAATCTGAACGGGATACAAAAGTCAAATTCCCACTAATTATCAATTATATGCAGGATAAATCCAATACATCTAATGAGACATCTTATACATACACGAGTCCAAATATATGGTATATGATATAGCAAATAATATAATCTCCATCTAAGCTCAATAAGCCAGTCCGATCACATCGTCCGAGAAACTGAAATGTCTCGGATAGACCCGAGTATTATATAAATAATAAACGGCTCAGACTATGTCTATGTTCAATGGTGAAAATATATATGGTATCTTAAAGAATATTATACAGAGCATAATAAGATATTAATCCAAAAGAATAATAAAACATCCACTACTCATAAAACAACATCCATAACCCATAAAACATCCATCATCAATCAAACATCCATCGCACACCTCACACATCGCATATTGCACACATCATACATCGCAAATAGCACACTACAAACATCAATTATTCATATTTATTTAGCAGTATAAAGTCTATTCATTTTATTCTTCATTATTAATTTCATTATTTCTACTGCTATATATGTGCTATTATTATTGCTATTTCCATAAACTGAGTATACACCAGAGCCTCGATGCTTCTCAGGTGAAAAGGAAGACCCAACTCGTAATATTTTTGTGAGCGTCCTCACTAGTCTCTAGCTGCACAATACATTGCAAGTCGCTTCCTCTCTCCTCACTCCCATTATCAACCTCCTTGCTCGTTCTGAGTTCGTCCCGTTGGCCCGTGCAGTAGACTATGACCATGCGACCGGGAGGGCAGCCTGAAAGTGACTGTGCTATAGGATCGTGTAATATGGAATATATAATGGATAACTAGTGCGAAAAGTAACTGTAAAATAACAATAGCAGTAAAGTAAAATGACACCAGTAATTTCTATACTGGTTCGAACTTCCGTTCTACGTCTAGTCCCAGAATCCTTCTAGAATTAAACTAGCAACCCTCACTTAACCCGTAGGAATAGGTTTACACTACCTGAGCAACCGAACGAGACTTCTACTGCCTAAGCGGCCGAATAGGACTTCTACCGCATAAGCAACCGAACGGGATTTCTTTACAACTAGACAAAAATATCTGACAGTATTGTGCTCTTTAAATAGCACTGATAAGTCAATTAAGCACAATCTTTCTATAATATTTTCCTTTATGATATATAGTGTAACATGCTTGAGAAATGTGGAAGATAGAGTGATCAACGATCAGAAATTGTATGGAGTTTGAGTGTAAATTAAAAACAGAGATTCAAGAATACTAAAATCAGTTAGGTTAATTGTTTGTTGAATTCTAAACTCTATTTATATAAATTTAAAAATTGCAATCTTTCATGAGAATGAACGATGAAATGAAACAGATGCAACTATTAGATTTGAAAATGTTTCTCTTCATTGAAGGAAAGCAACCCTTTAGGAAATTAGCCGCTATAGATAATCATCCGTCTAAATTTTCAATTCAGCATTTTTATTTAATTTAAATTCGAAACAACAAGCAAATAGGCTATTTTTGGCCTTAGCCATCTAAATGAAACCATTCAACCGGTTGAAACTTCATACTAATTTATGCTTTGTTTCAGCATTCGACCATTTGAATGGTGTCATTTAGCCAACCGAATTCTATTAATAAACAAAAATCACCATAGCTAATTTGGTTAGAGCACTTGCCATCTAAACTAGTGACACAGGTTTGAGCCATGCTCCATGCAATTTTTGAAAACTTGATTTTTCAGTGAAAATATGAATGTATATGTGTGTATACCACTTTGAGAAGATTTTAGCATTTGTAAACTCTAGACATGACACCCTATGACTAATAATACTTTGTTTGCCACCTTCTTCTTGTCTCTATCATGTATATCTCTTCTTGTATCTTCATATACATACTTTCAACCTCTTTTGTACTATGTATCTTTATGTTGAACGTGTTTGTTTGTCTCTTTTTGATACTCATGAACCTACAAGTTAGCTTAGAGATTCTTTGGCATAATTGTATAGTTGTCGTCATTAAAATCCAATAATAGAGGTTCTAATAGGGCTATATCACCGCAACCATCGGGGAGCAACCCCACGGTAGATCAAGCAAGCAGGGGGCTAGCAAAACTGCTTCTGGCCATCACATCCTCATTGGGACTACATATTCCTTATTCTACTCAAAAGTGAGGATAATCACATTCCCGCTTTAAATTAAAATATGTAATAATATAATTCGCCTCATACATCAAGTCAGAAATCCAAATAATATTGATCAACATGGATGTATAATATAGAATAATCCACTTACATCCAAATATTAAATACTCAATCCTCAATGAATTATTTGACATTATACTTGTATTGAGTAAATAAATATACCCCAAATGGACGTCCCATAGCTCCCTGTGAAATTTAATTATATACACAACACCCTCAATTAATCAAAATTAAACAAATTTATGCTTCGCTTATTAAAATTGTTGTCGCTTAAAATCGCATCTAATTCATTATTCTTCAATTTTATTATTTTATAATCCAACACAATGGGTAATTTACTTCATCTCATTCGCAATATACAAATCAACAATCATCAAACACACATCAATATTTTATTCGATTAATATTTTAACGAGATGAAGGGTTTGTTTAAATATATTGCACTTCATTATCCTTCTTTCATAAAAATACTTAAATTTAATTCAACATCAAAAATCTCTTTTTTTTAATTCCCTCTTTTTATAAAATTACTTCATTAAAATTTAGTCATAAAATATCTCTTTTATTTATTTGCTTCTCTTTTTAAATAATAAGTATTAATTCTCTCATTCAATTTCGAAATCCATAATTCAAAACAACTGATTTGGGTTCAGGGAACCTTTATTCAAACTTGTCAATTAATTTCAAACCTCAAAAATACTTTTACTTCAAAACTTCACTTTAATAATATGAAAATACTACATAGAAACTTATATTTTTCAAATACCTTTAAAACTTCAAATCCAAAAATATTTGCAAAATCCAAATAAACCGCTTCAAAATCAATATTTGAAATCCTCATATATTTTCAAACTCTTCTTTTAAAGATATTAATATATTAAAGTAAAATCCTATGATGAAAACATGATATATCACTTTTAAAAATTCACTTCACTTTAATTATATTAAATATCCATAATTGAAGATTTTCATTTGATATATAAAATAATTTACATTCATCTAACAATTATTTCAAAATACCACTTATAAACTTTCCATCTTTTTATTCAAATTATTCATCATTCTAAAGATATAGACTTCAAACTTCATTTTATAAATATCATCTAAATCTTTTTATATTCATAAGTAACCAAAATATGATCATCAAAATTATTCAATTTACAAATATTTTTCCAACATCAATCCTCTTCAGGTTGTCCATTAATTCAATAATCTCAATATTAAAAATAAACATCATTTAAAAATTCATTAATTACTCTCAAATAATTTTTTTAATCCAAATATTCACAAAATAATATATTAATTTCAAATCAACATCTTTTAATTTATTTATCTCTTTTTAGAAAATTTGAAATACTATTCAATTATCTATGAATATCTAATTGTTACTCAATGATCACAAATCAACCAACTAACAACATTTTTCACGACGTAAGTAAATCATAACTCACACTAAAATATCATCCAATTCAAACAACATCAACCATCAACAAACAATTAATCACATCTAATAAATAATCATCGATTCAACTTAGCAATCAAGTAATATATGGAGGATTAAGCATTAAATAAAAAGAAATAGACAAGGGTTGTGATTAAGATTAACTCGTCGAATTTTTCTAATGAAGGTTTATTTCCTCTGTCAGTCCAATCGTCATCCCAGCCTAAGGTCAACGCGGCCCTTACTTGCATCGTTGCCAGCTTAGTACTTCTCTAAAACCATGCCTGAAACCTAACCGATCGCAGCTCAAATCTCCAACAATCATACCTCCAACAACTCATTTCATCACCTTAATGTATGCCACCACTAGTTACTTCCCAATTGCCACCACTTCACCAACAATCATGACCATTTATAGACCTCAGCCATGAATCCAAATTCACCAGGTATCAGTCATCACAACAGCCACTACCGCCTTCCTCCCACTCCAATAATCACGCACCCGTCACATCCAAGTTGAGGTCGCGCAACACCATACTCCCAGGTTGTTTCTCGACCTTCGATCCATGCCTAACACGCCACCGCCACATATGGCTCTACGTCGATCGTTGTGTGCGAGCCAGCGCTACCTCCGGTTGCATGTGGCCAATATCTCCCTCACGCAGGCGTCGATCGCTGAACCCTCCATCATCTAGCGCGAGCTCGATGTCGTTTATATTTTTTTTTTCCACGTTCTGCCTTTTTGATTCAGAAGAACAAATTAGGGTTAAATGTGCTACATGGGGTTCAGGATTAGTCAAGAAGCGGAGCGAAATTTCCAGAGGTGTGGAGAATGGTAAAGGGTTTTAGCCTGATATGGTTTTGAACCCAATTCAAATTAATTTAATCATACTAATTTCTAGTGTGTTTAAATTTGAATTTTAATTCTCGAATTAGTTTAGATCCAATGTAAATTGATTTACATCACATTCTGCAATTTACAATCTTGATGATTGATAACTTTATTTAATTCAACACTCGCTTATTTTGTTAAATATTCCATTTTTCCTTTTCAAAATAAATTTATTTATCAACTATTTCAATCATATGAAATTATTTGCATTTCAAAATATTTATATTGATCAAAACATCTTATTTTGTTTCAACAATTTATTCAATAAGAGTTTATTAATTCAATTCAATTTATTAAAACAAAAATCCTTTATCAAATTGAATTTAATTAACTAAAAATTCATTTTCAATTTATAAATCATCGCAAATCAAATTCTAACACTTTTATTTCGATAAAATTTATCATTTATACGGCGTAGAAAACCGAGCTGTTACAGACTTTCCACTTAAAAAATTTACATCCTCGCGGTTTCTTGTAGGGAAGTCGATATTCAAAACTCATACCATAATTTTCTTCTTAATCTTCACTTATTTAACAAACTCAACTACTCAATTCTCTATGTGGCTCATACACTCAAAACCGTATCATCGTATGGTATTATTTTAGATAGACTCGATTCGACTTTGTATTCTTTTCATATGATGTTTTTTTAATGAAATTTTTTATAAGTGTCGGATTTTCGATAAATTTTGGTAGAGTCTCCTTTATATGGAGAACATTTCAAAAAATCAAAACATAATATAATTACAAAATATACATCTTCAAAGAGGCATCTCAACAAAGGACATCTCAAAACACGAGGAAACAATATAATATTACATCATATATTCATATATCATAAAACACATACCTTTGTTTAGCTAAGCAATTTAGCTCGGCACTAAGCATGCATAAGTGAGAAAAAGTGAGCTATCTTCATGCATAAGTCAAATTAATCCTGTAACGACCCGTATATTTGCAATAATTAAAATTGTTAATTTAATAGGATTTTTGAAATTTAATATTGATGAAAATATAAATTTGTGAATTATTAATAAAATAATAACTAGAACGAATTGCAACAGTATGAATGTAAGTAAATGGCTAATAACTGGAATGGAATTCAAGTTAATTGGAATAGTGGAAACATTATAATTTGTTTATAAATGAAATGTAAGAAAAACAAATGTAAGTATTGGATTAATTAATGAAATAATACGGTGTTAATGGTAATTAAATAAAATTAGTGTTATATATGGAATTATAACCTGTGATGGTAAGTAATAAACTTATAAATGTAAGTAAAAGAAAATAGAGGACAATTAATATATTTTATTTATTTAGTGTGTTAAATAAAAAGAATAGAAATCGAGATTTATTAATTTATTGAAATTTGAATTATGATAAATGGATTAATTGCAATAAAATAAAATTAAACATTGTATTTGGTGAATTGATTAACGTTGAAATTTATATATGAACTTGTTTAAATTATTGTAATTGTTTTGGAAGTCAAAAATGATAAGATTTGTTAATTATGGAATTGAAATTGAAAAAGTGATTCAATTAATTAATTTTTAATTTATTTAATTAACTGGAAAATAGCCATTTTGGCCACTGATTCGGATTTCGATGAAACTAGTTTCATCGGATCCGTAACGGTGAATTATTATAGGGTTTCAAGTTTCGTAACGATCGGACTTGCCGTTTGATCATACGGACCTGAAACGCGCAGAAATCAATTAAATTGAAATCAATTTGAAATAAATTGATTTTAGCATAACTTCTTCATACGATGGAATTTGGACTTGAAACTTGTTCCATTGAGTTTAAAATATTCAAAAACATCTATTTCGATATACGGGTTGACCCAATTTCATTCCGGAGTCAGAACGGGCCTTTCGGGTCATTTATCATTCAGCGTGTGAACCAATCTTGTCCATTCATCTCCATTTATGACCTACCTATATATACCTCATTATAAATCCTAGCATATTTCTTATTCCTCATTTCTATATGTACAATTCTATTTTCTTCTCCTCTTTCAATGGCAGACAGAACCCTAAATTCCAATTGCAATTTCAAACAAAATTCAAATTCAAAAATTCAAACTCCACAAACTATGTCGAATTTTATATGGATTTAAAGCTCTCGACGAGCGCAAGTCAAATATATAATTCATTTTTCAATTTGGGTTTCTGTGTGTCCAAAATTGGAAGAATGATTTTCAGTCGTCCATTGATCGATCGACTTCGTCTGATCGTCAAATCAGTGACGTGGGGTTGTAGAGGGTGTCATGGTGAGTGCATCTAGGTTGGCAGCGCGGTGAAGCAATGGCTGGATCATCAGAAAAATTGGATTAGGGTTTGGAAAAATATGCGGCCGTTGGGGGTTTTCGTCGCCGATCGGCGAGTTTGTAGGCGGCGCATCGTTGGAGGTAGAGAAGGGACCGGCGGCGAGCTTCGGTTGGCCGCGTGTGATCACGGCAGCTTGGCCAGTTGGTGGCGACGGCGATATCCGTGCGCATTCGATTGTGTACTGGAACCTTAGGTTACGTGTAGAAGGTAATGACGTGTAATATTTTATTTATTTTAATTATCTTCTAATTTAAATCGTTTAATCTTCTAATGATCATAACTTTTGCCTACAAGGTCCGTTTCATGCGTGGATTTCTCCTCTAGGATCGTAATAAAATTCCGGACATTTTGAAATTGGTTTGGACGAATTTTGAGACTGTTAAAATTTTGGGTTTAAATTGGATTTAAATTCGATTTAAATTCTAAAGGTGAGTGTTTTAACCCACTCACAACTTCTAAAATTTCTTGTATGTGTTAAATTAATTTCTGATGTGATTAGAAATTAATTTATGACTGTTTGGCATATTTTTAACCATCGTCTCAGTTAAATTGAATTGTTATTTAATTTATTATTGTTATTTAATTTGTTATTGCATTTAAACTGTCAGTTAATACCTATTATTTATTGTCTGTTCTATATTGATGTTATTGATTGAATTGGATGATGATTGTGATAAATGTTTGCTGATTGATTAGATGAATGGATGTTGTATTTTATACTGTTATAAACTGTAAGTCGTTATGAATTTTTATTTCATTCGGGATTACGGTTTGAAATGATATATAACCGTATTTATATTTTAAATTACGGATTGAAATGATAGATATCCGAATCACTTGACCATATGATAGAAAATTGTATACATACACCGTCGGTCTATATATATAAATATTTTGGAAAGGATTTCTATGGTTTTGGGAAGAAATATACAGTTTAAAAATATTGATTTTTGATGCTATATAAATATAATTTTATATATAGTTAAATTCTTGAATTTAAGCTATGTGTAATTTTTTTTAATAAAAATAAGTTTAATAACAGAGTTTAATTTTATTAAAATATAATATGGGTAAGTATTTAAATTATATTTTAATATAGAGTGTATAATGATTTAAATAAATTAAGGTTGCCAGATAAATTTGAAATTTATTTGAAATTATGATTTGGGATTTGGTTAAATATAAAATTTAAAAATTCAAGTTGTTTGGAATTGATTTGTGAAATTGAAGAAGCTATTTTATTATATAAAACCCATTTAAGTGGTGGAAATTAAGTTTTAAAGTATGAGTTTCCAAGTATTATAATTTGAAAGTGTAATATTTCAAGTGTTTAGATTTCAAAATGCTATAACTTTGAAAGTGTTATGGTTTTAGAAAGGATATATTTGAAATAAAAATGATATCATATTGATTTGGTTTTAAAATGGAAATGATACCGTAATTATATGGTTTTGAAATGAATATTATATTCTGGTTTTGAAGTATAAATTATTTTGAAATGACCGCGGTGTTATATTAACGTTTGGTTGTTAAAGAGACCAGGATCGAAAGTTGTCATACACTCTGCCAACTCCGAAAACCACTTTAACAACCATGTACGCAGTGAAGATTCCAGAATGAAGTAGGATGGAAGCCTCATTTCCTTTAAGGTATATATGTGGACCCGACTCCTGTGAGTTGGCATAAGGTGGCTAAAACAGGAGCGATCGATGGGCTAAGAAGGTAGCACCTTTTATCGGACACACTCGTTCGATACCATTCTATTACTTTGTGATTGATTGGGGCCCTTTTGATTTTAGGGGTGTGGCTCGAGGGGGGCGGTAGTAGCTGCTATGTGTTACCACCGGTACGGAAGCGTAATTGGTATATATACCCTGGCATTGCCTAGTTGTGCCGTGTCACCTACCCTAGCTTGTCTTGTACGAGTTTGGTTTTCTCCCGTAGCCCGTGGAGTATTTAGGATAGTCTCCCAATCTGGAGATACGCTGATACTGGATGGACTACTGGGACTATTATTGTGTTAAGGGGGAGATTGGGTAACTCCTTAACGCTATTTAAAAGTAAGTTTATTTTACTATAGACATTATAATAATAGCGAAATATAACTACATAGTAAATTGTTTACCGGATCCTCAGGAGATGTGAATCTCGAGCATCTCTTAAGCTACTGCACTCACGTTGACACTGGATAAAAGATGTCAAATCCCGTAAACATCTCTGATGTAACGACCCTTAAATTTAACCGGTTTTAATAACGTTACTAATTGAATTTTGTGGAATTTTAAACGATAAAATTTTGAAATATAAATTTGATATTTGGAATACGTCTAGTTAAACATAGCAACCGGTAAATTTTCGTCCGAAAATATGGAAGTTTATTTCACTCGTAACTTTACTTCAATTTAATCAGTTAAAAAGCGATGAAAATAAAATGTTTTCAAAACCAAAATATTTTTACATAGAAAAATTCTAAACCATCTTTTGAGCAAGTTGTCAGTTCATCGTTTTTTTCAAATTCGGACATCTTTGGCTCCGTCGATCTTATTTTTCTGCGATTGCATTTTCCGCTATTATAAAAATTCGAATTTTTATAATTCAATCGTACCACTGACATTTATATATCATTTTGATCATCTCATCGTGCTGATCTCAGCGGTACATTTATTTCTATATGTTGAGCCCTGATACGCGACGGAAACAATAAAACGATGCAACGTATCGGTGATATAAATTTTGACCGTTAATTTCCTTTGCTTTTCTAACTTCAACGTGCAGCCCACGCAATAAAAAAAATTACTTTAATAGCTTCTCAATCAGCGTAAAGCTGTCCCACCGTTTCAATTTATATTTGCAGTGGTACGTTTCATTTCCTCCTTTGTCATTTATTTCCATTTTACGTTTCCATCTGTTATTTGTCTGCCACTGCCTATTGAGGTTTCTTGAATTCTACATCTTGGCCATTACTATTCCCGTAGTTCTTAAATTCTGATTGTTGTTCCCTGTGCAATTTTGTTTTGAAAGAAATCAAATAGGTAACCAAAAAGTTACACGTTACATATAATAGATGTATTATTTCTTTGGCCTAAGGTCTCCTTCATTTTTTTCTTCTTTTTCTCGTGAGTCTTTCTCAATGCTTTAGAAAATTATTTAGATCAAAGCCTTCATTTTTCCAGACCGTCCCAAACAGGTCCTCTCGCGAGACAACCTCCACTTTCCGAACCTGACCCACCATTTCGCATGTCAGTGCCTCCTCTACCGCCTTCTCCGAGCACCGAGCCACATGACAAGCCTTCACCTAGCATTGGCTCGCGCAACCAGCCTTCGCCCCATCCAAACTCGGCCTACCACCGCCCCTCCACAGGCCTCACCCTACATCCCAGTCAACACCGTCGCCACAACCCCCTCCGCCAAACCTTGCCTCCACGCTAATCCGTGCTCACCCGCCCTCACTCCTCTTGTTCCTCTCCCATGCCGTGCTTGCTCCAAAAAAAAAAAGAGAGAATAAAACGTCAGTTTAGCACCTACATCCATCTCCACTGCATGAGTGCACAGTTCCCACCCGAGCATGCTCGCAACCGGGGCAGCAACCCGCTTCACGCCCTAGCTTCAGGTTTCGCCACTTCCCTGAAGCTTCCCAGAGCCTTCCAGCCAAGTGCTCATCTACGCACTGACCCTTGCAAATGTCGAATCCCTGAGCCTGCCGTTTCGTTCTCCCCTCCCTTCGAGTACGTGTAAGAACATAGTATTGAGCTATTTATAAAATAGTTAATTTATAGAAGTATATATATACATGAGTTTGCATTTTGGTTTTAGCTGTACAGTTATATTCAAGTATTATAAAGTTTTGTAGTCGTTATATATAAATAATATTAGTTGAACATAAGTTATATTTAACTGTGATACTGTTACGTAAGAGCATATGCATAAAATTTTGTAAACATGGATGTTTTGCAGTTAATTGTTTTTAAACTATTGTTCATTTGGTAGTACGAATTGTTAGAGTTTATAAAATTTTATATGTACTAGTTTATATAAGTTGATTTACAACATAATTAAATAAACATTGGCATTTAAAATGTATATGTTACAAAAGTAGGCTTGTTTACATTTTTTTTCAGAGAAGACATCAGCACTATATACTGATCTTTGTTTACTAAATTATATGTAAAGTTGTTTATCCTGTAGTTATCTAGTTTACATGCATTTTGCTGAACCCGTTCATCTAATTCATTTTTAAATTTTGAAATGCACTAGTACAAGCTATACGTGAAAATTGTTTCAGCACTTATCGGTTTTCTAAAGGCGCGTGTTTTACTTTAGCTCTTATATACACATTATAATACATTGTTATATGAACATATTTTTAAGAATACGTATGGATCTAATGTATGGTAGGTGAATATAATATATATAAGTTTTACATATATAAGCTTTTTTTTGTTCATAAGTAGTTGTCGCATTTGGGAACTGGCAGAAGTCTTTTCTATGTAAGTATAAATTTTGATTTCTCTGGATTTGAATATTTGTTTAAGATAACAATAATAATATAATATATCCTTGTTTCGATTTTGATCTGCATCGATCCAGTTTCTGATTTAATTTGCTTTATCGATTTCTGTTATCAGCTTTGATCGTTGAATTCGTGCCGATTTTCTTTGCTTGGATTCGTAACTCGAATTTATACGTCCGTATCAGTGTGCGTATCCGTGTCATCTTCCCGTGCATCTCTAGCCTCGAAAGGTGAGCAATCACTCACGATTAATGTTCTTTTATTTATTAAATTTAATTTCAATTGAAAAGACAATGGAAATATACTGCTGTTATTTATTGCACTATTATTTATGTATCAGTTCACCTTTGACATCTGACACCGTTATCTGTTATGTATGCAATAATAATCCAGTTTGGTTGATAATTGATTGTTTGTTTGTTGTTTATATCGGATGTTAAATTGTAATGTATAAAGTGATGAATATTATGCAATTGAATTTGACGTAGGATAGTTTATAATTGTGAATTGACGTATGTATTGAATTTGATTAGTTAATTTGAATAATATGACCCCATTTAATTGTTAAGTTAATTGACATGTAGAATTTGATAAATTTTACTTTGAACCCTTGAACGTATATTGGATTAATTGGCGTAGTATTAAATTTGAAATTGAAATTGAACGACAAGTGGGAAAACCGTAATGTAATAATCTTTAATCTACATGAAATGATAGTGTAGATTCTAGAGATAATTATATTAATTCGCACAAACAATAATGCGAATTAATACGATTATTTCGGGATTATTTGAATTGATTATTGGATTGTTATTGATCGTTGTTATTGCTTGTTTATTTACTTTGACACCATCCCAGTTATCACACTGCAAGTTTCCTTTGTTATGTTTTGATTTTTTGAATTGGAATTGGAATCGGGTTGAAATGATAAATACCCAAAATGAACTTGACTTAGGATAGAGAATTAAATAAACCCGATTGGTCAATAATTTGATTTGAAATAAAATAAAGATTTTATTTGAATAATAAGGTTTTGAAATTAAAATTGGAACGTAAATTTTGATTTAAAGGAAAATGTTAATATTGGAATTTGAAATAAAATATTAGTGTAATAAATGGTGAAAGAACGTTGTTTGAAATGAATTATTTGACGATAAAATTTGGAATTATTCATTGAATTAAGTTTGAAATGATTTAATAATTAAGTTTGAATTTATAATTAAGTTGAAATTATTTAATAATTGAATAAGGTTGAATTATTTGATAATTGAATAAAATTTGAATTCTTTGATAAGAGAAATTGAACTTTTGAATAAGTGAATTTGAACTTCGTTAGTAAATGAAATTTTGTTTCTTTATTAGTTAAGTTTTGGAAAATTTAAGTAAGATGATAAGTGAAATTGAACTTCTTGAATATATGAAATTTAGTTCTTGATTAATTGAGTTTGAAATGTGTAACCGAGTAAGTAAATAAATGAAATTGAATTTCTTTAACAAGAAATAAATTGCGATTTATTGAACTTAATGTAAGACTTGGAATTTAAGAATTTGATTTGATGAATCTAATCTAATTAAATTTGTAAGTTGATATAATGAAGTTGAACGTAAGTAATTGATTTAATGAATTGGAAATTAAATGGAAATTGTTTTGAATGATAAATTAATTTAACGAATATTAAATGAAATCGATAAATGAATTTGAAATTGATTTGAGTGTTGAATTAGTTGATTTAAATGATTTCGGAATGAAATTTATATACGAACTTGAATTGATAATTGAATTGTTTAAATAAAAGTTGAAATCGAATTATAAGATTTTGAAATGGTAATTTAGAAGTTTTGAAACATAAACTTTGGAAATTGATTTAGAAAGACAAACGAAATGTTGATTTACGAATTAAAATTGAAATTGTTGATTTGGTTTTTTGAAATTTATTAAACGACCAATCGGTGTAATAATTACAAAAGTTATTAAAGAAACCGGAATCGGTTATGGATATACTCTCTATCTAAACCGAAAACCACTTTAATAACTATACGCGGAGAGATGATCCAGAATGAAGTGGTTGGAATGATGTACGTGATGACTGAAGAAAGAGAACGATAATGGATAGCCTTGACACTTGTGTCAAATTGGAAATGACTAAAATCAGAAGCCGTGCCGGGCCAAATGGGGTTAGCCACCTCGAGCGGACACACTTCTTCGTAACTACTACTCATTACTTGTGATTGATTGGTGCACCCTCGGAATTTCAGGAGTGTTGTTTCGCGGTGTTGCGATCGCTGCGGCGATGCGTTCTCACCAGTCCGGATCAGGCGAACGGTAGTTTCACTACCGGTATTGCCTCATGTGCCTTGTCATACTTGTATCCCTATATACGCGACCACTACGTTTTTGTTTTGTGTTATACCTATGGAGTACTCCCTGATATCCCACCAGTTTACGGTGGAGTTTACAGTGCTGTATAGACTATAATGCTTGTATAAAATGTGTTAAGGGGGATAATGGTAACGCCTTAACACTATTTTGATATTTTATATTATTGATAGACATTATCTATTTAGCGTATATTACTAAATAGTAGATAGTTTAACGGATCCTTAGAGGATGGTGATTTCAACATCCTTTGAGTTACCTGTATTTCGTTGTTATTTCACTTGAGTTGGATTTATTGATATAAGAATATTAATCCTGACTCGAGTGTCTTGTGTTTTGCTTTACGCTCGGGTCAGACTGAGTGATTCAGATTTCGAGACTCACCTTTGGAGTTGGAGCTTTGCTTGAAGATCCAGCCATCTATTCTGCTTTCAGTATTCGATGATTTCAGTGATGTATTTTGATTTGTATTTAATGTATCGTGTTACTCTTCTATTGTAAACTCTGATGTATCTTATATATTTATATAGTAGCTTCATGAACTACTATCTCTTTTACTTCCGCTGCATATTATTACTCTGTGTCTGTGATTCTGTGATTATTTATTTACTTTATATCTCAGTTTTGCCAAATTTAAAATTAACAATTCGGAATTTTGAATTATTCAAGTCCGACATGTGCGGATGCGAATAGTCCAAAATAGCGGGTCGTTACAGTTGGTATCAGAGCTTTTGGTAGCTCTAGGCAAAACTTAGCATATAGGGTAAATGTATTTACAGAATCACTCCCACTCGAGTTTCAATCCCTTTCTTTTGACTCAATTCCTTTGAATTTTGGAACATTCACACGGTTTCGAAATTCATTCTTGTCCCTCACTATTCGTATTCGTCTAGATTCTGGAGCATCCTATAACTCCACTTCGAATGACCTTTATAATGAATTGACGGTCTCGCCAAACTTCGAATTGATTTATAAAGGGGTGAAACTCCTTTACAATAGACATCGATTTATCGGAGATTTCTGTATCCTCGATTTACGATGCTAGCTATCTCCTACTATACCTGAATTCGATTTCTTGAGATCGAATGTTGATTTACCTCGGAATTCAGCATTGGTCTTATTCTTTAAGTCACGACCGTTCCGGTTAAGGTTGCCCGTGAATTAAATAAGCTTATTCATCTCCCGATTCTGTTAATTTAATTATCTTATCTTCTGTTTCGAACCTATTTTCGAATCAAAATTCTCTTTGATTTGGTTTCCATCAAATTTGAATCTCTATTCTTGTTTCGAAATCTATTCTTGTATAGTCGAGCGAAGAAGTGTATTTGTAAATTAATGTTAAAAATGTGTTTTATATATTGTGTTGTTTGAGTTGTTGATGTTGGTTTGGGTTTTCGATCGATTCGTTTGATCAACGCTATCGATAGGATTTCCAAAACGCTTGAACAGATCAAACTGACACAATAATATTTTCAAATTTGGTGTAAAATGGTTTTGTATAATTATATTATATATAAGTATAAATTTTTCTGAAATTAAAATGTTAATGAATTTGTTGTCCGAAATGATAATATTTAATTTTCATTTATTGTTTTATAAACCATTGACTTTGGCAATCTAAATAAATGAATTCATAAAACTTAGTTATAATTTGATTTGGAATTTAAAACGTATTTAAATTAGAATTTGAGAATTAAATTTCCGCTAATTTCGAGTTATGATTTTAAAGTTTAAAATGCGTATTGTTTAAAATATTTTCGAATAGGAATGGCATTCAAAGAATTTAAATGATTAAATTTGAGCTCTTCTCTTTGTCGCTGGAAAATAATTTCGGTGATGACGGCCGTATCATCGACATTCATTTTCGAGTTTCGAAGTGGAGAGACTATTCTGTAGCTTTGCTACGGTTTGTTTTGAAAATAAATTAATTAGAAATTTTTAAAATATGATTTGATTTGTAATATGTTAATATATGATTTAAATCTGATTTGATATTATATATATTTATCTACCTCTAAATAAGTTTGAAGTTACTCGAAAATTTAATTCTTAAATTTATGTTAAAGTATAATTCAAAATGAAATCGAAATTTTAAATAAAAGTTTAAGCCTACATAATTAAATTAGAAAATTTTACTTGTATAATACTCAATTTCATTCTATATAACTTACCTAAATTTTCAAAAGTTAATTATGTAATTTAATATTATATAGTATAAAATGATGTTGAAGGAATGAATAAATAAATTTGTATGGTTATAATAAGTAAATATACTTAATAAAAAGGTGATAAGATATATTAAGTAGAATAAATTTAACAATAATTTGGAATAAGGAAGAATTAAATTTGTCGAATAAAGTATGATTATAATTAATGACTATTTAAATTTATGATCTTTGAAATTTTTAATTTAAGATAATTGGATAATATACAATATAAAAATGTCTTTATCAATAAAATGTGAGTGCGTACAATAAATATTATTCACTTAAATTTTAATTATAAAATGTTTATGGATATAAATAGAATAAGTAATTGAATAATAGATGTGATTAATAAAATAAAATTTTGTTTTGAAAGTTAATAAAATAGAAATTAAATCAAATTAATGATACATCTTGAATTAATTGAATTTAAATTGAATTTCAATTGAAAGAAACCTTTTGTACCTAACATTAAAAAAAATGCGAAATCAAATCAATTTTAATGAAAATCTTGAATTTAAAAACAAATTGTTGAATATAAATTAATTTAAATTGAAATTCATATGTTTTAAATTAATTGTTTATTTTGTAATTCAAGTCTATTTTCTTTCTGGTTGTTTCTATTCTCCTACCTCCTTCCTTTTCGGGGACGAAAAGTTTTGAGTGGGGGAGAATGTAACGACCCTTAAATTTAACCGGTTTTAATAACGTTACTAATTGAATTTTGTGGAATTTTAAACGATAAAATTTTGAAATATAAATTTGATATTTGGAATACGTCTAGTTAAACATAGCAACCGGTAAATTTTCGTCCGAAAATATGGAAGTTTATTTCGCGCGTAACTTTACTTCAATTTAATCAGTTAAAAAGCGATGAAAATAAAATGTTTTCAACCAAAATATTTTTACACAGAAAAATTCTAAACCATCTTTTGAGCAAGTTGTCAGTACATCGTTTTTCCAAATTCGGACATCTTTGGCTCCGTCGATCTTATTTTTCTGCGATTTTATGCATTTTCCGCTATTATAAAAATTCGAATTTTTATAATTCAATCGTACCACTGACATTTATATATCATTTTGATCATCTCATCGTGCTGATCTCAGCGGTACATTTATTTCTATATGTTGAGCCCTGATACGCGACGGAAACAATAAAACGATGCAACGTATCGGTGATATAAATTTTGACCGTTAATTTCCTTTGCTTTTCTAACTTCAACGTGCAGCCCACGCAATAAAAAAATTTACTTTAATAGCTTCTCAATCAGCGTAAAGCTGTCCCACCGTTTCAATTTATATTTGCAGTGGTACGTTTCATTTCCTCCTTTGTCATTTATTTCCATTTTACGTTTCCATCTGTTATTTGTCTGCCACTGCCTATTGAGGTTTCTTGAATTCTACATCTTGGCCATTACTATTCCCGTAGTTCTTAAATTCTGATTGTTGTTCCCTGTGCAATTTTGTTTTGAAAGAAATCAAATAGGTAACCAAAAAGTTACACGTTACATATAATAGATGTATTATTTCTTTGGCCTAAGGTCTCCTTCATTTTTTTCTTCTTTTTCTCGTGAGTCTTTCTCAATGCTTTAGAAAATTATTTAGATCAAAGCCTTCATTTTTCCAGACCGTCCCAAACAGGTCCTCTCGCGAGACAACCTCCACTTTCCGAACCTGACCCACCATTTCGCATGTCAGTGCCTCCTCTACCGCCTTCTCCGAGCCCCGAGCCACATGACAAGCCTTCACCTAGCATTGGCTCGCGCAACCAGCCTTCGCCCCATCCAAACTCGGCCTACCACCGCCCCTCCACAGGCCCCACCCTACATCCCAGTCAACACCGTCGCCACAACCCCCTCCGCCAAACCTTGCCTCCACGCTAATCCGTGCTCACCCGCCCTCACTCCTCTTGTTCCTCTCCCATGTCGTGCTTGCTCCAAAAAAAAAAGAGAGAATAAAACGTCAGTTTAGCACCTACATCCATCTCCACTGCATGAGTGCACAGTTCCCACCCGAGCATGCTCGCAACCGGGGCAGCAACCCGCTTCACGCCCTAGCTTCAGGTTTCGCCACTTCCCTGAAGCTTCCCAGAGCCTTCCAGCCAAGTGCTCATCTACGCACTGACCCTTGCAAATGTCGAACCCCTGAGCCTGCCGTTTCGTTCTCCCCGCCCTTCGAGTACGTGTAAGAACATAGTATTGAGATATTTATAAAATAGTTAATTTATAGAAGTATATATATACATGAGTTTGCATTTTGGTTTTAGCTGTACAGTTATATTCAAGTATTATAAAGTTTTGTAGTCGTTATATATAAATAATATTAGTTGAACATAAGTTATATTTAACTGTGATACTGTTACGTAAGAGCATATGCATAAAATTTTGTAAACATGGATGTTTTGCGGTTAATTGTTTTTAAACTATTGTTCATTTGGTAGTACGAATTGTTAGAGTTTATAAAATTTTATATGTACTAGTTTATATAAGTTGATTTACAACATAATTAAATAAACATTGGCATTTAAAATGTATATGTTACAAAAGTAGGCTTGTTTACATTTTTTTTCAGAGAAGACATCAGCACTATATACTGATCTTTGTTTACTAAATTATATGTAAAGTTGTTTATCCTGTAGTTATCTAGTTTACATGCATTTTGCTGAACCCGTTCATCTAATTCATTTTTAAATTTTGAAATGCACTAGTACAAGCTATACGTGAAAATTGTTTCAGCACTTATCGGTTTTCTAAAGGCGCGTGTTTTACTTTAGCTCTTATATACACATTATAATACATTGTTATATGAACATATTTTTAAGAATACGTATGGATCTAATGTATGGTAGGTGAATATAATATATATAAGTTTTACATATATAAGCTTTTTTTTGTTCATAAGTAGTTGTCGCATTTGGGAACTGGCAGAAGTCTTTTCTATGTAAGTATAAATTTTGATTTCTCTGGATTTGAATATTTGTTTAAGATAACAATAATAATATAATATATCCTTGTTTCGATTTTGATCTGCATCGATCCAGTTTCTGATTTAATTTGCTTTATCGATTTCTGTTATCGGCTTTGATCGTTGAATTCGTGCCGATTTTCTTTGCTTGGATTCGTAACTCGAATTTATACGTCCGTATCAGTGTGCGTATCCGTGTCATCTTCCCGTGCATCTCTAGCCTCGAAAGGTGAGCAATCACTCACGATTAATGTTCTTTTATTTATTAAATTTAATTTCAATTGAAAAGACAATGGAAATATACTGCTGTTATTTATTGCACTGTTATTTATGTATCAGTTCACCTTTGACATCTGACACCGTTATCTGTTATGTATGCAATAATAATCCAGTTTGGTTGATAATTGATTGTTTGTTTGTTGTTTATATCGGATGTTAAATTGTAATGTATAAAGTGATGAATATTATGCAATTGAATTTGACGTAGGATAGTTTATAATTGTGAATTGACGTATGTATTGAATTTGATTAGTTAATTTGAATAATATGACCCCATTTAATTGTTAAGTTAATTGACATGTAGAATTTGATAAATTTTACTTTGAACCCTTGAACGTATATTGGATTAATTGGCGTAGTATTAAATTTGAAATTGAAATTGAACGACAAGTGGGAAAACCGTAATGTAATAATCTTTAATCTACATGAAATGATAGTGTAGATTCTAGAGATAATTATATTAATTCGCACAAACAATAATGCGAATTAATACGATTATTTCGGGATTATTTGAATTGATTATTGGATTGTTATTGATTGTTGTTATTGCTTGTTTATTTACTTTGACACCATCCCAGTTATCACACTGCAAGTTTCCTTTGTTATGTTTTGATTTTTTGAATTGGAATTAGAATCGGGTTGAAATGATAAATACCCAAAACGAACTTGACTTAGGATAGAGAATTAAATAAACCCGATTGGTCAATAATTTGATTTGAAATAAAATAAAGATTTTATTTGAATAATAAGGTTTTGAAATTAAAATTGGAACGTAAATTTTGATTTAAAGGAAAATGTTAATATTGGAATTTGAAATAAAATATTAGTGTAATAAATGGTGAAAGAACGTTGTTTGAAATGAATTATTTGACGATAAAATTTGGAATTATTCATTGAATTAAGTTTGAAATGATTTAATAATTAAGTTTGAATTTATAATTAAGTTGAAATTATTTAATAATTGAATAAGGTTGAATTATTTGATAATTGAATAAAATTTGAATTCTTTGATAAGAGAAATTGAACTTTTGAATAAGTGAATTTGAACTTCGTTAGTAAATGAAATTTTGTTTCTTTATTAGTTAAGTTTTGGAAAATTTAAGTAAGATGATAAGTGAAATTGAACTTCTTGAATATATGAAATTTAGTTCTTGATTAATTGAGTTTGAAATGTGTAACCGAGTAAGTAAATAAATGAAATTGAATTTCTTTAACAAGAAATAAATTGCGATTTATTGAACTTAATGTAAGACTTGGAATTTAAGAATTTGATTTGATGAATCTAATCTAATTAAATTTGTAAGTTGATATAATGAAGTTGAACGTAAGTAATTGATTTAATGAATTGGAAATTAAATGGAAATTGTTTTGAATGATAAATTAATTTAACGAATATTAAATGAAATCGATAAATGAATTTGAAATTGATTTGAGTGTTGAATTAGTTGATTTAAATGATTTCGGAATGAAATTTATATACGAACTTGAATCGATAATTGAATTGTTTAAATAAAAGTTGAAATCGAATTATAAGATTTTGAAATGGTAATTTAGAAGTTTTGAAACATAAACTTTGGAAATTGATTTAGAAAGACAAACGAAATGTTGATTTATGAATTAAAATTGAAATTGAATTGATTTGGTTTTTTGAAATTTATTAAATGACCAATCGGTGTAATAATTACAAAAGTTATTAAAGAAACCGGAATCGGTTATGGATATACTCTCTATCTAAACCGAAAACCACTTTAATAACTATACGCGGAGAGATGATCCAGAATGAAGTGGTTGGAATGATGTACGTGATGACTGAAGAAAGAGAACGATAATGGATAGCCTTGACACTTGTGTCAAATTGGAAATGACTAAAATCAGAAGCCGTGCCGGGCCAAATGGGGTTAGCCACCTCGAGCGGACACACTTCTTCGTAACTACTACTCATTACTTGTGATTGATTGGTGCACCCTCGGAATTTCAGGAGTGTTGTTTCGCGGTGTTGCGATCGCTGCGGCGATGCGTTCTCACCAGTCCGGATCAGGCGAACGGTAGTTTCACTACCGATATTGCCTCATGTGCCTTGTCATACTTGTATCCCTATATACGCGACCACTACGTTTTTGTTTTGTGTTATACCTATGGAGTACTCCCTGATATCCCACCAGTTTACGGTGGAGTTTACAGTGCTGTATAGACTATAATGCTTGTATAAAATGTGTTAAGGGGGATAATGGTAACGCCTTAACACTATTTTGATATTTTATATTATTGATAGACATTATCTATTTAGCGTATATTACTAAATAGTAGATAGTTTAACGGATCCTTAGAGGATGGTGATTTCAACATCCTTTGAGTTACCTGTATTTCGTTGTTATTTCACTTGAGTTGGATTTATTGATATAAGAATATTAATCCTGACTCGAGTGTCTTGTGTTTTGCTTTACGCTCGGGTCAGACTGAGTGATTCAGATTTCGAGACTCGCCTTTGGAGTTGGAGCTTTGCTTGAAGATCCAGCCATCTATTCTGCTTTCAGTATTCGATGATTTCAGTGATGTATTTTGATTTGTATTTAATGTATCGTGTTACTCTTCTATTGTAAACTCTGATGTATCTTATATATTTATATAGTAGCTTCATGAACTACTATCTCTTTTACTTCCGCTGCATATTATTACTCTGTGTCTGTGATTCTGTGATTATTTATTTACTTTATATCTCAGTTTTGCCAAATTTAAAATTAAGAATTCGGAATTTTGAATTATTCAAGTCCGACATGTGCGGATGCGAATAGTCCAAAATAGCGGGTCGTTACATCTGACGCCGTTCCACTCATATTTATTTCTATTGATTTAACTCACATAAGATCTTTTAGTTCTGACTCGAGTGTTTTGTCTTTTCAATTCGCTCGGGCCAGTCTGAGCATTTCAGGATACGAAGACTTTATTTCTGGAGGACGAAGACGAAGATTATATTACTATTATTTATTATATTATTCACCGCATCATGTACTCTGCTGCATTTTATTATTCTTTGGTATGTGTAACTCTAATATGCATTGTATAAGTATAATCAAATGTTTTGTAAACAGCTTCATGAACTGTTTATTTGATTATTATATTTTATTGTTCCGCTGCAATATTCTATTTTGTTTTATCTTTTTTCTCTGCTTTTTCTTATTTACCCCATAACAATCCGCCCTTCTGTATGGTTTAAGTCTGACGTGTGTGGTTTATCGTCGATTTAAAGCGAATAAAAAGGCGGGATGTTACAATGTGGTATCAGTGCTTTGGTTTAGCGATAAACCTTTGCTTTGTGGGAGACTGACTCTTTATTAATAGGGTAGTAATACCCTATGAAAGTCGCTGAGTGTATATATATGGGAGAGCATATTTGTTAGTGTTATAAAAGGTTTTAATATTGTGTTAATTTGTTTCGTTTTGTATTTATAAATTCTGGTTGGTGCATAGGAAGCTATGACATCAATAGAGATTTCTAAACACTTAATAGGACAGACCGACATAATATCTGTTTTGAATATAGGTGAATGAAATAATTTTGCCTATTATATTTCTATGTATAAAATAATTTTTTTATAAAGGATATATTTGGTTGTAATATATTGGTTTGTTGGGTAGTGAAATTTTTAGATATTGGTTGGAAATAAGATTTGAAAGGAAAATAAAATAAATGAAAGATTGGAAACTTAGAACTTGGGTTTCGGGATTTTTGGAATTTTGAATGATTTTGGAATATAATATAATATTATTTAGAAGTATTTTCTGAGATAAATATTCCAATATAATTTGAAAGAATTGTTTTAAAGAAAACTTTGAAAAGAAATAAGTGCTGTACTCACCTCTCTGTCGCTGGAAAATAATTTCGGTGATGAGGGCACGCATCACCGACATTCATTTTCGAGTTTCGAAGTGGGAAGGCCACTGCAGCAGTTTTACTATGGATTTATTTGATAACCAAATATAAATTTTTAATTGTTTTAAACATAACTGGATATATAAGTTGTAAGTACATATTTACTATTCTTTTAAAATGATTTGAAAGTTAACCTGGTATTTAGTTCTTAATTTCTGTTAATTTATAGTTTCAATTATTGGAGTGAAATGGAAAGTAACTAATTAATAATTGGAAACTCTAATTAAAATAAGAGATTAAATGTCATGTTATAAATGAAATTTCCAGAAATTTGAAATTTGTAACTTGTAAAACAAAAGATATAATTATTGAACATTAAATTAAATTAAAAGAAATGAGGTAAAACTTGTGTAAGTTTCACTTGCATTCTTTAACATATGTATAACTTACCAAATATTAAAAGTTCTAATGTTTAATAAGAAAATGTAATGGATATTATACAAGTAAAACTTAAAGTAATGAAAGCATTCAATGAAGTCGTTTATAAATAAGAAATTGATGTTATAGTGTGATAATCTAAAGTTACAATTGAAATGTTACTATAACTAAATATAATAGAAGGGTAAGTATTATAAATAAATGATTATAAACTTAAGTAAATAAACTGAAAGGCTAAAATTGAATGGAATACGAATACTATTGATCAATAAATGTAAATAAATGAAATTGAGAAATGAATGAATGTAAGCAATAAAAAGAAAATTTATATGATATGAATAAACAAAAATTTATGTAAGTATAAGTGCAAATAAGTGAAATAGGCACTGAATCAATAGATGAAAATGAAAATATGCAAGAAATAAATGTAAATTAAAAGGATAAATCATTATATGAAAGAAAAGAAATCAAACAACAAATATTATGTAAAGAAATTAATAAGAATAAACATGGTCTATGGTTTAAAATTGTTGTTTGTTTGGTTTATGGTTGTTTGGGCAAGGATACTTTAAATTTGTTGGATGTATAAATAATCTATTTAGCTTCATCTAAGACTGTTGAGTAAATGGTGCACTTAATAGTTTATTGTCAATTCTGTACAATATAAAGTTTTAAACCCGAACAACTATTTGTTTTGTTGATGTGAATAGATAAATGATTTGTGTTGATTTTATGTGATGGTTGTATGCTTTGTTGCAATTGATTGTTGTTTGTATTAATTTGTTTGTTTATGGTTGAAACAACATTAAATATTTCACTTTATACAATTATTAACTCCTTTTGGATTATATAAGTGAAATGCAGGTTGTGGAAGTAATTACCACTGCTTTTGGTTTCGTAATTAAGCGTTAATTGCCCGACAAATAGGTACGTTTCAGATTACGGTTTTATAACGTTATTATATTGTTTTCCCGTGTTGGAATATATTATTTTGGAAATTATATGTGATATTTTGTAATATTTGATATTATATTTTCTCCCAAGCCTCCCTATACAAAGGAGACTCTATCGAAATTTTCCGTAAATTTTGGACTTAGAAAATATTTTGATAATTGTTTTTCAAACCTTATTAATTTCAGTGTAAAAAGATTTAATGGTTATAAATGGATATATTTTATATAAAATAATTAGTTTTGTAAATTTATTTGTTTATAAAGTTAATATTTTAAATAAGATGTATTGTTTACTCAGTCCTTTCTTTTCTCTTCTTTTCCTTTTCGGTGACGAAAAGTTTTGAGTGGGGGAGAGTGTAACGACCCATAAATTTGCAATAATTAAAATTGTTAATTTAATAGGATTTTTGAAATTTAATATTGAAGAAAATATAAATTTGTGAATTATTAATAAAAATAATAACTAGAACAAATTGCAACAGTATGAATGTAAGTGAATGGCTAATAACTGGAATGGAATTCAAGTTAATTGAAATAGTGGAAACATTATAATTTTTTTAAAAATGAAATGTAAGAAATACAAATGTAAGTATTGAATTAATTAATGAAATAATACAGTGTTAATGGTAATTAAATAAAATTAGTGTTATATATGGAATTATAACCTGTGATGGTAAGTAATAAACTTATAAATGTAAGTAAAAGTAAATATGGGACAATTATTATATGTTATTTATTTATTTAGTGTGTTAAATAAAAAGAATGGAAATCTAGATTTATTAACTTATTGAAATTTAAATTATGATAATTGGATTAATTGCAATAAAATAAAATTAAACACTGTACTTGGTGAATTGATTAACGTTGAAATTTATATCTGAACTTGTTTAAATTATTGTAATTGTTTTGGAAGTCAAAAATGATAAGATTTGTTAATTATGGAATTGAAATTGAAAACGTGATTCAATTACTTAATTTTTAATTCATTTAATTAACTGGAAAAAAGTCATTTTGGCCACTGACTCGGATTTTGGCGAAACTAGTTTCATCGAAACCGTAATGGTGAATTATTTTAGTGTTTCAAGTTTCGTAATGATCGGACTTGTCGCTTGATCGTACGGACCTGAAACGTCCAGAAATCAACTAAATTGAAATCAATTTGAAATAAATCGATTTTAGCATAACTTCTTCATAAGATGGAATTTGGACTTCAGACTTATTCCATTGAGTTTAAAATATTCAAATGCACCTATTTCGATATATGGGTGACCCAATTTCGTTCTGGAGTCAGAACGGGCTTTTCGGGCTATTTATCGTTCAATGTGTGAACCAATCTTGTCCATTCATCTCCATTTCTGACCTATCTATATATATCTCGTTATAAACCCTATTCTATTTCTTATTCCTCATTTCTATACGTACAATTCTATTTTCTTCTCCCCTTAAAATGGCAGACAGAACCCTAAATTCCAATTGCAATTTCAAATATAATTCAAAGCCAGAAATTCAAACTCCACAAATTATATCGAATTTTATACAGATTTGAAGCTCTCGACGAGTGCAAGTCAAATATATGATTAGTTTTTCAATTTGGGTTTCTGTGTGTCCGAAATTGGAAGAATGATTTTCGACTGTCCATTGATCATCGATCTACTTCGTCTGATCGTCAAATCAGTGACGTGGGGCTGTAGAGGGGGTCATAGCGGATGCAACTAGGTTGGTAATGAGGCGAAGCAACGGCAGGATTGTTAGAAAAATTGGATTAGGGTTTGGAAAAATATGCGGCGGCTGGGGACTTTCGTCGCCGATCGACTAGCTTGTGGATGGCGCGTCGCTGGAGGTATAGAGGGGACCGGCGGCGAGCTTCGGTTTGCCGCGTGTGGTCCCGGCCGCGTGGCTAGTGGATGGCGACGGTGATATTCGTGTGTGTTTGATTGTGTACTGGAACCTTAGGTTACGTGTAGAAGGTAATGACGTGTAATATTTTATTTATTTTAATTATCTTCTAGTTTAAATCGTTTAATCTTCTAATGATTATAACTTTTGCGTACGAGGTCCATTTCACCTGCGGTTTTCTCCACTGGGATCGTAATAAAATTCCGGACATTTTGACATTAGTTTGGACAAATTCTGAGGCTGTTCAAAATTTGAATTTAAATTGGATTTAAATTCAATTTAAATTCAAAAAGTGGGTGTTTTAACCCACTCACAACTTCTAAAATTTCTTATGTGTGTTAAATTAATTTCTGATGTGATTAGAAATTTATTTAAGACTGTTTGGCATATTTTTAACCATCATCTCAGTTAAATTGAATTTATTGAATTGAATTTTTATTTAATTTATTATTGCATCTGCCAGTTAAATTGTTATTTAATTTATTATTGAATTTAAACGGCCAGTTAATACCTGTTATTTATTGTCTGCTCTATATTGATGTTATTGATTGAATTGGATGATGATTATGATAAACGTTTGGTGATTGATTAGGCAAATGGATGTTGTATTTTATGCTGTTATAAACTGTAAGTCGTTATGAATTTTTATTTCATTCGGGATTGCGGTTTGAAATGATATATAACCTTATTTATATTTTAAATTACGGATTGAAATGATAGATATCTGTATCACATGACCATACGATAGAAAATTATATACAAACACCATCGGTATATATATATATATATATATATATATATATATATATATATATATATTGGAAAGGATTTCTATGGTTTTGTGAAGAAATATACGGTTTAAAATATTGATTTTTAGTACTATATAAATATTATTTTATATATAGTTAAATTCTTAAATTTAAGCTATGTATAAATTTGTTTAATAAAAATAAGTTTAATAACAGAGTTTGATTTTATTAAAATATAATATAGGTAAGTATTTAAATTATACTTTAATATAGAGTGTATAATGATTTAAACAAATTAAGGTTGGCTGATAAATTGGAAATTTATTTGAAATTATGATTTGGGATTTGGTTAATTATAAAATTTAGAAATTCGAGTTGTTTGGAATTGATTTGTGAAATTAAAGAAGCAATTTTATTATATAAAACCCATTTAAGTGGTGGAAATTAAGTTTCAAAGTATGAGTTTCCAGGTATTATAATTTGAAAGTGTAATATTTCAAGGGTTTAGATTTCGAAATGCTATAACTTTGAAAGTGTTATGGTTTTAGAAAGGATATATTTGAAATAAAAATGATATCATATTGATTTGGTTTTAAAATGGAAATGATATCGTAATTATATGGTTTTGAAATGAATATTATATTCTGGTTTTGAAGTATAAATTATTTTGAAATGACCGCGGTGTTATAATAACGTTTGGTTGTTAAATAGACCGAGATCGGAAGTTGTCATACTCTCTACCAACTCCGAAAACCACTTTAACAACCGTGTACACGGTGGAGATTCCAGAATGAAGTAGGATGGTGGCGGCGTTTCCTTTGAGGTATATACGTGGACCCGACTCCCGTGAGTTGGCATAAGGTGGCTAAAACAAAAGCGATCGACGGGCTAAGAAGGTAGCACCTTTTATCGGACACACTCCTTCGATACCATTCTATTACTTTGTGATTGATTGAGGCCCTTTTGATTTTGGATGTGTGGCTCGAGGTGGGTGGTAGTAGCTTCTACGCGTTACCACCGGTCCGGAAGCGTAATTGGTATATCTACCCTGGCATTGCCTAGCTGTGCCGTGTCACCTACCCTAGTGCGCCTTGTACGAGTTTGGTTTTCTCCCGATCTGGAGATACACTGATACTGGGTGGACTACTGGGACTATTATTGTGTTAAGGCGGAGATTGGGTAACTCCTTAACGCTACTTAAAAGTTAGTTTATTTTATTATAGACATTATTATAATAGCGAAATATTACTACGTAGTAAATAGTTTAACGGATCATTAGGAGATGTGAATCCTGAGCATCTATTAAGTTACTGCACCCATGTTGACACTGGATAGGAGATGTCAAATCCCGTAAACATCTCTGACGCCGTTCCACTCATATTTATTTCTATTGATTTAGCTCACATAAGATCTTTTAGTTCTAACTCGAGTGTTTTGTCTTTTCAATTTGTTCGGGTCAGTCTGAGTATTTTAGGATACGAAGACTTTATTTCTGGAGAAAAAAGACGAAGATTATATTACCATTATTTATTGTATTATTTACCGCATCATCTACTCCACTTCATTTTATTATTCTCTGGTATATGTAACTCTGATATGTATTTTATAAGTATAATCAAATGTTTTGTAAATAGCTTCATGAACTATTTATTTGATTATTATATTTTACCTTTCCACTGCAAGATTCTATTTTGTTTTTTTCTTTCTCTGCTTTTTCTTATTTACCCCATAACAATCCGCCTTTCTGTATGGTTTAAGTCTGACATGTGTGGTTTATCGTCGATTTAAAGCATACAAAAAGGTGGGATGTTACAAATCCTATAAAACACCTATGCTCAACTTATTTACAAATATTAGCTTCATAAGAAATAATACAAGCATGCATACCACTAAATCAAACATAACATAATATCCTTGTTAAGGTCACCATTCGACATAATTTTCAAATATCAAAACACTAAATTTGAAAATGGCTATAAGGAGTGAATTGTTGTATTGTATCTTAGCTTTCCTAAAATAACTTCTACATCATCAAAATGTAAAGCACAACATGTACTATGGCACTTTCCACAAAATCATAAAAAACTAAAATTGATAAATGATTGCAGGTCTAGCTATTAAAACTACAATTTTAGCCTTGAAAACATCAAAATTTTTCAAAATACCTTAAAAATAAGTTGTAGCTTATGTTCTAAGCTTTCCAAAATGGGAAAATTATCGAAATCAGACAAACGGTTCAAAAATTATGAGCAAAAGAGTTCAGCTCGGTTTTGGTAAGTTTCAATTTGTGAAAGTGAACACTGCCCCCATTAACTCATGTTTAAATCATAATAAACTAAAGTTTGGAAAGTGATAATAGTAAAGTTGTCACTTATTCAATTCCCTTGGCTACAAAAGAAGAGTCGACCAAATCAGATCAATACTTTGCAAGTTATGATTATATTAGTATGTAATCTATTTCTTTTCATTTCAAACAAGCATATAGATTCATTGAGTAATCGTTTCTCAAAAAAAGTTTTCAGTCTTTCCATGGTCTATAAATTTTTCTCAGCCGGTTAATTTATTGTAACTAAATAACATACCCATTGCTTTGTGGTATTTATAGCATGTTAGCTGAAAATCTGAACATGGGCTATAACAAGGAAAAAAGATGGATAGCGAATCTTGTTCGTAACTCAAAGTTAGATGCAAAATTGGTTAAGTGACCGGTACTATTATTATGGGGACCAATCTCCCTAATGTGTAAGTTATATAATTTTTCCAACTCGGGTCGTATATGTAATGCAAATGATTTTCCACCTTCAAGGTTACAACTTGTCGCCTTTAGAATATATATATATATTCACTAACTATTAAAATACTTAAACCCTAGGACTTAGTGCAGTTATGTGTATTTATTTATACTTCTGTCGATGTCAAAGCATGAGCAAATAATCTAAAGCATGAAGAATCAGAATACAAGAATTTATATGTTAGTAAAGAGCCTTGTTGATCCTTTCCAGACTTTATATATTTTGAGTTTATCTGGTTGATTTATTCTACTTTTCATTGAGCAACTTTTGTGGATATGGGTTAACTATGTGCACTATTTTCAGAAGAATTTTCAAAATATCTACACAATATTCAATTTCAATTAAAGAATTCATTTTTGCCTCATAATATTTACTTTGTTTTGTTTTAAATTCACTTCAATATAAATTAACTTCAATATATTTTTATTACCATCGAAATCTAATTATTTTTCCAATCATTTTTTTCACAATGCATTATATTACGAACATTGCACAGCATGCACTAAAATTGCAAACATTATACAATATAGCAGTCATTCAACCACAAAACATCAAAATCATAACAATTTCAAATCTAAATATATTTATTAATCTAGCAACAATGCCATATCATGAATTTCTAGTGGTTTACTTCGTCAATTTGTTGCTGTGTTGACCATGTGATGAATATTGCCTCGCCATCGACTATAGCTGTTCACTAATGCTTGATGGCTACAATTATCACATCAGACATCTAAATGTATAAATGGTAGAACCCAGTGCACAAGGTTCCTACACGATAGCGGGCTCTGGGGAGGTCGTTAACATACGTGGTCTTTCCCTCGCATTTCAAAAAGGCTGTTTAAAAAAATTATAACTTTTCAAAAGAATTCATTAATTCATTATAAGAATACTCACTCTTATAACACATATACATATATATACTCAAGCCTCAATAATTTATAAACTTAAAAATATTAAAAGTTCATATTTCATTTTTCTAAATCATCATAACAAAAGAATATTGCTATAATCAAAATTTATTTATATTTATATATTCTTTTCAAAGCTCAACTCAAATACTTCTTTTTAAAATATCGCTTTCCGCCCATCGCATTTTCTTCAAAATATATTTCAATTATGTTTTCTTTAAAATTTCAATTTCTCTTTGAAACATCTTTCTCAAAATATACTTATATTTTTCCTCAAATTAAATATTTCTATTAAAATAGTAGCTCTTCATTTACTAAAGCATTTTTCTTACTTCAAAATATTTTCAAAATCCTTCTAATCTTCTTGTGACGACCCGAAAATTTTGAACATTTGAAATTGAAATGTTTAATTGATTTTAAATATTTGAGAGTTGGCTTAACTTGAATTTCAAATATCAGAGTTTATTTGGGTAATTAAATTATTGAATTTAATAAATGGAATTGGATAAAATTTTAAATCTTTAGTTTTAAGCTTGTTAAAAATATTTTTAAAGGCTTGTCAAATTTATTTTGATAATACTGGAGGTAATAAAACTTTTAAAAGTGAATTCAAAACTGTTTTGTTCGGTTTTGAAATTATATCGTTTAAATCGATGTTTAAAAAAAATAGCCTTCTGAGGCATAGTTTCGAAATTCGACGAAACCAGTTCCATTGGATCCGCAATATTGTATTATTATCGGATTTTAATTTTTGTAGCATTTGGAGTTGTCATGTGGCCTTACGGTAGGTAAACACGTTGAATTCTATGTCAAAATTTAAATTAATAATTTGGTCCAAAGATCTATCTTCTCCATACGATCGAATTTGAACTCGAAACCTTTTCCATTGTGTTTGGAACAGGGGTTTAACATTATAAATTCCTAGAGGCATGCCTCGATTGGAGGTCAATATTTTGAGTTGCGTAATTTGAAACGATTTAAAATTCGAATTTAAATTTAAAAATATAATATATATTTTTAATAAATAATATTTCATCAGGCAAATTCAACACGTTGTTTATCTCTTCAACCATGTGTTCCCTCTAATAGCACGTGTCCCCCTTCTACTTTTCAAAATTGAGTCAGTTAGAGATAAAAAAAATCTCATTTCCATTCGAAAACAATTGGAAATTGATGAAAAGAAATGGCGGTCTTTGGTGAAATCGCGAAGTACCCAATTCTAACCTAAGAAAGCTTTGTTCCTAAATTAGATCATCACATATTTCGTTCTCATGAAGATCGACTTGCGATCGATTCGAGTCAGAAAATGGAGGCTGCTGCGTTAATTGATGTGCCATTTTTGAACGGCGACGACAGTAGGTGGAGCGATTGGAAGGTTGGGGTTTGGAATCGTAGTCGATTGAGAAGACCGTTGGTGTTTACGGAGAAGGGAAAGGTTCGAGCAGTATTTTTGGGTTGCAGTGGTTATCTATTAGGTCACGACCATCCAGAGGAGGGGCGACGATGGGTATCTGGGGTTCGTCTGGCTCGAGCTTGCGTTTGAATGGGCCATGCACGCATGGGCGAAGGAAGAGGGCTCAACGATGGAGATGGTGGCATGCGGGGTTCGAAGCGATTTGGTCAGTAATGTATTAACAATTTTAATTTTATTTTACAGATAGGTCTGAACATATGAGCACAATTTTGATTTTTATAGTAAATAAAGAATTTATGTAAATTTAAAAAATAATAAATAAGGATATAAACAGAAAAATATATTCGTATACGCATTTTATATTTACCAGTAATTTTAAAATAATATATATATGTGGTTAATTGTTAAAATAAACCGATTCAGTTTATTTATGTTAAAAAAGGTTTTAAAAGAGAAATTATCAGTTTGAATAAAAAGTATTAGTTAATTAAATTATTTAATGGTAAGTGAATATTCAATTAGTTCAAATATTTTATTAAAAGAAAATTTGTTTGAAAATTTAATTATTAGATAGAATAAAAATTTATTAAATTGAAATTTAATTTGTTCGTTTGATTCGAATATTAATAAAATCGTATAATTGTCTTACAAGGTCTGAAACCATGAAGAAATGGTCAAAATGGAAATGGATTGCGAAACAAAAGCAAGGTGAGATCTTCTCACTCAATTGAAAATATTGGAATTTAAATTTATTGATTGATTGTTTGGTTATGATAGTATATAATGCTAGTGTGTGTGTGTGTGTATTGGAGCGATTGATTTCCCGCATTATACAGCGGATGACATGATATAATCCCATATACAGCGATATTCCACCTCGAAGTGGAATTGGTATTTAAATTGTTGTGCTAATATCTGTGGATGCAGAAAAACAGGTTGGAGTGATCTAACTGGATTCCTCACATTGTTGAATTTATTTTTATATGTTGTGATGTGATAATCTGTGAATGATTATATTAGAGTGAATGATTATACTAGTGATTGAAATTTATGGAAGGCCATAGTTTAGCCGAGTATATTTTTGGTATCGTAGGATACTAGAAATATAAAATTGGATTTTCGGAAATTAAAGTAGAAAATTTTAAAAAAATTCATTTTAGAGAATTGGATAAATTTAAAAGAAGGAATTTTAAAAGGGTGAAGAATGATTTTTGAAATCCTATCGAATAAATTTTAAGTGTAGGAAAAAGATTTTTATAAATGAAAATAAATGGACTTTGACTAGTATTGTTTAAAAGTTAAAGAATTTATTTTATAATTCAGACTTTAAAATCTAAATGAAGGTGTGAATATTAGATTAATGATTTTTGAAATAAATTTGGATAAATAAAGGAAAATTTTTTAATGGAATAAAATTTTGAAAATCAATTTGGAAATTGATTTGGTGTTTGAAAATAAATTTTTGGGAAATCAATTTGGAATTTGATTTGGTGTTCGAAAGTGAATATTTGGAAATCGATTTGAAAATGGTGTATCAATGGATATTTGGAAATATAAATTCACAATAGGAATTTAAAATGGATGGATAATTTGGTATAAAACTAAATATTGATTTATTAAAAAAATATGGAAAGAAATTTATAGATTTGGAATGTAATTCGAGATAAATCAAGAAGGATTTATTAATTGATTTAAATGAACCATTTTAGAATGGAAAGTATATTTTTCCTGGAAAGGCGAGTATGTTTTCGAAGTAGCTTTTAAAATATAAATTAAAAGTTCTAGGATTAGTTTAAAAAGAATATTATTGGAGAAATTATTTTCGTAAATTGTTTTTAAATCTTTAAGTTAATTATAGAAGTGATTATTTTAAAGTTTTAATTGATATTTGATTTAGAAAATGGTTATTTAAATAATTACACATTATCTAATGATTTTTTTTATGTGAGATATTAGCATAAAAAATCATAACTAACGTTTTCAATAAAGTATTAAAGTAGTTTTTATTTTTAAGTGTTTCCAAGTATATTTTTGGATAAGTGATTTAAATTATTTTGAAGTATTCGGACTTGGCAAATTTGCAGTGGAAATAAATAATATTTGGAAATTTATTCCACAAAAAGAAAGTGATTTGAAATTTGTTTTCAAAAGGGTTGAAGTGTGAAAATATATCTTGCGAAGATATATTGAAAATAAATAATTTGAGGAAGTTATTTAAATTTTATGGTTGTTGTGAATGTTGTTTGATAGTTAAATAACCGACTATCAAAATTGGCCTTTGAAACGACACTTGAATATGTTTTTAAAAATAAGTGCTCATTATTTGGTTAAGCCGGGAGAGGACTTTACGTCATAAAACCCATTCAGAATAAATGATACGTCGAATCGGATTGCATTTGAAGACGGTGTTGAAGACCAGGTATTTTCGAAAATGAAAGGATTACCTATTGAATGTCTCTGCACTAAGTTGCTCCCGTATAGAGATTTATATTACC
The DNA here is from genome assembly GCA_030765085.1 of Allium cepa. NCBI lineage: Eukaryota > Viridiplantae > Streptophyta > Magnoliopsida > Asparagales > Amaryllidaceae > Allium > Allium cepa. The sequence goes on along the minus strand of CM060932.1, from coordinate 603,770,649 downwards.
CTTTGTGATGGGGAGTCCGGACGTTATTAGTCAATATCCGGATTTGCAAGGGCTTCTTTCCTTAATTGGAGGAAGTGTCTTCGCTTCCGTTCGAACCCGGAATGGACTTGTATGGATGCATGTCTGACGAGATGTAAAGTTGGTTTCTATATAAATACATTTCTATTGGTGGCGGAGAATTTATTCTCTTAGCTTAACACCCTTCTCTGAGACGTACGAGCTCAGAGGTTATGTAGTTGATGGTTACTAGTGATATATTCCCAATTTGGTAATGTGGAATGCTAAGTGTTGATCATTTGTTAATCGAAGCATGGCTTTTGTGAAAAGTTTAGCTTTGTGGACGAGACTTTGTCGAACCTCGCACCCCGGAAATGGTTGAAACAGGAAAAGATGCAGCAAGGTTATAGGAGTCGCAACCCTCGAAGTATGTACATTTCCTTCTAGATAAAAATTGGTATTTGGTATGGAGCCTAGATATTTAACTTGTGTGGACAAAAAGTGGTAATTTGGTATGGAGCCCAGATTATTTACTTATGTTGTTGTTGGTCGTTGAGGCGCCTCGGATAAAGGTCGGTCTAGACCAGAGGGTGTCATACTCATGACAGTTAGTTACCTAGTTACAGAGGTAACTCGGCCTTGTGTTAGCAGAGATCCGGTTAGGTTCTCGGGGCATCCCTTTAGAGGCGTACCCATTCGGTGAAGGAAGTTCTTTAGCCTTGGCCATTTGTTGGAAATCCAATCATTCAATACGAGCCCTATACGATTTTAGTTGTAGAACCTGCCATTTAACATGGTAGCTATAGTAGGCATACTATAATGGTACGTATGCTGGCTAAGATTCATATTATCCTTTCGAAATGTTTTCCACACTATGCACTAATAATAATATCAAAAGGATTTTTGCGTATCAAGCATGCTTGACTATCATAAGGAGAAATCTCCTCCAATTATGCGATCGCATTGTGTGTGTGGTGGGAGGCCTTATGGTAGTTTCATTTTCCAAAAGCATGGCGGATTTCTTTTTATTTCCTTTTGTGCAAATAACTGTTTTAAGATCTCACACCAGTCCTATGACTGACTTGGAGTTTATTGTTTCCTTTCTAAACTCTGGGTGCCCATAATTTTCCACATTAGCAGCCTAGAGTCAGGTTATCAGTTGTTCTGGAGCGAAGTCAGAAAAGTTTTCTGTGGAGATCGGGAGACAAGCTAGATGGCGAGGTGTATCACCATTATATAATGTTATTTCTTTCCCACTGTTGTGTCGTATATGACTCTGATGTTGTAATGTAGAAACTGATGTAGTTCTTTTGTTTTAGAGATTATTCATTTATCTATTATATATTGTTCCGCTGCGAAATATGAGATTCTGTATTGTTTCTTTTTCTTCTTCTAGTTTCTTCTTTAATCATAACAGTTCGGTTTTTTCGACGTTCGGTTATTCGGCATTTGATACAGTGGGCATATTGATGTTGACTTTCGGAAGTCGAAAAATTGGGTCGTTACAAATTAGTATCAGAGCAATTGGTTAAACGATAACCTTGGCTCTGGTGGGGATTACTCATTAGAGATAGAATCAGTAGTACTCTAGAATGAGTTTGAGTGTAATAATAGATATGAGGGCGTATTTGTTAGTGAATATAAAATTATTTTATATTGTGTTGATTGGTTTGTTGAGTGGTATATGGATTCTGCTCAATACGAGTAATTATCAAATTGATAGGGATCTCTAAACACTTGTACAGAACAATTCGACACGTTATTGTTTTAAAATAGGGTAAATTAAATAATTACCCAAACTATTTTCGTATATAAAAGAAAATAATCTTTGTAAATTATTATAGTAGCATATGGTAGCTTGGATGTTAGAAAGTGATAATATTAAATTATTATCATTGATTATTGAATAAGAAATTGAAATCATAACTAAAAGCTAAGAAATAAAATTCATACACAAATGGGATTTGTAAATGTAAACTGTAAATGTGATTTATAATTTGAAATAGAATTTTAGAGAAATATTTGGAAGTGGATTGAAAAGATTTGAAATTTGAAATTGGTGAAAGATTTAAATCCCTTTTGATTTGAAAATGCTTTTCAAAGGTTTTAGAAAAAAAAAATATGGTGATATTATTTGAGGAAAATATTTTGAGTTGGATTTGAAATCTGGTAGAGTTTGGAATAAAAAAATATTTGAAAATGTTTTAAAGGGATGAAAGCGCTAAACTCTTTTCGGTCGCTAGAAAATAACTTCGGTGATGACTGCAGCATCATCGATGTTCATTTTCGAGTTTCCAGGAGAGTAATTGCTGCCAAATTGTTTTAAATGGAAATTGTTTGCAAAACTGGGTTTGGTTTTGGAAATTAAAAAGATAATTTGAATTAATTTCAAAAAATTGATTTTTGAAATGTTGGAAAGACTCTGGAATCCTATTTAAAATAATTATGGAATCATAATAGGTTTAATAATTTATTAATTTTGGAAATTTGCTTGAAATGTAAATAAGTTGGAAAACTTATCGAAGCATAAAATTTGGATTAAAACTGAATATTTGAATTGAGTTAAACTAAATGAAATGGAAAATTTGTCAAGTTGGACCAAGTAAAACAAAGTATTGAAATAAAAATTAGTAAGTGAAACTAATTAAAGAAATGACAAATTAAATATGGTTTGAAATGAATTGAATTCAATGTTTATAAACGAAAGGTAAGTTGAATTCATATGGAAATGGAAATCCAGTTTAAATATAAGTAGATATAAACCAAAGTGGTGAATTGAAAATAAATATAAGAATTATATAGAATATTTATATTGAACTTAAGAAATTAACGGTGAAATTCTTAAGTAAAATCTAGAATTGGAAAAATATACAAAGTTAATAATTGAGTGAAGGTTAAACTGGAAACTGTAAAATAGATAATTGTGAACAAGTGAATGAAAATCAAAATCAATGTGAATAAAAGAAAATAAAATTGATATAGCTAATAATCAATTGAAATTAATACGTAGGATGCACGTATATTACTTTGTTCGCATAGCGATTTGATTCAGAATTCGAGCATAGAATTTCGAGATAGTTATATCGATCCAACTTGGGATTTTTCACTCGATTTTCGACGGCGAACCCTGGATATGGATTTTTGGTTGATTTTGGAAATTCTCTATCATAATTTACGGCTGTGCAAGGAGAATGACGGTTTCTAATCAAGAAACCAGGTCTGTGTTCGCACTAGGAAGTCAGGTGGGCGATACTAGTTCGAAAGTGAAATTGTGTAAGCAAGTGAGCGATCGGATTTGATATTGCGTACGAATAATATATGAACATCGTACGGACTTGAATGAAATAACCATTGAAACTTTCGTAAAGAAATGTATAAAATGGTTTTGAATGTTGAAATTGGACATTATTGCTAGTAGGATATATAGGTGTTGTAAAGGCAAAAGGAAATTAGGATTTTGATTTCAGAAGATAATTTAAATTGCTCGACAAAAATGTGTGTATTTAAATTTCTATTTGAAATTTGATGATTTTCTTGTCTAGCCACTTGGCATTTTGTTTTCTTTTGAAATTTGAGGGTCCATTATGGCATTTTGTAGTCGTACCGAGCTAGCCGCGCAAAGGAGACGCTGGCAAAAATTATCGAAAATTTTTGAGAAATTTTGATAATTTAAAATTTGAATTTAAATTTAAATTTGAATTATTGAGAGAAAAAATATTGTTTGGAAACTATGGAAGATTTTGGAAACTTAGATGATGTGATAATGGATCTTTAAAAAGAAGATTTGTTTTGGCAAATTGATAAAACTGTTTGGTTTTGGGTAAATAGTAAACGGGTTAGGGATCATTCATCTTAACTAGTAATTTCGGGACCAAATCCTTTTAAGGGGGAAGAATGTGACGGCCCGGAAATTTTAAACATTTGAAATTGAAATGTTTAATTGATTTTAAATATTTGAGAGTTGTCTTAACTTGAATTTTAAATATCAGAGTTTATTTGGGAAATTAAATTATTGAATTTAATAAATGGAATTGGAAAACTTTAAATCTTCAGTTTTAAGCTGGTTAAAAATATGTTTAAAGGCTTGTAAAATTTATTTTGATAATACTGGATGTGATAACTCGGATTTTTGGATATCTATTAATTGATAATTAACTGGATTAATTAATAGGAATACTTATTTATAGATTGAATAAATAATTCTGAGAATAATATATATATATATATATGGATAAATGTTGGTTTGATAATCTCCCTAATATAATTATTTAAAATGTGCAAACTTATTGTTTTCAAACAAATTAAATGTGAGTGTGTATATATATATCTATATATATATGTGTGTGTGTGTGTGAGTGGATTTTAAATTGAATTTGAATTTGAATTTTGGAATTCAAAAGATAGATATATATATATATCTTAAATAAATATTGGAATTTTAAAAATGTATTATATGTGATTTTATTTAGAATATAGTTTGTTTTATATTATTTTCTTTAAAAGGATTTTATGTATATAGATAAGAAATGTATTTATTAATTAGGAAATTTAATATAAAAAGCTTAATAACCATTTAAAAACTAATTAATTCATGCATAATTACAAATGTAAGTAAAGGAACGTATTTAATAACAAGTGTAAGATGATTAAATATGGAAAAAGACAAGTGTTAATGTTTGAACAAGTGTCACCATTTTATTTTCATGTTCTTCTATTTTTAATAAACCCAAATTAAAGTTTATATAAACATATATCTATTCTCTTCATTCTTTTTTTCCCTATCTTCATTTAAAAACTAAGAAACAAAGATCTGTAACAATCTAGTAAAAGAAGAAAGAAAAGCCTGTAACAAAATATTCAAAACTGAGAAAACAATCATATCTTCAATTTCCAAAATCTAGAGCTCTTCATAATTCAAGTGCAACTCAAATTCAAGTACAATTCAGTACAAAGCAGATTCAATATGAATTCAACTCAAACTTCAGCAAGTTGTTAAGCAAATTTCAGATTCAGGAATCCAGTCTTTTAAAATAAATACTTGAAGTATGATGTGAATATTTTTTATGCATGATGTTAAAAGTGATTTCATATTTATATATGTGTGTTTGTATTAGTGTTTATGTCTGGAACAGGCTAAGCATCCCTTTGTTTTAAAACATTACAGCGTTGGAAAACCTGATTCAAAATTCAAATCATCCAATTTAATGATTTTTAGATCTTGATCTCTAAATGGAAATTTTTTGTATGTGTACAACATCATCTTTAAAATTTGTTTCGAGTAAAAATGACAAGGAAACTTCTCAGAAATAAATTATTACAGTAATGAGAAATAAGTGTCAAAATTTGGTCCATCAAATTTCCATGTTTGGATTATCTAAACGAAATCGTATTAGCAGTTTGATGAATTTAAAAATAGGAATCATAATTTTTAGATGTGGGGTTGTAGGGAATTATTGAGATGACCAGAATCTTGGTTTTCATCTATTGCCGACGAACGGCGTGGAATTGGGCTCCGCAATTTGGACTGGAGGAGGCTGGGTTCTCGAGTGACGTGGGAAAAATGGAGTTAATATTTATCGAGCATTGAGGTGTAAGAGAGAGTGGATTCTAGGGTTTTAAGGTAGCTACGACGATGATTAACTCACGGTGATTTTGGAGAATGTCTAGCGACCGGAGTTCATGGGGTTGGGCTCGAAGGTGGCCACATGGATGAGCTTTCGTCGGAGATAAGGTGCATGCGAGGAAGTGGTCGATTGACGCCGTAGTGGGACGATTTGTGGGGTAGGGTGGTTTTTCTAGGTTCAGAAAGTATGGGGATTTGATCGTTTTTCGATCAAGCGAGTTACTGGCTTAGGCGATGAGGTGATCGTGGTCGGGGAGTGAGAGGAGATTCGTCGACATTGGTGCGGCGACGAATTGATCGGTGTAAAGAGTGTACACATACGCGTGTATCAACATGCATGATTGGTCCAAGTAGCATGATCATTCGAATGGTTGCGATGTGTGAGCTTTTGGGTAGTGCGTGCGATGTGGACTCGAGTGGTTCGCGATGGATCGATGATGGATGGTGTTGTTTTGTCATTTGATTTGGGAAATGCTTGAAGTTGGGCTGGAGCTGGAGATGATAAGTTTGGCAAGGGGGAAGGTGATTATCGGGTGGTGGTTTTTGTTTTGGGCTTCGGCCCGTTTAAAATTTAAGTAAAAATGAGACTTTAAAATAATATTAAGTTTAAATCCTTTACAAGCAAGTGAATAAAGAAAATGTTTTAAAACATAATTAATACTGAGATTAAAAATTTAATTAAGAAATTAAAGGATTTAAATCATTAATTAAACTTATGGTTTTATGTTAATAGATTAATGATATTTAATTCCAAGATGTATTAAATAAGATTTTGATTGATCATTAACCAAGTAATTAAGATGAATGGACTGTCTTAGAATTGCTTAATGATTAAAGATTGAATTCATTAAGTAATTAAGGGATAATGGTTGATTGATTTATTAATAATTAAAGGTTAATCAATTGATTGTTCATTTAAAGGTTAATTAATCAAGGGTAGGAAATTAAAGGTAATTAATTACTAAATTAAGGAGGATAATTGAAGGATGATTAATTAAGTTTACTTAATGAATGCAATTAATTAAAAGAATAATTAATGAAGGAAAGTGGTTAGAGGATCACTTATTAATGTAATTAATTAATTAAGGAGATTAAGTAAAAGTAAATTAATATGAATGGTTAAGGCTAATTAATCTATGTGATAGTAAAAGGTTAATTACTTAATGTAATTAAAGAATAATCAATCATGGGTGATTAACTAAGATGGATGATTTAAGAATGATTAATTAATTGGATTGTAACTAATTAATGTTAAGTTAGCAGGATTAAGGTAATCCAAGTAATTAAAGATGGTGATTAATTTAATTGGTGATTGATTAAATTAATTGGGAATTATATACCTAATAAATCTTTTTTATGGATGGTCAAATGATATTGGTTGACTTGAATTATTGATGGGCGATTTAGATGTGCTATGATATGTGTTATCTATCTGAGTTGGATTGTGGTGTGGTATGATATCCTAATATGAATTGTATTGTTTTAAAACTTAACAAATTGGATTAGAAATGGTATTGAATTCGAAGAGACTGGGCTCGGTTATCGGTAATACCTGAAACCACTTCGATTAGAAAACTTAATTCCTTATAAATTGGATATGTGAGATTAATCAGGCTGGAATGGAATAAGTTAAGTAACCTGGACATTTAACCTGAGAACTGTTGTGTGTGAAAATGATTGACTATAATAAGTAAGAACTCGTAGAAGATACGAGTTACCCTGGTTTGCAAAGAATTTATATAGCTTGTTATTTCATATTATATGGGTTTACTCACGCTGGTTTCCAGCCTGACCCGGGTGTTACTTTGATGTAGTGCTCAGGTCAGACCGAGTATTACAGATTTTCATGTAAGGACGTTCTGAAGCTCAGGAGGCGAGCTGGCTAGCAGGAACGTATGAATTGAATTCCGTTGTGATATATTGTAGTTTATCTGGGACATGCTGTTGTTAACTGTCAAGTGTTTTGTTGTAAATGATGTAACTCTGATGTATTGATGTAAATTAACTGATACAATTTTTCCTTTGTATAACTGCTACTTTATTTGATATTATATTTTGATCCGCTGCGAATGTGAGAATCTGTGTTTTGGTGTTTCTGTTTCTTCTTCTTCATCTATCTCTTTCTTATTTTCCCTAACTATCTGGAATTTTTAGGATGAAAATTCTGGGTTGTTACATTTGGTTTCAGAGCAGAAGGTTAAGCGAGAACCTTAGCTCTGGTGGGTTTACTCATTAAGGATAAGATCAGTGGTACCGTAGAATGAGTTGAGAGTGTGTGTGTGTGTGTATGTATATGTGAGAGCGTACTTATCATTTTCTTATATAATGATTTTAAACAGTTTTAAAAATAAATGATTTTTATAAATGGTTATATTTTGATATATAAAGAAAATAATTTTCCAATCATTATATATATATATATATAGAAATTGGTTGTTGGTTATTGAAATTTAATAAGAATTTAAGTGATATATGTATCCAAATAAGAATTAAATAAGATGAATTAGAATTTGTTTCAAACCGAGAAAGTAAAATGGTTATTGTGTTTAATAGTGGGATGTTTGTTTTCTAGTAAACATTGATAAAGCAAAATGAATGTTTTAAGGAAATAAAAATTTAGGTGAGTATGACTTATAAATTGGAATAAAGGATAATTTAAGTTGTGAAGTTTTAAATCTAAGTCCTGAAAATTTGGAATTTGTTTTGAATTAAAACCAAAGGTGGTTTAAAAATTTAAGGTATAACTTGGTGTGTAAAGGAAATAAATATGTACAAATGAGGATATACATAATACCAAAGATGATTTGAAATAAACTCTAAGTGTTGATTTTTGAATTTTTACTTGGAATGTGGTATAAAAACCAAAAGTGATATAAGTTTTGAACTTATAAGTGGGAAGATTATTAATATGAAGTTTAAAATATGAAATAAAAATTCAATTTGGGTAAAATTGACAGGATTAAATTGAAGTGAACTTAACTTAAGGAAAGTTAAATAAGTTTAGAACAAACAACCTGCGCTGAGAATTTCAAGATGAAATTGAGACTTAACTTAGGGAAGTTAAATGAGTTGATTTAGAAGGAGATATATAAGATCTCAAACGGGTTTGAGTTCTGAGAATGAGAAATAGACGATATTAGTGGATGTTTTAAATAAATTAGATGTTTTTTTAGCAAAGCTAAGCGAGTTTGACTAGCCCTAACCAGTTTATTGCGAACACAATAAAGACCATAACAAATCTATGGAGCAACATGAAAGAAAAAAAGAAAAGATTACAAATAAGCAAAACAACACTATGTCAACAAGAACAAAGTTAGTCCCAAAATCTATTGAAACTGCTGGCAAAATCAAACGTGCAATTTCTCACACCGTCTTTGATAGAGCCCATCAACTGATTCCACAATTCAATTTCGGTTTTGAACTTGCCATTGAAAACTCTTTTATTTCTTTCTCTCCATATAACTCGGATGAATTTTTTGAGGACAAGAAGCAACAATGTACCAGATTCATTCTTCCATCTAGTGGCACTAAAGAGAAAACACCACTCACTATTGCTATCCCTGGATCTGTTTCCATGACCAAGTAAAGCAGAAATCCTGTTCCACAACCTACGAATAACCTTGCAACTAAAGAAAAGATGAACGTTAGTCTCATTTTCATCATCACAGAAACAGCAGGTTGCATCAGAAACCATGCCAATGCGAAGGAGTTTGTCTTTGAAATTCATGGCATTTCTAAGAACCTTCCATAGAAGGAAGTTGTCATTTTCTTTACAGTGACGATCCCATACTCTTTTTTCCCAAGCAAACCAGGGTATGGACGTAGCGTGGGAAACACAGTCATATATCTTGGAGATGGAATGTTCGACAAGATCAGGAGACCACAGCACTCTGTCACATGTGATAATAGGGTACTGTTGCCTGCTGATCTCCTGCCACAGTTAACGTGTGAATTGGTTGCTGGAGAACGACAATGAGATGACACCATTACATATAAAATTCTTTTCCTTGGCATCCATTGGTATGCCAGTTTGAAGTATTTGGTTGTATGTCATAGTTTTGCTAAGTATGAGACCATGCCTAGCCCAGGGATCGTTCCAGAAACTCACAGTGCCACAGGGAGAAGCAATGTGCTTAATATGTGGTAGCAACATTGACCGAAGATTAAGGATGGATCTCCAAGTCCAAGTGCTGCCATGCACGATGTCCATGCACCAAAAAAATTTGCTTCTAAGATGATGCTTTTTCGTCCATGACACCCAAATATTGTTTTTAGAATTAAGAAGATTATCAAAATGCATACTAAAAGCAGCAGAATTTCAGTTTCGTATGTTAATGATCCCTAGTCCACCCATGCTTTTCTTGGTTTCAACCATACAAAAGTTTAGTGGTTTGAGACTATTAGAGTGAATGCTTCCAAACCAGAGAAAGTTACACATCGCCTTCCTAATCATGTGAATGAGCTTTTTGGGAAGAATGAAAGTTCTGGACCAGTATGTGGTGAAAGAGAATATGACAGATTTTATAAGGGTGAGTCTTCCTGCCTGTGATAGAAACCTGTTAGCCCAAGCTTTCATGGTATGTGTAATCTTGTCATAGAGTTTCATGCACTGTGATGTAGAGACTTTGGTGGAACTCATAGTGATCCCCAGGTATGAGATATTATCAGGAGCAAGGGGCAGGTGACATACATTAGTAAGGGACTGGACAGCAGAAGCATCAATTCCAGCAATTTTTATTAAGGACTTGTCAAGATTAATAGCACGCCCATTGAATTTGTGAAAAGCATTGAGACTTTCCATTAAGTTGCTAATAGATTGAATAGTAGGCTTGGTGAAAACAATAAGATCATCAGCAAACATGAGCGAGGAAATTAGGGGATCTTTGCACTTGGGGTGGGTAAGAATTCTTTTGCATGAGATTTCATGATTAATCATAGCAGTGAGCACTTCCATGACCAGTATGAAAATGTAAGAGGACATCGGGCAACCCTGTCTGATTCCTTGTTTACTCTTGAAGTAGCCAACAGTGTTACCATTGAGTTTCAATGAAAAGTGGACTGAAGAGATGCAAGTGTAAATCCATGAGGCAAAGTGGGGGGAAACTTCATTTTGGCAAGGGTTCTGGAGATAGTGGTCCATTGAAGAGTATCATAAGCTTTCTTTATGTCAAGTTTCAACATAGCTCTTGGACTTGTCGTGGATTTGTTGTAATCTTTTAGTAGTTCATTTGACAATAGCACATTGTCAAGAATACTTCTCCCTTGAATGAAGCAGCTTGGTTGGGGGAGATAAGATGGTTAAGTACAAATTTCAGCCTAGAAGCAATTATTTTGGATAGACACTTGTAAGTGGTGTTACAACATGAGATTGGTATGAAATCAATGACACTGATAGGATGCTCAGTCTTGGGAATTAAGGCGATATTGGTTGCATTTATTCCAGATAGCATTTTATTATGTTTGAAGAAACTGTTCACAGCCTTGACAAAGTCAAATTTAATGATCTCCCAACAGCTAGTGAAGAAATTGGCATTAAAACCATCAGGGCATCCACACGATTCCTTATTCATTTCAAAAATGCTTTGCTTAATTTCATTTTCTGTTACTAAGGTAGATAGGAAGGCAACATGATCTGGGCTAAGACATGGAAGATTCAAATCGTCAATGATTGAGAGGTCAGGTTGGAAATCAACATCATTTCCAAGAAGGTTGGAAAAGTAATCAAGGAAGGCATTGTCAACATCGAGAGGAGTGGTACAGGTCTTACCCGAACGATCGATGATACAATGTATGTTGGATTTGGAATGCTTCACTTTAAGGCTTTCATGAAAGTATTTTGTGTTCCTATCACCAGCATTTGTCCATTTGAATCTGAGTTTCTGTTTTCTCATATCGTTCTCCGCCTCAAGTGCTTTACTGTATTGATCTTGTAAATTGTATTCAGCGTTGGCTAATTCAACATTGTTCGGAGTTTGCATAGCTTGGGTTCTGGCATCAGCTAAAGAGATTGCTATTGTGGCAGATAGAAGGTCACCAGTGCCAAATCTGTTTCTAGCCCATTTCCCAAGAGCTCTTTTTGCATTCTTCATTTTTTGTTGCAAAACAAACATGGGAGTGCCAAAATGGTTAATACACTAGGCTTTATTAACAATACTTAAAAAGTCAGGCTCTTTTGTCCAGATGTTAAAAAATTTAAAAGAGGACTTTCTTAATGGGCAGCTATTTTCCATTTGGATGATTTGGGGGGAGTGATCAGAGAGAAGTGGAGGAGGGAGAAATATGGATAACTTTGGCCATGAGGTATACGACTCAATGTTGCAAAAAGTATGATCGATTTTGGTATAGATTCTCCTACCATACCTACTCCTGTTGTCCCAAGTAAATCTGGCACCAGCGAAGGAAATATGTATGAGATCAGCAGAATTTATGGAAGAGTTAAGGGGAGAAATGTCATTCAAAGTGACAGCATTCCCACCGATGCGATCATTGATGGACAAGAGGCAGTTAAAGTCCCCTGAAACAATCCAGGGATGGGTGTTTTGGGCTAAGTGTGGAAGGTAGTTATGGAGGGAAAGCCTGCTGCTGGCACAATTTTCGGCATACACAATAGTGAGATATAAGGATTTGGATGTGGGCTTGTGAGTGAGGTGAGAATGGATGAATTGTTTGTGAGATAGGATCGGGGTTAGATTGTACATGAATGGGTCATATAAAATCAATATTCTGCCATAAGGGGCTTCGATTAGGTTGTGACATGGTTTCCACAGTGGGTTGATGAATTGCACAGCTTTAAGGCTAAGGTCAAGGTTTAGTTTAGTTTCAAGAATGGCAATAAGACTAAGGTTATACTTGGATATGATGCTTTTAATTTGGATTAATTTGGTTTCAAGGTGTGCTCCTCTAATATTCCACACAACAAAAGTTTGTGTCATTGATGCAATTTGTTTAAAGAGGAGCTTTGGTTAGTCTTGCTTATGGTTGCAGAAGATGGGCTATCACTTGTTTCGGGGAGAATTCTGGTTGTTGTGGTTATATTGGGATTATTGAGGTCGATGTTGGGTATATAGGCACGGTGGTTGCTACCTCTAAATTTAAGTTTGATTTTGTTTTTGTGATGTTGTGGCTTTGTGGTCGGGGATGATGGTTTGTTGGATAGGGTTATCATGTCAGTGAAACCAGGAGGAGCGATAATATTGGAATAAGGTTCAGAGGAGGAAGATAAAACATTAAGAACAATATCATCATTGCCATTGTGGATTGGGATGGTGGATGACTGCTTAGGATGTGTATTGGGAATGGGTATAGTTGTGGTTAACTTGCTTAATTGCTGAGTGTTGTTGGGTGCACGTGACAAGTCCATGCACGTATCACCTGTGCATGTGAAGTTAGTATCACAATTATTCGCTGTGGCCTCTATATTTGTTTCTTCCTCATTAGCAACATTCTCTTCCACGGCAGATAATACCGAGAAACTGTTTTTCCCTGTGAAGCCACCCAAAACAGTATCAACAACAACGTTGGAATTGTTGGCAGTATCATAATTTTGTATGAGTGAGGTTACCACATCTACATGGCAATTTGTCAACTGATCAGCTGATTTGCTTCGGGGGATTGTCGTGTTATCCATGTTTTTACTCGGGTCATTTGCTTTGTTCTCAGTTGTTTTTTCTGGGTGCTCACAACCACTACTATCTTTCATATTATTGCTTTGTGTTCCAGTCATCACATTTTTACTCAGAATTTCACTATTCTTGAACGTTTGCTTTCTTTTTGCAATCTTCTTCCAAAGATAATTTCCTGCACTAATTTCTTTTTTCTGAATTTTTTTCCTTGCATAATGCTTTCCTGTTCTTGGATGGGTTGACCCACATGCTCTTGCATCACATTGTTATCACACACTACAGATAAGTGACCAAACATCTTGCAGTGAACACAGATCTCAGGTTTCCACAGATAGTTTACATGCACGAATTGCTCACTTCCATCCAAAAGCATAACTGGAAATTTCTCAACTAATTCATTTTCTGGTGTAACCTCAACTAAACGCCTAGCATAGTTAATTCTTTCTAGCTTTTCAGTAGATTCATCAAGACATATCAACTTACCTATTCGATTCGCCAACCAATTTATTCCAAGATGTGACCAAGCATAGATTGGGATGTTGGATAGTTGAAGCCACACTGGAACAGCTTTCATTTTGCTTCTGACATCGCCAAGTTCAAGGGACCATTGTTGGATAATGAAGATCTTGTTTCTTATAAAAATTGGATCACTTCTCAAAATCCTGATTTTATCCTCTTCACACGTAAGATGAAAAAGGAAGAGAGCACCATCATATTTAACTTTGACAGATCCTTTCAGTTTCCATGATTTTTTGAGAAATTCGACAACAGTAGTGAATGACAGAGGTTTATCAAGAAAGAATCCGACAATGTAGTCTTGCCATATTGCCTTACCTGCTGCCAGTACGTCTTCAGGGGGAACCATGGCTTCACCATTGAATACAAGGTTGATGTTAATCGGCGAGTAGGCACCGGCGTTGCGTGGTTTGGTTTTGAATAGGTTAGTCCAGGCAGGACATGGAGTGGATGGTTGGACAAGTTGTGGGATTTGCATGGGGGGATCATTTGGATGGATGGTGGAGCTGATGGTGGGTAACGTTGATGGCAAGGTTGTAGAATCTGACACATGGATAAGAGAAACAGGAGAAGACGGTAAGGGGAAGTCAGGGGGTACGGGTTTGTCAGTAAGCATGGTGATGGAAAGGGTCAGAAGGATGGGCACGCTGGAAAAACGGCTTCCATTAAAAAAGATTAAAAAAAGTTTTTCGAAAACTTTGGGGCCAAGGAAACTATCAAAAACTTTGGGGCCAAGGAAACTATGTTTGCCCTGGTCTTCGGTTAGCCGGTTTTATAAGTGGTCGTGCACTATGTCTCATTATTGTGGCCGCTGGGATTCGAACCGGTGCCACTACAACCACATGTAGCAACTCCACTATGTCTTAACCACTGGACCACTAGAACTTGACTAAACTTTGGGGCCAAGGAAACTATGTTTGCCCTGGCCTTCGGTTAAGCCGGTTTTATAAGTGGTCGTGCACTATGTCTCATTATTGTGGCCGTTGGGATTCGAACCGGTGCCACTACAACCATATGTAGCAACTCCACTATGTCTTAACCACTGGACCACTAGAACTTGACTAAAACTTTGGGACCAAGGAAACTATGTTGCCCTGGCCTTTGGTTAAGCCGGTTTTATAAGTGATCGTGCACTATGTCTCATTATTGTGGCCGCTGGGATTCGAACCGTTGCCACTACAACCACATGTAGCAACTCCACTGTGTCTTAACCACTGGACCACTAGAACTTGACAAAAACTTTGGGGCCAAGGAAACTATGTTGCCCTAGCCTTTGGTTAAGTCGGTTTTATAAGTGGCCGTGCACTATGTCTCATTATTGTGGCCGCTGGGATTCGAACCGGTGCCACTACAACCACATGTAGCAACTCCACTATGTCTTAACCACTGGACCACTAGAACTTGACGAAATGTTTATTTACTTTGACTTATCCTAATATCATCCTGCTGTTATCAATAATCTATGGAACTGTGAATTGGTTTGTTTAAAATAAATTAAGAAGTACCTTGAGGTAATATCTATTTAATGGAATTAATTAATTTTAATTTTAATGATAAAAATTGAACTTGTGAAAATGGGATCACTTTTAGATTTGAATGTTTAAAATGAACATGTAAACTGAAATGGTTAAGGATTGGTTTCTAGATTGAAATTGGGTAATAAATTGAATTTAAAAGATCAAATTGTTTAAAAAGGATTTGAATTATGATTTGAACCTAGAATTAAGTGTGTGAAGAAGTAAAGGTTAATTTGATTTAAAGGAATTAAATCAGCAATTGAAAGTTTAACTCGAATTTATATAATTCGAGATGGTTTAAAGGTGGAGATCGGAATTGGGGTTAATTCAAACTGGGATTGAAATGAATTGAAAATGGTTCAATTCGAAATTTGTTTAAACTAATTGAAATTGAGATTAAAGTTGAATAAGTAAATTCAAATGGAATTTGATTTGAATTTAGACAAGAAATCGAGGTTAATACAACTTGAATTTGGATTGGATCAATTTTAACGGGATGGGAAATTGATTGGAAATGGAGATTGGAAAATTGATAGGAAATGGAGATTGGTAAATTGATTGGAAATGGAGATTGGGAAATTGTACAGTCTGGCTCTGGACTATTTTTAAAACTTAAAAGCTATTTTTTCAAGCTATTTACTACACAATCTTTCTTTTTAAAGCCAAACTATTTTATACTTATTTTACAATTATTTTTGGAACTATTTAACTATTTTGCAACTGTTTTATAAACTAATTACTATTTTTACTACTTTATAACTAATTACTATTTTACAACTATGTTGCAATTATCTAACTATTTTATAACCATTTGACTATTTTATAACTACTTAACTATTTTACAGCTATTTTATAAACTAATAATTATTTTTCAATTACTTATCTATTTTCAGCTTTTCAAGCTATTTTCTAAATTTAAGCTAGTCAGAATGCAAACTATTTATGATTAAATATCCATTTGAGACAAGAATTAAGGTGATAATCCAAATGGGGATTGAGGCAATTGTGAATAAATGAATAAGAATCTAAGGGAATGTGAATAGAAAGGAGAAATTGATTTAACTAATAATCGATAAAGATAAATACGTAGGATGTACGTACATTATTCTATTCGCATAGTGATTTGCTTCAGATTCGAGCACAGAATTTCAAGATAGTATATCGTTTCGAGTTGGGATTTTTTCACTCGATTATCGACGACGAACCTGGATATGGATTTTTGATTGGTTCTAAAAATTCCCTATCATATTTATGACTATGCAAGGAGAATGACGGTTTCTGATCAAGAAACCAGATCAGAGTCCGCACTAGGAAGTCGGGTGGACGATACTAGTTCGGAAGTGAAATTGTGTGATCGAGTGTGTGATCAGATTGATATTGCGTACGGATGATATGAGTACGTCATGCGGGTTTGAATGAAATTGATATTGAAAATTTATGCATAAGAACTGTAAAATGGTTTTTGAAATGAAAAGTATATTTTATGAAATACGTGATGAAATAAAGTGGAAATTGGATATTTCTATGGTAGAAATTTACTTTATGGAAGTATAAGTAATATGGTAAGTGACTTTATAAAGTAATCAAGCTTGAATATTGATTTGGCATAAACAAGTTATATATATTTGATAAACTCCCCTTGTTGAATCTATTGCCGGAGAAAAGGGTGTTTGAAAGTATTTGAAGTATAAAAAGGGAATTTATACGAGTGTGAAGTGATTCAAAGATTTCTCAAGGTTCTATATATATATATATATATATATATATATGTATATATATATGTATGTATGTATGTATGTATGAAGGATTTTATGAGAATGAGTTGGGAAAAAGGTTTTTGAAACCTTTGGATTTGGAAAGGTTTTTTGATGTTTTGGGGAAAAACAATTTTGGAAATTTGGAAAGCCTAGTTTGAGAATTATCGATTTTGGGATAATCGATTTTGACAAAATGAGATTTATATGGGATTCATACTAGGTGTATGATTTGGAAAATACTCTATGTGTATAGTATAAAGTGTTTTGAAAATGGCTCTGGGGAAAAAGGCGCTCCCTTGAAATGAACTTCTTAGGAGTACCATAGGTTGGTACTACCTTGAGCCCCAAGGGGAGGCTCTAAAGTGGATCCTGTGAGGAAGTCCGAACAAACTGAAGATCCTAAGGATTATTGGGTAGCGAAATTCGAGGGCGCTGATGCCTATAGAGGCATTTGGGTTATACTGTGATGAAAGTGTAACTCGATGTCGCTGCGATCTACTGTGGACCATAGCGGAAATCGTGTGGAGGTGACTGTCAACGGTCTACGCTTGATTTTGCTGAGAAGGCAACATAACATCAGTAGACTGCGATCTATGGTCGAGTGGAGTGGAGAAGTTTCATTTTTTTGGCAGCGGAATTCGAGGGCGCTAATGCCTACAGTTATATAGGATTTTGCTGTGATAGCAACGTAACCCCAGATGCAGCTGCGATCTGTAGCGGGTTCCATGGCGTAATCGAGGGGCGTGGAGTGCCTACAGTTATCTATGGATTTTGCCGGGATGGCAACATAACCATCGGGTTAACTGCGACCATGGATGGGGGTGATGATTTCCAGAGCATTCTCACCAAAGATATATCCTCCATTTCAAAAGGTTTCCTATATTTTCAATAAAAATATTTTCCAAGTATTTTCACTGGGTGTTGAAAATGGGTCTGCTAAGTACTTATAGATTTTCAGTCCTATGCCTGATCAACGTATGACCGAATTCTATGAGAACAAGAATGGACGATTGAAACATCGAGTTATAAAAAGTATTTTTATAAAAACCTAATTTATAATATTATGTGGATTTTAAAAGTGTTTTAAAAATGATCAAAGAATAATTTATTTGATTTTAAATATTGAATAATTTTGGCTTCGTTCCTTCTCGAGGATGAAAAGATTCAAAGGGGGAGGAATGTGATAACCCGGATTTTTAGACATATGTTAATTGATAATTAACTGGATTAATTAATAGGAATACTAATTTATAGATTGAATAAATTATTCTGATAATATATATATATATATATATATATACACACACACATGGATAAATATTGGTTTGATAATCTCCCTAATATAATTATTTAAAATGGGCAAACTTATTATTTTCAAACAAATTAAATGTGTGTGTGTGTGTGTGTGTATGTGAATGGATTTTAAATTGAATTTGAATTTGAATTTTAAAATTCAAAAGATATATATATATATATATCTTAAATACATTTTGGATTTTTAAAAATATATTGTATGTGATTTCATTTAGAATATAGTTTGTTTTATATTATTATTTTTAAAAGGATTTTATTTATATAGATAAGAAATGTATTTATTAATTAGGAAATTTAATATAAAAAGCTTTATAACCATTTAAAAACTAATTAACTCATGCATAATTACAAATGTAAATAAAGGAATGTATTTAATAACAAGTGTAAGATGATTAAATATGGAAAAAGACAAGTGTTAAATGTTTGAACAAGTGTCACCATTTTATTTTCATTTTCTTTTATTTTTAATAAACCCTAATTAAAGTCTATATAAACATATCTCTATTCTCTTCATTTCTTTTTCCCTATCTTCATTCAAAAACTAAGAAACAACGATCTGTAACAATCCAGTAAAAGTAGAAAGAAAAATCTGTAACAAAATATTCAAACCTGAGAAAACAATTATCTCTCCAATTCCAAAATATGAAGCTCTTCATAATTCAAGTGAAACTCAAATCCAAATACAATTTAGTACAAAGCATATTCAATATGAATTCAACTCGAACTTCAGCAAGTTGTTAAGCAAATTTCAGATTCAGGAATCCAGTCTTTTAAAATCAATTATAGACTTGTTCTGTTCTTCAAGACAAGGTGAGTAAAACTCCTAAAAACTAAAATCTCTTGCATTGGCATGAGATGAATACTTGAATATGATGTGAATTTCGTTATGCATGATGTTAAAAATGATTTCATATTTATATATGTGTGTGTTTGTATCCGTGTTTATGTTTGTAACAGGCTAAGCATCCCTCTGTTTTAAAACATTACACGGTTGGAAAACCTGATTCAAAATTCAAATCATCCAATTTAATGATTTTTAGACCGTGATCTCTAAATGGAAATTGTTTGTATGTGTACAACATCATCTTTAAAATTTGTGTCGAGTAAAAATGATAAGGAAATTTGTCAGAAATAAATTATTACATTAATGAACAAATAAGTGTCAAAATTACATCCATCAAATTTCCATGTTCGGATTATTTAAACGAAATTGTAGTTTGATGAATTTAAAAATAGGAATCATGATTTTTAGATGTGGGGTTGTAGGGAATTATTAAGATGACCAGAACCTTGGATTTCGTCTATTGCCGACGAACGGCGTGGAATTGGGGTCCGTAATTTGGACTGGAGGAGGCTGGGTTCTCGAGTGACGTGGGAAAAATGGAGTTAAGATTTATTGAGCATTGGGTGGAAGAGCGAGTGGATTCAGGGTTTTAAGGCAGCTACGGCGACGATTGAGCGGCAATTTTGGAGAATGTGTAGGCGACCGGAGTTCGTGAGGTTGGGATCGAAGGTGGTTGCATGGATGAGCTTTCGTCGGAGATAAGGTGTATGCGAGGAAGTGGTCGGTTGATGCCGTGGTGGGTCGATTTGTGTAGTAGGGTGGTTTTTCTAGGTTCAAAACGTATGGGGATTTGATCGTTTTTCGTTCAAGCAAGTTGCTGGCTTAGGCGATGAGGTTATCGTGGTCAGGGAGTGAGAGGAGGTTCGTCAAATTGATGCGATGGTGAATTGATCAGCGGAAAGAGTGTACACGTACACGTGTGTCACCATGCACGATCGGTCCAGGCAACGCAATCGTTCGAATGGTTGCGATGTGTGAGCTTTTGGGTAGTGCGTGCGATATGGACTCGAGTGGTTCGCGAAGGATCGATGCTGGATGGTGTTATTTTGTCATTTAATTTCGAAAATGCTCGAAGTCAGATTGGAGCTGGAGATGATGAGTTTTGGAAAGGGGGAAGGTGATTATCGGGTGGTGGTTTTTGTTTTGGTCTTCGGCCTGTTTAAAATTTAAGTAAAAATGAGACTTTAAAATAATATTAAGTTTAAATCCTTTACAAGCAAGTGAATAAAGAAAATGTTTTAAAACATAATTAATAATGAGATTAAAAAGTTAATTAAGAAATGAAAGGATATAAATCATTAATTAAACTTATGGTTTTAAGTTAATAGATTAATGATATTTAATTCCAAGATGTATCAAATAGGATTTTGAGTGATCATTAACCAATTAATTAAGATGAATGGATTATCTTAGAATTTCTTAATAATTAAAGATTGAATTAATTAAGTAATTAAGGGTTAATGGTTGATTGATTTATTAATAATTAAAGGTTAATCAATTGATTATTCATTTAAAGGTTAATTAATTAAGGGTAGGAAATTAAAGGTAATTAATTACTAAATTAAGGAGGATAATTAAGGGATGATTAATTAAGGTTAATTAATGAATGAAATTAATTAAAAGAATAATTAATGAAGGAAAGTGATTAGAGGATCACTAATTAATGTAATTAATTAATTAAGGAGATTAAGTAAAAGTAAATTAATATGAATGGTTAAGTCTAATTAATCTATGTGATAATAAAAGGTTAATTACTTGATGCAATTAAAGAATAATTATCAAGGGGGATTAATTAAGATGGATGATTTAAGAATGATTGATTAATTTGATTGTAATTAATTATTATTAAGTAAGCATGATTAAGGTAATCCAAGTAATTAAAGATGATGATTAATTTAATTGGTGATAGATTAAATTAATTGGGAATTATATACCTAATAAATCTTGTTTATAAATGGTCAAATGATATTGGTTGACTTGAATTGTTGATGGGCGATTTAGATGTGCTGTGATATGTGTTATCTATCTGAGTTGGATTGTGGTGTGGTATGATATCCAATATGAATTGTATTGTTTTAAAACTTAACAAATTGAATTAGAAATGATATTGAATTCGAAGAGATCGGGGTCGGCTATCGGTAATACCAGAAATTGCTTCGATTAGTAAACTAAATTCCTTATGAATTGGATATGTGAGATTAATCAGGCTGGAATGGAATAAGTTAAGTAACCTGGACATTTCACCTGAGAACTGTTGTGTGTGAAAATGATTGACTATAATAAGTAAGAACTCGTAGAAGGTACAAGTTACCCTGGTTTGCAAAAAAGTTATATAGCTTGGTATTTCATATTATATGGATTTACTCACGCTGGTTTTCAGCCTGACTCAGGTGTTACTTTGACGTAATGCTCAGGTCAGACCGAGTATTATAGATTTTCAGGTAAGGACATCCTGAAGCTCAGATAGCGAGCTGGATGGCAGGAACGTCTAGAGTGAATTCCATTGTGATATATTGTAGTTTATCTGGGACATGTTGATTTTAACTGTCCAGTGTTCTGTGTAAATGATGTAACTCTGATGTATTGATGTAAATTAACCGATACAGTTTTCCTTTGTATAACTGCTACTTTATTTGATGTTATTTTTTGATCCGCTGCGAATGTGAGAATCTGTGTTTTGGTGTTTCTGTTTCTTCTTCTTCATCTATCACTTTTTTCTTTTCCCTAACTATCTGGAATTTTCGGGGTGAAAATTCCAGGTCGTTACACTGGAGGTAATAAAACTTTTAAAAGTGAATTTAAAACTATTTTGTTCCGTTTTGAAATTATATCGTTTAAATCAATATTTAAAAAAATAGCCTTCCGAGGCTCAGTGTCGGAATTCGATGAAACCAGTTCCATTGGATTCATAATATTGCATTATTATCGGATTTCAATTTTCGTAGCATTTGGAGTTGCCGTGTGGCCCTACGGTAGGTAAACACGTTGAATTCTATATCGAAAATTAAATTAATAACTCGGCCCAAAAAGCTATCTTCTCCACACGGTTGAATTTGGATTCGAAACCTTTTCCATTGCGTTCGGAATAAGGGTTTAACGTTATAAACGCCTAGCGGCATGCCTCGATTGGAGGTCGAGATTTTGAGTTGCGTAATTTGAAACGTTTTAAAAATCGAATTTAAATTTAAAAATATAATATATATGTTTAATATAATAATATTTCATCGGGCAAATTCAACACGTTGTTTATCTCTTCAACCACATGTTCCCTCTAATAGCATGCGTCCCCTTCCACTTTTCAAAACCGATCCACTTACACCGAGCTAAATGAGAGTCTGGAATGAATTTATCAAGATACCAAGGAGCAGGTCCCGTATCGTAGACCAATGCGAAGGGATCCAACTTCCGACGAAAGAAGATCAGATAAGTTTTGTGTATTTCATGAATTAAACGGTCATAACACTAATGATTGTAGGCATCTAAAGGACGAGGTAGAAGGACATATCAGGAATGGTATGCTGCTTCAGTATGTGAGGAGACGAGCCCCAGCGGTAGGGCCAGAGCGGCCTCCGTCTAGATCAGCTAGGGGCGACCCTGAATAAGGACATCGTTTGGTTATCAATTAATTAAATAATGATGAACAAGTCGTAAGCTTCCACTAACACAATTAAATCATTTACACATGTACGAGATCGCGAACGTTCTCCAGGCATGCTCTGAATGATCATTGACTATTTTGTAGTGGGAACTTACACTTTGACATCCTCGCTTTGCTTTTTCTTCATTTTGATTTGGACATTTGAGCTTGGTTTGTTTGGACATTTCTATTTTAAAATTCATCTGTTGAATAGATATTTGATTCTGATAATTCTGAAATGGCTAAGCTACTTACACATGTACAGGGTCGCGAACGGTCCTTAGGCATGCTCTGAGATGGCGATAAACTGCCCTGACAAACGATCCAGGGACCCATGCGAACGTGAGCCTGGTATCGATAATACCAAGCCCTCCTGGGCACACTTTCTCGCCACGAACGGCACCCGACTTCGAACAGTCACAACTCGTCACGAACGGCACCCGACTTCAAACAGTCACAACTCGCCATGAACGGCACCCGACCTCGAACGGTCACCAAGTCGCCTCGAACGGCACACGATCGCGAACGGTCACAATTCGCCTCGAACGGCACGACTCGCCCCGAACGGCACAACTCATCTCACCTCAAATGGTCGATCGTGAATGGTCGTCATTTGAGGTCCGCCACTTGACCGTGCACGGTCGCACTTCACCTCAAATGACTCGATCACGAACGATCGTCATTTGAAGTTAGGCGCTTGACCATGAACGACTGCACTTCATCCCAAATAGTTTGATCCCGAACGGTCGTCATTTGGGGCCATATAAAACTATCAATTCCTTTGCAGGACATCAACAGGATATGAACATCCAGATCATGGCATTACAAAACACGCCTTCCTACCGTAAGGCATATTTTGGGGGGCAAATGTTATCCCGCTTTTTGGCAAAGCCGTGATACCAAAAGATCGGTCAAAAATAAAAGATAGTTCGTCCCAAAGATTGGTTGTACTTCACTTCGCTATGGATATCGATGAATTTTTTCCGAGCCCGGATCAAGCTACAACTGATAGGACACAGCAAGCAAAGTCATGGGAGCCAGCATTCTAAATTTCAAGTCAATCCGAGTTCATATGCTCAAGATATGTTGGATTCAGTTTGAGAGAGATAGCCCTTGTTCCGTTTGAATCCATAGGGTACCCCATAGTTCGAATCCATGGCCAGAAGTCATGCTCGCATCCATCGGTTCGACTCCATCCACTTCGAACCCATCATACTTGGAAATCCTTTGAATCCATCGAGTTCCCCCTACTTCGAATCCATGGACTTCGCGTCGACACCTTCATATCCATCACCCGAAGCAACATGAACGAGTCCATCAAGTCACCTTTCCTTCGAATCCATCAGGTAGCCAAGCCTCGTATCCATCCCACGGCCTTCCTTCGAATCCATCAGGGCAAAGTACCTCGGGTCCATAAAGCAACTATACTTCGAATCCATCGCTATAACACATAATCGAATCCATCATGTTCCCTCTGCTTCGAATCCATAGGCGTTGCCGAGCTTCGCATCCATCCAAGACACCCCTGCTTCGACTCCATGAATGCACCTTGCCTCGAATCCGTTCCCTCGAATCCACCAAGTCAAAAGGCGAAAATAATGGAGTCGACCCAGCCAACTCGAAATAAAAAGTGGATTGACCCTGGAAATGCGCACCACGTCATCACTTGGGCACGTGATGCCATCGATTCGACTCGATCGATTCGAAGTGGATCGAATCGAACCCCACAGCCAACCGAAACATACCAACTCGTATCGATCATATCTCCCAAACTGTTGATCCAAATGCCACGAAATTTTCACAGAAGCTTGCATACATGTTGAAGAATGTCCACGCCCGATTTCATCTCGATTGGATGCTTTCTTGATCGATTCGAACGTACTTCGAATCGATCCCAAAGTGGGCCCGGATGTCCAGAATCCGGGCATGTGGGCCCCCTCACGTGCCAGAAGCGGTCTACCGGACTTTTAGGAGAAATATCAGCCTCCTACGCCTATAAATAGAGCCCCGGGTCATTCGTAAAGGGGTATCTTGATTCTGAAGCGCCGAGACTCTACCAAAACTCTACTTTGCACTTCACTACTACCATTGTAATCAAGGATCAGAGCTATAACTTACTGTAATCCGCTATAATCAACTATAATCATCAAGAGATTATCAATAAAGTCACCAACTTCAAAGTGGACAAAGGCAAGATCGCCGAACCACTATAAATCCTATGTCGTTTATTGTTATTTGTGATTTGCTACATTTACTGTCTCTTAGATCTGAGTTCTGTGTTAATTATTGCTGATTTGCGTTCGTAAACGGGTGTTTTCACGATATTGGGTGTTTGTGGTCAATTTTGACGCAAACAAGATTTACTTTTAAATTTCATTTCAAATTTAAGATTTAAAATGATTACAAATTTAACTTAACAAAGTTCGAGTTAAGTAAATTACAAATCTCTTAATTAAATATTAAAGAAAACTTATTTTAAACAAAATAAATTTATATAAAAAAAGTTTTAAAATCAAATTTATTTAAATTCAAAAACTTTCTTTTTAAAAAACTTTTGAAATCTGCTTTAAAAATGCTGCTTCGGGTTCAACCCGAAGGCTACCCGAGCCTTGACCTAAGGAAAACCATTTCTTTCCTTCTTTTTAAAAATTTGTTTAAGTGTTAAACTTTAAAATCTGGAACGAATTACACTCTCGAATGACTCGAGACCTCACTCGAGTCATCACTCCACATACACGAGCCTTCCTTCGAGAAAACACCACAACCCAACTCAACAGACACAATATCACTACCGTGCACATGCACCGGCGATTCAGCCTCCTCCGACCATCCACGATGCCTTTCTCATTTCGTTGACAATCCCCGCACCAGATCCCGATCATCAGAACTCCGATACACACTCAAAATCAAAATCGAGCAACTCTGCACAATCCTGGAAAAAACACCAAAACCTGGAAAACCCTCGAACTCACTCCTCCGGCCATCGGAACGCCTAAGCTTCCAGCCACGCCTTCGCCAGCCTCCAAGCTACCAATACCCAAAGTTTGGTGGAACTCGATCCAACAGAGTTGTCGTGGCAAACAAAAATTCCCAACCTTGCCAAACCTAGGGTTACAAACATTTCCGACCACCCACCGCCACTACAGTAGCTTATACACCCTACTGCCATTTTTGCCGAGCTCACACATTATTCGACTACCTCCAGCGAAGACCACGACCTCACCGAGCACTTAGATCATCAAAAACCACCCAAAATTCAAATTCTGAACAAACTCGAACTGCTCGTTCGACCCACATCTAAAAATTGGGATTTCATTTTTAAAAATCATGTTTTTGGATAAGAATTCAGTTTATATACCTGAATCAATGAATTAGGATGTTTGAATTTTTAACATAACTCAAGCTTGCCTGTTCTTTTTGGTTTCCAAATAAATTCCAAATTTATTTTAACTTAAATAAAATTTTAAAACTTACTCTATGATTAAACAAACAAATTTTGTTTAAAGCCTAAGTCCTAACAGAGATTAGATCAAGAGAACATGAATTTTGATCAAAATCTTTAGCTTGAAAACAAAGAACAGAGATGTCTCAGGTAACAGGCATGCACACACATCTATAGATCCATATATACACAGAAAATTCACCAATATATATACGCACAAACATACTTTATTCTTGAAATTAACATGCAAACAGATTTCATATACTTAAGCTTTTTAAAAAAAAATGTTACTCACCAGTAAAAATGACGAACAGAGCCTTTTTTTGAAATAGCTTGAAACTTTAAAGCTTGAATACTAGAAAATGCTTTTGATTTAAAAACTTGAATTGCTGAGATCCTTATTAAAACTGGAATGCTTTGTTATTGAAACTTGTAGTGGAGATGACTAAATTTTGGGACAGAGATGAAATGGCTTTGGTTTTGCAGTGGCATTGTTTAAGCAACATTTATGTTTAACCCATTTGAATATACTTATGAATATAATTAGATCTTTAAAAATAAAATTTTAAAGATAATGAAAACTATAAAGTGTTTAGATTTATAGTAAAAAATGTTTTAGTAATAATTGTTTTTAACCCTTTTATTTATACTTTCAAAAGTAGAAAATCTTGTTAAATGATTTGTGAATATTCTTATACCTTTTAGATAAGTATATGAATGTATTTTAGAGTATTGGTAAGTGCGGAAGTAAATAACGAAATAGTAGCATGCATGTATATAACTTTTATAAAGATATTTTAAATATAAATATAAGTAGAAAAAGAAAGTGAATAAAAGCATCGCAAATTTTTACAATTTGAGATCCCATGTGGAATGCTCATTTGTATGAAACGTCTCTTGCCTTTAGAACGTATGTATTCGAGATTCCCTAAGGACGACTCCTATATACCATTCGCTTACTTCTAAAGTAAGTATAATTAGATAAAAGAAGTTTTAAATGATAAAATAATTATTATTTAATAAAAGGGGATAAGAAGTCGCTTATGTGACTTAATCGTGCTTTGTGTATTTACTTGTCTATAGGACGCATTTAATAGTGTACCTAGTAGTAAAAGCTAGTAAAGTAGGCTTATTCTGTCTATGAGAGTTAAGTATGATTTTGAATAGGGCTTAGAAGCAAATAGTACTCTAAACTACCAGCTTCACTCTTGACCGATGGATTGTTTAAGTTGAGAAGGTCGAAAACATGATAAATATATGAGATCTCGTTTCCATATGTGATCATTCTCATATTAATGAATTTGATCAAAATTAACTTAGGAAATATCTAGAAGAAACATTAGAATTATATGGTACGGTTATCCTCGGTGATGTTATAACCTATGTAGAAACTTATCTTACTCTTCTAGGACAAGAGATAAGGAAATCCGTTCAGATAGGAGATGATATCCAACCCTTATGCGTTGTTTGTTTACTTCTGAAAAAAGTGGAGTTGAGTTATCTAAAAATCTAATGAGATGACTCAAAACTGTAACCACTTCAAAACTGATACATATGTTGTATGTTTTGGAAGTGGTTGTGAAGTGAATCGTATAGAGTTGCACTATTTATCTTAAGGTTAAGTCCAATAGAGAGGTTAGCATTAAAATTTTAGACAAATGCTATTGAGTTGAATTGTCCATCCTAAGGTTAAGTCCAAGGGAGATGTCAACGTTAGCATTTGTCAAATGACTTGTTTAACGACGAATTTCCTATCAATTAGAAAACCGTCGAAAGTATGTCGTTATAAAACCGCAAGCACACGGCGCATAATCATAGTATATATGCGAGTATGGTCGATCCATAGGGAAAGAATTAAATTTTAATATTACTCAATCAAATTAGCCCAACGTTTTGAAATTGTTTTAAACTAAGAAGATTGCAGAAAACAAACTAGAGAAAAAGTGAATAAAACTATGAGATTAAGGAGAAATTTAGAGGCAAATCCACTTCCAATCATTCATATAAATCAACACAAAATTCATCTATAATCTCTTATTAAAATTTTAAGTAGAAATGATTAACGTGTTTATTATAGGTATGTTTTGTTTGTGCTATTAATTAGCACAACTTAAACCAACAAACTCTAACACACCATTCAAATTCACTTATAACTCTCATAAAATGACATGAAATTAAAAATAAAATCTATTTGAAGCATGATCTATTTACTATGAACTAGTAACATAGATCATCAAATTTTGATTCTAGTTTGACTTTCATCATCAAAATCACTTATGCAAATGATCAAATAGTTTATGCTTATATTGGATTAAGCATAGCATATGTGAGATGTCAACATAGATTATCAAATTAACTAAAAAAGAAACATAAACTACCATCATTCATACTTTCCATTAAGCACAAAAGAGGGACTACAAATGCAACCATGTTATGTTGATTTGGTATGATTCATGATAGCTTCATTACCCCTAAATTGAAGGGGTTTAGCTTCTCATAATTGAATTCATCTCAACATAAAATGGTTTTAGCATGAAAAACAAGGAAAATAAAAGCTAATCAAAGGAAAAGAGAACTAACTACTTACATAAAATAGATCTAAACTAATTGCATGAATTAAATCTATGCTATTAATATGAAACAAAAGAAATATAAACTAACATAAAAGAGCTTGAAATAAGATAGCATAAGAGAAAAGAGCATGTAACAAAAACAAATAAGAAGAAGGCTGAGAAGAAATTAAAAGGATATTTTATTTATCATTGATTTTGTGGCTACAACATGCATAAAAAGCTAATTATATATACATGTATAAAACCATAATTCCATTTTTTAAGGGACTTCCAAAAATGTCCTTGAGATTGTATAACCTTCAAGTAATCATTAGGGAATTAATTAAGCCCCACTAACATGCTTTAAGTCATCATTAACATATGCATGTGCTTTTAATTATGATCCATTAGTTAGTGGGCATGTGGGCTCCTCCATGTTGCATGAATTCTTTTATTTTCTTTCTTTATTTGCTTTCAAAAGATGTGCATGCATATATCCATGAAGCTCCATCCAATTTGCATTCAATTTCCTATAAATAGAAATAAAAATGTGCAAATAAATTTTCTCAAAATTAATTCATAAATAAAATTACCATTTTGCCCCCAAATGAAGATGAATGAATAATGATTTGAAAACAATTTAGAATTTGTCTTGTAGAATACCCTAATATGCTTATTTATATTAATAAAAAAATTAAATATGGGAGTAAAAATATACACTTTTACATGCACATCAGTACTTATGCTGGAATCCATGGAGAGATTCATGAACTGTTCAAGATGCTGGAATCCATGTAGAGATTCGAGATTTGTTTGAGTGACGAAGACTCATGTGTTGAGATGCTGGACATGTCCTCGCCATCGATAATGACAAAAACCAGAGTAGGATGCATAGCCAGTGGTTTAGCTAATTTAGGGATATGTTAGATTTACTTTAGATATGCTTACGGATTGCCAGTGGTGGTGACGATATTCGGTATTATGTGTTACAAGCGTGAACCAACTATGTTTATCTTATGGTATATCTTATCTAGAGATATACGCTGCTCGGAATGATATTTCTTACCCTTTTAAGGAGGCTCATTCTCGACGTAGTGAGGGCACCTTCAATGGACATCCATATATGGAACGAACCTTAATGGTTTTGAATGTATACTTAACATTGTTGTATTGTACACACAGCACAACTATTTTCTAATTTATATTCAGCACACTAGACATTATTATATCGCCATATGTACTTATTAGATGGTTTGGTTATTTTGAGATGAAAACCATTTTGATGGTTTGATTGGTCTCAAAAGATACTATTATATGAATGCATCATGTTGCTTGAGTTTCTTACACTAGACTTATATTTGACTTTTGGTTTAATTTTTCCCTTAATTCCTCTAGTGCACTTTCGAGCAATTTTAGAAATGCGGGTGTTCGTTGGTTATTCTTTGAAGCTCGACGAGATGAGCCGGATTCTTTCACCTATCGTAGTACATTTCCACTACATTACCAGTATGTGTATCAACATTTATGAAGACGTGTTATTATAACTGTCCAGAATGATGATAACACTTAGGATTGTGACTCCGAAATGCTATATATCTTAGAGTAACGCTTTGTACAGTCTTTTGATATTATATATTATATCATTCCATTGCGAGATTTTTATGTTTTGTTCTTTTCTTTCTTGTTCTTGTTCTTTTTCATTCTTAATTTTCTTTTTACCCTAACAATATGTCTTTTCGGCACTTGGGTGTTCGACACTTGAATACCGTGGATGTATTAATGTAGATATTTGAGGGTTGGAAAAGTGAGTCGTTACATAGGAAGATTCCAAAAGCAAAGTGGAGAGGTAAAGAAGTGTACCTAGGTTATTTTTTTATTTTCGGTTGTCCTATGTATATGCACGATACATGTGATGATAAGTTAGAGGCTAGATCATACAAGTTTATATTTATGGGTACACAAATGAAGTCGAAGGGTATCACATTTGGAACTTTTATAATAGGAAGATTGTGCTTTCCAAACATGTTACATTTGATGAATCTGAACTTTAAATTCTAAGGAAGAGTTAATTACCGCATTAGTTGATTCTGATAGCCTTAAGGAGATGGAAGTAGATCCTAAATTTCAGTCTAGTAATAGAGTTGTAGTCGTTGATGATAAAACTGAAGATACAATTGATTAGACATCACAGAGTAATCCATATGTGCTTTCTAGTAGTGTTAGTGATGTGCATGAAGCTAGAGAAAGTTCAGTTCAAGGTGAAGCTAAAAGGGGTTTAGTGATGTTATACCTACTCGAGCCAACCGTAGGATTAGTAGGCCACTTGAGAGGTATGAAGTTTGAAAATATGCAAAACTCGGCCTTGATGATCAGTTTGACTATACCTTATATGTGGTTCATGATGTGCCATTTAATATTGAAAAAACTATGAAGTCGAGTGATGGCTTCGAAGTAGACTTGCATTATGGAAGAGGAGTTAGAGTCGTTGAAAAGAAACGAGACTTGGGAGTTGGCACCACCTCCTCAAGAAAGCCAACTCATAAGTTGCAAATGTGCGCTCAAGGTGGAGAATAATAAGAGATACAATGCTAGATTAGTGGCAAAATGATTTTCACAGGGAATGTAGTATAATGAGATTTTTTTTTCATGTAGTGAGGCGTATCTCTATTCGAATTTTGCTTGTCATAGTTGCTACTCATGACTTGGAGTTGGAGTAACATGATGTGAAGACCGCTTTCTTGCATGGCGACATAAAGGAGACCATTTACATGAAATAAGCATAAGATTTAATGTAAGTGGAAAAGAAAATTGGATATGCAAATTGAAGAAGTTTCTTTATGGACTCAAGCAATCGTCTAGACGGTGATGCAAGAGGTTCTATTCTTTTATGCATTCACTTGGTTTTGGTCATAGTATCAATGATGCAAATGTTTATTTTAAGCATTTAAAGAATGATAATGGGAGTATATGCTCTTGTATGTGCATGATATGTTAATTGTTTTCGAGGATAAAGCTGAAATTGATGGATTAAAGTTGAAGCTAAAGGTGGAATTTAAGATGAAAGACTTTGGGGAAGCAAAAAAGATTTTGGGTATGAAAATCCCGAAAGATAGAAAGTTTGAACTTTTGGGACTCACTCAAAAGTAATATATTGTGAAGGTGCTTGCTCGATTTAGTATGGAGGGAGCAAAGGCAATCAGTACACCCATGCCTTTGCACATACAATATTCCAGTAAAGGCTCTCTGATTTTAGAGAAGGACAAGGCCTATATGAAGAAGGTGCCCAATGTGAGTGCAAGTGGTAGCATGGTTTCCACTAGGCCCGACATTGCACACGTTGTTGGATTTGTTTGTAGATATAGGATAAATATGTGAAAGACATGTTGGAAGGCTATTTGTTGGAGAGTGAGATTGCAGACAATAGTTGTTTTATCTACTATAGAGGTAGAGCTGATAGCTGGTAATGAAGCAGCTAAGGAGACTATCTAATTAAAGTGGTTTGTGTGTGATTTGGGCTTCATACATAATGGATAGAAGTGGGTTGTGATAGTCAAAGTGCAATTCACTTAACTGAAAATCTGGTTTTCAATTCGAGGATGAAGCATATAGAGGTAACATAGTCCTTTCTTGTTTCGATGAATGAAGAGAAGTTAGTTCGTATTTAAAAGGTTCGCATGGACAAAAATGTAACAGAGATGTTTAACAAGTCATTGCCTGTTGTAAAGTTCGAGCGTTTCTCGAACTTGATCCGCTTATTGAGGTGTAAGGTGCCATATTGTGGCACATAGGGAGAGTGAGTTGGTAGATGGAGACAATGTTTTCATTGTGGAGATTGACAAGTCCTACATCAGGAGTGTACTTTCAATACTTTGTTGGCAAGCGGTGCACTTTCCATAGTTTGTTGTTAAAGCGCAATGGTTAATGGCTATGTCGAAATTCATTAAGAAAATTTTGTGGCATCTTATCCAAGAGTTGCTTGGAGTATAAGGATATAGGTGGAGTTCGTAGGCTTGCATAGAAGTATAGTATCAAATGAAGATTGTTAGATTTCAATGATGCAATATTTTCATATAAAGAATATTTAGGAGATATTTGAGTTAGGGTGCAATTGTGACTCAAATTTATTATCTTTTTAATGCATAAAAAAGGGCAAGGAATCATCCACATGAGTAAGAATTATTTGAAAGATTAAAATAATCAATCAATTTTCTAGTTAACTAATTAAAGAATGTATTTTATCAAGCGCATGCATGTTAGAGGAAACTGAAAAATCAAATGAATAAATGTTTACTATATGAATAAAAATTTGATAAGGCATTAATTTATTGTTATAAATCAATTACTTCAATCCTAAGTAATAATCTCTATATAATCAGTCATTTTTTTAGAGATTTCAAGAATCCTCTTAAGTTGTATTTCTTCATATATATTTTTCTTAATCTTCATTACCAATATTATAATTTTCTTTTCTCATAAAGCAATAAAATTTCTCCTCCCAAGTAGATGTACACTATCTTATGATAATGAAACAACTATAAATCTTGTATGTGATTTTCTTTTCTGTTTGTGGATGTATGATCTGTGATTGCTAGTGTTGGAATATTAGTTTTCTGTTTGTTGTACTTTGCCAATCAACACGACCCTACTATTCCCTTTACGTCTGGATTGTTATTCCAAATTTTCCCCAACGGAAAATTACAATGTTAAAAATGAATAGTTCATCTGCTTCAACAATACACAGAACACAATCGATTAAAACTAAAAGAAATTTAGTATTCGTCAAATTGTTGCAAATAGTTAGGTAACATTCATTGTACTATCATGTATTACACATGTTGGATCAAGATATGGTGTATAAGATGGAGTAATTGATAACTTGTCACTACGCCATAAATGGCCTTCTGCAACAAAAAAAAATGTTGGGTCAGGCCCAAAAAATGTTGCCATAGGTCTATGGCAACACTTTTCGGGTGATGCAATTTTTGCCGTTGCCTTAGACCTCAAAGGCAATATTTTGACTATCTAAGGCAACATAAGTAATATTATTGCAATAGAACCCTATTTGGGTCTATAGCAACATCCATATGTGTCTGTAGCAACATTCCAAAATGTTGCTATAGATATTAACTTTCTGAATTTGTTGGGCCCACAATGTAGAGCATATTTGATTTTTTAATAGAAATAAATATTTATTTAATAAAATGCTATTGCACAGAATTTGATATTCAAAAAGTAATTTATTTAAATAAATATTTTATTTCAACATTTGAAATAATACAAATTCCTGACTCCACTATTTTACAATTCAATGATATATAACACTGATATTCACATATACAGATATTCCTCACTACATCACACAGTTCACTCATTACATATGCAGTTTCAATTTATACAGAAACCGACAATGACAAATATATGACGAGCCGAAGGCGAGCCGAGTAGCGGGTCCAGTCTTCAAGCTCAAGCACATTTGATTTGACTCTGTCTTCAAGCTTGTATCCAGCTGTCCTGTCTTCAATACCTGTCATATATAATTCAAAAGCAGTAATCTGGAAAATAATATTTAACTCGAACAGAAAATGAAAATATTTTTGTTATATTATTTGCCTCAAGTATTTGGATTGTTTCTTTTCATATTTTTTTCCTGACAAGGACCAAATATTTGCACGGACAACCTGTGAATGCACAAGTCATCTGTTCACAAGTGCATAAGCCAAACATGAATGCAACACATGGATACAAGACAGTATGGAAGACAACAAGCAACAGTTCAGGCAAAAATGCACAATGGAGAAGCCAAGTGCACAAAGTAGTACTTAACACAGCAAGCAACATAACATGACCAAGAAATGCATGTACATGGATGAACATACATGCATCATAAGGCTTGGTACAAGAAATTACTCAAGTGCAACTACTCAAGTGCAGCCAGATATGTAGACAAGCCAAAAAAAATGGACACGGCACAAGGTCAAACCC
This sequence comes from Allium cepa, assembly GCA_030765085.1. NCBI lineage: Eukaryota > Viridiplantae > Streptophyta > Magnoliopsida > Asparagales > Amaryllidaceae > Allium > Allium cepa. The sequence goes on along the minus strand of CM060932.1, from coordinate 603,735,846 downwards.
GAGTCATCGACTGGATTCAACTCAGGGCCAAGCAACCAACAAAATAAACAAGAACCAGGTTCAGCAAAATGTAGACAAGCTAGTGCAAGAAGCACAGCAGTACACATAGGCAGCCCATCAAGCAAAAACAGTGAATGCATCAGGCATGTACAAGAGAAACATAGGCAGTAATATGATATACAGAGGACTTGGAGCATTAGTTCATGTTAAAGAACAAGGTTAGCATGGTACTAGTTCAGTGCAGACCAAGCAAAACCAACAAAGCTCAACACACATATGTTTGTAGATTTCGTGGAAACCAAAACTCAATGTTCAGATTAGTCAACAGTTTAGTAAAACCAAAGATCACTTTCAAAGTTCTGATTTTCAAAAATGCAGAAGTTTTCAAGTGAAGCAGTTTTCAAGAGGACAGCAGAATACAAATACTTCAAGTTCTGGTTTAACAAATGCAGCAAGGTACAAAGGTATGTGAACAAGTTTAACAAAAGTTCAAGTTCTGCTTTAACAAATGCAGCAGAAGGAGCTAACAAGCTCAGATTAGAAATCAAAAACAAGCTAGTGAACCAAAATCCAACATACCAAATAATATCACATCGCAATTCATCATCGGCAAAGCAAAATCAAGCCAGTGGACCAAAATCCAACATACCAATACATCATCGCAATCCAACATACCAGATTTCTCAAAGTCCAACAGAAAGATTAAACTCGAGATTATAGGAAATAAAGCCTATAAATAAATCCCAATTCATCATCGGCAAAAGCGTGCGAGTGTAACCAAAATTGAGAATAATCAAGTAAACCAGAAGGCAGAAAACATACCAAATAATATCACATCGCACCCGACGACGAAGTCAAAGCAATTCGAGCAATCAATCAAGGAGAATGAAGGAGCAAGCTACCAGGAGCGTTTCTTACACTAAATTCGATCAATCAGAGCATCAAAGCAACTGGAATCGCGTGCCCTAGTTTTCACAGAGAGGAACGAGAAAGAAAAATCGTGTGCCCTAATTTTCACAGAGAGAGGAATGAGAAAGAAAAGTAAAGCGGGAAATGGAAATTGGTAAGGTGTGGATCGATGGTGTAAATCGACGGTTGAGATTTTGTTTTAAATGGTGGTGTGGATCGCTGAGGTGTAAAAAAAATTTAAATTTTTTTAATTAGAATATATCTATGCGCATCGTGTTACACTTGTTTAGCTAGAGCAACACATGTTTATGGCTAAGGTAACACCAAAAATACAACGTTGCAGTAGGACCAAAATTTTATAGCTGTCGCAACCTTTTAGTTAGCAACACCTTGCAAAAATGTTGCAGAAGGTCATCTATGGCGTAGTGTGTAAGTCTTTTTTTGTTCTTGAATCCAAAATTAAAAAGTAGTTTTAATTTGTTTAAATATAAAAGTTTATCTTCGTCCATGAGTACCAATACAATGATATATATGATCAGTTTCAATGTAATGACCAATAAAACCACTACTCAACGTGAAGACAATTAGTCTTATTTCTCTTCTTGGCCCTCTCAAGCTTGATCTGTGTGTTAAGTCCATGTAAGTTCATCTCTTTCTTGCTTATTTGAACCATTTTTGATTGATCATCAAATACGGTGTTACCAAATAGTTTATACGCTAACCATTATATGTTTCTTCAAAAATTACCGGGGATGGAGTACCGAAGATGATATTAAATCAATAATGAGTTATTTCAAAGAGCAAAGTTGCAAATTTAGGGAGAAGGAGAACAAAACGGGAAGCTACCAATGTGTTACTCAGAAAACATGTTGCGCGACTAAAGACAAACGTAGAGAAAATCGCCATGTTGACGGAATATTTTGTATTCACCGAACCACCAAAGTCATTTAAACAATGCAGATTCCAGAATTTGAAGCTGAGAGAAAATAAAAAGAAAATAAAAAAAAACCATGTTATTGGACAAGTTTGTAATTTATGTGTTAGTACTTTTTAGCTATAGACAGACTATTTAGTAGTTTACAAAACAAATTGATGAATACAAGTATGGTTTTAGGGTCATAGAAAATTTGAAGTGAACAAATGTCACATGCTATTTTGTTTATTACCGCGTAAAAGTTTGTTTTATCTTAAAATAATTTAGAAACTGACAGAGTATGTATATAGTTTTATTTGGATTCTTTCTCCAAAGTTCAAAGGTTCCTACTATTCATATTGCGGCACGCTGCATGGGGAACGTTAGATATTTTCTCTGAGATAAACTGATAAAGTCGTGACTTGTCTTGTTTATAATGATTTCCGTCCTAGCTTTGCTTGTTTCATATCAAGCTCAAAGTTGTTAAAGGCTAGGTACAATTTGTAGACGACTTAATTATGAATCATGATGCTGTGTTACAAGACTCAAAAACTGCATGAACCTTTACAGCACTCAATTTCATACCAGTTGTTGTCCATGTTACTTGTACACTGCTAATTTGGAATCAGTGACTTAAAATTACATCAAATGCTTGCCAGGAACGGACACGAAGGATATGAAAAAACTTTTTATATGTGCGCTTTCACTTCTTTTTGGTCAGCAGATCCAAATTTATAAAAGTATGTCAAGTTTCCATTTTGTGTAACCTGTCGTACGTATCCTGCTTGATCAATCTCGTAAATGAAGTTTATTTGTTGTTTCAATTTGTTGCTAGATTTCCATCTAGTGATCAACTGTATTTATTCATTTTGTTAATGGACAAATTCTACGTTAGACATGCATGAAGGTATGGCACCTCAAGATTTCTTCATTAAATCTTGAAGGAAATCAATCAAAGAACCGTAAGTCAATAATCATCACACAAAACTAAAGAAGGTGTCATCCAGTAAGATTTATTAGATCAAAGAAGGATGATCATCATCTAAATCTTACGGTTGCAACAAACCTGGTAGTGAGCAATTTTTGTCTTTATATTTGAATTTTGTTTCTGATTGATCTCCTTTATCTATCTGCATTTTTTGTATTTAATCTGAAATCATCATGACAGATGATACAAATTCTGCAACTTCTGCCAATATGAGCAATAATCATCAATCTAGTGCAACAGCTGAAAAGGTGGTAAACATTATAATCGGTCCCCAAAGCAATCTTGTCACTGTACACTTGAATGACGATAACCATCCTCTTTGGAGACTTCAAGTTGAGACCGTTGTCCAAAGATATGGACATGAAGGTCATATTCTTGAAACCATTCCAATCCTTCCAAAATGCATCACTAATCAAGTAAACAAAATAGTCAACAATGAGGTTTACATAAAGCACAGACAAGATAGACTTATTTTTTCTTGGCTACTCTCATCAGTAGACACACATTTGTTATCTCATGTTATTAGATGCAAGACAGTAAACGAAATATGGATAACAGTTGAAAAAGTGTTTAATACACAGTCTGCAGCCAAGGTGATGTATCACAAGAAGCAACGGCATAGTATGAGAAAAGACAACAATACAATGAGAGAATATCTATTCAAGATTAAAACAACTTATGACTTATTGGAAGCTGCAAATCACAAAGTGTCAGATTCAGAACAAATTTTAACTACTTTGAATGGATTGAGTGGTGATTATGAAGCGGTTGTTGCAGTTATATCATCCCAAAAGAACCTACCGCCTATTGATGAAGTTCATTCTATCTTACTTGTACATGAGTTAAGAATTGACAACAAGAAACCACAAGATTCAAAGTTTTCAATAAATTATACTACTCGTTCTAAGAATAAAAGTCAAAACAGAAACAAGCTAGATCAAACAACACAAAGAGGAGGATATTCTAATAGATCCAGAGGAAGAGGCAGAAGGAACTGTGCTAATAGACGAAGATGCCATATTTGTGAAAAAAATTGGTCACACGGCAGTCAAGTGCTATTTCATATACTCAAATCAAAACAACAGTGGTCAAAGAAACAACAACAACACTAGTGCTAACATGGCTCAAGTTAATTCACAGACACAAATTGACAGTGATAAAAGTCACAAATCAAATGAAACAGCAAGACCAGAACACATTCAGGATGATTGCTGGTGCCCAAACTCTAGAGCAACAAATCACATTACAAATAATTTGATAATTTAAATCTTGGTAACAGAGAGTATAGAGGTAAATAGTCAGTTTGCATGGGGAATGGTAAGTGTATTAAAATTTCTCATATTGGTAATGCGTACATTAAACGCAATAAACAACTGTTCGTACAAATTTATTAAGGGTACCAAAAATAAAGAAAAACCTTATTAGTGCATCTTAGTTTGTTAATGATGATAAAGTTTATTTTGAATTTTACCTCAAATATTGTTTGGTCGGAGATATACTAATTAAGCGTATTCTTTTACAAGGTGATGTCGAAAAAGGGTAGTATAAATTTAAGACAATCAACAACAATATGTGTAAAGATAATCAGAAATCCTGGAATTTGTGTGAGGAGAAAAACTCCAAAAGTGTATTTGATGTGTGGCAATACAAACTTGGTCACTCAAGTGTCAAAATTGTGAAATAGGTTCTTAATGAAAAAGAATATCTTTTGATAACATTTCATTGCCTTATGTTTGCACCTATTGTCGGATGGGTAAGAGTCATAAGTTAGCATTCAATGACTCTTTAACAGTTTATTCAAAACTATTAGAATTAGTTGCCACAGACCTATGGAGGCCAGAACCTATATGTTCAGATTTTGGATATAAGTATTATATTTCATTTGTTGATGCACACACAAGATACACAAGGATATACTTTCTAATAACAAAATCTGAAGCATATAACGCAGTCATAAATTTTATAATCATGGCTGAAAAACAAACCGGTGCTCAAGTTAAGATATTACAATTAGATGGGGGAATTAAATATAAAGCAATTAGTAGTTATTTTAAAGGGAAAGGAATAGTGCACAGAATTAAATGTCCACATACATCTGACAAAATGGGTTAATGGAAAGGAAGCATAGACACATAGTAGAAACTGGTCTTACTTTGCTAGCTCATGCGTCACTACCATTAAAATTTTGACCTGAAACCTTTAGCACTGCAGTATATCTTGTTAACATATTACCAACAAAGGTAACAAGGGAATTAGTCCAACTGAAAAACTATATGGGGTAAAACCTGATTATTATAGCTTAAAAAACTTTGGATGTTTACGCTTCCTTTACTTGAGACCTACAATGCTAATAAATTGAATTTTAGATCTAAATCGTGCATCTTTCTTGGATATGCTATTAACCAAAAGGGGTACAAGTGTATAGATGATAATGGAAGAATTTTTATTAGCAGGCATGTTGTATTTAATGGGAATAATGTTCCATATAATAACTCTGAAATAAAGACCACAAGTCCATAATCCAAGACTTTTAATACCTGAATTACCTATACATTCTAAAATAAGGTTCATAATGAAGTAGTGAGGTGTACTAGAAACATTGTACTCAACCAACTGTATCTGCTCAACAAGACCATGAGTGGACAAGTGATCCTAGGCATGCTGATCACTCTCCTATTCAAACAGAAGTCGAAATAAATCAAGAAGAAGAAATAGTTCAACAAAGCAACACCAGAAGTATGTCAAGTCAAATAAATGCAGAAAACTCACCGCAATCTGAAGCTCAAATTAAGCTTAGTCATTCCATTGTTACTAGAGCTAAAAGTGGTATCTTTAAACCAAAGACATACAGTGCAAGCATAATCTCATGTAAGCTAGAGACATATGAACAATCTTCAAAAGACAAAAACTAGACAGCAGCAATGGATGAAGAATATAAGGCACTTATGAAAAATAATACATGGAATATTTTATATCCTTCAGATGACAAAATATAATTGGGTGTAAATGGACATACAAGATAAAGAGTAACCATGATGGATCAGTAAATAGATATAAAGCAAGACTTATTACGAAATGATACACTCAACAATATGGATTCGATTTCAATAAAACATTCCCTCCAGTGATCAAACCTGCTACTATAAGACATCCTCACTATTGCTCTACAAAAAGGGTGGTGTATAAGACAATTAGATGCCAATAATGTCTTCCTAAATGGCATTTTCCAGGAGGAGGTTTACATGGAGCAACCACCAGGATACAACAATCATGCAAATTATGTATGCAAGTTAAATAAGGCAATATATTGACTTAAATAAGCTACAAGAATCTGGTTTGATGGACTGAAAGCAGCATTAGCAAACATGAAATATCAGTCAACCAAATCTGACAGCTCTTTATTTACTAAAATCAATGATTCATTAACTATTTACATACTTATATATATTGATGACTTAATTATTTCAGGAAACTACAGGGATGAAATCAACAGTGTCATCAGCTACTTGAACAAGGAATTTTCAATAAAAGATCTTGGAAATCTTAATTATTTCCAGGGAATAGAGGTGGTGACAAAATCAAATTCAGAAATAATGTTATGTCAGAGGAAATATATTCTAGAACTGCTAGCAAAACAAAAATGGATGGTGTAAATCCGCAACCAACTCCAATGATAGTAATCATCAATTATCTAAAACAGGGGAAAAGCCATAAATAAGATTAAACAATACAGAAGTGTTATAGGAGCATTGCAATATGCTCGATAATACGATCAGATATTGCATATAGTGTTAACAAAGTATCTCAATTTATGCAGAATCCTTTGGATGAACACTGGAAAGCAACGATAAGAATACTTAGATATCTCAAAGGAACAGTGGACTATGACTTATCATTTAAGGCATGCAACGACTTGAACATAACTGGGTTTTCAGACACATATTGAGCCAAAGACCTAGATGACAGGAAATCAGTCAGTAGTTACTGCATATACATTGGAAACAACTTAATATCTTAGTGTTCCAAGAAGCAAACTACAATATCCAAATCTAGCACTGATGCAGAATACAGAAGTATAGCTAATGCTACAACAGAGAAAATGTGGTTTCAATCAATACTGAAAGAAGTAAAGCTAAAGACCGAAGCAAAACTAGTACTTTGGTGTGATAATCAGAGTGCAGTATTCATGACAGCAAATCCAATACTTCATTCTAGAATCAAACACATCGAAATTGACATATTCTTCGTTCGTGAGCAAGTATAAAAAGGTTGCCTATAGATTAACCATATACCTTCCACTTACGAGAGGGCGGACATGCTTACTAATGCTTTAGCAGCAAAGAACTTCATCGGATTCAGATCTGAACTTCAAGTCAAAAAAATCGAAGATAAACTTCACAACAAACAGCCAGATCTGTGCAGATCCACAAAAGATCTATGCGATTCAGGCCTAGATAGCTACTTTCTTCTAAATCCGAGCTAGCGCTGAGTACTTACACCAAATCTCACCAATTACTCTCTCTACAACTCAAATCGAAAGTGTAAAAGCAAAGTGATGTCAAGACTAGAGTTGCGCTTAAGCTATTTTGAAGTATTTCTTCATTTAAATGGAAGATCGACATGGATTCAGCCTATCGCCTCCAAACCCTAACCGTAGCGGTTGGGTTTGAAGGGGGAAAATAAAAGATACAATAGGATAATTGCTTTCATTCTTCGTTATAAGGCTATTTACATTATTCGGGTCGGGGATATACATGGGCCTCACGAAGCCCAAATTGCTTTTTACTTAAAAACTATACATACACTTGAGTATATCTGAAACTATATAAATATTCGAATGTATCAGTGAACAGTTTTGCTTGTCTAAAATCATCTTCTATTAATCAATACAAATTTCAATTGAGAAATCATTCAATTTTTACAAATTCTATCTTACATATTTGATAAAATTCCTGGTAAATATATTTTAGGTATATGTATATTTGTGTATTATGAATGTTGTTCAGCAGTTTAATTTGATAACTACAACTTAAATTACTGAAAGATACCGCTTTTTGGTGCGTTCTTTTAACACATGAAAAGACACCGAGAAATGGTAAGAAAAGAGAATGAGAGAACGGTTGAACAAAGAAGAATTCGTGTTTGTACTATAGAAAATGCATTGGAATAGGAATTTGAAGAATTAATAGTTTTATTATTGTTAATTTTATTCAAAAGCATTAATTATTTGCGTTGAAAAGATAGTCCAATGCATTAATAAACATAGTTTTGACCGAATCATTGACAAAATCATAAATTTTCAATATAGCAGGGCTTTAGTTTTTACGTTTTATATAACAATTTTATAATAAAAAAAATTCTAATTGTTTATCAGGAGTAATAAACAAAAAAATTTGATACTATGATGTACGAGATATAACAAATATTTTAAAAATAAAACTTGTTGAAAACTTTTTCATAAAATATCTAAATTGATTGTCATTATGAATGGGGTACGGGGGTGGCAACACTCTGGTTTGGCAGCCCCGTTGACGATGGTCGACTTGGCTGCTCAGATTGTGGAGATCCAAGGTACAGACACCCTTAGAAAGACACAGGCAGCATTATGTTCAAAAAATGATATATCTCATTCATATTTGAATTTGAATTCAAACGACAACTGGTTATGATAGTTGGAACTAAATGGGCCATATTGGAAGAATTTAAATTTTTGGATAGATTAAAACATTCAATTTACGCTGTGAAAATAAATGTAAATTGTAATTAATTATTAATGACGTTCTATGCGGTAGACACCAATAGTTCAGTTAGACCTGTCAACGGATGTTTTCAAATGCGGAGAGTGTCATATCCGCATCCGCATTCGGAATTATTTTCGGATATCAGATATTCGCATTCGCGGATACAAACGGATATCAGATAATTATCTTATATGCTAACGACTAATAAATCAAGAATTATAAAAAGAAAATTTTAGTTTAACATAAATATTTTTCAACCCCATTGATTGTAAAAGTGCTAAAAATTAACAAATTTGATGATAATAAATAGTTTCGAGTAGTTAATAAGCATTAAGTGCATATAATATAGACTACTAACTTAATAAAGCAATAAACAAATATCTTTCATTACACTAAAATATACATAATTTGAACTATAATCTTGACAAAAACCGGACGGAAAATTTTCTGATGCGGATGTCTTCATATCCACATCCGTTTTTTCGAATATCGAATATTTATCCGCTTTTTGGATGCAGATGCGGACGAATTTCATATATTTCAGGTATTCATTGACAACCCTAAGTTCAGTTAAGCAGAGAAAATATGTGGACGTCATGCTTAATATGTCAGAGGGAACAAAAACTTTAGCTAATCAATTTTTTAGGTGCCTTAATCCTTATCAAATTGGAATTATAGTTATATACATATAAACAATAAACATTGTTTGAGGTACAATTCTTTTTCTTTAATGGGAAGTTAAAGTTGGCGTCTGCGTTTGACGCATCGAACGCATTGGATGTAGGACCCACAACATTGCCTAGTTGGGGTGAGCCGTTATTGGGGGATCGTTCGCATCCGACGCATCGGACGCGACGCGAACGCCTCACCCTAACGATTCACTCAAACTATCACTCCTATATAATCCTATCTTTCTTAATCTTCTTCATCATCTCATTATGTTCCCTTCTCTCTTGCTTTCTTCATATCTAATGGCAGATCAAAATAAAAAAGTGATGATTTTGATTTTTAAAATTTGAAGAATATTTAGTTCATTAGACTATATTATGCTACACGTTGACCTCAAATAAGCCGGATACACGATACTAATGCTACGGGTATTAATTGATTAATGAAATACTTATAGGCCATGCAGAACGGTGTCAACGAAATTTCCGAATGAAAAGACTTTGTTTTGTGTCACTATGCGAGCGGTTGGAAAGTTATGGGTTGCAACCGGCAGCGCACTTTACAGTTAGGGAAATTGTAGTCATCTTTCTATATACAATCGCTTTGGCTATTCCTACATGGCAAGTTGTTGAAAGATTTCAATGATCACTTAACACGGTTACTGTTATTTTCATAAAGTTCTGAATTTTTTTTAATGCCTGCGGATATTATTAGGCTGACAGATTCTCAAATTAATAGAATTCTAGAACAAATCAGTTCTTTACCACGATGTTAATTACCTATTCTTTAAAAATTATATTGGAGCTATTGATGGTACACATGTAATGACTCATGTTACTTAAGCGGATATGAAATGACTTGTAGGACGTAAATGTGTTCCTACATAGAATATAATGGCTGCATGCACCTTTGACTTAACATTTACATTCATAAGGGCGGGGTGGGAAGGTGCAGCCCATGATGCTAGAATCTTTCATGAAGTTGTAAATATTCCAGTTTGAATTTTCCGCATCCACCCAGAGGACAATATTATTTAACGGATTCAGAGTATCCACTAATGGAAGGATATTTACCTCCTTATCATTGTTTAATATACCATATTCCAAATTTCAATGATACATAGAATAAGCCAAAGTCGGGAAATGAAGTAACTACTACCATTTGAGTTTGCGTATGACAGTCGAAAGTACTTTTAGAGTTTGGAAGAAATTTTTTGCAATCTTACGTATCATGCAAACATACTTATATAATGTTTAAGTACAAATTAGCATTGCTACAATGTCTATTCACAATTTCATATGAAGGTACAATGTCGAAGATCCTGATTTTATGGCATATGACGATAATCCGGATCTAGTGCCTGAAGAATATATGTATCATTGCATTCGAAACCGTGGAAATAATGATCATGAACAAGTTCAAAGAACTACAATAACAACCGCTATAGCTTTAGTTCGAAATACCATACGAAATGAGCTAGTTGCTGTTGGGTTGCATTAAGAAATGTCTATATTTGTTATTATGCATTCTTCATTCTGTAGTTTGGATTTGTAGTTTCTGCTTTGTATTTCATATTTTATATTTAGCATTTTGAATTCTGAACTATGTATTTGGTATAATGTATTATGGATTCTATATCCGGTATATATCTATTTATTTAAAAATAATTAACACAAATAAAATAATAATATAAACAATAATTGTGCCTCCTTCGTGTTGCCCCCTTCGTAAGAAGAACGCTTTCCCCTTTCGTGAACTTACCCCTTCCCCAGCCTCATTCGTTTGCCCCTTTCGTTTAAAAAAAGAACGCACCCTCGATGTAAATTTAAATACATATACCAAACATAAAACATAAACCACATATCAATTGAATCAATGGGTTTACAGTTTTAGATTTCATCACATTTTAACAAATTATGCAACTAATTAAAAAAACTTGTATTTCAGTTGCTCAATTAGTAGAGCACTTAGCATATAGAGGCAACAAGGGAACATAAAGTCAGAATTAAAGCAAGCTAAAAGGCCAACAACATATGGTGATTGGAGGCAAGGTAAAATAAAGTGTGCGACTGATATTGGTTGCGGCGTAGGCTGGTAGAAGGATTGCTATTTCTTGTTGTGTTGGTTCGAGAAGAAATTGATGGTACCATAACAGTTGAAGAGAGAGCAGTCCGAAAATCAAAAGGCAATGAAAATTTTGTTGTCCTAAAATAATGCCATAACCGATATTATGATGTGAATATTAACACTTAAATTTCAAACTGTGCCATTTTATTTTTCAAACATGAAGTGTGAGCCCTTCTATCGTTCTTTTTCCCCTCTTCACACATATAAAGAGTAAATGTTACATAGTTTTCCTCATCATCAGTACATTTAGGTACCGTTCTTTTGACGAACTGGGCAGATGAAGTTGGCATCTGCGTCCGACGCGTCGGACGCATCGGAGGTGGACCCCGTAAGTTTGCCCAGTTCAACTTAACTGTTGAAGGGGAGCCATTTTTGTCTGAGGCGTCGGACACGTCCGACGCGAGTGGCTTCCCTACAACGGTCATATTTGAAAGTCTACAGGGTGGATCGTGTAGTGTATGTGCAAGTATATGTGACAAATATATTATGTAACTAAAACAATACTAATATAGGTAAATATAAATAAGCACACCAGGATTTTATACTTGTTCGGACCTCTCATTCTACGTCCAGTCCTGAAGCTCCCCTTCGAAATTCGACTATCAAACACCCTCACTTTGCAGGAGGAATAGGCTTGGTTACAATAGCTTGTTCTTGTCAAGTATGTGTTCTATGACACGGATATTGGCTAATAAGTACAAATGCTTCCAATATATATCTAGAGTATATTGATTGTGAAGAAATGAATATATGGAAGAGTGGAATACAAGTATAGATTGCTAGAGATCAAGAATATAATAGAGTATATGAGTAAAGAGCACAAGTAAGTAAGGTGGATGTTCACTTTGATTCTTGATGATATATATAGTTATAGAGAGGTTCCTTGAGTAGTTGCATCCATTAACGAGTGCTTCTACAGTTGTTTCTGTTGATGATGAAGAGTTGCAGTGAAGAGAAGCGAAGATATCTTTGCAAATGCGATGGTTGAATTTTAAATATAAATTCTGAGTTCAAAATCAAATGTCTGGTATTTGTATCAGACGTCTGACACTATATTTTTTTGTGTATAGTAGTCTTTCAGACGTCTGATTATATCTACTAGATGTCTGATACTGTCTGTTTTGTTGTTCTAGAGGGTTTTTCCAAACGTCTGGCTAGTGCACCAAGACGTCTGAAAGCTGTGCATGTCTGCTTTATGCATCTTTCTTATTGCTTCTTTGATCCTATCGACTTGTAGTCTCTTGTAATGTTCTTTGAGCCTTCTTCTTGTCTTTCAAGTGGTGTTACTCTAGCAAGTACCTGTATATATGAATATATATGCATATTCGATTTCCATTTTATAGTTGTTGTCATCGAAACCGTAGATTTAATTTCCTAACAATCTCCCCCCTTTTGACGATGACAACTATACAATGTACTTATTTAATTTAATTAATCTCCCTCTGAATATGTGCTTATTATTATGTTTTTATTTCTCCCCTTGAATATGTGCTTATTATTATGTTTTTATTTCTCCCCCTTTGGCATTATCAAAAAGGATATCTAACTCTTTAAATGTAGAAATTATTAAATATCGACCAATCGTTGTAAGATAAAGAGATAACACCAAAAGAGAAATTTCATTAATAATTGTAGTCGAGTACATTCATAGATTTTTTCAATTGTACATAAGATGAAGTCTTAAAAATCTATAAGTCTTTTGGGGAAGTTTTTTTTGATCATCTCCTTTATCTTCATTTTTGGAAGAGCTAGGTTGATTTGTAGGAGATGTCCGAGCTTGTTCTATAGGTTCATTTTCTTCAAAAAGTTTGGAATGCTTCGAAGGAGGAGAAGGCACTCGGGTTGGCCAATCTTCGGAAGGGGGTGTAGAACCATGAACCCTTTGAAGAACCTATTTGAGAACCGATAATACAGTTGAAGGTGATTTTTCAACCGTGGTTAAGCGCGTGGAAAAAGATGTTTCAAAGCTGTTAATAAGCTTAGCCAACTCTTTTGATTTCGAGACAAGATATGTTGATTTCGAAGAGTGAGATCTCGAATACTTTCATTTGGATTCGTCTCTGTTCGAGTCTCCAAAATCTCATCGTGGCTCGTATAATCAAATGGTGCAACAGGAGGAGGAGTAGTCTCACGATGTTGTTCTACCTCTTGTGATGGTTCATGGTGTGGTTGAGGTGGAGGCCCAGCTTGTCTAGCATAACGATGTTGCGTCCACTCTTCAAAAGATATAAATTCCGAAGGATTTTCTGGTAGGTGCATTAGTGAGAAAAACTTTGTGGAAGCATATTTTGAAGAAATTTCTTCAAAAGTAGATAAATAGAAGGGAATGTTTTGAGCACGTAGAAGTCGCATGATGTATGTGGGGTAGATAATTGAAGGCCGTGATCGAGTCCAAAAATGTTTGAGCTCGTCAATTATAAATTTGGCCAATTTACCCTTGTTCTGTTAAATAGAGCATATAGGGCCTTGTGTTCTAACTCCGTTATCTACTCATGACTACCTAGGAGAGGGATGATATTGTTGATGATCATTCGAGTAAGAAGTCTTGCCTTAGGTCGTGGATATTTGGATGTAAATTTATACATTTCATCCTTCCATATTTGATGTGTTATATTGTTCCTTGGTTTGAACGCATGTTGGGAATCTGATATAAATCTTCGCCCGTGTCTAAACATCCGAGGTTTCTGCCTATGGTTCCTGGAGTGAGCCTAATTGTATTGCCATAAACGCTAGACTATAGCCAATTATCTTCATTTTCAGTGTTCCAAACCGCCATGCTATCCAAATTAGCGTAGAATAAAAATATAGTCAACCGATCAATTTGAATGTTATTGGGATTGAAAGATATCAAAGTTTCTAAACTGGCATTCTCATACATTTCATCTAAATCGTACATTAGGAACTTGAGTAAGTTATAAAATACACCTGCGTGGAGTTTCTTCTTCTGAATATCCTCATATCTCTTGAGTGAATGTGGTGCTCAATTCATCCATCGATCGATTTGATCATCTAAGCAAACTTGAGGGTTTGAGGAAGTTGGTTGGTCTTGTTTTCTCTTGGAGATTTCAGGATTTTTTTTGTTTTAGGAGCCATTAAATTCGTTTGAGTTTGAAAGAGAAAAGTTTTCTTTTTTTGAGAAGAAAAAATCGAGGGTGATGTAGAAATAGAATGAAATGAAGTAAGAAAGGTAAAAAAAGACGTTATCGGGGCGTATAAGAGTGTCGATTGAATTTCAGACGTCTGGAAGGTAATTCAGACGTCTGATTTAACCAAATTTTAAGACAGTAAATAGATTCAGACATATGGTTTGCTTCGGTAGACGTTTGGATTTGGTCGAGCTGTAAAATTTGATAGTCAGAGAGATTTTTCAAACGCCTGTTTGTATTACAAAACATCTGGAATAGATTGAATTGTCATTCTAAATGACTAATAGGTTTCGCAGACGTCTAGTATAAATATCAGACGTCTGAAATAGATCGAATTTTGTAATGTGGTAGAGACTTTATTCAGACGTCTGGTTTATAGTTCAGACATCTGAAATAGTCTGATATTTATTCTTAAGTAAGCAGAGACAATTTTCAGACATCTGGAAGGTTATATCAGACGTCTGACATATGCACGATGGTGTAAAATTTGTATGATATCAGAGTGTCAGACCTCTGAGGGCATTGTCTAGAAGTCTGAAAAGACCAGTTTTTCTTAAAATTAGCCTAAATTTGAAGGGTGTTGCTTATTTTTCGACCTTTTATTTTTTTGTTAAAATAATAAAATTATATTTGTGAAACAGAATTACAAATATACGTAGATACAAATACAATAAAAATAATTTAATCTATTTAGATGGCGATGGAGTTTTGAGATCTTCCGACTTGTCATCTCTTCATGGCTTGAGTGGAGACCATATATTTCCACGTTCGTGGGTTCTCAGGGAATCAGAGAATCGTCTTGGTGAAGGATCCAAAGGTGTACGATATGAGGATGAGGGATCCAAAGAACTGCAAGGAATTGAAAGTGATTCATGCACATCCTTCTTCCGTGAATTACAAAATATTATCGTTACTTGCTCCAAAAAACTTAGTCGTCGCGCCGTGACTTTTTGTTCAAAATATAATTCTCATTGTAGGTCTATTTGTTGCTTTTAATAGTGATGTATCTCATCAATTTTCTCCTTGGTGTTAGGAGAAACAAATAGATCCCGTTTGGACTTCTTGTTATCGGGAGTGAATCCCGTGTGATAGGAGGGCCACCTATATGTCGGTTCTTAATTTGGTGTAGGGGTAGGAAGGCGTTGAGGTGTATCCGCTGAGCTATTTGTTGTAGGCATCGAGAAGGATAGATGAGAATTTTCAGAAAACATGATTACATATTCTGTTGTAAAAAAAGGGAAAATCTATATATTTTACTTCTTGTTGTGTAAATATTTATATATAATTTCAAAAATTATTTATAGATAATTTTTAGAAACTAGCCACCTAAAAAACTCAAGGTGAACGAGTTATGAATTCTAATTTGGGGATAAATTTTTTTTAGCTAAACATAGAATAAATAAAGATGTGCTTATTAGGTTAGAAGATTATTAAAGAGCGTATTCCTAAATCGCGTCGCAGTTTAACAAAAGTTTTGTTCATGTAGTGCTTTTATAAAAATATCTGCTATTTGATTCTCGGTATTTACGTATTCTAATGAAATAATTCTTTTTTCTACATTGTCACGTAAAAAATTATGTCGTATATCTATATGTTTAGTTCGTGAGTGATTTACAGAGTTTTTTGATAGATTTATTGCACTCATGTTATCGCAATTTATTGGTAATTTAATGATAACTTTGCTGAAATTCGTAAGTGTTTGTTGCATGTATATCATAGAAAATCGCCAACTATTACGAAAACATATTTGTTGTGATTTATAGATCGTACTTGCATTGGACCAAATAAATCTAAATGTAATAATTCTAATGGTTGTTTTGTAGAAATATTATTTTTACATTTAAAAGAGCTTTTCTTTAGTTTTCCAATTAGACAATCGTCATATAAATTTTCTACTTTGTAATTTATTTTTGGTAAACATCTAAATAGGTCATATTTTGCTAATTTATCAATATATTTAAAGTTAAAACGAAAAAATCATTTATGCCACAACATGAATCGTCATGTTTGGCGTTTAAATAAAAATTTGTATTTTTATTTATATTCATGTTTAAGACATAAATATTTTTTTTCTAAAATCCTCAAATATAAGTTGTTTGTTATTATCGAAAATATTACATCTATCTTTTTTGAAATTGATTTGAAAACCTTTATCGCATAGTTGACCAGGTTGTGTTTAAGATTTTCTACTAACAAAACATTTGTAATAATAGGAGAGTTAGAAATACCATAGTTGACGACTTCGCCAATTCCTACGACGTATCCTTTTGAGTTATCTCTAAAAGTTACCGTTCTACCATCGATGTATGTTATATTTGATAACATTTTTGAATTTCCGGTCGTATGCTTGGAGCATCTAGTGGTTAGTATCCATTTCTCCTTATTTTTTATTTTGGGCACCTGCAAAATAAAAGATGATTTAATTGGTGCCCATATACTTTTTTAGGGTCCTAGATGTTAGGAGAAGTAGGTAACCATACCCAAGAAGGTTTGGTACGTTTATGAATATAATTCTTATTATTGACTACATTTTCTAAAAACATAGTAATATGTTTTTGTCCAATCAAATTATTATTCGTCATGGAAATCCAAATTTTTAATACTTTCGGTATTCGTATTAGACTTAGGTGAACTTTTAGTCTTTTTATAAATATAACTATGTTTCTTAATACCATTCCCTCTTTGTTTAGAAATATTTTTAAATCATATATTCAATTTCTATTACTTGATGGTTTTAAAGTTTTGATAAGATCTTCCAAATCTTGTTTCTCTTTATTAAATTTTGACACATTATTTGTATTTTATCTAATTTCTCTTTTAATTCTAAATTTTCAATTTTCAATATTTCAATATTACTCTTCATGTTGACATTTTCTTTTAACAATTTATCCTTTTCTAATTTAGTTTTATCAAAATCAATAGCAATAGCCTCATTTCTGACCACCTTATTTTTAATTTTTTCTTGAGATAATTTTAGTTCCTCTTCTA
Source organism: Allium cepa (assembly GCA_030765085.1). Taxonomy (NCBI): domain Eukaryota; kingdom Viridiplantae; phylum Streptophyta; class Magnoliopsida; order Asparagales; family Amaryllidaceae; genus Allium; species Allium cepa. The sequence continues at coordinate 603,718,365 of CM060932.1, read as the reverse complement.
AAATAATTTTTTCAACATTTAACATTCCTACTTCAAGTTCTAATCTATTTATTTTGTCTATATGTTTTTTGTTCAATTTTTTAATTTGTCTAAATTTATCATCTAATTCCATGCTAAGTTCTAATAATTCATCATAAGTAAGTTCGGGACATACCTTATCAGTTTGTGCCATAAAGCACACATTAACTTGTTCTCAATCACTATCGCTATCACTATTTGATGATGAAGAATCCAAGTCATCCCATGTTACTTTGAATGCCTTCTTCTTTTTGAGTTTTCAGATTTGTTCTTCTTTTTATCATTATTGAGCTTGGGGCAATCTTTCTTCATATGTCTAAAGTGATCACATTCATAGCATCTGATTGATGTTTGATTTGTTGAGCTTGATTTTCCTCCTTTCTGAAATTTAGTCATTTTTCTGAACTTATTGAATTTGTTGTACTTCTTAGCAATAAATACAATTTCTTCTTCGTCTACGTCGGAGTTTTCATTTGTTGCTGGGAATGCTATATTCTTCTTTTCCGAATTTAGTTCTTTTCGTGCTTGCAAATTAGCTTCATAGGACATTAAATTTTCTATCAACTCTTCAACTAAGAGTGCTGAGAGATCATTAGCTTTTTCGATAGCTAATACTTTTCTTTCTCACTCTAGAGTTAAAGAATTGAGTATTCTAGATACAAAATCAAAGTTTGTGAATTTAACTCTAAGCGCCATTAAATCGTGTTGAATAGTTTGAAATCTAGAGTACATGTCTACTATAGATTCGTGTTGTTTCATTTTAAAAGATGGAAATTGATTTTGTAAAATTGAACTCTTAGTTTGTTTAACTTTGTTTGTGACTTCATGTGTAACTTGTAAGGTATGCCAAATATCAAATGCAATGTTACATAACATGATATGTGAAAATTCATTTTTATTAAGTGAACAAAATAGAACATTCATAGCTTTGGCATTATTAGAAGCTGCGGTTTTTTGTGCATCGGTCCATGTGTTCATATCAATGTCAGTTGCTTCACATTTATTTTGAGTGGTTGACCAAATTTCTAATCCATCAGCTTTCATAAAAATTCTCATATGTGTTGACCAATATGCATAGTTAGAACCATTAAAAAGTGAGGTTCGTGCTGTGAATTGACCTTCTTGAAAAATACTTGCATATTTTAGTGATTAAAAAACGTGTTACTATATTTTGATCTAATATTGCTCTAATACCAATTGAAAGTCTACAGGATGGATCGTGTAGTATATATACAAGTATATGTGGCAAAATATATGATGTAACTAAAACATACTAATATAGGTAAATATAGAATAATCACACCAGGATTTTACACTGGTTCGGATCACCCGTCGTATGTCCAGTCCCGAAGCTTCCCTTCAGAATTCGACTATCAAACACCCTCACTTCGTCCGGAGGAATAGACTTGGTTACAATAGCTTGTTCTTTTCAAGTATGTGTTCTATAACATGGATATTAACTAATAAGTACAAATGCTTCCAATATATATCTAAGGAGTGTTGATTGTAAAGAACTGAATATATGGAAGAGTGAAATACAAGTATAAATTGTTAGAGATCAAGAATATAATAGAGTATGTGAGTAAAGAGCACAAGTAAGTAAGGTGAATGTTCTCTTTGATTCTTGATGATATAAATAGTTGTAGAGCGGTTCCTTGAGTAGTTGCATCCATTAACAAGTGCTTCTACAGTTGCTTCTATTGATGATGAAGAGTTGTAGCGAAGAGAAGAGAAGATATGTTTTCAAATGTGACAGTTGGATTTAAAATATAAATTCCGAGTTCAAAATCAGACATCTGGTATTTGTATCAGACGTCTGACACTATATATTTTTTGTATATAGCAGTCTTTCAGACATCTGAGTGCATCTACCAAACGTCTGATCCTGTCTGTTTTGTTGTTCCTAGAAGGTTTTTCCAGACGTCTGGCTAGTGCACCCAGACGTCTGAAAGCTGTGCATGTCTGCTTTATGCATCTTTCTTGTTGCTTCCTTGATCCTATCGACTTGTAGTCTCTTATAATGTTCTTTGAGCCTTTTTCTTGTCTTTCTAGTGGTGTTACTCTAGCAAGTACATGTATGTAGAAATATATATATGCATATTCGATTTCTATTATATAGTTGTTGTCATCGAGACCGCAGATTTGATTTCCTAACAATATTTCCCCCATGTCTTATATAATCCCCCCTCCTCTATTACTCTCCTCACTCACTTTCGATTCTCAATCTAAAAATTCAATCATCCGAGCTTTCGTCGTAGCAACACCGTATTTCGGTAATTTTATTTCTGTTTTTGTTCATTTTGTTCTATTTATTTCCTTGTTTTTCGATTTTTTGACATATTTTGTCTCAGAAATGCCTGAACAAAATGTACTAAGAAATTCTCGTCGTAGCCCAAGAGTTTGGTTCGCTCACGCAAATTCTGCATTTTTATGAATAGGTACCGAAGCTTATCAAGCTACCGGTCAATCCAAAAAAGGAATCTATAAGAAGATAATGGCAGAACCGAACGAGACTTTAGTGGGTGTCCCGAACGAAGTACCATTCACTGTCGAACAAATTACGGCTAAATACGACTCTCTGAAGAAGAAATGGGCGATTTAGCGGAATTTGAGAAATAAAACATGTGCAGGATGAGATAATGTTCGAGGAACGATTAGTGGAAGCGAACATTTGTGGATCGATCGCGCGAGAGTAATAATTTTTATCTTTTTTGTTTTCTAATTTACCACAACTAACTTATGTTTCTTTTTAATTTTAGAAGTTTGGCAACTCGGTTTAGAAGTATAGGAGGCATCCAATAGAGAATTTGAACGAACTCAAACAAATTTTTGGTAACAGTATTGCAACTGGAGCCGATGCTTTCACTCCTGGCACTATCGAAGGTCTCAAAACGCAACAGTCACCCCGTTCTCCTCCTCATAAGGACATCATGGACACATATTTCGACCGAACATGGGGGACAGAAGGTTTTCAAGTCCCACTTGAAGATATCAACACGTAACAATCGTTTCAACAACCTACACAAACACGTGGCATAGGTTCTTCTTCTAGGTCTCGATCAAGCAGAAGAAGATGGACGGAGAATAAGGAAAAAATGGATGTGCTTGTTGATGCGATGTATGCAAAACATAAAAAAAGAAATATTGTTCTAATACAGATAGTTCATCCTCTAATTCATCCACTAATGTTAGTAGCTCCCCTTATGCTAATGCAAGTCCACAGTCCACTACCTCATGTTCGAATTTGAAGGCTACAATTGAGCGTGGGAAGAAATTTGAAGATATTCGACTTTCTAATGCAATTTCACTACTCCAAATTAAGAACAACAAAGATACACTCACACTTTGAAAGATGACGAAGCCCGAGAATGGTTGCGGACGAGATTGACATGCAGTCATATAATCAGATATTAACAGTATATGATGTCTATGCCACTACCTTCCTTTCTAACTCCATTTCCATCGAACTTTCCACCTACATATCCACCGAACTTTTCACATACATATCCACCACAATAACCACTATAGTAGTTTGTATTTGTAGATTCTACTTTGTATTTCATATTTTGTATTCTTCTTTATGAATTCCGAACTATGTATCCGGTAACCTGTATTTGGTATATATCACTACAACAAAAATACCCTATTACAACGTTCTTTTTACAATGGGCATTGGCTGCCCGTTGTAATAGAAGGCTATTACAACGGTCCATTCAAGCCCGTTGTAACAGATGTCCTATACAAAGCCCTTTTTACAACGGGCGATGATAGTCCGTTATAATACATGTCAATTTTACAACGTTCACAAAATACCCGTTGTAATAGATGATAATTTTACAACGGTCACAAAATACCCGTTGTAAGAGGTGCTAATTTTACAACGCTCATAACGCCCATTGTAATAAGTGCCAATTTCACAATGGGCTAAAAATATCTGTGGTAATAGGTGCCAATTTTACAACGGTCTTAAAATGCCTGTATTAACCGATGCAAATTTTACAACGATCATAAAATGCCCATTGTAATAAATGTCTGTTGCCAATTTTCGACAATCAATAATTAATAATTACAATGCTTTCTTAAATTAATATTTATTATTTATTAATATTTGATAATTAATCATTATTAATAATATTACATTAATCATATGTTACTAATTACTAATTATAATATTCTATTACTAATTACTAATCATTAATAATATTATCAGAAAATTCAAATTATTTTTGAATAAATTTAAATTTATAAATTATCAATATTTTTTTCAATAATTACTATTAGCATTTAATGTTAAATAATTGCTATTACATTAATATTTAATATTTAATTTAATATTTAGCAATTAACAATTAGTATTAAATATATAAATAATTAATAATTACTATTGGTATTTAATACTTAATTTAATAATTAATAATTAATAATATTACATTATCTAAAGCCGTGTTAGGAATAAGGATTTTGGATCTAAAGTCATGATGAGGCCGATGATTATCTAAAGCTGTGTTAGGAATAAGGATTTGGAATCTGAACCAAGGTTCTAAATTCCGTTTTCCATTTCTGTTCTGGTCACTGTTAATTTTTGAAATTTCGGTTCCGTTCCGAAAATTTTTAAAATTTCGATTTTATTCTGGTATGTGAATTCCATCACTTTTTTCTATGTAAATAAGTTCACAAATTTTATACAAATTATTTACTAATCCAAATCAATGTGCACAATCTTTTTAACAAATTATGGATCTAAATTCATTTACGTAGTTATTTTTGCTGGAAAACAATGCACTTCGGCTGATTTTCAAACTACGCCACGTAGTTTGTCCCCTAGTCACACGACTAGAAATTACAACGGTTTAACAGAAGAATTTAAATTTAAAACAAATTTAAATAACAAAACCCTAATTTAAAAATTAAGCCCAAATAAAATTATAAACTAATATAATGGCTGGCCCCCTTTTTTTTATATCTTCTGCCCGTTTCTCTTTTATTTGCTCCGTTCCTTTTTTTTGTGAAAATGGCGGTCGTTCCTCGTTCGTTCGTTCCTCAATCCAGATTTAGGGTTTTGCTAAATTGAAGAGCCGCTTGATATTGTTTGATTGTAGACTTCGATGTTTTTTGATTTGGCTTGCTGATTGTTGCTTGTGGCTGCTTCAATTTGTCGAGTGTGTATGCTTCATATAAATTGGTATGTGATGTTTCTTTGATTTCAATTATGCTCGACTTTGATTCGAGTTGTTGATTTGATTTATTGTTCGTTTGTTTTGCTCGAACTCGAATGCATTTCACGGCCGATGATGTTAGGGTTTTTATAGGATTCGATTTCATATATTTTCGTTCGTATAAATTTGTTTGAATTCGTCACTGCTATGCTCTGGCCATTCGATTTTGTTTGATTGCTTGAGATTTTTCTGACTTTGTCAATTTCGTTTATTTGTGTGATTCCCACGACTTGTGATTTTTGACTTTTGCTTGGCCACCATGGTGTAGAATTCTCTGTTGACATCATTTGATTATTGTTCGAAATCCCCTGCGACCTTATTTTCGGTTTGAAATTTATGCTATGACTTCGGCTATTTTTGAAATCCCTTGTGACAATATTTTTGGTTTGACACTGTTGTTCCATGACTTCATGTGGTTTGTTCGTGGTCTTGACATCTGATGCATTGTGGTACGAGCACTTGAATTTGCACACTGCCATGATTCATGTGCACATGCTGTCACCTTGACATCTGGTTTGGAAATGTTCAAACTCTGATGCATTCCATTTCCACTATTGGTTGGTCTGGTCATTAATGTATAAGTGTGGTATAGATTGATAATCTGCTTCGTCGACTTGTATTTGCACTATTCAATTTGAGTATACTTGATGAAGCTTTATTGCTATCGAACTTCATGTTTCTTGTTGGTCTGGTCTGGAGCATTTGTGGCCAATGGTTCATGTTGTAGCTTTGTTTGAACATGTACACAGCTGTTGCATTGCTCCATCATTGATTGTGCTTTTGTGCCATACATATTGCACTCTCTGTTGCATATTCATGATAGCATTGGCTTTCATGTTCATATGTTACTGTCTATGTATATTTGCACCTGTGTTGATTCCAGCTTAAAAGCTCGGGTTTGACCTTGTGCTCGTGTCGTGACATTATTTTTATTTCACTTGAGTTGAACCCGACTTTTAACTTGGGTTTGACCTTGTGCTCACCTGTCGCTGTAGATTTATCAAGTGTATATCGGTGTGCATGGCCTTATGGCATATACAGTGATACACTGTGTATGTCACAAGCTGTTCGTGTATGATGAATTCAAAATTAAATGATGACGAACAACCCAAATAACTGACTATGTTGAAACCTCAACTATATGCAAATCCACTTTACCATGATGCAGGATGTGCTGCTCTTGAATTATCAAGAAAATAAATTAACCAGGGCAAGCTTTGCATCTTTTCTCAAAAGTAAGTTATTTTTATTTATTAGTTTTTGTAATATATTCTATGGGTTAAATGAATATTGTCTTTTGTTTGGTTAGCTAAGGGACTGGTGTTGGAATTATTGATGCCATGATGTATGAAACAATGAATATAAGAAGTAATGGTCTTCAGGTTAGAAACATAACATACATATTAGAAGTGCTAAGCTAAAAAAGCAATTGACCGAATGACTACTTTGAAAACTCCTTTGCAAACTAATGTTTGAATCATCGGTCTCAAAGTAAATTTATAGGAATAATATGTTTAGCTCTAACAATTGTCCCGAATAGATAACATAATTCTCAATGCCCTTTTTTTCTTTGCAGGATTTTCATTACAACTGCCCATTAACTAGAGTATTGGTTTGGAGGCTATGTTTGTAATACATTGGTTATCCTCTTTATACTAACTATGAGCTTGTAGTTTTAGCTTGCAGCCTAACTAGAACTGTTCCGGTTAAGGTCATCGATGGCTTAGAGAGACTGATGTCAGAGGTGGAGGATGCACAACAACAGCCTTCTTTGAGGTAACTTCCTTAATTGTTTACGATACATGTAATGATTGTGTTTGTAAATAAAAGTAGCTGTGAAATGCATATTTATCAGTTTCACACATCTTTCGAAAATAGCTCCGTAAATTTTTTGGATATTGCAGTTGAATTTGAAGCACAACGCAGTTTTGTAGCCGTTTAAAGTTAACAATTCAATGCAATTTGTCTTCAAAGTACAACACATTTATTTTTCTGAAAATTGAATCACAATATTAATGAGTGCTTTATATATCTCCCTTGCTTGATTCTACAGGTTTCAATGTAAATACAAGGGAAAAAATGTTTAATTTCTCAAAATCAAAATAAATTCTAATAAATCTATAAATTTGATTTCACAAATTCAGAAATAAATTAACTCAGAATATATGTACGTATGTAATTTACATTATCTTTGTATGTATTGCAAGACATAACAGAAGTAAAGGAATATTTGAAGAAAAAAGGTGTTATGTGGGTTTTGATTAACTAAAATATTATGGTTCAAGGTTTATTTCAATGTCGTTGAGTCCAAATTTTAAATCTTGTGTTATTATTTGTATTTACTACGTGTTATGTTAGTTTAGGGTTGTATTCGATGTTTTATAACTACGTAAAATTTTATGAATGATGTGAATAGATAAATCCTTTTGTTATTTTGAAATATGAATTTCTTTTGCTATTTTTAGTAAATATGAATAAATATGGTTGTCATTGGTATAATAATTTTGTTTCAATTCAAATTAGTTTAAAATTTACACGTGCATTGTAGTAGTTTTATTTTCTTTCTCATTTGAAGTTTTTAAACAACGGGCAAAAACATTTGCAAAAGACTCTTTTGCAACGGGCAAAAACGGTTTTAAAAGAATTACTTGCAACGAGCAAAAATAGTTGTATAAGATTTTTTTGCAACGGGCAAAAATTGTTGTAAAAAACCTATATTGCAACGGGCAATAACCGTTGTAAAATTCATCCACTCTATTACAACATCGCATAATACAACGGGTCTAGGCCCGTTGTGAAACCCCTATTACAATGGGCATTGCCCGTTGTAAAAGGGATATTTTGTTGCAGTGTATCTATTTTATTTAAAATAATTAATACAAATAAAATAATAATATACATGATAATTTTGCCCTTTGTGCTTCTTTCGTAAAAAGAACGCATTATCCTTTTGCGAACTTACCCATTTCACCACCTTTTTCGTTTGGATTTTTCATTTGAACCTTTCGTTTAGAAAAAGAAAGCACCCTGAATGTTCCCATGGCATTTTCATCGCATTTCTCAAGTTTGAATTTGACGTTGCCACGATGGTAAATCAATGTGTTTTAACGGAACCTGGGCTGAAGGTCCAGATATCGTTACTTTTTGAGCTACAAGGTTTGTATTTAACGATGATTTTGCACTAAGCCATATGAAAATTAGTTTTGCGCATTAGTTATCCAGTTCTTTGTATTTATAACGATATTTTTAGCATGTTTACACTATTTGCGATATTTCGAACATCATTGTTTTATGAGTTGTGGAAACCGTAACATATCTTACTATACAAGTAATAAACCTTGGTTTGCTAAGATTTTATGACAAATGACTGCTTGTCAACTCAAACTGAACTAATTGCTTGTATGGAGTCATGATTGAGACAAATGTTTTGTTATTATATATATATATGTCTAGTCAGTTAATTTGGAGTTATCGTTTTATTTATTGTTTAAGATAATCCTGGAAAAGTGCTCTTACTTTTGTTTTATTCACGGAAAAATGCAAATGGCTTAGACAAGACGACTGTTACAAAGTTCTGTTACTACAGTATTGTTTATGAGCAGTCAAATGAAAAACCGTTCCTACCTTTCACATGTATTTGAGTGAGGTCCAAGGTCTTACTTATTTTGAGGTAATAAGTTTGAAGGTCGTTCTTAAGTACTGTGAAACTATATGTTAACAGCAACTTCGTTTCACCAAATTAATTATGTACGTTGGATCCTTGAAGCCAGAATCATACTCATTCTGTGACTCTAAATGACGTATTCAGTTACTCTATTCTCCATGAAAATACTGAAATACTGATGTTCATGTTTATTGTATTCCAATTTTTTGTCCCTTAAAAAAAAGTGTTGCTGATTCTAACTGCCACGACCTATGTTATATATATTGTCATTACTCTCGTTGCAGCATTTGTTAGTTCAGAAGACGTCACTTAATCAGTTTCATTGTGCTTTAGTTTGTAATTGTTCGCTACGTATCAATCTTTGAACTATGTACATGTAAGACAACATACATTGTCTAACATCATACAAAACTTGTGTTTCTTAAAGTAGATTTATCTTTTTCTGAAGAAGCACAATCAATCTTTCGTTTGATTCCAACAACATGAAATAACTATGACCACCTTTTACTCCATTGCTTAAAGGCTGAAACAACTAAGAAAAGCGATAAAAAAGCATGTATATGTGCGCATACGTTGGATATACTCATATTTCGCTTTCTTTCATTGTCCATTCTTTTATCTATTTGTAGACTGACATGAGAAGGTATACCATAAATTTGAAGCAATTGCTATGTAAAAAGTGCTCTAATTGGTAGCTCATCCAGGAGATGAGAATGAAAATGTACGAGGCTTGAATCTCTCGGCATCAATGAATTACTTCGTTAATGATCTAAACTGCAAGGCTTTTATCGCATATTCCTTTAAAAAGTTTATGAATAGTGATCCACTTATCTACGTCAGTGAGAAACAAAATCCAAATATGATCCAACTATTTCAAATCAAACATCTCGCTATAAAACAAGGCAATTTACCGAAATCAAAAGACATATATAAAAGCCCTATCGATATCCGCCGACGCATTAATTGAGATCGGTAAAAAGTAGGTCGGAAAATATACTTCGACGTTCTGAAAGCATCTTGCTTGGAGTTGTTACCAACGCCATACATACATTATTTTTCAACGACTTTTCGACGTTCATTTTTCGATGTCAATACGACGCCCGGCCGGCTGTTATTAAAATTTTATAACTTGAAATTTCCACCTCTGTTTGAACACATTTCGACGTCGTATCGATGTTCAATTAAATTTTTAAAATCGGATTTTTCCGACATCATTCAAATGCTTTGCCGATAATATTGTTGAAACATTTCTGGTAGCATAGAACACTACTAGAAAAGGCTAATATTCCGACAGCATGTAGCAACGGCTTCTGACGGCTAATTTCCAACGGCTTCGGAAGGGCCGTCGAAAATTCGTGAATTACAGAGCTCAGCCGAGTCTTCTTTTTCTTCACTCTCAGCATTAAAGTTTCTACCAAAAAACCTCCAAATCCCTCCTCCAAGCTTCCAATCTCCGATTTCGAGTTTCCGGATCCTCCACGGCTACCTAATCAAACTCTATTGCTCACAATCTTTGGTATAATCTTTTATTTTTGGTCAAAAATCTAATTTTTAGCCTATTTCCAAATTTGCATAAGTTGATAAATTATAGATAATTAGTGATTGTAATTGTTTCCAATAGCGTAATGATGGTTTATAACATCCCACAGTATACCTATTTCATATGTTATCGTGGAATTTTAAAGAGTACGTATAATTTGTGATTGTGTGTGTATATGTAAACCATTGTATATATGTTGTTTCTACTATTGTATTGTGTTAATTGAAATAAGACATGAGTTGTATAACATCTTGACTTGTATAACAATAATGAATGCACGAGTTCTATCAGTTTCGATAGAGTCGTACAAGAGTAGGATGTCGGCTAGTTGGCCGAAGTGGGATAACATCCCTCCCCACATCATGTAGTGTATTTGGCAGGATTTCATTGTAAGTATAATCTTCTGTTTTCCATTATTATTATTTTGTCGCTTATTTATTGTTCACCTTTTATTGTTTAATTTTTGATTGCTTGTTTATCATAAAACGCAGACCGCAATGTACATACAATCAGATAACCTGCAGCTAGTATGACATTACTAGATGCAGAAGATGAGGAAGAACTACAGGGATTCCATGTCGACAGTGAAGCATAAAGGACAGAAGCCAAATTGGATGGCGACGAGTGTGTGGGAAGGGTGACTGGCACATTGAGATAGTGACGTGGCGAAGGTAAGTGTGCTAAACTTCTATTAATTATTTAATTGATATGTAGATATCAAAAAATATTTGGTAAGTAAATAATGTATTAAATTTAAATGTACAGGTAGAGTCAGAAAGAAACTCTACAAATAGAAACAAAAATTCCGTCACTCATCAACAAGGGTCAAAGTGTTCCAGCGATGTCGCCTGAAGTTGGTAAATTTATTAAATGTGAATTCTAAATAGTTATTGTGCTATATAATTTTGAATATACAATAACAATACATAATAATCAACTTCAGGAGGCTGAGTCACATGTTGTATATGGATGTGTTTACCCGTATCATGCCGTCGAGCATGTAAATCCGGATGAGACGGTTTCATATACATCGCATGATGATAAATCGAGAAAGAGTCATGTGAGCATATTTTAGTTTATGTATTATTAGTAATTGTTTTAATTATTAAAGTATAATGAATTAAGATATCATGCTATTAATTTTAACTGTATTTTTATTTGTTCATGTAGGCAAGGTTTATGTAACAACGTTAGAAACTCTTAGAGAATATCAGTCGAGAGCAGCTGACGACGGATGAGGAGGATGTTATTTTTGAGTCAGTCATGGACCCACCGTTACGGAACATGTGCTGTGACTTTGGCAATCAAGTGGTAACGAATAATACATTAAGATATAACAATTTAATAATCTTTTAGTTCTAAAGAACTTCATATTGCTTTAATTTCAATAATAAGTTCATAGATATAACAATTACATATTATGTTGTAACTTTGATAGTAAGATTATAAACTAAATTAAATAAGTATTGCAGGCCAGCAAACAGAGGAGAGCCTGCTAAATGGACAGAGCTGATATCGATTGTAACAACCCGATATTTTCAGTCATTCGCATCCGCACATGTCGGACTTGAACAGCTCAAAATACCGTGTTGTAAATAAATTTGGAGCAAATGAAATATAACCACAGAATCACAGACACAGAAATATCAGAATAACTCGCAGCGAAAATAAAAATACCATAGTAGTCATGAGGCTACTATAACAAACTCTCAAAACATAATACATAATATTAGTCTGAAACATATACAATAGAAATCTCAAATACATAGAAGTTTATAAATACCAGAGCTGAAATAGAACAACAGAAACTGAAAGGAAATAGATAACTAGACAAGCAGAATCTCCAGCGATTCCTAGCTCCAGAAAAGAAATCCAAAGCTAAGCTGTAAATACTCAGGCTGACCCGAGCGTAAAGTAAAATACAAAACACTCGAGTCAGGACAATATATACTTATATAATGTAAACCAACTCAAGTGAACTATAGTAGAAATGCACAATAACTTAAAGGATGCATGGGATCGCCCATCCTTTAAGAATCGGTTAAATTATAAATTAATTACATCCCGTGGTTAAAATTTCAAAATGGTATTTTATACTTCAAAATCAAATATAATTTCAAAATTCAATATCATTCAAAATATCATATCTTCCAAACCACATTCATTTTTATTTAATTTAAATACCATTACAAAACACATTTCAAAATAGTTTATATTTCGAAACAAATTACTTCATTTTAAATCATAAAATGAAGTTATTATATTTAATAATTAAATTATTAAATTTCCAAAATTTTAGTCTTTCAAAATTCATTTATTCACTTAATTTATTAAAACAGATGAAAATTCAACTTTCGCAGCATTTAGAAATTGCTACGGAAAGTTACATTCAAAACAGTTCGATTTAACAAAAGATAGCATTTAAAAATTGCTGTAATAGGGTTACATTAGTTTCAAATAAAACTTAGTTAAATTCAACAATTATAGCATTTACAAAAATGCTATAATAACCTTTAATTAAACTTAGCCATTTGGTTCATTATTATCAACTACAGCATTTACAAATGTTATATTGTCATTTACATTAGAATTAATAGCATTTCAGAAATGCAGTTAATTAACTTCAAGTATTCAATATAATTTCAAAAACAATTATATTTTTATTTAAATCATTTTTAGCTTATGAAATCATATAATTTCACTTTTAAAACAGTCATTCAAATACCCTTATATTCATGAATTTATAAAGTTAAATCTCCATTCAAAAATCAAAATTTAATAATAATTCACTTATTAAATTCCAACATTAAATTTTAAATTCATTAAATTAAATATAACTTAACATTTAAGTTTAAAATTTTCAAATATAACTTAATTTCATTTTTATTTACTTAACTAAAAATTCACTTTTAAGCCAAATTCACGAATTTGCAATTTTAGTTATATTTCCAAATTTCAACCTAAATATTCATTCATTCCACATTTTAAATTTATTCAACAAATCATTAATATATTATAAAATCATTTTAAATTCATTTAATTCAAAATATCATAAATTTATCATATTTTCATATTTAATTTAAATTCCATTTATCACCAAATTCTAATTTTCAAAATAACTTACATTTCAGATTTTCTAACTTTACCATTTATTTATTTCACTTATAAATTTTTAGAAAATCAATAATGCTTTACAAAAATCATTTTTAATCAAATTTAAATCAAAATATTATAATATTTACATTTCTAAAATAATTTAAAATTTTTAGAAAAACATATTTTAACAACGGGTCTGTATTTCATTTTTTAGCCTAGATGAAGTGATACGGGTAATATACCATTTCAACCCGTAATTTACAAAGAAAACCCAGGTTTGATCATTTCAAACCCGCAATCCCAAGTAAAGGAAAATAATTGAAAATCTTTCAGGCCTATCATTTCAGCCCATAACTATTTTCTCCTATTCTAAAGTCCGTTCGGGTATGTATTATTTCAACCCATAGTGATTCTAGTCTACAGGGAACTTGCAGTGTGATAAACTGATGAAAATAACAGAATAGCATGAAATAACAGTAACATATGGTATAACAAGTGTAAATATAGGTGTGAACATCATATGAACATAATATAGCAGTTATAACAGGATGATATGCATTTACAGATTCAGGTGATGTCAGTTTATCACTATATAACTACATGTTAGTCTGGTGAGATTTACTCACTGTTTTGAGCTGGAGACACAACAATGAATGCACGAATGAGATCCAAACAAGCACGATAACACGACACAAAGATGAGTGGAAGAGCCAAAGATTAATTCTCCTTGGATACATGAGACAAAACAATAAATATAACATAAATTTTCAACCCAAATTCAATTAAACAAAGCTAGAAATGAATACACAAAACATCACCGAAGTGCTTGCACTTGCTTTCTACCACCTATGCTTCAACTCCAGATCTGAAATGGCATGGCTAAAGGCATGGTTTGGATCTGGTTTGGGTTCTTAAAGGTCGGCCTAGCATGGCAAAATGATGGAGCAAAGATATATGAGCATGAACTAACACTACAAGGCAAATATCATGGATTCCTATGCACTAGAGGGCTCGGCCAAGGCCAAGGAGCACGGCCAGGTCTGTAGTGGGCTGGAGGATGATGTGGCAGTGGGCTCAGGTCAGGAATTTTCTGGTGGTGGTGGTGTATGGTCGTCCAAAGTGATGGAGAGAGGTGGTGGAACAAGTTAGGCTAGGCTATGAACATTTAGGTGGAGTTTCGTTCATTTTTAGGTGGGTCTTCTTCATCAAGGGGCATGGCCATGGCTTGGGCCTGGGCTAGAGGAGGTGATGACCAGATGTGGTGGTGGTGGAAGAGGACAAGGTGGAGGAGGAAGGAGGAGCTGAGCATAGAAGGTGAGAAAACAAGTGCAAAATCATAAGAAAACAAGTAGAAGTTGCATAGAAAAAAAGAAAATTTTTACCAAGCTTTTCACATAGGAGAGGCCGTACTTTTTTTTGAGTTTGAGAATGTTTTTTCTCATGAAAAAGAAATGAAATGTGGCTGGAAAGAAGGAGGAATGGTACGGCACAAATAAAATAAAGGAGTAGGTTGAGAAAATGAAAAGGCGGAATGTAAAAAGACTTTGGAAATATAAAGAGTCCAAAAACCTTTCAAATTTCCATCCATTTTCTTTTATAAGTTTAAATATATGAAAATAAATATAATTTCAGTTAAAATACGAAAATATAACAAATAAAAAAAATATAAATAAATAAATATAAATTATATATAATTAAATTAAGAAAATAGCAAAGAAAATGTAAACTAGGCTAGAAAATTTGAAAATAAATGAAATGAACTTTGAAAAAAAATTTATGTACATGAAAAATATTTATAAATAGAGATAAGAACATAAAATAAAAATTCATTCACAAAATAAATATATAAATTTTAATTAAATATAATTTAAATGAAGAAAATAGCAGAAAAATAGAAAACAGCCTTTAAAAATAGGAAATAAATACAGTAAATTTTGAAAAAAAATTTGTTATCACTTTAAAAATATTAAAAGACAAAATATATATAAAATAACATATTAACACATATTAAAATAAAATTCAGAAAAGAAAACATTATTAAAAAAAATTAAAATAGACAAAATTGCAAAATAAAACAAATTATACCCAAAATTGAAATGTACATAATTTTTACAATTTAAATCCGTTTTCAACGAAACGAAAAGCAGTATTCAAGTTATTAAATCTATTTTCATAATAAAAGATAAAATTTAAGAATTTAAATATTTAAATTTGAAATTTAAAAGTCAAGATTTGACAGTTTGAACAGAAATTCATCTTTTAGTAAAATATCCAATTTGTACCAGTTTGAAATTATAATTCACATAATAATCAACACTTATATTTAAAAAATGAAATGTTTGAAATAAAATAAGTTTAAAATAATTTCAAAATAAAATAAAGCCAAATATTAAAATATATGAAAATCTAGGGCCGTTACACTCTCCCCCACTCAAATCTTTTCGTACTCGAAAAGGAAGGAATTGGAGAAACAACAAGAAAGAACAATTGGTTGGAAGACATCCTGAAAGAAGGTAGGGAAAAAGTAGCTAGGTGGGAAAGCAGGTTGAAAGACAAGGATGAACCATTGGTTAAACCATTATACATTTCAATTAAAATTTTATACCATTTAAAACATTTTATAATATGATGAATAGTCATTTGATTCAAATCTGATGGTTCAAGGTAAACAATATTTAAAACATTTTAAATTTTTAGAAGGGAAAATAACTGATCAAAATATTATTTATATAGTAGTTTATCAAGATGCTTTTATCAAAATACTTTTATAACTCAATGTCTTAACAAGTTTACTTTCGTTCCTGCAAACTCTGGCTATGCGTTGATCAGGCGCAAAGCTAGAATTCTCCAAGTACTTAGTAGACTTGTTTCAACACTCAGTGAAAATAATGAAAACACTTTTAAAAACAGATATAGAAAGTATAATCCAAACAAATCAACCAAACCGAAACAGTTGTCTAACTATGGGTCGTAGATACACAATGGTTACGCCTGGATCCCCTAGGAAACAATCCGTATCCGTAAGCTTTCTCAGCCCTGCGAGTTACGCCATGATGACGAGTAGAATGCAGGATACACAATGGTTACGCCTGCATCCCCCAGGAAACAATCCGTACCCCCAGGCCAGCTCAGCCAGGCATTTGCGCTACTAATGCGACCTACATAGAGTGCAGGATACACAATGGTTACGCCTGGATCCCCCAGGAAACAATCCGTACCCCCAGACCAGCTCAGCCAGGCAGTTACGCTATGTAGTCGCGATCATAAGACCACGGGGATCACCGTGGAATTCGATGGACACTCGAGTATCATATCCGGAAAACCCAAATCAAAGAGAGAGAATAATATCGATAGAATGAATCCATAGTGTGGCCACAAAGCGGATATCAAGCAGAAGGCACTTTCCATATCTTTACTTCGAAAATATGTATCATATAGTACCTTTCAAAATCACTTTCAAGTATCATATTTATATAAAGTCCATTTTATATAAGATTGCATTTCAAATCAAATACTTTTCAATATAATAGTATATCAAATCACACTTATATAAATTTCGATTATATAAGATTTCATTTTTTCAAAATTGAGTACCTTTTCAAATTCAATAGTTTCCGAATCAATAGTTTTCAAATCAATTGCATACTTACACAAATCAATTTTTATATAAGTTCGATAACTCCCAAATCAAGTATTTAGTAAATCAAAGTTCTCAATTTTAATTTGTTCAATATCAATTCAGTTTCAAAAATCATATATGATTTCACCAAATTCTTTCTTCCAAATTACATATATTCAGTTTTAAATTTTCTTAAAGCCAAAGATTTAGAAGATAATCCAAAGTTCCGAATCAACAACATTTATGCCAAACAAATTCATTTCTATTTCAAACATATATTCATTATCAAAAAATCATAATACTTTCAAAGTTGTAAATCTTTCGAAACCAAAATACTTGAAATCATTTCACTTTGAAAATCATAACATTTTGAAATCATAAAACATGCCCTTAATTCTTTACGTTTCAATTTTTTTTTCAATTAAACCAAAATCTAAAATTTCCAATTTTAATTCAATTAAAACCATCAGTTTCAATTTAGTTTTCCAACAATACCATTTCAAATATTATCAATTTCAAATATAGATTTGATTTACAAAATAAACTATTAAATCTTAAATATGTTTCAAGGCTTAAATATACCATATTTCAAAACTAAATTTCATAATTTCATATATCTCAAATTTTACTTCATTATTACGTAGTGTTGAAATATTTATTTCATAAATCCATTATTTTTAAATAAACTCAAATTACAGGTAAACCAAATATCCTTTCATACTAATACAAGCTTCAATTATTCATTTATCAAAATCAATGGTTTTCAAAATCATCTTATACTTACATAAAGTTTATCTTCATAAGGATCAAAATTTTCAAAAAAATAAATTTCGCTGCATGAAAAGCCATATAGGATTGAACATCTTTGCTTACTAAAAGATTTTTAATTAAGAATAGTTTTGTATATAAAATAGTTTTTATGAAAAATAGAATAAAACAGTTAGTTTAAGATAAAGAAAAATAGTTTTGAAAAATGGTTTTAAATTTGATAGTGGTTTTCATAAAAGAAAAATTCCAATTAAATTACAAAGATATCCAACCCAACAACTTTCAATTTCAGCGTCAAGTATACCAATGATATTAGGATATAAGATGTACATATGTCATCATTTCGCAACATTACATTCGATCGCTCGCTCGACCACACAAGTTCGCTTTCGAACTAGTATTGTCCATTCGACTTCCCTAATGCGGACTTCGATATGGTTTCTCGACTAGAAGCATCAGTCTCCTTGCATAGCCATATACTATGATAGAGAATTCTAGAATCAAGCCCAAAATCCATATCAAATATTCGCCATCAAGAATCAAATGAAAAATCCTAACACGAAATGGTGTAATTCACCTCGAACTTGTCTACTCAAACTTGGATCAAATTAATTATGCAAATAAAACAGCATACGTACAACTTATGTACCTATTCCAACATGTTAAATAAATAGTTTCATAATGATTTTACTTAGTTAAAACATTTAAAACCAAATTTTCTCAAACATTTGAAGACTTATTTTTATCCAAAACATTTCAAAACTAAATTTCATATTAGGATAATTCAAAATAGTCTTATTTATTTACTTAACAAAACAGTTTCAACTTATACAAATCATATTATTTCATACTTGAAACATGCAAACTAAACTTATATTCTTTATCGAATACCTTATACCTTTCAAAAAAAAAATTAGCTTTGAAAAGTTAACCTTGATTTGGAAGTGCTCGGATCTTAAAATAGTCGAAGAAATCATATTTTCAAGTTGGAAATCAACACTAAATCAGTAAATCAATTCCAATAGATAAGGTTATATCAAAACAAATCTGAATCTCGAGGACTGAACACCGACGTACTTTAAATCATTTCAAATATATATATCCATATACATATATCTTTCGAATATCAAACCATATTTCAAAATCTGAAATCAAAATTGGTTTCACAAAATCACTCGCATAGCAAAGCTACTAGAGTGGCCTCTCCCCCACTCAGAAACTCGAAAATCAATGTCGATGATGCATGCATTCATCATCGAAATTATTTTCCAGCGACACAAGTGAGTTCTGGACTTCAATTAACTTTGAAAAACTTCTTTGAAATTCCTTAGAAATCATTGAAATTCATTCGAATACATTTGAAACATTTTTTATTTGAAAAAGTATCTTTAAATCATATTATTATTATATATTTTCCAAAATCTTAAAACCGATTTCAAAACACCGGAGTTCGATTCCTCGAAATTCAAATTCAAAACCCTTCAGTTATAAATCATTTTTGTATAAATCAAGTTCTTATAAAATTTTCAAAATTTCAAATTTTCATTTTTGAAAGTTATATAATCCTTATCGAAAACATTTCACTTTTATATACAAAATATGGTCATCCTTAATAATTTCTATGTATGCACAATTTCAAAATACAACCAAACATAAATTTTCAAAGGATGATTCAAGGAAGGATTTCAAACAAACAAAGATTCAAAATTAGAGGAACTCTAATCAAATAGAATTCTAGTTCGAAGATAAACTCAAACGAAGATGAGATAATTTAATTACCAAATAGAGGAGGAGATAGATAGCATCGACATCTGAGGATACAGAAATCTCCGGTGAATCAATGCCAATTTTAAAGGAATTTCACCCCTTTATAAATCATTCAAAGATTTACAGAATCACCGCTCTGTAGAGAGGTCATTCCAAAGTGGGGTTACGGAATGCCAAAATCAATAGGGTAAAATAGGGAAGACAAGACTGGATTTCAGAACAAGTGGGAGCGTTCCAAAGTTCAAGGAATCCTAATCGATAAGAATCCTAACCAAGAGATTTCTACCAAGGTTGATACAGAAGGAATGAAGTTTAGAAAATCTTGATTCCAAAATAAGAAAATTTTTATACCAAAATAATCTTTAAAAATCCTTTAAAAATCATTTGGAAATCATTTTATATTTCAAAAATGCGTTCTCTCACAAAGAAAGGATTCTGAGATTGATTTCACTCATTCTAGGGTATTTCTATCATATCTCTAATGAGTTTATGCTCCGCAGGCTAAGGTTTGCCTAAAACCAAAGCTCTAATACCAACTGTAACAACCCGATATTTTCAGTCATTCGCATCCGCACATGTCAGACTTGAATTGCTCAAAATACCGTGTTGTAAATAAATTTGAAGCAAATGAAATACAATCACAGAATCACAGACACAGAAATATCAGAATAACTCGCAGCGGAAATAAAAATACCATAGTAGTTCATGAGGCTACTATAACAAACTCTCAAAACATAATACATAATATTAGTCTGAAACATATACAATAGAAATCTCAAATACATAGAAGTTTATAAATACCAGAGCTGAAATAGAACAACAGAAACTGAAAGGAAATAGATAACTAGACAAGCAGAATCTCCAGCGATTCCTAGCTCCAGAAAAGAAATCCAAAGCTAAGCTGTAAATATTCAGGCTGACCCGAGCGTAAAGTAAAACACAAAACACTCGAGTCAGGACAATATATACTTATATAATGTAAACCAACTCAAGTGAACTGTAGTAGAAATGCACAATAACTTAAAGGATGCTTGGGATCGCCCATCCTTTAAGAATCAGTTAAACTATAAATTAATTACATCCCGTGGTTAAAATTTCAAAATGGTATTTTATACTTCAAAATCAAATATAATTTCAAAATTCAATATCATTCAAAATATCATATCTTCCAAACCACATTCATTTTTATTTAATTTAAATACCATTACAAAACACATTTCAAAACAGTTTATATTTCGAAACAAATTACTTCATTTTAAATCATAAAATGAAGCTATTATATTTAATAATTAAATTATTAAATTTCCAAAATTTTAGTCTTTCAAAATTCATTTATTCACTTAATTTATTAAAACAGATGAAAATTCAACTTTCGCAGCATTTAGAAATTGCTACGGAAAGTTACATTCAAAACAGTTCAATTTAACAAAAGATAGCATTTAAAAGATGCTGTAATAGGGTTACATTAGTTTCAAATAAAACTTAGTTAAATTCAACAATTATAGAATTTATAAAAATGCTATAATAACCTTTAATTAAACTTAGCCATTTGGTTCATTATTATCAACTACAGCATTTATAAAAGTTGTATTATCATTTACATTAGAATTAATAGCATTTCAAAAATGCAGTTAATTAACTTCAAGTATTCAATATAATTTCAAAAACAATTATATTTTTATTTAAATCATTTTTAGCTTATAAAATCATATAATTTCACTTTTAAAACAGTCATTCAAATACCCTTATATTCATGATTTTATAAAGTTAAATCTCCATTCAAAAATCAAAATTAAATAATAATTCACTTATTAAATTCCAACATTAAATAAATTCATTAAATTAAATATAACTTAACATTTAAGTTTAAAATTTTCAAATATAACTTAATTTCATTTTTATTTACTTAACTAAAAATTCACTTTTAAGCCAAATTCACAAATTTCCAATTTTAGTTATATTTCCAAATTTCAACCTAAATATTCATTCATTCCACATTTTAACTTCATTCAAAAAATCATTAATATATTATAAAATCATTTTAAATTCATTTAATTCAAAATATCATAAGTTTATCATATTTTCATATTTAATTTAAATTCCATTTATCACCAAATTCTAATTTTCAAAATAACTTACATTTCAGATTTTCTAACTTTACCATTTATTTATTTCACTTATAAATTTTCAGAAAATCAATAATGCTTTACAAAAATCATTTTCAATCAAATTTAAATCAAAATATTATAATATTTACATTTCTAAAATAATTTAAAAATTTTAGAAAAACATATTTTAACAACGGGTCTGTATTTCATTTTTTAGCCTAGATGAAGTGATACGGGTAATATATCATTTCAACCCGTAATTTACAAAGAAAACCCGGGTTTGATCATTTCAAACCCGCAATCCCAAGTAAAAGATAATAATTGAAAATTATTCAGGCCTATCATTTCAGCCCATAACGATTTTCTCCTATTCTAAAGTCCGTTCGGGTATGTATCATTTCAACCCATAGTGATTCTAGTCTACAGGGAACTTGCAGTGTGATAAACTAATGAAAATAACAGAATAGCATGAAATAACAGTAGCATATGGTATAACAAGTGTAAATATAGGTGTGAACATCATATGAACATAATATAGCATTTATAACAGGATGATATGCATTTACAGATTCAGGTGATGTCAGTTTATCACTATATAACTACATATTAGTCTGGTGAGATTTACTCACTGTTTTGAGCTGAAGACACAACAACGAATGCACGAATGAGATCCAAACAAGCACGATAACACGACACAAAGATGAGTGGAAGAGCCAAAGATTAATTCTCCTTGGATACATGAGACAAAACAATAAATATAACATAAGTTTTCAACCCAAATTCAATTAAACAAAGCTAGAAATGAATACACAAAACATCACCGAAGTGTTTGCACTTGCTTTCTAACACCTATGCTTCAACTCCAGATCTGAAATGGCATGGCTAAAGGCATGGTTTGGATCTTGTTTTGGTTCTTAAAGGTCGGCCTAGCATGGCAAAATGATGGAGCAAAGATATATGAGCATGAACTAACACTACAAGGCAAATATCATGGATTCCTATGCACTAGAGGGCTCGGCCAAGGCCAAGGAGAGCACGGCCAGGTCTGTAGTGGGCTGGAGGATGATGTGGCAGTGGGCTCAGGTCAGGAATTTGCTGGTGGTGGTGGTGTATGGTCGTCCAAAGTGATGGAGAGAGGTGGTGGAACAAGTTAGGCTAGGCTATGAACATTTAGGTGGAGTTTTGTTCATTTTTAGGTGGGTCTTCTTCATCAAGGGGCACGGCCATGGCTTGGGCCTGGGCTAGAGGAGGTGATGACCAGATGTGGTGGTGGTGGAAGAGGCCAAGGTGGAGGAGGAAGGAGGAGCTGAGCATAGAAGGTGAGAAAACAAGTGCAAAATCATAAGAAAATAAGTAGAAGTTGCATAGAAAAGAAGAAAATTTTTGCCAAGCTTTTCACATAGGAGAGGCCGTACTTTTTTTTGAGTTTGAGAATGTTTTTTCTCATGAAAAAGAAATGAAATGTGGCTGGAAAGAAGGAGGAATGGTACGGCACAAATAAAATAAAGGAGTAGGTTGAGAAAATGAAAAGGCGGAATGTAAAAAGACTTTGGAAATATAAAGAGTCCAAAAACCTTTCAAATTTCCATCCATTTTCTTTTATAAGTTTAAATATATGAAAATAAATATAATTTCAGTTAAAATACGAAAATATAACAAATAAAAAAAATATAAATAAAAAATATAAATTATATATAATTAAATTAAGAAAATAGCAAAGAAAATGTAAACTAGGCTAGAAAATTTGAAAATAAATGAAATGAACTTTGAAAAAATTTTTATGTACATGAAAAATATTTATAAATAGAGATAAGAACATAAAATAAAAATTCATTCACAAAATAAATATATAAATTTTAATTAAATATAATTTAAATGAAGAAAATAGCAGAAAAATAGAAAACAGCCTTTAAAAATAGGAAATAAATACAGTAAATTTGAAAAAAAATTGTTATCACTTTAAAAATATTAAAAGACAAAATATATATAAAATAAAATATTAACACATATTAAAATAAAATATAGAAAAGAAAATATTATTAAAAAAATTTAAAATAGACAAAATTGCAAAATAAAACAAATTATACCCAAAATTGAAATGTACATAACTTTTACAATTTAAATCCGTTTTCAACGAAATGAAAAGCAGTATTCAAGTTATTAAATCTATTTTTATAATAAAAGATAAAATTTAAGAATTTAAATATTTAAATTTGAAATTTAAAAGTCAAGATTTGACCAGTTTGAACAGAAATTCATCTTTTAGTAAAATATCCAATTTATACCGGTTTGAAATTATAATTCACATAATAATCAACGCTTATATTTAAAAAATGAAATGTTTGAAATAAAATAAGTTTAAAATAATTTCAAAATAAAATAAAGCCAAATATTAAAATATATGAAAATCTAGGGCTGTTACATCGATCTAGCAGAGATCGAAGAGTTAAGAGGTAGGGTGACGCAGTTGGAAGAGCAGAACCGTCGCCAGGCTGTCGAGATGACATAACTGCTGGATCGGCGTATTACTGAGTACATGCAGCGGTACGGTGGCCGCTTTTCATCCTCTGCTGGTTCGGGAGGTTCTGGAACTGATTGACGGAATGATAATTTTTTTTTTTTTGGTTTTGTGTCATTGTTTAGAAAGTTTGGATGATACATTGAATTGATGGAGTTGGGTTTGAATGTTGCGTGTATTGTTTGATGATACATTTGGTGGTAGCAATTCTAACATTTAGGAGCTGATAGTGAGGATTCGGTGAAAATTAATGTACATATTGTACAAATAGATGTAAATTATGGTAATAAAGTTTGGTTTGATTTTATATGAATTATGCTTGATTTATTTATTTTTGATATTTGATTATCTTTTTATGGTTTGATTTCATATTGAATATTTGAATTGGATATATTGTGTTGGATGAAATATATTATGTTTATGGATGGAAGGCGAAAGCGCAGCAGAAATTCAAAAAAACAGATCCAGATTTTCTAACGGCTCCCGACGGCCTATAGGCCAAAAATTGCCAACGGTTTCCGATGGCTCGTGACAGCATTTTTCGACGGCTTTCGACGGCTTTTGGCACACAACGTGATCGTCCACGTTTCTTCCGACGACCGCCGAAAGCTGTCGGATTGCCGTCGACAGCCATCGAAAAACTGGCGACGGTGCCTGTCGGGAGCTGCCTGATAATCTGTTCACCAATGGATTTTTTTGCAGCAGTTATTTCCGACGGCTTCCGACGCCTGTTGACGGACAGGACCCGTTGAAAATTGATCTGCTTCTTGTTGTGCGTTTCTAACTTCAATCATGCATTCAAATATTTACAATATCTATTTATCGCAATATAACATATTGATATCACATATTCATATATCATACTATCACATATGACTAAATCTACATACCAAAATATATTATCTAACATAATATATAATATCATAAATATTATACGTTATAGTAATATCCTAATAATTCTTTCATAATACAAACTAAATACCTAAGCAATACCATTACAGTAAAAACCAAATATCCAGGTAGTATCAACATAATATATAAAACCAAACATCCAAGCAAGAACAACACAAATACCTCGTATTTCCACGAAACATGCCCACCGTCACCATGTCCATCACAGTCACCGTCACGAAAATGTCCACATCTGGAAAGCGTCGTAAAAATGCATCCGTCGAAAATCCAAGCTTCTTCTCTAGCTCGTCGATGTTTGACTTCAATCGTCGATTTTCTTCACCTACAACATTACTAATTGTGGCAGCTTTATCTAATGACGATATCTACATTTTAACCAAATTTATTTGTTAATATATAACGAGAAATAATTTTTATTTTAACTATTGTATTTATTGAAACAAAAATTTTAAATTTGCATCAGCCATATATTTGTTTGCTTAATTGAGTGATTTAATTTATATATTTGTTTAATTTATTAAGGCAAAAAAAGATAATTTAACTCGAATAAAATCTTGTTTAATTTATCAAAATAAAATTTATAAGTTCACACGATTATATATACATTTGTTTAATTTGTGGAGCAATTTAACTTATATATTTATTTAATTTATAGTATGATTTAAAAAATCTATAATTTATCTCAAAAATCTCTTGTTTAATTTATAGCAACAAAAGTTATAATTTAACCTAATTATATATATATATATATATATCTTTTATTCAATATATATGTATGTACATATGTATATATAATTCATTAAGTCATTTAACTTATGCAAACATACTCTTATTTAATTTCTTGAAACAAAATTTATATTTATCATATATATATATATATTCTATTCGATATATATATATATATAATTTATTAAGTGATTTAACTTATGCACACATACTCTTATTTAATTTATTGAAATAAAATTTGTAACTTAACTCAATTATACATACATTTATTTAACTTATTGAGTGATTTAACTTGTATAATTTTTCAATTTAGGGTGTGATTTAAAAACAAAACTATATCACTTGTTCAATTTATTGATAGAAAATTTATAATTAAACCAGATTATATATTTATTTAATTTATTTAGTGACTTAACTTACATATTTTAACTCAAACTCGTTTATTTTTAAAATGACGATTTTTGGGATATATAGCATATATGTGGTTCTTGAAATTTAAAAAAAATTCAAACTTAGTTATGTTAAGCTTTCGTATAAAATGCATACACAAACATGTGGTTCTTTGGATTTAAAACCAATGTATACATACATATGTATATGTATATGGTTTTATATACACATATACTTATTATAATATTATATTGTATATAACGAGTATTTAAGCTATTATGTACCCATGGAATATTGCTATGGTTGGATTTACCATTCATCCATTCTACAGCAGCTCTAGTGAGTGTGTCGAATGCATCTTCATCCACTTCCCTTGTTATCTACACACCTTTATTCATTATTTATACATGTATATATATACATAAATGTCATATAAAATTTATAATTTAACCAGATTATATATTTATTTAATTTATTAGTGACATAACTTATATATTTTAATGCAAACTCATTTATTTTTAAAATGATTACTTTTGGGATACATATAGCATACATGTGGTTCTTGGAATTTAAAAAATTTCAAATTTAATTATATTAAGCTTTTATATAAAATAAATACACAACATGTGGTTCTTTGGATTTAAAACCGATCTATACATACATATAGTATACTATATATATATATATATATGGTTTTATATGTATGTATACTTATTATCATATTATATTGTATATAACGAATGTTTAAGCTATTACGAACCCATGGAATATTTCCATGGTTGGACTTACCATTTGTCCATTTTACAGAAGCTCTAATGAGTGTGTCGAATACATCTTCATCCACTTCTCTTGTTATCTACACACCTTGACTCTAAAGCTCCAATCCCAGCCTTATATCTCGCCTATTTTACGTTTTACTTATTCATTATTTATACATATATATATATATATATATATATATATATTATATAAATACATGTACACATACCGCAAACTTGGTGGAAGCATCATCTATCCAACTATTGACTGTGGACTCATCCGATGATTTAATCTTGTGAGTCCTGCAACAGAATTGCCAAGATAATGGCTCAATGTGCTAAATTGAATTAATTAAATAGTCATATAAGTCAATTCTAATTTTTTTTAAATGTTAAATAAATTTAATGTATAAATATGCACTGCAACAGTAAATTTAATGTATAAATATGCACTGGATCATTGCAAATATATTAAACCGTACAAACAAAAATGCATAATATCATAAATATACTAACCATACAAACACAAATGTCAACAATCATACAAATAATCTTACAACCATACAAACACAAATTTATATAAACACAAATGATCTTATAAGAAACTGCTTAAATTGGCATGAAGAAAAGAGACAACATTGTCGTTCATCATTTAGCAATGCAAGTCATCTCCCGCGTAGGATTACCATTCGAAATTACATCACACTCGCACCTCAAGCTCTCATTCCTAGAAAAACTCAAACTTCCACACTCGTTGGATGTGTTAACAACATCCCCTATAGTATTATCCCAACCAACCAACATCGGTTTTAACAACACTAGCACACAGGCTCTAACGTCTCCTCTATTAATACTACCATGCTGTCATGTCATGCAAATGAGGCAGTGATTAGAGACATGCGTTGTAGCGTTGTTATAACTGATGATAGTAGATGGGAAAGTGCTGGTGGCGATTGTGCTACCACTGGTGTTGAAAACTATCATCAGTGATGGTCAATGACTCTTGTGTTGACAACTCCCCCTAACACTTCCCCAATCCAACATCATCATTTATAACAACACTACTACGCATGCCCAGTTACTACTGCTGTGGATTTAGGCCATCTTTGTTTTTTTACTATATATGCAATGATAGTTGTTTTTGATAATGGACAATGCTTCTTTTTTGCAGATTTTATCAATCTTTTGACTATATCCATACTATCATCAGATAGATATGATCAAACCACTGGTCGAATCTACAAAAAAGAAATGACATCCATCATCAATAAAAACTATCATTGTATTAATGATGAAGAACTATCTAAACATTTGATGGTAACATCTTCAAGTGTGACAAGCACCATTGTCCAAGTGGTTAAGTTACTTTGCTTTGGTGCAAGAGGTCACAAGTTCGAAACTTGCTTCGAACGTTTATTGACATGTGATATGTAGTCCCAGTGACATATTGTATATAAAGTACCATTTCAAAAAAAACATCTTCAATTTACATAAGTTTTTAAATGACAGTATTATTAATTCAAAATGCATAGTCTAAGTAAATATCGATTTACAATATCTAAACCTTCAAATGTAACACCATCTAGGCTAAATCATGTATAATCGAGTAAATATTGATTTCTTTTCTTAAATTAAATACTTTTAGTAAGAAAACATAGTGCATGCATCATTAGTACCACAGTCGTCTAAACACATATCATGTATATCTGTTCATCTAAAATTAGTAAGAAATCTAAACTGAGAATATACAATTTAATAAATGTATTAATTATTTTAGAGATAAACAACAAAACTGAAAAGTAGTTTAAGTTCTTGATTACTATTGCAAATAGATTACAGTTCATGTATTAATTAGTTTATTCTCAAATTCATTATTAATCTTGTTCATGCATTCAATAATATTACTAATCTTGTTATTAATGTCATTAAGAGTATTAACTTTAATAAAAAATAATGAAATTCACATAATATTTGAAAGCTATATAACCTAGGGATTTCTACACCTTTTTAAATGGCTGTTTTGGAAATTTTAGGAGTTTCTTCAAGCTTTGATACCGATGTTGAGAAATTTCTATAAGAAGAAAGAGGAAGAAGTAATTGCTAATTTACTAAAGGAGATTGAGAGGTTAATTTGTAAAGGAGGAAATAAGTTTTATTTTCTTTGCATTCTTATTTTTTGCTTGCATTCACTGACATTTGCTTGCTTGGATACATCAAATAAGAAAGCGCATCTTAATTTATAATAGAGTATATTCTTCAGACTTTTATATTTTTAGACTTTTCTTCAACCTTCTATTTTCTAGAATTTTTTCGACAAAGCATTTTCTGGATTTCTCCAAATTATGTATTAGATAAGTATAAATTTTCCTCTATACTTAATTTGACATTTCCATAAATATAAAAATTACAATTATCAACATAATCAATGTTTTCTAAAAACCATGTTTATTTCCAACATCCCCCTTTAACTTGATTTTGGTACTCTAAGGAAAATTTTCAATTTTTGTGTTTTAAGTGCTTCGGTAGAAATAAAAAATTACTCAAACTTTCTTCATTTTGTTGACCTTCTTACCAAACGTCAAGATCTTCAATGTAAGTTCACGAATTCTTTTTTTACTCCTTTCATTTTGTTATCCATCATTACAATAGAATTTTTCAAAAATAAGAGTTCTAACTTCCAACTTGTTCCAGTGTCATAAATTTTTAATGAGTAATATATGTTAACTTTGAATTCTTCCATAAATTTATTTTACAATCTTTGACCCATTAAATTTCTTTGCACGTTTTCCAAATTTTATTTTCGCACGAGATTCCAAAACACATTGATTGACAAAAAAAGTATTCAAAATAGAAATGCTATAATCTTTGCTCATCACTTTGTTCGCATTTTCATAAAATTCATCGTTGGGCCCTTCGACTTTCTTTTTGACCATTTCTATTTTTACTTCTTTCATATTCTCTATTTTCATTTATTCAAATTTCTGCATATACTTTAAATCTTCTTCAAGCTCTTTGATTTATTCTCCTTGATTCATGACTTTTCCGTTTTCATCTTCTTTACTTTCGCACTTTATATCATTGCATCTTCTTTGTTGACTTTATCTTCTTCATCTTCCTCTTCTACATTTTCTTTCATGTTTAGTTCCTTGGCAGTCGCATCTTTCACTTCATTCGTTTTTGTATGCTCCTCTACTTATATCCTTTTGGCTTTCTTTTTGGTTATCTTTGACTACTCTTTTGAAATATTCTCCTCTATGTCAGTATTACTTGTTGATCTGTTCCTCATTCTTCATATCACATGCAAAAGAGCGTACACAGAAAACGAGAAGGAAGTATCCTCAAAGTTTTATTAACCATTTGATCTAAAATATAAATTTACAAAACATAAGTACTAATATCGCGTTTATAAGTCGTCCAATACTGAGAAAATCAGACAAATAACGTATTAGATGAATATCAATTTTCGTTTTTATTTAAAAAAACATACACACACACGCGATCATATAGAGTACTTGTCAGAAGAGGGCAAAATAAACATCTACATGGTTTTATTAATAATACCATATCGATAATAATGATTTTATCTAACAATATCAATGATATCTCAAATTTTATCAATACCAACAAACTTGTGTCAATCATCATATACAAAAGAGTATAAACCAACAAATCTATATAATAATCCAAGCTAATCAAATCATATCGTTGCATAGAAATTGAATTTGAACAATAAATCATACCGACGCAGTCTTGAGCGGTGACTAGGAGGAGGGGATATGTGGCTTGAGATTTGCAGCAGCATCGAGGCAGGAGGAATCAGCCTCGTTCGAAGTCGACATCGGCTGGAGGTGGGGAAGACCGGGGCTTCGAAGTCGAGTGATGTTGTGGGGAAATCAACGGCTTGCGGCGCTTGAGGCTTAAGGTGAATTGGGGTCTAGATGGCGACGTTCGAATTCGAGGGGGTAGTTGTTATAATTCTCAAAAATAGTGAATGAGATATATCCCACATCGTTAAAAATATGTCCATTTTCTTGTTTATACAGTATACTCTCAATCCCTATATTGGCCCTTAGGGTCAGGTAATTTTGTGCGAGAGGGGAGGACCTATATGGCCATGGACTAACACACGTGTGCCCGCCGCCGTCGGCCTATTCGACCAACCAGGCAGGGTCGGGTGTGGGTGCGGGTCCAATAAGATTGGGCCGTGTCATATATTTTTGCTACCTAAAAAAATAGACTGATTTTAAAACAGAAGTATGTTTAAAACGATATGGATTTTCCAACGGTTGTGACTGTTGCAAACTGATGAAGAGATACAACTGTTGCAAACCGCAATAATTTTTTGCCGTAGCAAATGAAGAGACGCGACTGTTGCAAACCGCAACAGTTTTTTTCTATTGCAAAAGAAGAGACGCGACTGTTGAAAACCACAACATTTTTTGGCCGTTGCAAATGAAAAGGCAGGACTGTTGCAAACAGTAACACTTTTTGACGTTGCAAATAAAGGGATGCTACTTTTCTCAATGGGTGTAGCCATTGGGATTCGGTTATAAATAAGGAGGAAACCTAATCACGTTTTTCACTCGATTTTAAAAACTCAAATTATCTCTTCTTTATCTTCATTTTCTTAAAATCATAATTAGTCCTATCATACAGAGGATCGTACACTTCACGATCTCGAGCAGTTTACATCTGTTGTATTTGGAAAACTTTAAATAAAGTCTTAAGGAAATTGTTACGACAAGTCTTAGATGAAATTTTCCTCTTCAGCCGATTAGGTTTCTAGTTGATTTGTGTGTGTGTGTGTGTATCATTTCGTTTCTATGTTGTACTATTTCTTTAAATAGGATAACGTTTGATTTATCGCTATAGTTATTATTACTACAGTTGTTACTTTTTTTTGTAATTAATTACAACATACTTATTGTTAAAAAATAGCTAATACACAATTCCAAACTAGTGGAAATCTGATTTGTAAACTTGTGATACGAGTTTATTTTTGATTAGTCTCTGTTTTGGTATACTAGACTTATAACATCTTAAGACTTTCATGTTTTCACTAAAACAGAGATGATAGCAGTTGAACTATCAACAAAGTCTACTACTCACAACAGGCTTGATCCGTTCAAAGGAGATGGCGACAACTTCATAACATGGCAAAATTAAATGCTGTTTTATCTCACCATGCTAGGGCTGCAGAAGTGCATCGAGGAGGATGAACCAAAGCCTAAAGACGGACAAACTAGAGGAAAAGATGCAGCTGTTTTTCTCGTATTAAACAAGGTTCCTCACGATAAAACATGAACAATTCCATATGAGTTATAGAAAGGACACAAACCAAGTTTTAAATGCCTTAAAGTGTAGAGGTGCTTAGTAAAAGTTCTAGCTCCGCCTCCCGAGAAAGTCAAACTTGGACCAAAAACAGTAGTTTATTACCATTTAGGGCCAGCCCAAAATAGTAGTGCCTATAGATTTTTGGTATTCAAGTACGATATAGCTGATATTCATGTAAATACAATCATGGAATCAAGAGACGCCTCATTCTTTGAAGATGTGTTTCTGCATAAAAGAAATGAAGGAAATAATGTCCCCAAAAGGACAAGAGAAGAATTGAGAAAATCACATGAAGATAAAACTCATCAAGAAACTGAAAAAGTTGAACCAAGAAGAAGCGTAAAGGCGAGAACTTCCAAGACATTTGATTCGGAATTTTTAACATATATGCTAGAACACGAACCTCAAACCTACAAGTAAGCAATGTCATCTTCTGAATCCTCATGTTGGAAAGAAGCAATCCAAAGTAAAATTTATCCAATTTTGAGTAATAAAACTTGGAAAATAGTTGATCCTCCACCTGGAATAAAACCAATTGGTTGTAAATGGATCTTCAAAAAGAAGATGAAACCAGATGGCTCCATCGACAAATACAAAGCAAGATTGGTAGCCAAAAGATATCGTCAAAAAGAAGGTGTAGACCTCTTCGATACCTATACACCAGTGACACGAGTAACCTCTATAAGAATGTTAATGACAATTGCATCCATCTATAATCTACGGATTCATCAAATGAATGTAAAGACGGCATTTTTAAATGGAAATCTCGATGAGAAGATTTACATGGAGCAACCTGAGGTTTTATATTCAAAGGGAATGAAAACAAAGTATGTAGATTAGTCAAATCATTATACAAGCTCCAAAACAATGGCACGAAAAATATGATAGTGTCATGATGAAAAATGGTTTTCGTATAAATGAATGTGATAAATGTGTGTATTACAAACAAATTGGACAATCATACGTGATGATTTGTCTATACATAGACGATATGCTAATCTTTAGTCCAAATACTAAAGTAATAGAGACCACGAAGCAGATGTTAATCAACAATTTTGATATGAAAGACTTAGAAGTTGCAGATGTTATTTTGGGAATCAAAATAATAAGAACACCTAATGGAATTGAATTATATCAGTTACATTATGTAGAAAAAGTGATTGAAAATTTTCACAATTTTGGAATAAAAGGAGTACGAGCGCCGTATAATCTATCGGAAGTACTGCATATAAACACTAATGAGAGTGTAATGCAACTGGAATACTCTCGTGTAATAGGATGTCTCATGTATTTCATGAATTGAACAAGATCAGATATAGCTTATGCAGTAAGTCGATAAAGCAGGTATACAAGCAACCTATGGAAGAAACACTGGAAAGCATTAATGAGAGTGCTAATATATTTAAAAAATACCACAAACTATTCCTTACAGTATGGAAAATATCCTTCCATCTTAGAAAGATATAGTGATGCAAACTGGATTGCTGATTCATAAGAATCAAAATCAACGAGTGGTTACGTATTTACCTTAGCAGGGGCAGCGATGTCATGTAAATCTACTAAACAAACATTCATAGCTCGATCTACCATGGAATCGGAGTTCATCGCTTTAGATAAAGAAGACGAAGAAGCAGAATGACTTCGCCACTTTTTAGAAGATATTCCGTTTTGGCCTAAACCTGTACTGGCCATATGCATACACTGTGATAACCAAGCATCATTAAGTAGAGCGCAAAACTTTGTGTATAATGGAAATTCACGACACATTCGTCGACGCCATAACACAGTTAGGCAGTTACTCTCAAATGGAACTATTTCCATTGATTGTGCGAACAAATGATAGCCTAGCGGATCCATTTACTAAAAGTTTATCAAGAGAGAAAATTAACTGCGCACCGAGGGGAATGGGTTTAAAAGCCTAAACCAGCAAGAGTTATCTTATACGGAAACATATCCTACGACTAGAGATCCCACAGACCAGGATCAATAGACAAACCAGTTCTGAATAACTCAAGGTGTTAATGCATTTGTTTGGACTTAGTCCTACTCCATTTCTATGATGCATAGTATAAATGCATGCCTACAGAAGTATTAAAAGGATAAACTATGTTTTTTAACGATGACCATATCTTGAAAATAACAAGTGGGGTATATGTAGGATACTCTTAATGGTTGTGATCACCTATGTTAGTGTGAGCTGGGCCGCCTTTATGAGAATATTAAAGGATTTTATTCTCTAAAAACACTTGCAGAATCAAAAATTGTTCAGGACTAAAATGAACACAACCAAGAGATTGGATGTGAAGCGAAATAATGCTTTGTAAAGCTGATTGTCTGGTCATACAATAACGGCTGACGGTTCAAGATGAAATAATTCATCGATTAGCCAAGTATATCCGATAATTTTTAACTAGGGAAAGTTCAAAGTCAAATATCTACTTATCCTTGATATAACATTATTTTCATATGAACTGTGTGATATTATGCTTTGTGTAGGGGAGAATATTTCGTCATTCATGTTGGGGATTGTTATAATTCTCAAAAATAGTGAATGAGATATATCACACATCGCCAAAAATATGTTCATTTTCTTATTTATATAGTGTACTCTCAATCCCTATATTGTCCCTTAGGGTCAGGTAATTTTGTACGAGGGGGTGGTCCTATATGGGTATGGATTAAAACACGCGCGCGCTCCGCTGCCCGCCCGATCGACCGAACCGGGTTGAGTCTGGTCGGATGCGGGAGCAATAAGATTGGGCTGTGTCATATATTTTTGCTACCTAAAAAATGGACTGATTTTAAAACAAAAGTGTGTTAAAAAGATACGGATTTTTCAACGGTTGTGACCGTTGCAAACTGATAAAGAGACACAGTTATTGCAAACCACAACAGTTTATTGCCGTTGCAAACGAAGAGACGCGACTGTTGCAAACCGTAACAGTTTTCGGCAGTTGCAAATGAAAAGGCGAGACTGTTGCGAACAGTAACACTTTTTGGCGTTACAAATGAAGGGATGCCACTTTTCTCAACGGGTGTAGCCATTGAGAATTCGGCTATAAATAAGGAGGAAACGTGATCACTTTCTTCACTCGATTTTAAAAAACTGAATTATCTCTTCTTTATCTTCATTTTCTTAAAATCATAATCGGTCCTATCACACAGAGGATCGTACACATCACGATCTCGAGCGGCTTACGTCTATGTATCTTGGAAGACTTTAAATAAAGTCTTAAGAAAATTGTTACGACAAACCTCAGATGAAATTTACTTCTTCAACCGGTTAGATTTCTAGTTGATTTGTATGTGTGTGTGTGTGTGTCATTTTTGTTTCTACGTTATACTATTTCTTTAAATAGTATAACGTTTGATTTATCATTATAGTTATTATTACTATAGTTGTAGTTTGTTGTTGTAATTAATTATAACATACTTATTATTAAAAAAAAAAGCTAATTAATACACAATTCTAAAATAGTGGAAATCTGATTTGTAAACTTATGAGACGGGTTTATTATTGATTAGTCTCTGTTTTGGTATACTAGACTTATAACACCATTAAGGTGGGTTTTTTTGTTTTTTGTTTTTATTTTGATTGCAAGGTGGAAGAGAGATGTCGGTTGGAGGTTTATGGAGAGGGTTTACGCCATACCAACGTCCCGCCAATGCCTATATGAGAGTGTCGGTAATGATGCGCATGTAACATATCCGCAATGACTTGCGGACGCCCGCTGATGCCCCTTCTCATGGCGTCGGTAGAGATATATATGTAGGCAAACAGTAAGTTTTGTAGTGTCTAAAGTGATGTACACTGATGTTTGATTGCTTGTTTGTGTGGTAATCATGCAGTATGGACAAAAGAGAATGCTTGATATATATTTAAACGTGGTTTATGCTGATACTGGTCCTATTTCACCAATATCTGTACTTTGGACAGTGAGATAAAGATTGATGTTCACTCCTCTTCAAAAGAAACAGAGATGGGCTTCAGTCCAATAAAAATCGAATCTTTGCAATTCAATTTAGATTCATCCACACATTTCAAGATGTGGGCAATATGCTTTCTACTACTTATAAATCATGTGGCAGAGCCAAATGTGGCATTCTTCTTCACTTCTGTTTATATCTATAGCTAGTTGTGTCCATTTTTCATTCCAACACTCTCTAATATTTTGATCTTTGAAACCTAAAAATATGTTGGTAAGTTCTACTTCTATCATACATGATTTACGTTTATTTATGCTCATCACATTATCTTATGTATATTTGTTGTTACTCAAGTCTTTGTTAACATATACTAGCAATATTTGTAAATCTTATCATATTCTCAAGTTATGCATTGTACTAAATTTCTTCTGATTGTTTTGTTTTCTAACAAAAAAGATTACTAAAGGAAGTTCAGATGACGATAAAAGTGATGAAGTTTCGGTATATAATTTTGAAGGACTTCCTGCTGATAAATCGAAGACCGGCGGTTGGCTTGGTGCTGGTTTAATATTAGGTACTGCAGTTCATGTTCTCTTTTCAAAATGACCTTTTCACCCTATATTTTTTCAAGAAACGCATAATATCCTTTGAATTTTTGTCACAGGAAGTGAGCTATCAGAAAGAATTTGTGTGATGGGGATATCAATGAATATGGTAACTTATTTGGTTGGTGACTTGCATCTACCCTCTACAAAATCTGCAAACATTGTCACAAACTTCTTGGGAACACTTAATTTACTTGCTCTTTTGGGTGGCTTCTTGGCTGATGCTAAGCTCGGTCGATATCTTACTGTAGCCATCTCTGCTGCTATCGCTGCTATGGTATACATTACATACATAAATATAATGGGCAAATACTATGTTTTTAACTGATTTCTTGAATAATTAATCTATATAACTCAGTAGTATATATTGACTATCGCTCTGGTGGTTCGCCAAAGCAGTGTTCATCTGAAGATTAGAGTCGCTCCATTTTAAATTGAACAGTTCAATCGTTTAAAACATAATCCACGCTTATTTGACTAGTTAATCTAGGTTAAGCACTAAAATGTCAAATGAGAGATGATACGATCGTTTTTGAATAACTTGAAATACGTGTTATGGGTTTGGTAGATACAGTAAATTAACTGAGCAAATGAACCTTTTTCGTAAG
This sequence comes from Allium cepa, assembly GCA_030765085.1. Taxonomy (NCBI): domain Eukaryota; kingdom Viridiplantae; phylum Streptophyta; class Magnoliopsida; order Asparagales; family Amaryllidaceae; genus Allium; species Allium cepa. The sequence continues at coordinate 603,680,791 of CM060932.1, read as the reverse complement.
AGTATTTCATAGTCAATCTAATTCCTCACAAAATTTGCAGGGAGTGGGTCTATTAACAGTTGCAGCATCCATTCCTACGATGAGGCCACCAGTCTGCTCCGACTTCCGTAAGCGGCAACATGAATGCATCACTGCAAATGGAAGCCAACTCGCCCTATTATACGTAGCTCTATACACTATAGCCCTGGGTGGAGGTGGCATCAAATCAAACGTTTCGGGTTTTGGGTCCGACCAATTCGACATTGGAGACCAGAAAGAGAGAAAAGCAATGGTCTTCTTCTTCAACCGTTTCTACTTCTGTGTCACCCTTGGTTCTGTGTTTGCAGTTACTGTTTTAGTGTACATTCAAGATAACGTAGGAAGAGGTTGGGGATACGGTATTTCTGCTGCTACGATGGTTGTGGCAGTAGTTATATTGATAATCGGAACACCGCTTTATCGTTACAGAAAGCCGCAAGGGAGTCCTTTTACCGTTATATGGAGAGTTGTTTGTAATGCTTGGAAGAAGAGGAAAGTGGAATATCCTTCTGATGCTAGAAAATTGAATGGGTATGATATGGCTAAGGTTGCACATACTGAAAGGTTCAGGTAATTTTTCACTAGTTCAAAGGATTTTTATTTTTATTTATCTGTTTTTGTTTTGTTGCATGCAAAATGTTAGGATGTCGACATACATGCATAATAGTGTGTGTTATAAATCTTGTACAGTTAATTAGTTTGGTCCATGTACAAATATGGTAGCAATCAATATTATTTATTAGCTGGAAGTAGGGTATGGGGCCCCAATGTCACGTTGTTGAACAGTCGGTACGTTTCACAACTTGTTTGGATAGTTTTCACTAATTTGATGAAAAGAGTTATGCATGGACCGCATAGCGAACGTTTGTGTGGTATATCACAAAGGTAACAGATAATTCGTGGATTCTGTAGTAATCACTAGCATTTTGGCGTATGCATGGACCAAACCTATCTTATTTGTTGTATGCTATTTTTTTTTCTTTTTGGATTGGCAAAAAAAAAATTGCATCCATTATACATATATTAATACAAAGTTAATAATATAACAGAATAATCAAGAAAAAAAAATAAATTTTAGATTAATCTCCAATTTATATGTTCAATTTGGAGCTCTATGCAAATATTTTTTTTTTCAAAATAAATTTAATTTTGGGCGTTACAAATTTGCAAATTTAAATTCAAGAAAATAAGTATAGTTGAATTTAAGGATTTCCCGAAATTGTACCATATTCAAAGTTTTTACATACTATTTTTTTCTTCAACATATTCATTAATGTCATCGAGGGTTAAACTCGAAAATTAAACTAGTGACATTTAATCTTTAATTTTGTAGTTTGAATTACTAACCAAGTCGGTCCTATTGTAAAAGCCTTTATACACGTGCATCATTCTCATTATTTTGAACGTGCAATTCACTAGTTTGTAATTTAATATCTGAGTTTATAAGATAAAAGTAAAACAACTAAAGTGAAGCAAATTGTAATCAATTTCTTGGCAATACAAACAAAATGGTTCATTGAAGAAACTTTTCTTTTGGATTACTGAAAGTTTGAGCTACAAATTTCTTGTAAATGATAAGTTATCAAAGAATCATATTTTATCATAAAAGAGATGGCTTTTTAACATATATAAATAAACCTTGTTATATATGTTTTTACGTGTATCTGTAGATTCTGTACCCCTGGTGGCTATTGCGTTTATAGCCGGGTATCATATTAGGAAATCACTTATTAATATAAAAAGTTGTCTCTTGCTGTTTATGTATGTAACGATATATTTATCTCTCTAACGTGTGAGTATTCTAAACATAAGCACATAATAAGCTCATATTCAACTATGACTCGTTTTAAAATTTAATTTGCATCGCTGTACTTAAGCAAATAAAAACTCGATGTAACAGGGATATTCAATGATTGATAATTGCATCATAGTACTTTTAGAATCATTTATCTTCATTCTAAACTAGGATGAACGCCTTCTTTGGAACCCGGTATTATTTATTTCAATCAAACATTGAACTAAATGTAATTTTTAAACTGCAGGTGTCTGGACAAAGCAGCAATCCTTCCAGACGACACAAGCAACGCAATAACTGTTTCAGATACAACATCAACAGTAAACCAAGTGGAAGAAGTAAAAATGATAATAAAACTACTACCCATATGGTCAACATGCATTCTATTCTGGACAATCTACTCTCAGATGACAACCTTCACAATCGAACAAGCAACACACATGAATCGGAATATAGGCTCCTTCCTAGTTCCATCAGGTTCATACTCCATTTTCCTCTTCCTAACAATTCTTCTAGTCACATCCCTAAATGAAAAGCTTCTGGTCCCATTAGCTCGAGCATTCACTCACAATGCTCAAGGATTAACCAGCTTGCAAAGAGTCGCCATAGGACTCGTATTCGGAACACTCGCTATGGCTTCCTCGGCGATAGTTGAGAGAAAAAGAAGGCAGGCATTTGTACAAGAAGGTAATACAATCAGTGTATTTTGGCTTGTTCCTCAGTTTATGTTGGTTGGATGTGGTGAAGCATTTGCATATGTTGGGCAACTAGAGTTTTTCATAAGGGAAGCTCCCGAAAGAATGAAATCAATGAGCACTGGCTTGTTTCTTGCGACACTTGCATTGGGATTTTTCTTGAGTAGTTTGTTGGTTTCGGTGGTTGATAAGGCTAGTCATGGTGGGTGGATCAAGAATAATTTGAATAAAGGGAGGTTGGACTACTTCTATTGGATGCTTGCAGTGTTGGGGGTTATTAATTTTATTGTGTTTTTGTTGTTTGCGAGGAAGCATGAGTATAAGAAGCAGAACAGTCAGATGAAGATTGAGGTCCGAGATGTTGAGGAAGGTAAAGGTGACAAGGATGAAGTTAAACTTGTTGTCGAAGAGCTTCAAGAGTTTGTTTGAGCTGTTGACACATGAGGAGAGCTCCCATTGTGTGTACTATGGTATAATGTGTGTTGTGTATATTGGTTGTCATTAGCACCTTAATTATAGATGTTTTGTCTTGTTATTTTGGTTGTCTATTTATGTAACTGAAAGAGCGGTTTGAAGTGTACTACCTGAACTCTTTCAGTAATAGTTTCGAACAGCAATAGTTTCGAAGACCAAACCGTGAGTCAAAACGCGTTGGTGCAAAATCAAAGATTTCAGTGGTTCAACTGGTTAGGCCATGAGAACCGCGTTGATCATTAATTTTTATTTAATTGATTTAAATGTAAATTATTTTAATGAACATTAAAATTTAACCAATTATAATTAATACATTGAAATTTAAACAATTATTTTTAAACATTTCATAACAATTATTGATTGAAATAATTCTAAAACACTTTTTGTAACGTAAAATTGTAAATTTCTTTATATTTCTAAGATGGAAAATGTACAGTTCAATGGTAATTATATCGTTCAAAATTGATAAGATAATTCAATAATTTAGTTGTTAAGTTTTGAAATAATTTGTCAAATTAGTTATGTTAAAAAGGTAAAGAATGAAGCAATGATTTATTTTTTCAAATTTGAAGAGCCATGAGGTTAAAAGAGGTTGGTATAGAGTTTTTTCAAGGTATTGAGGTTAAACCGCGTGTTCATGCACACGCAAGCTTATTTTATTTTTAGAACCGAAGCGCTCGAAGGTTAACCATGGTTAAACCGAGATTGGGTTGGATCTTTAAAGCAATGCTTTCAGTACTGATTTATCCCAATAGGGTTCAGGCTTTCCCTCTCCAACGGGTCATTCAAGATTGAATCCCCTTGAAATATGAAATTTACAGTTTGGATTCATAAAGATAAATTTGATTTAGGCACTCCAAAGTTGAGCAATTACTGACTGTGTTTTTAAAACTAAACGCTTATTTAATACGCGTCCAAAATCAAGTAGATTATATAAACGTCAAAGCTAGTCACTTATTGAACGATCATCTAAGTTTTAGGCATTTATTTAGTAAGCGATCAGCATCAAACACTTATTCAATAAGAGTTCGAATTTAATAAACCTCTGACTGTTTATCCAAATTCAACGCAATTCAAGGACTGAAAATTCAACTTTTGAATTGGTTGAAAATTGCCTAATTTTTTATGATTCTTGAAGACGGTACATTCATAGGAAATATATAAAACAAATGATGAATACAAAATTTGAATTCATATGGTACTATTTATGACATGTGAACTGATAATTAATGTTGGTTTAAGGAGAAAAAAGTAGTCAAAATGGAAAATCTTGATAACCACTTTTGTATTAATATCCTTTTATATGCTAAAATGAGTTGGTTAGGATTAGTGAACAATTAAGTGAATTTGCATTCGTAGAGATGGAATATTGAGATGTGAAGTTTTAATGTGAATTTTGTTATAATGTTATAAATGTTATTCACTTTATTATTTCACATACCAAACATAGGTGAACGGACATTTAGGCTTCATTATGTCGAATGTCGAAGCTAAATGTTGAATGTGGAGTGTCGAATGCTTAATGAAAGAAATGTCGTTTGATTATTTTGCTAAATAAAAGTTATATTAACAGAAAAAGTTATTATTTTGACAATCTACCCTTGCTTTACACTTGATTAATTAAGTAGTTATGATGTGTACTCATGAATTATTAACCACAAGAAATTAAAAATATACATTCGAACAATTATTGGAATTAGTAATAAATTCAATGAAAAAATTATATAAGATCAATAATTTTATCACATAAATTTTCCATAAAAGTTTGCGATTGAGATGAAAACACTTTATTATGACTTGGTGGGCTTGTGGTTGTTTTTGACTATCAATCCCATCATTTGTTCCATCCGAAGTATTTGGATTATATCCTCTTCCCCAGCTTGTTGAAACAACATATCACGGACAAAAATACAACATAGAAAATTGTGTATTATTATGCATGCAATAACTATATCTCTTTGAAATATGGACTAAAATAGAAAATCCTCTTTTAATACACCAAAACTTCGTTCAATGACATTCTTTACTGAGCAGATTGAATCTTTCTTTTCTATTTGTTGCAGTATTGTTTCTGTAGCTTCTCAGCCAGTAATGCGTGTTGCGATAAGAAGTTAAAAACCTTCTAGTGTTTGTATATGCCGCATCACATATGTAATACACGTCTACACCAAAATAAAAACAAAATTAGAACGTTATATTTGTATGATAAAAGAGAATAGTTATTAAAATATACTTACATAGAGGAGGAATTGGAAAAATATTAGAAGGATTGTGAATTATTTCGTTAAGGACCCCTGAATTATGTGTGGTTCCTTTCCATCCTTCCATTACATATAAAAAATTATATTAAGATCACACACTGCCATGAAATTCTAACAACAGTTTCCTCTGAACGTGACTTGATCAAGAATCAGAATGTTTAGGTCTATTAAAGTACCATCTAATGCCCCAACTGTACCTTTAAAACGACCATCTCTCAATTCAACATGGAAGCATATGTTTTCATTAAGTTCGTCATCTGGAGAAACTATCATTTCTCGAGCAAACTCTTTCATGGCATTCGAAACTTCATGGAAAGTTTGCTTACCTTTTGTCCCGGATGCTGGTAACGATATCTTACAATTTTTCTATCAGTATGACTTATGATGGATAAAAATATTTGTTATTTTCTCTTTAACATCTATATACTTATTATCTCGAAGCCAATTCTGTTGTTGAAAGTACGGACATAACTTTACAAATGATGGTTTATCCATTCTGAATTTGTTAATGCATCACAATTCAACAGGGCCGGCCCTAGGGCAAGGCGAGCAAGACGGTCGCCTGGGGCAATGGATCCGGCAGGGGCAACCGGTGGTGGTGGTTGTTTAGAATTTTATGAAGATAAAAATATTTTTTTAGACAATTGTTAATAATTGAGTGTGTGGTGGAGTGGTAATTGCATTGTTTGCACAATGGGGCAACCTGGGTTCAATTTCCAGTAAAGTTCAATATTTTTTGTTATATTACTTAAAATCTGGGCTAGGGCAACCAAGTTACTTAGACCGACCCTGCAATTCAAGGTGCTTTCATTAGTTCTTGCATGTATTTTTACCAGAAAATGAGGAAGTTGAAATGTTATGTTGAATACTTTTATGATTCTTCATCTTGATTAATATTAAAAGCACTAACTGCTTCAGCAGTAACAACGTTTTTCGCATCATCCTACAACCATAAATAAATGATCAACATTTCAAGTTCAATAAAAACATGAACAAAAATATTTTTATCTTAAAAAGAAGTATGTTTATCTAGAGTAAAAACCTACGTAAAACAAGGATCAATCACATTAATAAAATGATGCCAAATTTAATAATAGATCAACAAAGCTAGAACAATTTAATGCTAATTTTTATTCAATGAAACATTTGGAAATATAAGTGCATACAAACAACATGTCAAATGATGGTATATGGGCTTTTTCAGTCTAAATTATTATTTGATAAAATACTAAATATAATAACCCCCAAATGAGTACCTTTATTTAATACACCTAAAAAAAAAAGTTCAAGAATTCAATTTTCTTAATTATGCCCTCCTCGTCCATGGAAGCTATTCTTAACTCTGGTTTTTTTTTAGTAAAATAGAACTTAGCTTTGAAATATCCTTATTGCGATAACACATTCGTGTTCTTTAGCTTTTTTAAAGCAACAATCACGTCGTCCAAGGTAGGTCCTTTCCTAGCTACCTCTTTGTCAATTAGGCTTATTATAACTCCAACTAAATCTTCAATCTGCTTCTCAATGGTTTTATCGTTATTTTTTTCCTTTTTCTTGATTGAAGGATGACCTGTAGCCTTCGAATGATCGTTGTCTTCGGTTTCACCATCCAATACAGTATCTGAAATAATCCGTCCTTCATAATATCAAAAAATCAGTGCCTTACAACGTCGTACGACTTTAAAATACCATAAAAATTAGACTAATAACATATAATATACTAAATATACATGGACAGAACTAGGTGAAAATATATAAGAGACCACATTAGCTGAAGCAACTGATAAAGAAATATCAATACAAAAGGTCAAAATAGATCAACTCCTAACAATACGTATTTCTGAATAAACATCTGATACAACGAGTCTCATATATGAATAATAAGTTTGTCATGTACTACTAAAATGTCAAGTTTATATGTAACGACCCACCTTTCAAACACTTGGAAAAGACGCTTGAAAATATAATTGATGTTGGTGCCGCTGCCAAGCGCTGGGAAGATGAATTATCGTAGGGTAAAATAAAAGAACAAAACAAGGCCTCACAACGAAACTGCTAAAATAATATAACAGTAAATAGTACATTAGGTTACTCCTTAACATGGAGTTATCAGAGTTACACAAAAATACTACAAATCAGATTAGGCAGTTATAACATCCTGCCTTTACATATGCTGAAATAAAATGCATACACAAACTTAGATGATACAACAGAAATTGATAGCTAAGAAGATAAAGCCTCTTGCTTGGACGTCATCTTCAAAGAGCCCAAAAAGATCTGCTACACTCGGACTACTCAAAATAAATTGAGTACTCGAGAGTTTAGGAAAAAAACAACTCAGGTCAAACGATATGTCTGGTATGAGTAAATCTTTAAGTAATAGGTGTGTAACTAAACTCAAACATGAGATCACACCACTGAACACAAAATGGGTTTACTCTCACATAAATAAGCATCCAAACGTAAAGAATGATAAATAACTAAACATTACGAAGAGCGGTTGACTCTTCCCTAAAAAATTAAGAAATCAACTTGAAGGTCGAATCAAATTAGAAAAGGAAAATTCTCCAATAATGACTAGGAGGGTGCACCCCCCTTTGAAGTAAATCTCTAGTAATATACCTTTGAGAAACTCATATACTCCGTGACACTTCTCGAAAATGTACCAGCCGAACCCCTCCAAACCTCATCGAGTATTCGAATATTTCACATTTGAATGCGCAAATGAATCCGATTTAGATAAGATGTGAAAATACCCTAATGGAAGCAACCCCGCATAGCTGGACGTAATTTCGTGCTTTGGGTTTAGACAATTCTAACAAAGGATAATATGCTCAACGCAGCATCACAACGTCTTAGAATGCCAATAAATAAATCTGAAGTAATCGATAGCGAGAGATCAACCATTGAGGATATAAAACGATCGTATATGGAAATTAAGTCATGTGTACTTATCATCACTCGTCAAATTCAAACTTGTACTTTTCATTGGTTAACAATAATATCGGACAAGTCAAGGTAGTGTTACTCCAAAGTCATGTCTCACGACTATTATTAACTTTCAAAATAGTAGCAAGTCTACATCTTCGACATTTAGTGCTAAGTACACAAGTAAATCGTTTGCATATAAGTGATGTTGCTTTACGGAAATTAATTCATTTCCGTAAACGAATCAATCTTTTTCATTTAAAAACCGAATTCATGTTTGGACTTCACATTACAAGTATTAGCTTTAAAACACTTTGTTAAAAGATTTTACTAACTCCAAAACATCATTAAAAAGGATTTAATAAATTAAAATGTTCTTATTACATTGATTAATCAACTTTGAACTTCAAATGTCTTTAAAAAAATCACGTTTAAACCTTATTAATTCAATTAATTAGTAAAATGTAATTAATTAAATAAATAATTATTTTTTATTGTTTAAAAAAATAACAAAGTTCAAATATCCTTGTTACTTTGATAAATTCTCTTCAATATCCTTTAATTAAAAAGGGTAAATTACCTTTAAATTATCATTAATTAAATTAATTAATATCATTTAAATATAATTAATTTAATTAACTAATAATAATTAAATATCATTATTTAGAAGTGATTAATTAATTAATATTTTATTTAAAGAAAGAATAATTAAGGTTAAACAAATTTGATTTATATTTAAAAGTCATTAATTAAAAGGGTTAATTAAATTTAAAAACATAATTAATTAAATGATAACTTTAATCCATCATCGTCAAAAGATTGATTAACCTTAAGCATCATTAATTTAAAATGATTAATTAAATTTAAAATATAATTAATAAAAACTTGCTCAACTTGTAAATTAATTACAAGCACGAAGATGAAACCAAATGGTTTGATAAGAAGTGATTTTCCAAAAAGTATCGATATAACAACTACCGTTATACGGGCAATTCGGAAAACAAGTATATGACATATCAATTTAACCAATCATCGCAACTAAGGGTATGAGCATAACAAACAATGTAATGAACTATGAAACAACATATAGAGAGCATTCATATCTAAATAATTGACTTTAACTAACAACCATTCATCGAGCTTACTATATGCACGCAACTTAACCAAACTTGCACCTCAGTTTCAGTGGCATAGATGTTGGAATTTGAAAATGTCATTAACATTAAAGTTATAAACCTATGAGTTAGCTTTCCAGAACATCCAGGAAATCTAAATTTTGATTTAAAATACAAAAGTTATGGCCAATATACTAAATTGTTTTGGATGGTTCACTTATTCATTTCGGCCATGTGGACATACTGCACCTTGTACCTTAATTTCAGTATCTAAGATTAGCGAATTTTAAAATGTCATAAACATAAACGTTATAGGCCTCCGAGTTAGATTTCCAAAACATCCAAGAAATCTAAATTCTGATTTAATATGCAAAAGTTATGGCCAATATACTACAAGTTGTTTTATTAATTTCAGGCCAAACATTACCCAAAAATGCTTGCATCCATTACAACATATACATGTCCAAACCAAACATGAACAAATTTATATCATATCAAAAAAAGTAATTAATGTATAACATAATATAACCAAAGAAAATATTTCCCAAAAACGTTAAGAGTTTTACCCACCTAAAGCTTTACAAACAAGATCAAATAAAGCTACCACTTGAATCTAAGATAGAATTATGCTTTGCCTTAAGAAAGAAAAAGTTTTGAATATGAAAAGAGAATGGAAAAGTAGAAAAAAGATTAGAAATGGTTTCTTTTATAAGCATATAAAGCTTACAAAAGAAGTTATTCAATTTAGGCTTCCATGAGAAGCTAAATCAAGTCTATAAACACAAAGCTTCCATGAGAAGCTATTTCTAAGGAACAATGCTTCTAAGAGAAGCCATAAAAATAAGCTGAAGTGTATAAAAAGCATTATGACATTTCTATTAACTTTTGGCCGTCGGACAATTGAAAATTCGGAATATGAATTGCCGGTCATATTTTTAATTATAAAATTATTATTTGAATATTTAAAAGTAATTAAATATTCAAAAATTAAAGTTGTGAAATTTCAGGTCGTTACAATACATATCCAAAATATCGATGCTACTTCTCCTAAATGGTCCTGCCATGCATCTTGGTATGTCCCCAAAAGCACCCGACTTTCAAACTACTCAATCGAGTACTTGGGAGTTGTCATGATATAAACAGACAAAGACAAAATATGGATCAAACTTAAAGCCTGGTGTGAGGGATATATCTCAAATACTATATATGAAAATTATATACAAATTAATAGAAGACAACTAACTCACAACCGGCCATCTCCACAAACGTGGCCTAGGGTTAATCCGAACCGCCCATAAAAAATTTCAGTATACCCATCTCAAAAATTGGGAATCTTAACATAAACCGCTATTCTCCTATAATCAACGAGTTATCATAACTGATATAATGTGATTGATATTAACAATATATTAGTGTAGGGGTAATAAGATGGTCGTAATATAATTCTGCACTATGCTACACACAATGTTAATATCAATCAACTAGTGTAGCACAAGCACAACATAACAATGTGTCAAATAGAGAACATCTACTATCGTCCTATTCTGAATGAAGTATATAAATGGAGCAACTACACCTTATGTGGCCTTTGGATTTAGATACATTACTACTCTTGAGAGTCCGTAAACGGAACTGAGCGTCTACAAATAACCTCTTTGCTGCATAGGTGCTACCATATAGACATAGGCCGCTATCCTGATAGCAATGAATACCCCTATCACACAGTGCTCTCCTAGCATTTATATCTGATCTACCACTACTGGGTACAAGTACCCCTTAATCGCCGCTTCGAACCCTCCCGAAAGTTTGGTTTGAAACCATAAAACAATATACGAATGGATGTGTAGCACTAGAACCGCACTAAGACCCGAATCTAATAGCCTACTCAAAGATTACCTCATCGTGTTCTTGATTTGTCCCAAACAGATCACTCAAGCACAACGACGCTTTGAACAACCGATTCTATACAAACTATAAGTCTACACGTTTGCCAGATCTGGAATCGATCGTAGCTGTCATATGTTCACGCATATGCCTAAGTCTAGAATGACTCCTCGTTGTCATATACTCCATCCAATAAAAACACACTTTTCGTACGTGACCATAGGTCCAGTCCTATATGATCTTATATTTTATTGGCTCTTGATTGCCATCTCAGTCTCTTACTATTCCTATGTGGGAATAGTCGGAGACATGCGCTCCTTGCCCTGATCGCTGCCTCGACTACTTGTTCGAATGCCTTATCGACCATTACCGATCATAATGCATCCCTTTGCATCCACGCTCTGACCTCGTGGTTTTCCTTTCATCCCACTTTTCGGAGTAGCCCAAAGCCTCTCTGAAGTCATGCCGAAGACTCATGAAGAATCCTATTCGAGTGAGCGAAGAAACACCCTGAAATACATTCCTGCTCAGGGGTTACTGTCCAGGACAGGTCCCCACAGATGGGCTGGTGGGGTCCCATCGGTGGACCTGTGAGGACTACTTCCAAGCAGTAAATCCTGAGCAGTGAGCTACTGAGCCCCACCGTCCATCGTTTTTCGCATTATCTCCTCCGTTGCTTCACCCGATGAGCTGCCTTGCCTCCCAATCCTACCTCTACCCGATCATATTCTCTTTGAAGTTATTTTGTTGATGTTTTAAAAGTGTTTCCTTGTGTGCCAATTTTGATATGAAATTCACTCTTTGCACACATAGAGTTTAACGGCAATTATAATGACCCAAACTTCCTCTAATCACTCCAAAATGCACTCAGCCAGCCATCTAGCCTTATATGATACCCACATGTGCTAGCACTCATTCATGCACATGCATACACAAATAGACCGCATATGCTAACATACAGACAAATAAAAACATTCATTCAAACAACATACACAATAATTCTGACTATAATACACAAATAGTTTTTATTGTTATATATATATATATTTAAATACACGTACGTATACATGCCAATTCTCATATATGTACAAATATATCCAAATAGGTAATTCATTTATTGCTAAATTTTATTTATTAATCTTTCCATAAAAGTCTAATATGATTTCATACTATTTTATAAAATTCTTCCATCAATTTATAAAATGTGTCGTTAGCTTATTAATCATTTTTAAGCTTTCAAATACTTAATTGCTTCATTAAAGTTAAGTATTCATCCCATTATTCTTTTATAAAATCTCATTTCCATTTTACAAAATCTATACTTCATTTATGAAATCACATAACCATTTTGTAAATACCACTTAAGCTTTATTCATACTATTTTATAAAATACAATTTTATAAAATACCTATTGTACTAATAAAAATCATTTCTTTGCTTAAATAATATTTATAAGTAAACTATTCATTAATAAAGACCATTTGTTTGTTTTTAAATAATATCCACAAGTGCAAATTAAGCGTCATTAGCCCTCTAAACACTTTAATAATAAGCGTAGAGTTCAAAACCCACTTAGTTAGCTTAATTACTTTTCAAAACCATTTAAATTAGTTTCTTTGTTACTAACTAATGACATGACTTAATTATCTCATGTAATTAGTCTTTAATCTATCACAACATTCCATATGATCATTTAATTCATTGGAGCTAGGTCAGCCCACAATGGATATTATAGGTGAATTTCAAAAAAAAGTTACCTTATAGTATCTTTATTGAGCCTCTGAAGTCTAATATTTTTAGAACATTTCTAAATTTAAGTTAAATAAAATCATATAATTTATTTAAATTGATAACTTGTTGATAGAAGTTTATTTAATATGTTTTCAATTTATATATAAATACACATATGTATCATATACATATGTGTATGTATGTGCATGTGTAACATGATATTCCGTACAAGGTATAACATGCACATATATAGATGTTAGGATTTACATCGCAATGGACATGTTCGCTCATCCTATATGTATTGTATGTTGTCCAAATATGTGTAGGTTTTAATAATTATTTTGTATAAAAACCCAAGTGTAAATATATGTATGTATGTATGTATATTATGAGAAAATATTATAAATATATTTATAACTAAAATATTATAGTGTTAAATATTAAATAAACACGTATATGTGTGTGTACGTACATGTAAGATATAAGTTTAATTTAATTTTTAATCATTATTTTTAAATTTTAAATATGTATGTGTGCACGCCTATATATATGTATGTATGTATCAAAGTAACATAACTTTATATATATAACAATATGTATATGTGTATATAAATATGAATATAATAATTAACGTAAATATGAGTTAGAATAGTTTATATAAGTAAATATATATATATATTAAAAATGTTAAAATTAAATATATTCTCGATCAGATAAATAATAGCTCTAAATCTAATTATAATTTTACTATACTAATATATATTATGAATTTATTAGTCAAATAACAATAAACATGTAGTAAAAAATAATTAAATAATACATATTTTGAATTTTCAAATTTCATATAGTCATGAATGAGATTATATAGCTTACGAAAAAATTTCAAATTTTTCTAAGTCAAAATATTATTATTGTTATTAATTATTACTTTCGATCAAATTTAAAAATTATTTAAAAAATATAAGAAGTGGTTTAAAAATTCTTTTTTATCCGAAAGCGTCTATGATGACAAATTAATTTTAAGAAATTTAGAACTAAATTTTGGAAACATAATTTATTTATTATCAATTTAGTAATTTATATAATGATTAAATAGTAATAAAAATTATCAAATAATTACCAAAAAATTATTTTTTCTCATAAAAATCAAAATTAATGTAAATATACAATCGAAAATAATGGTTTAGTTATTTATGTGATATAGTTATATAGTTTAATACAAATCATATAAATAAATAAATTAATATATATATATAAATTAATTAATTAATAAAATATATTAAATTCGGCTATGTGTATCAGATACTTAATAAAAATTATTTTTATTCTATTTATAAACATACACACATAACCAATCAATACGTGACGACAACAATACCTACTAGAATCTCACATAACTAACAATACCGTAATCACACACACATAGAGACAAATATATGTGTGTGTGTGTGTGTGTGTGTGTGTGTGTGTGTATATGAAAAATATACAGTTATACAAAGGTTATGGATTATATATATAGCTAAAAACTTATCTAAAAACTAATACCCTTAAATCTACCTTGCAATGATGAGTTCTTCACTTCTGAAACCTTCTCGATTCTACAGATTGCTAGTCCTGAACCGCAAATCCTTGTGCTATTAGATAATTGTTAATGTGAACTGATTTTATTTGAGTTTTGTTAGATTTTTAGGAAGGTGTAACTCAGCCAAGATAAAGGAGATAGAAGGCAACAAAAAGCTCTTCTAAAATTAGGGTTAGGGTTCCTTTTATAATGGTTGAATCGGAGAAAAAAGTGAATCGCATCAATACCTTTTCTCACTGAATCTCTATCATCCATCGTAAACCCTTTTACCCTATTTTTACCGCTCTATATATCTAATATTTGTTGTCGAAATTTTACCTCCAACTTCATAGGCTAATTGCCCATTTAAGCCTAAGTAAATATATTTAATTAAATCAAATTTAATTCCTTACCGATATCTCATATTGATCGATATATTTATACCTATTATAACTATATATACAACAATATTTATTCCTCAAATCAAATTAAAATTCATAATTAATAAATACTAATGTTAGTTAATTTAATTAATTTATAATAAGTATAAACTAATTAAATTGTTTGGTCTAAAGAGAATTCATCAATTTGGTTGTGTGACTCGCGAGTGTAAATTCAGTCAGCGATTAACATCGAACTATTCAAATGTTAATATTCACACATCACTTAGCCGATGATGTGACATTTTAGCCAAATTTATTGCTTACTTAGTTTTATTAAAATCAAATTTCACTTTATTAAGCGCTATCTGGTTGTGATATTTATTCACACTAATTCTCTTTGTCATAACCATATCACTTGGTATTTATGAAAATTAGTAATAGTCAAAATTCCAATATTATCCATATTCAACTATATAGTCCAAACATGAAGTCTTTGGTTCAATAATAACATTATTATTAACCGAATTGTTCTAACCAGAGACTTTGACTTTGAGTTGGCTTGAGTTGGCCGTGATACTAACCCCATATAAGGAGATGAATCTTTCCAATACTTCCACTCGACCTAACTATAGCCACTTAATGGAACGTCATGCCATGATTTGACTATAATCAAAGTGGAGCATTCATATTAAAGATCCATAGTATTCTCAAGTCGAGGGAACTATGTAAATCAGTTACATCGATATTTTCTATTTTACCTTAGTTATATTAACCAATAGAAAACTATCGAGTGAGTCGTTCCATAGTTATCTAGCAACTATCGGTAGTAACTCCTTGGTGTCCCAACCAGCTATGAGAAATACGCTTTCCAACATTTGGAGAGCGTTACGTACTCTAGACTCAACGGATACATGACTAGGAACATTAAAATGGTTATTTTTCATTGTGATAAATTACTCACGGTCACAACACTTTGTAACAACTATCACAAAACATACCGTTTGTCTATTAAAAATTAACTAAATTAATTAATTGATATAACAATATTATATCAAGTATATAATAGAAAGGAAATAACTTTGATTTCGAACAAGATTGATTATTTATTAGATATATGTAACAAATTACATAATTACCTCTAGGACGTATCCTTAACTCTATCACAGTTAACTTAAAATCTAATTCTTAGGTCAGTAACTAATTTCAAAAAAGCTATTAAGGTCTAAACTTACCGAGTTAATATAAGCATGTTTATAACATAAACATAAGCCCAAATCAACTCAAACAATCTCCCAACCTATATTAATCAATAAACAAAAATACGAAGTTAACACATAAATATAGATGGAGAATTATCCCACTCACCTTCTTCTTCACTAAATAAAGCTCTAATCACCAAAAACCCAAACTTTACTCTCTCGAAATCTTGGATGAAGATTGAAACTTCGATTCATGCTTATTCGTTGATGGGTTATGTGAGGAATTGGATAAGAGGAATTATGGTGATTTTATTTTGAATTAAGGAATTTTCTATGAAAGGATTAGAGTGGATTAGGGATAAGCTTAAGGGAGTAATTAGAAAAGTGATTAGAAGAATGAAATGAAAGTAACATGGAATGAAAATAATACGAAGAGCATAGTTACGTATAATCTAAGTTAGGGCATGTCAGTGGATTAGCCAAATTCAATTTTCAATCCTTTTAGAAATCACTATTCACTCCAAAAACAAATTGACTCCAAACGTAGTCAATTTTATACTCATTTTACTCGATCCAAAAAGCGAACTCAACTACGTGTGTTTCGAGTCCCGATTCGCTCATCTGTAAAAGCTGAGTACAAAGAGTGTTCCGTTGATTAATGACTTAATATTTAGATTAATTATTTATACTAAGTCGTAAAAACATGGATTATTACATTCTCCACTGTTTAAAAGAACTTCGAAAAATATCGACGGCCTCTCCCTTGTGACGATCCACCTTTCTGAATAGTTCAAGTCGACAATAAACTGCACATGTCCAACTCAAACTGTTTAAAAGATAGATTATCAATGGGTTTATTTTTAAAGAGATAGAAGAAAAGAAGAAATAATAACAGAATCTCATATTAGAGCGACAAAATATAATAATAACATGATTACAAAGCTGTTTATCAATATACATTTGATTCCATTTCAGTATTATCAGAGTTGTACATTAAACTGAACACACCAATATAATGCAGCAGGGTAATAGTAGTAAGTACAGTCTTTCAATCTCCGTCTTCGTCTTCAAGTAACTGATGTCTTTAAGAACTGAAACAACTCGGGCTGACCTGAGCGTAATGAAAAGACAATACACTCAAGTCAGGACTATATATTTTTATGTAAGAAATTCGAATCAAACAATATAGATACAATAATATAAGAAACTAAACAAGTTGCATCGACTTCGTATGAGCAATCAAAGTTTGAATTCAATTGTCATATTTTGATTTACGAATTCATATTAAACTTATTAGTACTATACTCATTTTCAAAAATAATTTCTTCGACCAAATTCTTGAATTCATTTCATAGAACCATTTTATTTAAAAGGTAAAATATCTTTTAATTTTTTCCAAAATTTCATTTGTAAAACAACTTCTTTCCAGAACATTTCAAAATATATTCTTTATGAAAATCCAATTTCAAAACAATTTGATTCAAGTCAAATTATTATAACTAATTATAATAATTAAATGAACTCATAATATTACTAAATACCTTGTAGTTAAATTGTGAAATAAATTACAAGATGTTAGCTTTATTTTTTTTTACCTCCTACCCAGCCCATGCTAATTAAAAGGGTAATGTTGGGCGAATTCTCACCCATGGAATCATGAGACCAAGAGGCATCAGCTTCGCCATTTCCATCCGGTATCCGTGCCCATTCGGTACCCATACCCACACCGAACCGTGCTCCATCCACCATCACCGGTCCAAGCAACCACCAATCGCCGGACCACTGCCACAGCCCACCATCACCGAACCACCTATGGCCGGTCCAAAAGCCCACCATTGCCGGACCACTTCGCTGCCGATCTGACTTCACCACTTCGCTGCCGAACCAGCACGACTTCAAGCCTCCGCCGAACCAGTCTCATCACCACCGAACCAACTCCTTCCTACACTTACCGGACCAGACCTACCACCGAACCAGGTGACTACCGAACCATCCCCTCCCTATCACTACCGAACCATCCATCGCCGGTCTAAACTCCACCGGTCCAACACCACACCCTGCATAGCCGGACCAGAACCCACATCCACACTCCTACCACCGAACCACCTCACTGCTAGTACCACCGAACCAAGAGCAAGGGGGGCTACCACCGGACCAACATGACGCCGGACCAACGTATCACCGGACCGAATCAACTCTCCATCGAGGCATTGCCGAACCAAAGCTACCAGGCCAGATTGCTCCAGTCCAGGCCCACCAGCAGGTATATACATCCAGGACCCCTACCCCCAGCCTCATTCTATAAATAGAGGGGCAGGGGTACAACAATGGCGGACAAGTTTGAGAGCTCAAGCACGGAAGGAACTTTCAAACAACTTTCATATACTTGTATACAAAGCTTTGTACTTGTAATCTGAAAGAAAGGGAGAATAACATATAAAGTGGACGTAGGCACGTTCTGGCCGAACCACTATAAAGCTGCGTGTCATTTTACAATTTAGCCCCTGTTTTTTTACTTATTTGCATAACTCACCCAAATTACTAAGAACAACATAAAATAAACTAAATCATACGACTTTGAGGTGTTTGTCCATTTTTTGTGCAAACATTTTTGGTGCTTTCACTGAGAACTTGGAACTCGAAGCTTCAGCTTCTCTCATTCAACCTTCTTTCCCAATAGCACCCTTCATTGCCTAGGAAACATGACTTCGAGGCCGAGAAAAGACGCCAACAAGGGAAAGAACATTGCAACCAGCAGCGCTCCAGATCCAGTGGATCCAGATCAAGAGAACCAACCCACTACGACAGCAGTGCCAAATGTAGATCAGGCAATTCCTACAACCCCTGCCGCGGAACAACCGGCAGCAATCACTAGGTCAGACCTAGACAGAGTTGTGGTTGAAGTGACAAACCGCTTCGCATCCCAACAAGAAGCATTGGTGAACCAACTCATGTCACGCTTGAGGGATGCCGAAGAATCCAACCGCAACACTGAATCATGGGGTGAGTCTCAATCTGGAGGATCTCGGAGACAACAAAGGTCTTCCCTCTTCGAAGAAGCTATCAACAGGAACAACAATGATAGGGGCCGCGCCCGGACTCAGCCCGAACTCCGACTCGAGGAAGCGCTTGGAATCGAACCAAATGGGGGAGGCACCAGGCGAGGGTCGGATGTAGCTGAGCCAGTCATGTCACCTAATCATATAAACCCCACTGAACGAAGCCGAGCTAGAACCCAGCCCGAAGTTGACCCCATGGAAATGCTCGAAACAGAACCCCACAGGGGAAGATCAAGGCAGGGGCCAACTGTAGCTGGTCCTAGCATGCATCCGAGCAGCCAAAAACAGCCACTGGATAACGTCAGAAGTGATAAACTATACCATCCCTACAGGTCATCTGGACGAGATCGATCCCGCAGGGAAGAACCAAGCTCATTTTTGTCCGCTCCAAATTCTGATGAAAGAATGGCACGATTATTCAGGGAATGCGTCCGACGGGAGCAAAGGGATCGAGGGATAGGCGCTAGGGTAACCAGCCCTTTCACCCACGACATCGAAACCGCCATCACCCCTCGAGAATGGAAAATGCCGACGATGGAACCGTACAAGGGAACTTCCGACCCCGTTGTACACTTGTAGAGATACACACAGCATATGCTCATGAGCAGAGCAACGGAAGGAGTGTTGTGTAAGTGCTTTCCGCTATTCCTAGCAGACCTAGCTACCTCCTGGTTCTGCCATCTACCCCAAGGATCTATCAGCTCATGGGAGATGTTGAAAGAAAAGTTCATTAGCCAGTTCCGCATTCATGTGGAACAACCCAAGGATGCTTATTCCCTATCTACTGTCAAACAGAAATCCGGAGAGACACTGCAACAATATCTAACCCGGTTCAATGCCGCAGCGGCAGCAGTTCAAGATGCCGATGAGAAACTTGTCCTGATGGCCCTCTGTAGTGGTGTGCATCCGGATACCAAGTTGGCTAGAAGACTAACTAAAGAAAAACCAGCTACCTTTCCCGATTTCTTACATGAAGCTGGAAAGTACATGAGACTCAAAGAGGCTGCCACTGAAAGGCAGACAGGACCACAGGCTAAGACGGCTCATGGAAACGCCCCCGCCACAGCGAAGGACATTCGGAGAAACGACTCCAGAGACAATGCAGGGGGCAAGAAGGGAGAAAAGCGCTCGTGCCGACCAGGACCGAGATTTGACGCTTACACTCCCTTGAATGAAACAGTCGAGAACATTTTCCTGGCCACCCAGGACGAACTTACATACAAGCGCCCCCCCCCCCCCCCGGTACAAGAAAGAGTCGGATCGCGCAATCCAGTCCGGAAAATTCTGCCGTTTCCATGAGTCTCATGGGCACGATACCAATGAATGCTGCCATCTCCGAGACCTAATTGAAGAACACATCAGGAGAAAGAGGCTGGAACGCTATGTAAAGGGCCAGGACAGGACTCCAGCTCCCGTCAAGGAAAACCCAGGGCAGCTCCACTCAGAAACAGGCGGAGGAAACCGCAACACCAGCGGTTCCAGCCAAGAGAAGATAGTGGTTCATACAAT
The DNA here is from genome assembly GCA_030765085.1 of Allium cepa. Lineage (NCBI taxonomy): Eukaryota > Viridiplantae > Streptophyta > Magnoliopsida > Asparagales > Amaryllidaceae > Allium > Allium cepa. The sequence goes on along the minus strand of CM060932.1, from coordinate 603,660,182 downwards.
ATCTGGGGGGCCACACATCGCCGACAAAAGCTAGGCAGAAATGGAAAGATATGGGAACTTGCTCAGAAGCGAGGGAGACTGCGTCAATTCTGTTATGAAAGAACGCCACCCTAAGCGGAGGGAAAATAATGACATCACATTCAGTGGGCGCGACCTAGAAGGAAGGCAATACCCTCATATGGATCCTATGGTCATCTCTTCCTGGTTCGGCCCAGCTGAAATTTTTCGAATCCTAGTAGACACTGGAAGCTCAGTGAATATTCTGTTCAAGCATGCTTTCGACAAAATGAAGCTGTCAATGAAGGACGTGTCTCCCTGCAACAAACTGCTACACGGTTTCACTGGAGAAGCAAAGATGCCCCTCGGACAATTGGATCTCTTTGTTGAATTGGGAAGTCATCCCCGCTCCGCCGTTCGGAAACAAACATTCGTGCTAATAGACAACCACTCGGCCTACAATGCCTTTTTAGGAAAACCAGCCTTGTCCGACTTCCAAATTGTCCTTGCCCCATGGTGCCTGAAAATGAAGTTCCCAACGAATAATGGAGTGGGAGAAGTAGAAGGGGATCAGGACGCCGCTCGGGACTGCTATGTAACTGAACTTCGCAATAATCGCAGGAGAGATAAAGGGAAAAATGCAGAGACTATTCTCTGCATGAAAAGCTTGGAAGCATAGCAACTAAAGAAAGCCCCTCCTCTTCAGTATACCAGTGATCCTTTCAATGAATTAGACCCTAGGGACAAAGAGGAGGAGGCCACCGCCGAGCCTGCAGAGGCTATGGAATTCCTATCTGTAGACAAACGCGACCCAAGTAAACTGCCGAGAGTCGGATCTCAGTTAAAAAGAGAATTAAGAATCAACTCATTGATTTTCTTCGCCACAACATGGATGTATTTGCATGGACACACGCTGATATGACTGGAATCTCCCCGGACATAGCATGCCACGCACTAAACATCGATCCTACCAAGGTACCGGTAAAGCAAAAGAAGAGAAGTATGGAGGCAGAGCGATCAGCAGCCCTCGAGGAAGAAGTAAAGAACTTACTTTCCAATGACTTCATACGTGAAGCCATCTACCCGGAATGGATCGCCAACCCGGTACTGGTAAAGAAAGCCAATGGGAAGTGGCGAACATGCATCGATTTCTCCAACTTAAATGACGCTTGCCCGAAAGACTGCTTCCCACTCCCCCGAATCGACCAACTCGTGGACAGCACTGCCGGACACGAACTTTTATCCTTTATGGACGCATACTCAGGATATAACCAGATCCCTATGCACGCCCCCGATCAAGACCACACTAGCTTCATCACTGACCGAGGATTGTACTGCTACAAGGTAATGCCATTTGGACTTAAAAACGTCGGAGCTACTTATCAGCGTCTCGTCAACAAGATGTTTGCAGAACTGATAGGACGAACTATGGAAGTTTATGTGGATGACACGCTGGTAAAATCGAGGAAAGCCAATGACCATATAAACCACCTGGACGAGATGTTTCAAGTACTTCGCCAATATGGAATGAAGTTGAACCCTCTAAAGTGCTCCTTCGGAGTATCATCGGGAAAGTTCTTGGGATTCATCGTTCATGCTAGGGGGATTGAAGCAAACCCCGAACAAGTCCGAGCTTTACAAAATATCAAGACACCATCTACTCGAAGAGAGATGCAAAGCCTAAACGGGAAAGTGGCCACCTTGAGTAGGTTTATCTCTAAAGCAACCGACAAATGCATCACTTTCTTCGAAGCTCTAAAGAAAGACAAAGGAAAGTTCGAATGGACTTACGAATGCTCGACAGCCTTCCTTAACTTAATCGGACACCTCCAGAGACCACCGGTACTTTCAACTCCAAATGAAGGCTAGGAACTATACCTATACCTTGCTGTATCATCCCACGCTTTGAGCGCCGCTTTGGTGAGAGAAGACAACCGCGCGTAGCGACCCGTATACTTTGTAAGCAAGAGATTCACGGGGGCAGAAGTCAGATACCCTAAACTTGAAAAGCTAGCATACTGTTTGCTTATCACGTCGCGGAAACTGCGACACTATTTCCAGTCTCATTCCATCAGAGTTTTAACCGATCAACCGCTAAGGCAAGTGCTCCATCGCCCCGACACTTCTGGACGATTACTTAAGTGGTGCATCGAACTAAGTCAATATGATATCACTTACCATCCTCGCACCGCTATCAAGGGGCAAGCCATAGCTGATTTCATTACCGAATTCACTACTAGCGAAGGTAAGGACCAATCTGAAATAGCAGAAGATATCAAGTGGAATCTCTTCGTAGATGGAGCGTCGAACGAACAAGGCTCGGGGGCAGGTGTTGTGATAATCACCCCCAGGGGAAAGAAGCTGCACTACGCCCTAAGATTGGAATTCGCTGCCACCAACAATGACGCAGAATACGAGCAGTGATAGCCGGATTAGAACTTGCACTGGAAATTGGAATCGGTTCTTTATGTCTCCATAGTGATTCTCAACTTATTGTAAATCAAATACTGGGAGAATTCCAGACTCGAGGAGAACGACTCACAGCGTATCTAAAGAAGACCAAGCTACTGCTTAATCAATTAGATCACTATTTAATCAAACACATTCCCCGAGAAGAGAATCAAGAGGCCGACGAACTAGCAAAACAAGCTAGCATGAAGAACATCACTATTTTCGGAGTATTAACCATCTCAAAACAGCTGGCACCAAGTTTCGAGCAAGTAAATCTGATAGCTGCAACCGAAGAAGAAACATGGATGACCCCTACCCGAGAGTACTTACAAAACGGCACCCTACCCGATGGGCGAAATGAAATTAAGAAAATTCTAAGGAAAGCTTCCCGCTACACGATGCAAGAAGGCATCCTCTATCGGCGCGGCTTCTCTAACCCCTTATTGAGGTGCGTTGCTGGAAGAGAAGCCAAGGAAATTCTATCCAATATCCATCAGGGAAGTTGTGGAGACCACACCGGAAGGCAGACCCTAGCAAAAAAGATACTCCGATATGGGTATTTCTGGCCCACTTTAAACAAAGATGCCTTAGACTTCGTCAGAAGATGCGACAGATGTCAGAAATTTGCTAAGATTCCTCGACTACCAACCAATGAAATTACTCAGATGACCAGCCCTTGGCCCTTCGCAATATGGGGAATTGACTTAATTGGCGAACTGCCGATGGGCCGAGGCGGGGCCAGACATGCTATAGTGGCACTTGACTATTTCACCAAATGGGTGGAAGCGGAGCCTCTGAATAAAATATCTTCAACTAAAGTTATTAACTTCTTGATCAAAAACGTTCTATGCAGGTACGGGGTTCCACTCAGAATCATATCAGACAACGGGCTTCAATTTGACAGCGAGGAATTCACCGACTGGTGCCAAGAGCACGGGATTCACAAAAGCTTCTCATCCGTGGCTTATCCCCAGGCAAATGGCCAAGTCGAAGCTGTCAACAAAATTCTCAAAGCGCTGATCAAGAAGAAGCTTGAAAAGTCAAAGGGCGCTTGGGTGGATCAACTTCCTACGGCACTTTGGGCCTACCGCACATCTTTCAAAACATCAACAGGGCATACTCCTTTCTTTTTGGCATACGGATCGGAGGCAATGCTCCCAGTTGAGACTATTGTGCCTTCCCACCGTAGGATCCACTACAACCCAGAAGAAAACGAAGAACTCCTCCTCATGTCTTTGGATCTGATTGAGGAGAGAAGAAATGATACAGCACTCAAAGTAGCAGCTCACAAACAAAAAGTGGCAGCACTATACAACTCCAAAGTCAAGCATCGCAGCTTACAAGAAGGAGATCTTGTCCTCAAGCGAATCTTTCGCGCCCCGGGGCACTGGACCCCATCTGGGACGGACCATATGTAATTCATAAAAATCTCCACAACGGAGCTTATATTTTGTCAACAGTGGACGGAGAGGTGTTCCAGAGGGCATGGAACATCCGACACCTCCGTCGATACTTTTCTTAACTTGTACTGCCCATATGAAGTGAATTAACAAAAAGAATCAGTGGACGTAGGCATTTTCGTGCCGAACCACTTTAAAAAAAACTTGGCTCTTGTTAACTTGTTCCTTTGTATCTTGGCTACTTGTTAAGCTTTATCCTTTGCTGTTGAACAAAATCCTTTGCAGATGACATTTCAATTCAGAGCTTCACAACACAACTCCACCTGGACAAAATCTAACAGGTACGCTACGATCCTATGCCCTCGCCAATGAGACACTTTGCTCCGGTATCCCTCTACCGCGAGTTAACTCATTGTTTGCCTCGGCCCTTAAAGCCGTCTGTAATAAGCCGAGTATAAGCCATCGAGAAGGCCGATTATGCCATGGCAGCTCATTACAGCGATTCGGCTCGTCGGCAACTGTGAACCGATCATAAGCCCCAACATAAGGTGTGGCCAGCCAGGAGCAGTTCACAGTTGACGATCGGCCCCCACGCTAGCCGGCTACAGTAAATCGAATAATACCCGCGATTACGGGCCATAATGGCCCGGGTAGTTACTGTGCGCGATCGGCTCCGATGTATCTTAAGTGCGGCTGTGGTAAAAAAGAAAACTCCTCGCAGAGGCGTAAGATGGGTGACAAATGTCTCCAAGACCCACAGCTAGGGAAAGTGACTACAAAACCCGTTTGCCACGAACTTAAGCACATCGACGGCCTTCCGTGACCGGAAGTTTTACTTTTCCTATATTTCCATTTCATTTAAAACTTTTCCCCTATTCTCCGTAACGGTGCTTGAAAGTACAGGACATGAAATAGGGAACGCTCGCTAATGGGAACAGAAACTTACAATCGGATGACGAGACACTCAACAACATTCCGTGCTTAGTCTTACAGGGCGCACAAAGTTGCCGTCCACAGCCGAAATATGAAGGGCGGTACCTTCTACTTTTATACATTAATGCATAGCTGCAGTTCATATTCACACATCACATTTACGTTGCAAAATGAGAAAATTATACTTTAAGCAAAAAACTTGGCATCAAGCACAGTCAAGCCACTAGTAACATGCATAGTTACATCACTTACACACCACAACAAAATAGAGATAACATTCCAACATAAAGGAATCGGCTTATGTTATGAAATTACATAAAGTCATTCATCACAAACAATATTATTACAGTCACATCAATGTTTTGGACTAACATAAACAGCAATAAAATGGAATCAAAAGGTGGTCGAATCCGGACAAGGAACCAGCTGCGTCCACGCTTCGCCCTCATCCTACCAACTCTCTAAGCCTACTTAGCCGCAGGGTCGGAGCTCCCAGCATGTTGATCGGAAGTCCCACCTGTCCAATTCAGAAGAGGAATTCATTAAACAAACAGTAAACGATCAAGTTATGAAAACCTAAAAAGAAAAGAAGGGGAAGCAAGGCTTGAACTCAGAACACTCAAGATGAAATGCACATTCATTACCAGCTTCAATCTTCTTTGCATTGACTACACATTTCAACATCGTATACGAAATTACATGATCAGTCCTTCTGCGGTCATAAATAACCAATTGCACTACTTAGATGATCATAATCTTTGGAACGATATTGATGGTCTGCCCAGTGAATTTGATGATGCTCAACTAGATTTCAGTAAAGGATCATTCAGTGGTTTGAACAATGAAGTACCAGATTAGGATGAAATAATCAATGCCATTCCTCTAAACCATCCTTCAGATCCTCGTTTAGCTTCTCTGAACCTTTCTGAAGAGTTCAATATCATCTTCAACGACTTGAGTTATGAGATAGAGAAGTCCAAGTTGAGCTACAGGATATCTAATGATGATCAGAAGGAAGAATCAGAAGGCAAAAAAAAAAAAAGAAATAGGAAGAAATTAACGATGAACAAGGAAAAAACGACCTTAACATTCGAACTAGTATCGAAGCACTTTTACTTGCCAATATCGCAAGCAGCGAAAGAATTAAACATAGGTCTAACTCTTTTGAAGAAGAAATGCAGAGAGTTGGGAATTCCTCGGTGGCCTCATCATCAAATGAAGAGCATGCAGACTCTCGTATGGAATGTTCAGGAACTAGAGAGAGAGTGGAGAAGAAGGAGAAGAGAGACTCATGGACGCTCTATCATATGGCATAACTCCAGCCCCTGGCAGCACCATGGGCGCTCTATCAATCCCAAAAGAACGAGATATGGCATCAAGCTGCTCCTCCCTGAGGGAGCTAGGAAAACAATCGGGCGGAGAACTCAGAAGTTCCTAGGGACCATACCCATCCACTAACGACCTCGGGGCAGGTCCATGTTGCGCCGGTCTTGGCTGGGCTGGGGGCACGGAGGAGGACTCTCCTTCGCCCTTAGACTTCCGTTTATCTGATCGGGTTTCCACTTTGTGAGACATTTATCTACAAACACAAAAGCAAAAACATGTTGTTAGAACAAGAAGCATGGAAATATAAGCGAGCAAGCGTATATAAGTCTAGGGTTTCACTCAAGGTTCAAACATAAAAGTCCATCCGGTAAGGAGTTCATTCAACACTCGGAATCCCCGAGTTCATTCAGCAAGGCCCAACCAAGAGCCCGTTCGGCATTCAAACTTAAAATCTCATTCGGCATTTGAAACTCCAAATCTCATTCGGCAATACAAGCACAAGTCCATTCGGCAGAAGCAACCTCACCTGGAGCGGCAGTTAGGATCGACGCAGTACTTGGTTGATTCGGCTGTTTCGAGTAAACGAGTTTGATTCGGCACTCAAGTGATTCGGCTATATCAAACGGTAAAGGGATAACAGTAGTATGATGCCCCTACTTATAGGCGAGCATAGGATAACCGGACCGGATGATTTAGCACTTGGAACCGAATAAAGCCATCCCAAATGCAAGAAAACAAAGCGCGACACATGCAGGCATATGCCCCACTTTGGGGGGGGGGGCAAATGTTGGGCGAATTCTCACCCATGGAATCACGAGACCAAGAGGCATCAGCTTCGCCATTTCCATCCGGTATCCGTGCCCATTCGGTACCCATACCCACGCCGAACCGTGCTCCATCCACCATCACCGGTCCAAGCAACCACCAATCGCCGGACCACTGCCACAGCCCACCATCACCGAACCACCTATGGCCGGTCCAAAAGCCCACCATTGCCGGACCACTTCGCTGCCGATCTGACTTCACCACTTCGCTGCCGAACCAGCACGACTTCAAGCCTCCGTCGAACCAAACTCCGCCGAACCAATCTCATCACCACCGAACCAACTCCTTCCTACACTTACCGGACCAGACCTACCACCGAACCAGGTGACTACCGAACCATCCCCTCCCTATCACTACCGAACCATCCATCGCCGGTCCAAACTCCACCGGTCCAACACCACACCCTGCATAGCCGGACCAGAACCCACATCCACACTCCTCCCACCGAACCACCTCACTGCCAGTACCATCGAACCAAGAGAAAGGGGGGCTACCACCGGACCAACATGACGCCGGAACAACGTATCACCGGACCGAATCAACTCTCCATCGAGGCATTGCCGAACCAACGCTACCAGGTCAGATTGCTCCAGTCCAGGCCCACCAGCAGCTATATACATCCAGGACCCCTACCCCCAGCCTCATTCTATAAATAGAGGGGCAGGGGTACAACAATGGTGGACAAGTTTGAGAGCTCAAGCACGGAAGGAACTTTCAAACAACTTTCATATACTTGTATACAAAGCTTTGTACTTTTAATCTGAAAGAAAAGGGAGAATAACATATAAAGTAGACGTAGGCACGTTCTGGCCGAACCACTATAAATCCGCGTGTCTTTTTACAATTTAGCCCCTGTTTTTTACTTATTTGCATAACTCACCCAAATTACTAAGAACAACATAAAATCAACTAAATCATACGACTTTGAGGTGTTTGTCCATTTTTTGTGCAAACAGGTAATTTACTCATAAGCTAGCCGAGCGCAATCCAAACAACCCAATAATTAATCAACAACGATGATAAATAGCAACGTATCTTTTTATTAAAAAAAATTAACAATCAATACATCAAATAGATCAATTACCGAATAATAACAAATCTGCACATTTTATAATAGCAGAATGAGGATTTGTTCTGCTAATAAAAGACCACTTAATATTTTATCATTATTTTGTATTTCTCTAAATGTGTCAATAAACTCCACTGCTGTGTTCTATTTTTTATATGAATCTATTATTGAAGACCACGGGTTAAACGGACTCCGTGCGGATGAATTATACATTTTTATAAATTAACCAATTTTAATTTATTAAATTAATCAAACTAAACTAATTTATATCTTAACTAATATTTATATCTTACCTAACCAAACATTAAAGCAAGGCCCAACACAGACTTATCAAAATCAAACATGAAACTCAAAAGCTGCTGAGTTATTGAATTTAGTTAAAATAATTTTAACTTAACATTATACATTATCCTAAATTTTTTAAGTAAAGTAAATTACAAATCTTCCCACTATAAACATTTCCAAGCCCAAGGCCCGCTTTCCCTTCATAATTCCTATCTGCATGCGCTCAACACCTACCGACTTCTCTGTATTCATTTTCTAAATTTAGCTATTAATTAAGTTTTAATACAACTAACTAAATTAACCAATGCACTTAAACTAATTTAAACAACTAAATTATTACTTAATAAACTCTCACCCAACCTAACATACACGACCCAATCAAACACATTCACGCACCATCACCTTTTCCTTCTACCTACATATATATTCACGTCCATGCATTCAAGCTCCATGACCGAAACTCTCGGTCCCCATATCTCTCTTTTCGCTTCGCTAAATCTCGCGTCTTCTTCACCATTGAAGTCAGCATCAAGAGATGCACCACCCGGTACTTCTAACTCCAACCACGACCATTAACCATCGACCATTATGACCTCCACAAGCTACCATGTCGAGTACGTGCTGAACAAATAGCACAGCCCTTTCGATCCTCTACAACATCCGTGTTTACACTTTTGGCTAAAAGTGAGTATGTTGGGGTGTTTTGAAAAATGATTTGGAAATGGATGATGTAAATTGTTTCTGTTGGAATGGAGATTGTTCCTACATTATTCCATGCGTATGCATGTCTTTTTTTCTTTTCTTGTGAATGTAGATAAATATATGAATTAGAAATATAAAGGTGGCATATTGAATTTTCTGAAAAGAAGTGGAACGTGACAAACAAAAGAAAAGTGCATGAAGAGAATTGAAAAATGAAAAGTGTCCACCTATTTTTTTGTTGCACGCGTGTGTGGAAAAGATGAACAAGACTATTCATTTTCAGTCAAAAATAAAAATTGGAAAATAAAGTGATGCCACCCTCATTTCTTACGAACAATGGCCTCAAATCTTACTACCTATCTCCTTTGTGCGTGCACATATGACTTTACGGCTTGCACACACACGAGAATATATGAACACACAAAATGTATACATGCACATACATACTAACACACTTCTCCTCCTTTTCTTATTTGCAAAGTTAAGCATTAATTAACTGAATATAATAATAATAATAGAAAGAATAAACTAAACTATTTAAAATTAACCAAATTAATTTAAACTAAACTAATTTATAATTTATCTAATTTAACTAAATTAATTTGCATTAAAATAAAGGAGGAATTAATTTAAAGGACAAAAATTTGTATATTTTTTGTCTTAAGGACACGACCTCAATATTTTTGCCAAAAGGACAAATATTCTTTTAAAAATTATTCATAAGGACAAACATTTTTCAAAATTATTCATAAGGACAACAAAACTGATACCGAGCTAAAAACTGATACCTAAAAACTGCTACCGATAACTACAAACTGATACCTAAAACTGCTATCAATAACTAAAAACTGATATCTACAGAAAGTTATCCTTCAGGATAAAATATTGAAGGTCTGTCCTTGAGGCTAAAAAGCTGTGAAATTTTGTCCTTAACAATAATTTCCTGTAAAATAAATGTCATGAGTTATAGACTCACCTTCGCGGATTAGCAAAGCAGAAACGGAAACGGCGACACAGACACGCGCACACGCACTAGAGCATGAATGGGACTGCTGTGTAATGCTGCGGCTTACGGATTCAGTGAAGTGGACTACGTGCGGAGCAAGATGCAGTCGAGTGGGTGATGCGGGCTAGGCGAGTTCGGAAGGTGACCGGGTGCTTGCGGCTGTTGTTTCGGCTCGGGGTCAGAGATTGGGTGGTTCGGCCTGGGTGGTTCGGTCGTGGGAATACAACTGGGCTGGGTAGGGTGGCAGGTTGGGTGAAGGTGGCTGGGATGAAAGGTTCGGGTGGCTTATGTTGTGTGTTGATGAACGGGGCGTGGGGTGGTCAGGGTTGGTGACCGAGCTCGATGAGGGTTGCGAGCTACGGGCTGAGGTGGCTTCGAGTATGGAGGATGGAGGAGGCTGGTGTGGATAGGGAATGCGGAGATGCTGTGTAGGGAAAGGTGGTGTGAGTTGCGGAGAACTGGGTGGTGGGTTATGGTGAAGGGTGCATCTGGGTTAGCGGCAGGGGTGCACGGGTGGGTGGAGGTCGAAGTGGGCGTGGGTGGAGGAGCTGGTGGAAGGGTTGAGGAGGGTGCAGGCTACATGCTTGGTTAAAGGGGCGGGTGGCTTTGGAGGTTGACGGGAAAGATCATAGTTTTCATAAGCCGACCATGGCTCGGTTTAACCGCGAATAACCCCGAGCCGCGGATGTCAAAGGCCGGAAACTCAATCAAACCTTCTTCATGCAAGAATCTTAGTTCGACCTTTGAATTGACGGTTTAACCCTTCATTTGAACGCAGTTAAACTCTCTCATATGCGCAATTTCTTCGTTTCAAAATTTGTTTTCAAATCTCCGTCCGTTTTATGTTCGTAATTAGTGCAACTAGTGTAATAAATTTTGTTTAGTTTTTCATATTTGAATTAATGTGTGGATTATGAATTAATATCGTATATATTTATTGAAGATGTTGATTTATTGTGTATTTATGGTTGATACGTTGCATCTAAATGTATTAATTTTCAAAAAAAGTATGTGCGGTTCTTGATGGTTCGACTAGTCGAACCCTCGAAATCTCGAACCTTGAGTCCTCACGGTTTGATTCACGGTCCGGTTATGAAAACATTGGAAAAGATATAGTAAGGGAAAAATTTAAGTGGATTTACCTTATATATATATATATATACTTTGTTATATGTATATATCTTCTCTCCTTAGCAATTTGTAGAAGGAAAAATAAGGAGAAGCTGAGGGCATGGGCACACACATATACATATAGAAGGAAGAGAGTGCATGGAGGCTAATAAATGCAGCAATTAATATATGAGGCTGCGGACGCAAAGAAGTCGGCTGGAAAAAAAATTAGGTTGCGAAAGATTGTAAGTAATTATGATGTGTGGGCACGGTTACACACCATTATCTTAACCATTAAGCGTTTTTCAAATGAAGCCAAAATACGAAAACAAATATACTACGGAGATCAACGTGGTAAAATGAATCCAACGATTTACTAAAATTTGAATTACGACATTCGTAACAAAATTTCATTTGTCGTCACTGTCATCGCTTCGAATTTGAACAACAATGACAATTTCTGATAAACGTAGCTACAAAGGTCGGAATTTGACGGAACGAACTTTGACGTTTTAATTAGAAAATTTTCTAGATCATTTCTATATAAAAATATTTAAACTTCAAAATTTGATAATTCGTACTGAAAAATATGTTGACCAAGTTTCGAAAAAAAATTGATGTAAAATAAATTTTGTTGGCCTCATTTCAATAGGCGCATTTCAAATATCTAGTTTTCGTTGTCAGATTTTATTGTTAAAAATAAATTTTATTTCAAAATCTTCATTAAAATTCTTATTTAAATTGTTGAAAAGGTTCAGATCGTTACAATCTTCCCCACTCGAAACTTTTCATTCTCGAAAAGAGTGGAGTAAGAGAACAAATGATAAATAGAAAGATAGAAAATTCTTTTATATCAAAAGACTTCTATAACAAAATACTTTAACGTTTGAAAATTTTCTTTGTTAAAAATCCTTTTATAACAAAATACTAAAATGTTTGAAAAATTTATTTGTTAAAAATTCTTTTATAACAAAATACTTTTATATCAAAGAAAATTTTCCTTTCGAAAATACTTTTATAACTCTATGTTTCAACAAGTTTACCCTCGTTCTTATAGAATCTAGTGATATGTTGATCATACGTAACACTAGAAATCTGTAAGTATTTAGCAAACCTATTTTAACACCTAGTGAAAATACTTGGAAACCTTTAAAATGGATATGGAAAGTACAATCCAATCATCGAAACGAAACGAACGAGATCGTCATGGAACGTACTTCCTAAGGTCGTTCTCTCGCTAAGTCGAGAGGACAGAGCGACATGGGCCTCAGGCGACTTTAGGCAGTCATTGCCCCACGTCTTATGCCATGATGTCCGAAACAATCATAGATCACATATATACAATGGTTTCGTGTAACACCCGTACCTATGAGCAATCACTGCTCTACGAATTACGCTATGCAAAACACTCGCATGGATCGTAGTCTAATTAATGGTAACGCTGGCGGTTACGTCGATATCACCCATAGACTCAAGGCAATCATCTGCCCCCTCGAATTACTCCATGTGGACCGCAAATACACAACGATTTTGCCTAGTTCCCCCAGAAAACATCCGTACCTCAAGGCAATCACTCTACCTAGGCGGATTACGCCAAAAACAACCATAGATTGTATTTACACAATGGTTTTTCCTGGGTCTCCTAGGTAACATCCGTAACCGTAAGCCTTCACAGCCCTACGAATTTTGCCATGCAGCCGAGTCAAAGTAAACTCATGAGTATTATGTCCGAACAACCTATATCGATTAGGACTCCTTTTTGGATCCGCCCAAGTCCATCTGGGATCAAATCAAAGAATCAATAGAATGTATCCACAATGTGGCCACAAAGTAGATAGTCAACATAAGGTACTTCCCATATCTTCAATCTCAAAATGTATATCATACCACACATAATACTTTATCAAATCATTAATTTCGAATATATCATTCTTATATAATTCCGTTACATATAAGATCATCGCTTTTCAAGTCGAGTACCTTTCAAAATCAATGGTTTTCGAATTAACTTCATGCTTATACAATTCATTTTGTATAATTTCGAAAACTTCCGAATCATTTTTTTCAAAGGTTCTCGAAATCAGTCAATTTCCAATATAAGTCTAATTTTAGCTTCAATTTCACCTATGATTTCAACAATCATTTTTCAAATTGAACTTTATTCAATATTCCTATATTTGAAAATTCCAATCATCATTTTTCAAAATTTACTTCCGTTTCATATTTACATAAAGTCATATCTATATAAAATCAACTTCTTTTCTAAAATCACTTTGTAAGTGACTGAGTTTTAAAACCACAATTTCTTTTTAAAATTCAAATACTTTGCAAAAATCCTTTATACATAAATGACCTTATAAATTTTTATTTTTATTTTTATTATTACTATTATAATTATTTTTTTCTTTTTTTTTCTTTTTCTTTTTCTTCAGTTCATAAATACTTCTCAAACAATTTCATTATAAAAACTTTTCAAAACTAGATTTTATATTTGTACATAATTAAAATTTGCCTTCGAAATCATTTTGCAAACAAATAAAGATTTATAAGTATTTATGAAGTCCAAAGTATTTCTTAAAACTCAACTTTATTTAAAGTATTTCGAAACCAATTTCCTCTTTGTATAATACAAAATAATCTTACTTATTTCACTTATCAAAATATTTAACATTTTAAAACTTATCTAACTTCTATTTACTTTTATTTTAAAATTTTCAAAGCTAAACTTCCATATAACTTTCCAAAATACTTTTATACTTTTTGAAAATGCATAGCTTTAAAAGTTGATTCTCAATTTGGAAGTGTTCGACTATTCAAAATAGTCGAAAAAAGGTCAAATTCCAATTAGAAACTAAAAATCAGTAATCAATCATCTTAACAAGATGCATAATCAGTCCATCAATCAATCCCAATGCATAAGGTACAAGTGTTCATAGTTACATTCAATTCGAAAACTCGAGAATTGAACATCAGGTTCATTTCAAATAGATATATATGTATATCTTTCGAATATCAAATCATACTTCAGGGATTTGAATCAAAATCAGTTTCATTAAATCAATCTTGTAGCAAAGCTAATAAAGTGACCTATCTCCTACTTTTGAAACTCGAAAATGGATGTCGATGATGCGGCCGTCCGCATTGAAATTATTCTCTAGCAATAGAAGCGATTTCTAGATTTTTATTTTCTTTGAAATCATTTTGAAAATCATTTTGAAAACATTTCTTTTTTGAAAAAATACTTTTCAAATGGTATAATATACTTTTCAAAATATGAAATCAATTTCAAGAATCCAGAATTCAAATTGTCAAATTTTCAGTTTGGATTTCTTCTCAATCCTAAATCATATTAATATAAATCATTTCTCATATATAATTATTTCACAATTGTATATGTTTGCTTAAGTTGAATATACAACTTTTAATCAACTAAATTTTCCATATTTTTACCAATATTTTACTAGCAATTGGTATTTATTCAACAAATTTATTATAGATATGTTGTTTACAATATTTTCCTAAGTGATTTCAAAACATACTAAGCTTCATCCCTTTTCAATTTCTTCTTCCCTTATGGATAATCTCAAGCTTCTTATCATATGAAAAAGCATTAAAAGCTTAATTATACATATCATTAGTTCCGATGCATCGACGACCCCTAGAACTTGGCTACAATAGGATTTCATTTTATATACAATAGATATTACTATGGCTACCACACGTATTTCTACTAGTCCTCACTTTTGCAAGAAAAATGCTTCGGTATTTATCCTTCCGGGTAGTGTTTCAACAGATCCGGTGCACTCTACATCAACGTGGCCCCAACTATTGCATTTCTTACAAAATTACACCGTACTTCCATCTGCCCTTATGAACCTAGGGTATGCAGCTCGGTCTGGGCGCAATAGAGCTTGTCTTCCACGTTGTCTCTCAGAATAATTTCTGGCTATGTGTCCATTCTGCCATCAGTGGAAGCAAATGGTTGATAGTCGACTAAAATTGTGAGTGCGGGTTTCTTTTTCTTCACCTTCTGGCAATGACTTGGAAAATGTCCCTTCTTACAACATTTAAAACAGAAAATCTCAGATCGATAACACTTGCCTTCCTTTTTCATTCCCTTATCTCTCTTCCCACACATGGCTGCGTACTGTCCCTTTTTCTGACACCTATAACAAATGCCATAAGGTCCTGGTTCTGCCCTGTCCCTATACAACCTCTCTCCTTCCTCTATTGCTTCTTCCGGTTTCTTACGGGCAAGTGCTCTTCATGCTCGACATGCTGCTTTCTGCTCTTCTGATTTTTCCATTCTACAAGTGGATAAGGTATTATAATAGGATATTCCTTAAAATCTGATGGTTCCTAATTTTAACTGGTCAGGCTTATAATATACTAAACTCTTCTATAATTTCTTTTTTTCTTTAATCCAAGAGTTTTAAGTTATAATAAGCTTACAAAATGCTAATGTGTGTGTGTGTGTGTATATATATTACAAATACGTTCTCTTGACACTTAACTCTTTCTAGGGTACTACTGACGCTGCCTCTAATGAGCTAATCCTAACAAAGGTATGGTTCTCTCTTAACCTCTAGCTTTGATACCAAGTGTGACGAACCATCGTTTTGAACAGTTCAAGTCGATAATAAACCACACATGTCTAACTCAGACTGTTTAAAAGATAGATTATCAATGAGTTTATTTTTAAAGAGATAGAAGAAAAGAAAAAACGATAACAGAATCTCACATTGGAACGACAAAATATAATGATAACATAATTACAAAGCTGTTTATCAATACACATTTGATTCCATTTCAGTGTTATCAGAGTTGTACATTAAACTGAACATACCAATATAATGTAGCGGCGTAATATTAGTAAGTACGGTCTTCCAATCTCCGTCTTCGTGTTCAAGTAACTAATGTCTTTAAGAACTAAAACTACTCGGGCTGACCGGAGCGTAATGAAAAGATAATACACTCGAGTCAGGACTATGTATTTTTATGTAAGAAATTCGAATCAAACAATATAGATATAATAATTTAAAAGACTAGACAAGTTGCATCGAATTGGTATGAGCAATCAAAGTTTGAATTCAATTTTCATATTTTGATTTACGGATTCATATTAAACTTATTAGTTATATACTTATTTTCGAAAATAATTTCTTTGACCAAATTTTCGATTTCATTTCACAAAACCATTTTATTTAAAAGATAAAATATCTTTTATTTTATTTTTCAAAATTCCATTCGTAAACAACTTCTTTCCATAACATTTCAAAATATTTTTTTATGAAAATCCAATCCATTCAAGTCAAATTATTATAACTAATTGTAATAATTAAATGAACTCATAATATTACTAAATACCTTGTAGTTAAATTGTGAAATAAATTAGAAGATGTTAGCTTAAATTTTTTTTACCTCCAGCCCAGCTCATGCTAATGAATAGGGTAATTTACTCATAAACTAGCCGAGCGCAATCCAAACAACCAAATAGTAAAGCAACAACAATGATAAATAGCAACGTATTTTTTTATTAAAAAATTAACAATCAATATCAAATAGATCAGTTCTTAAATAATAACAAATCTACGCAGTTTATAATAGCAGAAAAGGATTTGGTCTGCTAATAAAAAGGTCAATATTTTATATTTCTCTAAATGAGTCAATAAACTTCACTGGTGTGTTCTATTCGTTTATATAAATCTAGTGTCGAAAACCGCAGGTTAAACGGACTCCGTGTGGAAGAATTATACATTTTTATAGTGTAATCAATTTTAACTTATTAAATTAATTAAACTAAACTAATTTATATCTTAACTAATTATACCCTATCCAGCCAAACACTAAAGCAAGGCCCAACACAAACTTATCAAAATTAAACATGAAACTCAAAAGCTGCTGAGTTATTGAAATTAGTTAAATAATTTTAACTTAACGATATACACTATCCTAACTTTTTTAAGTAAACTAAATTATAAATCGTCCTACCATAAACATTTCCAAGCCTAAGGCCCACTTACCCTTCATAATTCCAACCTGCATGGGCTCAACACCTACAGGCTTCTCTGTATTCATTGTCTAAATTTAGCAACACTACAAGGAGAAACAGAATTTCCGACGGCCAGAAACCGTCGGCGGCCGTCGGAAGCCGTCGGCCGGCGTCGGAAAAAGCCGTCGGAAAAGACTGCATCGGGGAGCAGTACTTCCGACGGCTTCCGATGGATGGCGCCGTATATTATTCCGACTTACTTCGACGGATTCCGACGGGCGCCGGAATCCGTCGCAAATACTGAGTTATAGACCGACTCAATGCGCCGGAAGCCGTCGGAAAATTTGCCCGATAAGCCGTCGGAAGCCGTCGGAAATCTGCAATTTTTTTTAATTGCTGCAATCATAGCCTTCCAACCACATTTCTCTTCCAAATACTCTGATATCAATATTTCACAACCCAATATACAATAATCCAATCAAAGATCCAAACATAAACTATAACATATTTAACAAACGCACAAATAAATAAAAATACAATCAAAATAAGATAAAAAACATACATATCCATTCTAACATTAACAATAACTGTTCCACCATATTGTTAATACATAAATTTATCAATATTCTCATGCATATGTCCTAATAAAACTAGAAAACCAAGTGTATCATACATAATTATACAAATCAATAATTACCCGCACCGTCTATCAAATCATTCTACACAAACAAAACATACCTGAACGACGAACAAGCAAGCAATGAGTCAATCTCCTCCAGATCCAGAGCCAGTCGAGGAAGGAAAGCGGCCACCAAACTGCTGCATGTACTCTAACAAGTATGCGGTCTGCAAGGCCTGTTGGCGGTTCTGCTCTTCCAATTGGGACACTCTAGTCCGCAATTCTTCTATACTTGCTAAATCGCTCTGTGGTCTGCTCCGCCGTCCCCTACTATGACTACTGGACTGCAATAATTGAAAATAAATAAAATCCAAGTTTATTGTTTTGAAAAGGTAAACATATCATATTTTAAGTATTTTAATAAAAAGTAAATTATTTACCGCTAAATTGTCAAATCCGTATCGTCGACCATGCTCAGTTGGAGTCATAACGGACTCAAAAATAACGTCCTCCTCATCGGTCGTCAGTTGTTCTCGACCTGTATCAGCAAGGAGTTTCTGCCGCTGCTCCATAAACATCTCCTGCATTAACAAATTAATAATATCATATCTTATTTCATCACAATTTAACAATTAAAACAATTACTAATAGTGAATAAAATGAAATATGCTTACATGGCTTTTGCTGGATTTATCGTCCTGCCATGTGTACGAAACAGTCCCGTCTGGATTAACATGCTCGACAGCATGCGTACGGGTGAACACGTCCATATAGCTGACAGGACCCTGTGCCTCGGCTTCCTGAATTTGATTGTTACATACAATTATTATACATTTAGAATCATATAGCATAAACTATTTACATTTATTATTTAGTAAATTTACCAACTCCTGCCGATACTGCTGAAACGACTTCGATCCTCCGCGATGAGTGACGGGATTCTTATTTCTATTTGCAGAATTTCTATCCGACTCTGCCTGTACATTCAAAATTTGATACATTATTTTTCAATCACGTCAAATTAATAATTCAAAAAAAAATAGTATACTTGCCTTCGCCTCGTCCGTCTCCCAGTAGCTCAACCAAGCTTGCCATACGCTCTCTCCCATCCACTTTGGTTTCTTACCAGATTTCTTAATCTCAGATATCGTGTCCCTGTAGTTCTTGCGCATCTTCCTCATCCAGTATGCTCGTGCCAACATCATATAGTCTGTCTGGATGTCTATCTCAGCCTGTGTGAAAAAAAGATTACACTTTAAACGATAAACAATAGAAAAACGACAAAAACTAATTAAAAATGGAAAACAAAAAAATTATACATACTAGAACATCCTGCCATATGCACTCTATGATGTGAGGAGGGATGGAATCCCACTTCGGCCAGCACGCACTCATCCTACTGCGATATGCTGCTCTAGAGACGTCCAGCACAACCTTAGAGGGAAGTAGGTCGAACCCCCTGTTTTTAAGTACGATATAGATAAGTACATACGTATATCATAGAAAAAATAAGATGCTGAATAAAATTTAATTCTAATTACCCTTCTGCTCTAGGGACCAAAGATACAACATCACGCTGTGGCTCTTGCGATGGGCCACTGCCATCGCCTCCTGAAGATCGGGAAGAGCTCCTACCTCTATACGACATACTGATAAACCTGTGACATATACACATCATTATATAAGAGTATAAAAACATGATAATGAAATATATTTCATATGAAAATGACATCAACGGTACAAATTGCAGCTTAATTAATGACTGAAATGGAAATAGAATGGAAGTGTGTTATACCTGATTCATAATACATCAAGAATTCAACATGCAATAGTAAACGGATTTGGTTTCATAGTTACATCAATTTAATAATACATCAAGAATTCAACATGCAAACAATAGTAAATGGATTTGGTTTCATAGTTACATCAATTTCATAATACAACAACAATTTAACACGGTAACATCAATTGCAAAAAAAAGATTCAGATTTGTATCAGATCATCGTCTTCTGATTCAGATTCGGTCTCGTTTTCGATGATATTTTCCTCTGCACTGTCAAACGTTTCTACCAAAACATTTGATTCATCGATCAAGGGACCAAAATCTGTATGATCGTCTGTGATTATTATTTCGTTATTTTGCTCAAGATCTGCCTGATAAGCTTGTTCGTCGGGAATATTCTTCCCATCGAATGTGAATCTGACCTTTGTTTTAAAAACTGCAGACCAATCTGCTTTATCTCTTTTTAGAGACGGATAAGGAGCGTAATAAACTTGCAATGCTTGTTTGGCTAGTACAAAAGGATCATACTTGTGATAGTGCGATGTATGCTTTATTTCAATAAGATTATAATCCTTGTGCACATTAATTCCAGAACCTGAAACATTGCTAAACCAATTGCATCTAAATAGAAACACCTCCTCCGCGGGTCGTGAGAAATATGTCAGTTGCAAAATTTGTGTCAGAACGCTATAAAAATCATTTAAATGATTTTCTGGATCGTCACTGCCTTTAACAAATACACCAGTATTATTTGTTAATTTTTCTGCACCATATTCTTTGGTGTTAAATTTATATCCGTTGACGAAATATATTGGATATGTCTTGACCACTCTTTTTGATCCCATCGCAAGATGTTTCAACCCTTCGTCAACAACACAATTTCTCGGCTCATAAACGTAATTTGAAAACCAACCGGAAAATTCTTCACTGAGATCTCCGTTCGGATGTTCACGTTCATAAACACTGTTTATATAAACAAATTGTTACATTAGGTTATAAACGCGCATGCATATAAGAAAAGAATAAGACACAAATTATTATTTCAGATTACCTAACAAACGGTGCAACCTCGGCACAATTTAGAAGAATATAAGTGTGTGCTACATGAAGATCTCTATCGTCTAGCCATATTTCTACACATTTTCCAGAAGGCCGACCATGTTGTCTAAAAATAGATAACATTGCTTGAGTGGACTCTTGTTCGTCGCCTTCGTCATTACGAGGAACACTTTCAAATGAAATATTCACATGGTCACTGAAATAGTGAGAGAAAAAGAACGAAGCTTCTTCTTCGATGTAAGATTTACATATCGAACCTTCAACCCGTGGTTTTTGCCTCACTTTTTTCTTCAGGTGATTCAAATATCTACGCAACATTAATTTATATTAACTTCATCTTTCAAATGCAATTAAATTACGTTATAACATATATATTACATACCTCTCAAATGGATACATCCATCCGTATTGGACAGGACCTCGAAGTCGTGCTTCAGATGGGAGATGAACAGGTAAATGTTCCATCACATTAAAAAAACCAGGCGGAAATATTTTCTCTAATTTGCAAAGCAATATAGGAATGTCCACTTCAAGTTTACGTAAACGTTGCACTTTTAAAGTAGTCGAACAAAGTTCTTTGTAAAACATACTAAGCACCGTTACGATTTCCAAACTTTTAATGGCAGTAGTTCTTTGAACATTATGGGGAATAAATTTTCCATCATTATGTGACAGTCGTGACTTTTCATTCCGCTTAATCTACCATTTTTAAAGTCAACACATCTACGAAGATTTGATGATATCCCATCAGGAAATCTTAACCCTTCCACCCATTTTAACACAGCTTTAACTTGATTATTATCTAATTCGTAACAAGCTTTGGGTTTTTTATTGTCATTTGGTTTCATATGAAGCTCAGGACGTTTGCATAATTCTTCTATATCACGTCTTGATTTCAAATTATCCTTCGTCTTCCCTTTCACATTCAAAATTGTGTTAAAAACATTATCAAATATATTTTTCTCATTGTGCATCACATCTATGTTATGACGAAGCAGAAGATGTTTCCAATACGGCAACTCCCAAAAAATAGTTTGTTTGCACCAGTTATGAACAACTGATTTGCCTTCAATTTCTATTTGCTCGCCAATTTCATATATCTTTGGATAGTCCTTAACAAGTTCATATATGTCTTCGCTTGACCATATCGTCGGTGGTTGTCTGGTTTCTACTCTATTAGCTAAAAAGTTTTTCTTGTCTCCTCTGAAGGGATGATTTACATGGAGAAAATATCGATGACAGTCAAACCATGAAATTTTCTTACCATGAGGTAAAGAAAACGCTCGTGTTTCATCCATGCAATATGGACATGCTAGACGACCGGCAGTACTCCATCCCGAAAGCATTGCATAGGCAGGAAAATCACTTATAGTCCACAACAAAGAAGCAAACATACGAAAATTTTTCTTCTTGGACACATCGTATGTTTCTACTCCTTCGTTCCACAGTATTTTTAACTCCTCAATCAATGGTTGTAAATATACATCGATTCCTTGTGTCGGATCGTCGGGGCCAGGAACGACAACAGTAAGAAACATATATTGCGTTTTCATGCACATCCATGGAGGTAAATTATACGGTGTGACGATAATGGGCCATGATGAATATTTAGAACCAAATTGAGAAAATGGAGAAAAACCGTCCGTACATAGTCCTAATCTAACATTTCGACTCTCCGCTGCAAAATTTGGATACGTTTTATCGAAATGCTTCCATGCTTCTCCATCGGCGGATGTGTCAACGTACCCCTCTTCCTCTGTTCTCACGCTATGCCATCTCATATTAGACGCAGTTACAGAAGATGCATATAATCTTTAAAGTCTTGGAGTTATGGGTAAGTAGTGCATACGCTTGTACGGAACTTCCTTCCCCTTCATTTTTCTTGCTTTGTATCTCTCCTGGTTACAAACTTTACAATTTCTAAGATTTGCGTCTTCTTTCCAAAACAACATGCATCCTTTTAAACATGTATCTATTTTATGATACGGTAAACCAAAAGCCGACATAAGTTTTTTAACTTCGTAGTGATTTTCACACATTAGATTATCGGGCGGCATATGTCTTTTTGCAGCTTGTACAACAGCCGTAAACCCAACTTCAGTGATGTTGTATTTTGACTTCATCGCAATGTATTTTGCGATTACTGACAGCTGAGTGCCGCTTTTACAACCATCCCAAATAGGTTTCTTAGCTGCATCTAGTAAATCGTAAATTTTTTTAGCTTCAATATTTGGTTCTTCAACATTTCCATCATCGTCGTCAACTTGAACCATAGGAAACATTGATCGTGCTGCATCTTCGACCACATTTTCTATACGGGTCGTTGAAACTATTTCGTTAACGACACTTTCAGACTCTACAGAAGTATTTGCTACAACTTCTCCATGCCGATCCCAAACATAATATTCGGGTACGAAACCGTGTTGGCACAAATGAACTTTCACAATATCTGGTAACAAATACTTCAAATGTCTACACCTACTACACGAACAACGAATTTCTGGATCGGTTCCGTTATTACTTAAAGCGAATTCAACAAACACGTTTATACCATTATAAAAATCTTCTTTTATTGAGCCCCTCAGTCCTTTTCTTTGGTACATCCATCTCCTCCGATCAACAAAATAATCAATCATTTTTCCTATTTGACAAAATGAAAAGTTCAAAAATTAATATTTATTTAGAAGAATACAAATTCAAAAAAGATTATTTTCATGGTCGTATAATATTTTGAATTTAAAGAACAACTTCACAAATTTAAAAATATTTTCAAATATGGCACATTTCATTTTTTAACGTACGTAACGATTAAAAATATATATAATTTTTTTTCATTGGTCAGACATCCTACTTCCCATTACAAACACAGTAAGCATTTACATTTCGTATATTACTTCGTCTCAAACGATTCAATAAAATTTCGACAGCATTTCCCTTTTGTTCCCTGCATTGTACACAAATGCGTGTACGCAGGAAACAAAAAAGAAAAGTTAGGGCGAAATTTTGTGAACCGTTTGGGACGAAGTAGTATACAAAATGTAAATTCTTACTGTGTTCATAACTTGTCCAATACAGGGACAAATCCGACAAACATTGTACCAGATGAATATAAATGGTCGTTTTTCGAAAAAAACGACTATTTATACAACGATCATGTACAACACTCGTCAGACGGGGCCAAAAACTCTCTAAGGGACATTTGTCGGTTAACATGCGCGCATTTTATTCAAAAATACAGTTTTACTCACTGTTCACATTTACAAAAATATATATAAATTTAACACAGTTATTCGACGTATTACGCATCAAAAGGCTGGTTTAACATTTTTGTCTTTTTTTTAATACACACAATTATAATTTAGCGTAATGTATTTTTTTGTTTCATAAGTAAATACGTGCACAATATAATACTCCTAGTTCATTCAATCATTTTATCGTATGCCAAATAACGTATACAATCGTCGAATCAGGGCATACACAACAATTTACATATACATGAACAACCACAAAATATACGTGTTTTTCACAATTTCACGATAAAAGATGAAATATGTATTCCATGTGATGCTATAAACCATTATTACGCTAATGCAAACAATTGCAATCGCTAATTCGCCCTAATTTATCAATTTATGCAAATCTAAAATTAGGGTAAAAACTGAAATTTTCAGAAAAATAAGAGATTATACCTGAGATTGAGAGCAAGAGGTGTTGAATCAGCGGCGTGGAAGGAGAAAAAATCACGAAATTGGCGAATGGAGGTGGAAAATGTGGATTTGGGGGTTTTTGGTGAGATGGGGGAAAGCTGGAAAATGAGGAAGAAAGGCTCGGCCGGCTGCAGGTGTTCGCGAATTTCCGAAGGCTTCCGACGGCCGCCGACGGCCCGTCGGAAGCCGTCGGAAATTAGCCGACGGAAGCCGTCGCCCCCTCCCGTCGCTATTTCGCTTTTTTCTAGTAGTGCAAGTAATTAAGTTTTAATATAACTAACTAAATTAACCAATGCACTTAAGCTAATTTAAATAAAAAAAATTAGTACTTAATAAACTCTCACCCAACCTAGCATGCACGACACAATCAAACACATGCACGCACCATCACCTTTTACTTCTACCTGCATATATATTCACGTACATGCATTCCAGCTCCATGACCAAAACTCCCAGCCCCCATATCTCTCTCTTCGCTTCTCTAAATCTTGCGCCATCTTCACCAATGAAGTCATCGTCGAGAGATGCATCACCCGGTACTTCTAACTCCAACCATGGCTACTAACCACCGACCGTTGTGACATCCACAACCCATTATGTCGAGTAGGTCTGAAGCTATCTCTAATGAGTTAATCCTAACAAAGCTATGGTTCTCTCTTAACCTTCAGTTTTGATACCAAGTGTGACGACCCACATTTTTGAACAGTTCAAGTCGACAACAAACCACACAGATCCAATTCATACTGTTTAAAAGATAGATTATCAACGAGTTTATTTTTAAAGAGATAGAAGAAAATAAGAAATAATAACAGAATCTCACATTGGAATGACAAAATATAATAATAACATAATTACAAAGTTGTTTATCAATATACATTTGATTCCTTTTCATTGTTATCAGAGTTGTACATTAAACTGAACATACCAATATAATGCAGCGAGGTAATAGTAGTAAGTACGGTCTTCCAATCTTCGTCTTCTTCTTCAGGTAACTGATGTCTTTAAGAACTGAAACAACTCGGGCTGACCTGAGCGTCACTACAACAAAAATACTCTATTACAACGCCCTTTTTACAACGGGCATTGGATGCCCGTTGTAATAGAAGACTGTTACAATGGTCCATTCAGACCCGTTGTAATAAATGCCCCATACAACGCTCTTTTTACAACGGGCGATTATAGCCCGTTGTAATAGAATGCTATTACAACGGTCCTTTTAAGCCCGTTGTAATACATTTCAGTTTTACAACGTTCACAATATGGCCGTTGTAATAGATATAATTTTACAACGGTAAATGTCCGTTGTTACTGTTGTTATTTTGGTTCGCAGCCACTTTTTCTCCCTTTTCTTCCAAAATTTTCATTTCCCGCTTTCCCCTTTTTATTAACCCTAAATTTCAATTTCTGTGGCATTTTTCTCCCCACAACTTCACCGCCTCATCGAGTTCCTCCTCTCGTCTTCTTAAATCTCCTTTTTCTTGTTCTATTAAAATATTCACTACTCCACTTAAGTGAATTCGTGTTCTCCTTCAAAAAAATATCGTCTCCTTAATAATTGAGCCGCCCGAATCAATAATACAGTAGCCGGAAAACACTACTGCCACCGCCTTCTGTAGTGCTCAGATGTCTCATGGAAGCCGCGTCGATTAAGGGTTGTTGAAGTCAATGGGACTGTTGCGTGAAATTGGAGGCGATTGCAGAAATTGGAGGTTGCGATTTCAAGGATGTATGGACTGTTGTGAAGCGTGGATGGGATGCCCAAGTTCTTGGTGAAGCACCATACAAGTTCCGCTCTGCTTTGGAGGCTGTGAAAGAGCTAAGGAAAGATCCAAAAAACAGTGATCAATATTTGCCTCCTGTTGTCATTGTCGATGAGACTGGAAAAGCTGTGGGACCTATTGTTGATGGTGATGCTGTTGTAACTATCAATTTCCATGTAGATCGAATGGTTATGCTTGCCAAAGCACTTGAATATGAAGATTTTAACATGTTTGACAGGGTCAGAGTACCAAAGATCCAATATGCTGGTATGCTTTAATATGATGGTGAATTGAAGCTTCCATCTAAGTATCTTGTTACTCCTTTTGAGATTGAGAGAACATCTGGTGAATACTTGGTTAAAAATGGTGTGCGAACTTTTGCTTGCAGGTAGTGTTTCTATTAACATAGTTTTGCTCTAGACTTCTTAGGTTATATTTTTATTGATGATTTTTTGCAACATCTTGATTTGAACGATTGTGGTATTCCAACAAGAGACTTTCAGGACATGTCCATCACTCACATAGTACTCCTTATTTTGCGTAGAAATGTGTTCGACTATAGTTTAAATTCTTTAGTAGTTTAACGCATGTTTTATTCATTTTAGTGACGGTATGCTCTCCATTGGCCATTTCCCTTGCAACTCCATTCTTGTTTATTATTGTTTAAGCTTTCAGTTGTAATGTAATTTCACTACATATTTCTCAGTTTGACTCTCAATTATTCGATGCCCATTGAGGTTTCCTATTTGAGTTTTTAACTGCTGAATAGACTCTTCGTTACTATAGTAGTAAAAAATGATCAAGTATAAGATTAGCGATTGCAACTTTAAAATGTGAACTCTTAGAACCGTCAGATTTGTTCCCATCCTACGTTTGATGATTAAGAAAATTTTAGAATCGAAAAGAGCATAAAAAACATAGAACTTACCCCTAGATGTTTACTAAATTTAACAGTTGGACTTTTACGAATTTGATTTTTTTTGATTGATTGATATATAACAACTGATGTGTAGTGCTCACAGTGAATTCATGTTGTGTTATCAGTGAGACCGTCAAATTTGGTCATGTTACATTTTTATGGAATGGAAACCGTTCAGGATATTTTGATGAAAGCATGGAAGAGTACGTTGAAATTCCAAGTGACAGTGGGATCACATTCAATGTTAAACCCAAGATGAAGGCTTTAGAAATTGCTGAGAAGGCTAGAGATGCTATTCTCAGCAGGAAATTTGACCAGGTATAGCTATAATGGAAAAATTTTGGGTTGAAGATTTAACATCTTAAGTTTTGCTAATAAATAATGTGTTTTCTAGGTTCTTGTCAATCTTCCCAATTCAGATATGGTGGGGCATACTGGTGATATAGAAGCTACTGTTGTGGCTTACAAGGTTGTTTATGAAGCTGTTAAGGTAATATTTTATGAATTCAGTACAATCCTTCTGTGGTCTGAAAAAATAATATGCTGGCACAGATGATTATCGATGCTATAGAGCAAGTTGGTGGGATCTATGTTGTAACTGCAAATCATGGAAATGCTGAAGACATGGTAAAGAGAACCAAAGCAGGGAAACCACCAAAGAAGGGAACATTCAGATCCTCACTTCCCACACTCTTTGACCGGTAAGTACTTTACTTAAATTCTAGTCAAGAAAATGTTAGTCTGACCATCATATCAATTCATACGCTTTCATGGTATTTTTGTGTGTGTGTACTCTTTAATGGTTTTTTTGCGTGTGTGTGTGTTTTTTTCTTAAACTGGATTGTATCTTTTACAGCCTTATTACAAAAATTTTATTCTGTATGTTTATTATACTAAATACTAAATAGGTCTATTTTACGCTCATAGTAATTAGCGCCGGTGTACTTCATCTAAGTTATACCCACCATTCTCATAGATAGGTTTTACAGTTTCGTCGGCTACAACCCTTTTTGACTTTCTCATACCAACTAATATACTACATGCCATTGGGTTACTGCAACCTTTTTCAATTTTCCTCTTACCAATTAGTATAGTACATGCTATTTGGTTATTGAACTAGTATTTGGAAGGAAGTAGGGAAATTCTTTATTCTCTTATACTATGCATAAAGATAATTAATATAGAACAATAGTGCTAAATTATATGTAGCTATAGCAGTGCGGCTTTTTATTTGCTTTTGCTTCCTTCAAACCCGATGGAGTTGGAAACTTATAATGGATGAACCATAGCAATGAAAAATAATTATTAGATCTTCATCTTAGTTAAGACCTATCTTAATACAAATAAGTGATTAACAGATTGTACAAAGTGATATACTGCCTGTCAGTACAAACTGTAGTGGCATCGCTTAAATGCATATGAATATGTTTACTTTTGGCATTTGGGAAAATCAGTTACCCTTATTTTGCTAGTGTATATGTAGAGATGTAACAGTAGAATATGAAAAGATGGAAAGGGTATCTATCTATGTATGACAGTTGAAATGTTGGATATAGATTATTTAGGTTGAGAATTTTTGTTAATGTCCTAATGATCATTTTATCGCTTTTTGAAGGTTCCAATTGCTATTGGAGGTCCAGGACTTGCACCAGGAGTTAGATTCCGTAGTGATGTGCCAGATGGTGGACTAGCCAATGTTGTTGCAACTGTGATGAATCTTCATGGGCTTGAAGCACCCAATGATTATGAAACTACCCTCATTGAAGTCACTGATAATTGATTGTCTTTGTATTTTTAGTTTGATAACCACACTCCATCCCATAGAAGTTTTGTTTTTATTTTACTATAAATAATGTTTTAGGAGATGGGAAATTTGGTGGCAGTAGATAGTTAGGTGGGAATGGAATGGCAGCAGAGTGGTGATAGATGAAGAAGAAGTGGTTTTGGGGTGAAGGAGGACAGTGAGGATGGAGGTTGATTGATGATGTAGAGGATGGTTGTGTTTGTGTATTTTTTTGGTGAACGGGGTGATTGTAATGAATTGTGGTATTGAAGTGTTGTTGTAGTGTGATGAAATGAGCAGTTGTTTGGTCCGTGAGTGTGAGGCAGTTAGTGAATCAATGAAGTGGTGAGGGGTGAAGTTGTGAAGTTTTTGCTGTAGCTTGAAGATTGTCTCAGGTATGAAGCAGTGGTTACAAGTGTGATGGTGGTTTGTTTGATGAAGAGGGAAGGTAGTTTTCACAAAGCAGTTATGTAAGGGGATGTTGAAGTGATATGTTGAAGTTGTTTAGTGGTTGAAACAAGAAGTGTATGGGGTTAGAACAGCAGCTAGGTGATATTGTTGTGGTTGTTGATCTGGGAGTTGCAGTGGCTAGTGAAGTAGCAGGGTGTGATACTTGAGAATTTTAGAATATAAAAAGACTTCATCTCTGTGGTATAGTATGATTGTACTTAGAACATGATATTTGTAGCGGACTGTTAGGTGTTAATGCTTTATGTATTTGTCATGTAAACTTATCTAACTTTTTGGAGTGTCAGAATTCCATGGCTCTAGATTTTAGTCTTTTCGTATGTGATTTTAATTATTTTACGACAATATTTAGTATTAGTATGGATGTATTGCATGGATGCTATTGTATTTTTTTTTAAAATTTGCATTTATTTTGCAACGGGCAATGTGCGTTGTTATATGGGCTTTTTACAACGGTCACTGCACGTTGTTATATAAGATTTTTACAACGGTCAACACACGTTGTTAAATATGTATTTTACAACGGTCAATACATGTTGTGAAATAGGCCATGCAATTAGTGTGGTTAGTCTATTGCAACGGGTTATGGCCGTTGTAAAAAGGTATACTGCAACGGTTTTTACAACGTGCTTTTCCCGTTGTAAAATGTGGTGGATCTACTACAACGAGGCCTATTACAACGGGCACATGCCCGTTGCGAAAACCATATTACAACGGGCATTGCCCGTTGTAAAAAGACTGTTTTATTGTAGTGCGTAATGAAAAGACAATACACTCGAGTCAGGACTATATATTTTTATATAAGAAATTCAAATCAAACAATATAGATACAATAATTTAAGAGACTATACAAGCTGCACCAACTTCGTATGAGCAATCAAAGTTTGAATTCGATTTTCATTTTTCGATTTACGAATTCATATTAAACTTATTAGTAATATACTCATTTTCGGAAATAATTTCTTCGACCAAATATATTCTCGATTTCATTTCACAGAACCATTTTATGTAAAAGATAAAATATCTTTTATTTTATTTTCCAAAATTCCGTTCGTAAACAACTTCTTTCCGTAACATTTCAAAATATATTGTTTATGAAAATCCAATTTCAAAACAATTCCATTCAAGTCAAATTGTTATAACTAATTATAATAATTAAATGAACTCATAATATTACTAAATACCTTGTAGTTAAATTGTGAAATAAATTACAAGATGTTAGCTTAATTTTTTTTACCTCCTTCCCATGCTAATTAAAAGGGTAATTTACTCATAGACTAGCAGAGCAATCCAAACAACAAAATAATCAATCAACAAAAATGATAAATAATAACGTATCTTTTTATTAAAAAATTAATAATCAATATCAAATAATAACAAATCTACACAGTTTATAATAGCAGAATGAGGATTTGTTCTGCTAATAAAAGGTCAATATTTTATATTTATCTAAATGG
The DNA here is from genome assembly GCA_030765085.1 of Allium cepa. NCBI lineage: Eukaryota > Viridiplantae > Streptophyta > Magnoliopsida > Asparagales > Amaryllidaceae > Allium > Allium cepa. The sequence continues at coordinate 603,629,531 of CM060932.1, read as the reverse complement.
GTCAATAAACTTCACTGGTGTGTTCTACTCGTTTATACAAATCTAGTGTCGAAGACTGCGAGTGAAATAGAGTCTGTGTGGAAGAATTGTAAATTTTTATAGCGCAACCAATTTTAACTTATTAAATTAATCAAACTAAACTAATTTATGTCTTAACTAATATATATATCCTATCCAACCAAACACTAAAGTAAGGCCCAACACAAACTTATCAAAATTAAACATGAAACTCAAAAGCCGCTGAGTTATTGAAATTAGTTAAAATAATTTTAACTTAACGTTATATACTATCCTAATTTTTTAAGTAAACTAAATTATAAATCTTCCTACCACAAACATTTCCAAGCCCAAGGCCCACTTACCCTTCATAATTCCAACCTGCATATGCTCAACACCTACAGGCTTCTCTGTTTTCATTTTCTAAATTTAGCAATTAATTAAGTTTTAATATAACTAGGTAAATTAACCAATGCACTAAAACTAATTTAAATAAACTAAATTAGTACTTAATAAACTCTCACCCCTAACATGCACGGCCCAATCAAACACATGCACACACCATCACCTTTTCCTTCTACCTGCATATATATTCACGTCCATGCATTCAATCTCCATGACCAAAACTCTCGGCCTCCATATCACTCTCTTTGCTTTTCTAAATCTCGCGCCTTCACCATTGAAGTCATCGTCGAGAGATGCATCACCCGATACTTCTAGCTCCAACCATGGCCACTAACCACCGACCGTTGTGACCTCCACCACCCATCATGTCGAGTACGTCCTGAACGAAAAGCATAGCCCTTTTGATCCTCTACAACACCCGTGTTTACACTTTTGGCTAAAAGTGAGTGTGTAGGGAGCGTTTTGAAAAATGATTTGGAAATGGGTAATGTAAACACTACAACAAAGACAGCGTATAGCGACGGCAAAAATGCGTCGGCAGCCGTCGCTATTCGTCATCGCTATTCTATCCGTTGCCACCAGGAAAAGCAACGGCTATATAGCGACGGCTCCGTCGTTAAAAAAGCGACGGCAAGCGACGACAACGTACACGTGTCAAAGCCACGTGGCAGTTAGTTTGTTTCCCGGAAGTCCGTTACTAGCCGTTACTAGACGTCGCTTCGTAGTCGTTACGAGCCGTCGCTTTTCTGGGCAAAACCTGCAATATACACAACAGCTATTCTTCCATCAAATCTCATCCCAAACCTCAAACCTTATCTCAAACCTCAATAATATCAACAATAACACATCTCAACAATACCCACAACATCAATATTCAACAATATAACCAAAAAAACACAAAAACCAACCAAACCAACATAATATACAAAACCAAACCAAGTATCAAGGTACAAGGATCAAATCCAAATATAACCAGACCCAAACATCATCCAAAATACCAAGTATCCAAGCCCAAGTATCAAATCTAGTCTAAATATGTACATAAATACATACCCACAAGAATAGTAAAACTATGCATCATCATCCTCCTCATCATCCTCGGCGTCATCAGGTCCATCTCCCTGCTCACCAGGCATAGTGTCGTGCTCCTGATAAAATGCTGCAATGCGCTCATCTATCTGCTGTGCCAATTGGCCCTTTCGCCAATCGTTGAGCTCATCCAGCTGCCTCTGCATCTGAGCAATACGCTCCTCCTCCATCGATTTGCTATAAGCTCTTTGGAAATTAATAGCCTGTGAAATAACTGAAGTTAATACGATAGCATTTTACATGAATTTGGAATGAATTGGATAGTATATAAATAATTCTTTTGATGTGAGAATAATGTGGATCTTTTAATATGAAGTTAGTGAAATGGTTTACCTCCTGATTGCCGAAACCATAACGCCTATTTCGAGTAGGCGGTGCAATAACGGAATCCCAAATCCTGTTGGACTCCTCAATTGTAAGCTCTGCTCTTCCACTCGCCTGTGTCAATGCCGATGCCTTTGCCTCATATCGCCCCTGCAATTACAAACATAATTTTGAAACAATTGGTATACAATTTACATATATACAATTTGAATCACGAGTTAGCATATTTACCATCGCTTCTTCAGCTTTGCTTTCGGTCCAATCATAGGTCGCATTCCCCTCATCATCAACAGACTCAACTGCGTGTGTGGCTCTAAAAACCTCAGCCATTGTAGGCTCCCTTCCGTACTTTGCAAACTCAAGATATACACGAATAAGATATATTGAAAATAAGCATGAATGTTACACATGAAGATATGCATCACCATATGCTAAATATATTTTATACTTACCAATTCTCTCCTATGCTGTTGGAAAGATTTAGAGCCACCTCGATGTAAACCAGGATTCTTATTCCTATTGGCTTGGTTTCTTGCTGCTACTTCCTATTAATTTAGATACACGATTAAAATAATGCAACTAACATAATGGTAAGCATTCTCATCATAGCTTACTTTAGCTGCTTCTGACTCCCAATATGTGAGAAATCCGTTCCAGACTTCATCGCTCATCCAACCTGCCTTTTTGCCAGCCTTCTTCGCCCTTGATATTGTCTCTCTATAATTCTTCCGCATTTTTTGGTTCCAATTATTGCTAAAAACATCTAAATCATGCGGCTCCACTCGTACAACAGCCTGCATATTGAATTACATACAACATATTATTTTCAATAGAAATATATAAATTGTAATTACCATCAAGTCGGCCCATATAGCATTTTTAATATGAGCTGGAATGCTATCCCAATGCGGCCAAGCTACTGATATCCGACTCTTATATGAATTCTTCGAGACATCTAAAATAAACTGTGATGGTTCCACCTCGAACCCCCTGTAATTGTTAACATGCATAGTTTATATATTTTAAATAATATAATTGAAATAAATTTGACATTTACCCAACACTCTTCGGAATAATCTCTACAACTCGGCGTGTATCTACCTCTAAGCTACTAGGACCCGCTGTAGCTCCAGGAGACTGAGATGGAGAAGGCTGAGATGTACTCCTACGTCTTCTATTAGCCATATCTGCAACAATCATATATTATATATAAAAGCATAATGATCAAATGAGCATTACATAATCATACAATAAAACGATAACACATAAATCAGAATAATACATCGCTCAAAATAGTACATCGCTCAAAATATTACATAGCATAAGTGAATACATATCTCAGAATAGTACATTGCATAAGTGAATACATTGCTCAGAATAGTACATTGCATAAGTGAATACATAGCTCAGAATAGTACATTGCATAAGTGAATACATAGCTCAATATAACACATGACATAACTAGATACATAGCTCTTAATATAGTACATCACATAATACAACAAACGATGCCATCTGTGATCATTCTTCATCATCTTCTGATTCAGACTCGGTCTCGTACTCTATATCATTTTCTTCGTTACTAACAAAGCATCTTTTAAAACATTCGCTTCATCATTCAACGATCCTACATCGATGTCATCGGCTATTATTATTTCGGTATTTGGCTCAAGATCTGCTTGATACGCTGCTTCATCTGAAATATTATTTCCATCAAATGTAAATCTTGCCTTTGTTTTAAAAACAGCCCACCAGTCTGCTTTTTCTTTTTTTAAGGATGGATATGGAGCAAAATAAACTTGTAATGCTTGCTTAGCTAACACGAAAGGATCATAATTATAGTAATGTGACGTATGCTTTATTTCAATTAACTTATAATCCTTATGTACGTTAATTCCAGAACTGGGAACGTTGCTAAACCAGTTGCATTTGAATAAAAAAACTTTCTCTAGAGGTTGTGTATAATAAGTCAACTCTAAAATTTATGTTAAGACGCCATAAAAATCTTTTATATGCTCTTCTGGATCATCGCTTCCTTTGACAAATACACCGCTGTTATACGTTGATTTTTCAGCTCCATATTCTTTGGTGTTAAATTTAAATCCGTTGACGAAGTATATAGGATAGGTCTTGACATTTCTTCTTGGTCCGATAGCAAGGTGTCGTATTCCTTCGTCAACAACACTGTTATTCGGATCGTGAACATAGCTTGCAAACCACCCAGCAAATTGTTTACTGAAATCACCAGATGGATGTTGTGATTCGTATATGCTGCAAATAAATGTATTATATTCCCCTAATTATTAATATATAAATATACGTATAATTGAACTGTACAATCATTCGGTATTACCTGATAAATGGTGCAACTTCAACACAATTTAAAAGAATATATGTGTGTGCCACATGGTAGTCTCTATCATCTAACCATATTTCCACACATTTTCCAGCAGGTCTTCCATGTTGTATAAAAATAGATAACATTGTTTGAGAAGAATCAACAGCTTCTTCATTACGGGGAACACTTACAAACGATAAGTTCACATCGTCACTAAAGTAGTGTGAGAAAAAAAAAAGCTTCCTCTTCAAGGTACGATTTGCAAATCGAACCTTCTAATCGTGCTTTTTGTCTAATTTTTTTCTTCAAATGAGTCAAGTACCTATAACAAAAATAATTAATTTAGTATATTGGTACAAGAATATACATTTTCAACTAATCAACAAGAATATTGAGGAGTTTAAAATCACCTCTCAAATGGATACATCCATCCATATTGCACAGGACCTCGAAGGAGTGCTTCGGATGGCAGATGCACAGGCAAATGCTCCATTACATTAGAAAAACCGGGCGGAAATATTTTCTCGAGTTTGCAGAGCAATACAAGAATTTCTACTTCAAGTTTACGTAAATGATCTACCTTTAACGTGTTCGAACAAAGCTGTTTGTAAAACATACTTAATTCTGTTATAACACTCCATATTTTTGTTGGCAACAGTTCTTTGAATATCACAGGTAAGAAATATTCCATCATGATATGGCAATGATGACTTTTCATCCCACTCAATTTATTGTTTTTCAAGTCAACACATCTGCGAAGGTTAGAAGAAATCCCATCAGGACATCTTAGTCCTTCCACCCATTTGAGTACGAGTTTTACTTGCTTGTTGTCTAGCTCATAACATGCTTTGGGTTTTTTGTTATCGTCGTACAACTGAAGTTCGGGCCGCTTAAAGAAATGTAATATATCACGTCTCGAATTCGCATCGTCCTTGGTTTTCCCCTTTACATTCAAAACTGTATTAAAACGTTATCAAACACATTTTTTTCATTGTGCATGACGTCAATATTATGTCGCAGTAAGAGATTTTTCCAATAAGGTAACTCCCAAAATATACTTTGCTTGCACCAGTTATGAATGTCCGATTTACCCGGAATGTCGACCTGTTTCCCAGTTTCATGAATCTTAGGATAGTCTTTCACGATTTCATATATCTCTTCACTTGTCCAAACTTTAGGTGGTAGCATATTCTATACTCTGTTAGCTTTAAAGTTCGTTTTATCCATTCTGAATTTGTGATTAATATGTAGAAAACACCGATGACAGTCAAACCAGAAAATTTTCTTGCCGTACTTTAATGAAAATGCTCGTGATTCTTCCATACAATATGGAAAAGCTAGACGTCCAGCTGTGCTCCAACCTGAAAGCATGCCATATGCGGGAAAATCATTAATAGTCCATAATAAAGAAGCGAACATACGAAAATTTCTTTTTCTCGAAATGTCATATGTTTCAACTCCTTCATGCTATAGTGTTTTCAATTCTTCGATCAACGGTTGTAGATAAACATCAATTCCTTGAGTCGGATCATCAGGACCGGGAACGACAATCGTTAAAAACATATATGGAGTTTTCATACACATCCATGGAGGTAAGTTATAAGGAGTGACAATAATAGGCCATGATGAATATTTACTACCAAATTGAGAGAATGGCGAAAATCCATCTGTACATAAACCGAGCCTAATGTTACGGCTCTCTCGAGCAAATTCAGGGTACGTCCTATCGAAATGTTTCCATGCTTCTCCATCAGCTGGATGTATCAATGTTCCTTCTACTAGTGTTCTCATGCTGTGCCATCGCATATGACATGCTGTAACAGAAGAAGCATATAGCCATTGGAGTCTGGGAGTGATGGGTAAATAATGCATTCTTTTATAAGGGACTTCTTTTCCTTTCTTTTTCCTTGGTTTGTATCTTTCCTCGTTACATATTCTGCATTTTCTAAGATGAGCGTCGTCTTTCCAAAATAACATGCAACCTTTAACACATGTATCTATCTTCTGGTATGGCAATCCAAAAGCAGACATAAGTTTTTTAACTTTATAATGACTATCGCACATCAAATTATTGGGTGGCATGTGTCGTTTAGCAGTTTGTACAATTGCTGAAAAGGCTGCTTCTGTAAGATTGAATTTTGATTTCATCGTGATGTATTCAGCGGTTACAGATAATTCGGTTCCACTTTCACATCCATCCCACAATGGTCTCTTAGCGGAATCCAATAAATCATAAATTTTTTTAGCTTCCATAGTCGGTTCTTCACCATTTTCATTTTCAATGTCGTCTTGATCAATGGATGGAAACATTGATCGGGCTGCATCTTGCACCATATTTTCTATTGGATTTGCCGCTGTATTATCATCCTCTTCCACTACAGGATTAGGTGTATATTGAACAAACTCTCCGTGACGATCCCATAAATAATAATTTGGTACAAAACCAAATTTATACAAGTGAACTTCTACTACATCTGCCTTCCAATGCTTCAGATGTTTGCACTTAGCACACGGACAACGAATGTCTACGTTATTTCCATTATTAGATTTAACAAATCTAATAAACTCGTGTACACCGTTAACAAAATGTTCCTTCATTGATCCTTTCATACCTTTTCGGGATTCATACATCCAACAACGATCGAGAAAATAATCGAACATATCTCCTGATTTGCAAAAATTATATTAGACAATTCAAACAAACACTTCACTGAAACAAATTTGACTGGAATTTAGTAAATTTTATTAATTTAGTAACTTTATTAATTTGACAAATTAGACTGAACTTTAGTAAATTTATTAATTTGGTAAATTAGACTAACTTTATTAATTTGGTAAATTTTAAACTAACTTTAGTAAATTTTAAACAAACTTTAATAAATTAGACTGAACAAATTTATTAGTTTCAAACTAACTTTTAAATTAAATTTATTAGTAAATTTATTATTTAACGGCCGGTCATCCTACTTCCCATTACAAACACAATAACGTAATCATATTTTATAAATCATTTCAGATTAAACGATTCAACAAAATTTCGGCAGCACTTCCCTTTATTCCCTGTATCGTACACAAATGCATGCACACAGGGAAAAAAAGGAAGTGCCATCGAAATTTCGTTAACCGTTTAAACTGAAATGATTTATAAACTGCGATTACGTTATTGTGTTTGTAACTTGTCCAATACTGGGACAAATCCAACAAATATTTTTCAGATGAATACAGATGTCCGTTCTGTGTAAAAACAAACATCCATATAACGATCATATACAACAATTGCCAGACGGGGCCAAAAATTGTCTAAGGGGTTCACACAAATAAAACAAATTTTCTAATTTATATTTTAACAACTATAAATTTTTTAATAATACGTTCAATAAATATTTGTCAAGTAAATTTCACATTTTGACACGTACTTTAAAATTTGGCTAACTAAGTCAAATTTTAAATAACGAATTTTTCTAAATCAAATTAGAAGTTAGCACTTATAATAAATTGAATTATTTTTATTTTAAACTATATACGTTTAATTGGAAATTCCACAATGAGACAAAAGTGAATCATTGTAATTCTTTTAGGCTATGAGTACTTTAGCATGGCCATTGCAAGTGAGCATAAATGATATATTTGAACAAAATACACAATTATAGTGTACTTACACTTATAACTAACGCATGCTAAATAATTAAATTTTCACCTAATCGACAACCAACATTGCATAAACTTATCAATAAGCATCTTAGACATGTTATCACCATCTTAATCCAAATCACATCACCAATCATTAATTCTACAATAACCAACATCACAATAGTATGCGTTAATCATCGTTTTCAACTTCGAAATAAAATGATTTTATTCTCAAATCAACCTACAATACTACTATCACCATACATATACCACATAACTACCAATCTCAAACCCATAAACATGCCATTAACAACCAATTTATAAACCCAATTAACATGCAAATAAACCCAAATTAAACCCTAATTGAATACAAAATAGGGTTAGAACACATACCGGATCAATTTGGGAGGTAGGGAGCGAATTTTTGAGCACCGAATCGGCGGGGTGACGCGGGGGGGGAGGGGGGGGGGGGCGACAGGTAGGGTTTAGTTTTTTTTTTCGGTTTGTTGAATGGGGAAGAATGAAGCTCGGGTTGGCAGATATACAGGTCAAGCGACGGCTAGCGACGGCCGCTTTTTTTAGCCGTTGCCCCTGTCCGACGCTATTCGAGGCGTTTCCTATAGTGAAAATTGTTGCTGTTGAAATGGAGATTGTTCCTACATTATTCCATGCTATGCATGTCTTTCTTTTCTTGTGAATGTACATAAATATATGAATTAGAAATATAAAGGTGGCATAATGAATTTGCTGAGAAGAAATGGAATGTGGAAAACAAAAGAAAAGTGCAAGAAGAGAGTTGAAAAATGAAAACTGTCCACTTAATTTTGTGTTCCATGCGTGTAGGGAATATGAACAAAACTGTTCATTTTCATTCAAAAATAAAAATTGGAAATAAAAAAGCGATGCCTCCCTCATCTCTTATGGACAATAGCCTCAAATCTTACTCCCTTTCTCTTTCATGCTTGCACATATGACTTCACGGCATGCACACACATGAGAATACATGACACAAAAAATATACACATGCACATACCTCACTAACACACTTCTCCAGTCTCCTTTTCTTATTTGCAAAGTTAAGCATTAACTAACTAAAAAAAAAAAAAACAAACTAAACTATCTAAAATTAACCAAATTAATTTAAACTAAACTAATTTATAACTTAACTTATTTAACTAAATTAACTTGCATAAAAAAATGGCGTGAGTTATGCACTCACCTTCGCGGATTAGCAAAGTAGGAATGGACATAGCGACACGGACACGCAGATACGCACTATAGAAAGAATGGGATTGCTTCTTTTGTGAAATGTTGTTGCATACAGGTTTGGCGAAGTGGACTACATGCGGAGCTAAGGCGTTGTCAAGTGGGTGATGCGGCTAGGCGAGTTCGGTGGGTGACCGGGTGGTTGCGGCTGTTGTTTCGGCTCGGGTTCAGGGACGAGGTGATTTGGTCGTGGGGATGCGGCTGGGCAAGGTAGGGTGGCAGGTCGAGTGAAGGTGGCTGGGCTGGAAGGTTCAGGTGGCTCGGGTTGTGGGTTGATGAACGGGGTGTGGGGTGGTCAGCGGTGGTGACTGGGCTCGGTGAGGGCTGGGGGCCGAGGAGGCTTCGGGTAGGGAGGATGGAGGAGGCTGGTGTGGTCGGGGAAGGTGGAGCTGCTGTGTAGGGAAAGGTGATGCGGGTTGTGGTGAACTGGGAGGTGGGTTTCGGTGAAGGGTACGGCTGGGTTAGCAGCAGTGGTGCATGGGCGAGTGGAGGCCGATGGCTGAAGTGGAGGGCGAAGTGGGCACGGGGAGGACGGAGGTGATGGAGCTGGTGGTAGGGCTGTGGAGGGTGCAAGCTGCGTGCTTGGCTAAATATACCATGAAGTTCAGCGTGGCGAGACAAATCCAACAATGTGTTAAAATCCGTGTTATGACATTTGTAACAAAATTTTATCTATCGCCACTGTTACCACTTCGAATTTGAATGACAATGACAATTTCTGATAAATGAAGCTACAAAGGCTGTAACTAGACGAATGAACTTTGACGTTTTAATTAGAAAAATTTTCGTAATTTGTACTGAAAAATATGCTAACCGAGTTTCGAGCAAATTTTGACTAAAATAAATTTCGTCGGCCTCGTTTCAATGGACGCATTTCAAATATTTAGTTTTTGTTGCCATATTTTATTGTTAAAAATAAATTTTATTTCAAAATCTTTGTTAAAATTATTATTTAAATTATTAAAAAAAGGTCAGGTACTTACATCCCCATGCAACAGGCACTACGAAAATTCCAAAATCAAAATGCATTACGAATTCGGGAATACTCAATGATATATGTTATCTCACATTTCCCCAGGACGTACCTCTTTTTAAGAGAGCTTCTCACTATTTGAATCCTAAACCAGGAATGTAAGCAACCAAATGGCCATACATTAGCTCAAGGACCAAAGTGTACTATTCAAGAGGATAATATACCAACACAACAACAACACGAAATTTAAACATGTATAAACCTAGCGTAGTTACCGATACTACCACAACTATAAAAGAAAAGCAATTGTGGGTAAGCTCAATATGAGTTTGTATCCATATATACCATAGACTTTGAGTCACATCAAAAGGCAGTGGACTCTATAGATCTCATCTCGACCCTATAGTGGGCATGGATGATCTGCGGTGTTTTCTACATAGCAATCGCTATCATTCTACGAGCATACTTTATTCGAAAATTAAAATTTACATATAAGAAACTGTCAAAAAATAGCAAACAACAACAAAAAACAATCAAACAACAACAAATTATTAGGAACAAGCAACGATCAAATCATAGCAAGCAAGGATGAGCAACGACAACTAGCATACAAGTCATCAAACATATAAACAAGCAACAAAATCAACAATAATCAAAATCAACTAACAAAAAAAATCAGACAGCACAAATGGTATCAGATAGCAGTAAGTAAACAAACGCAATAGCAACCAATAACAAGCAGCAACAACCATCAACAATCAAAAACAAAACAATCATCATACAATCGACCTATAAACAATTAATCAACTCGCAACAGCAAGCATACAAAGCAAATGAAAAAATCAGAAAGAGTCTGTACCAACACGGACAATAACCAATAAATAACCAAACGTCCATGTCAAACGATAAACTCCATTGAGCCTGTTCGACATCCAAGATGAACAAAATGCCTAAGTGGTGTACTTCCTTTCATGGATACAAAAGATGAAAGACCACTACACCTCCCCTTACGAAAAGAAAAACTTATATGATATGTTGGATCATCGAGTCTCATAACTCTCGAATAAATTTTGCAATCAATGCCTTAACTTTCCTTCTCTTCCAAACAAAACTCATTCTCCGAAGGAGAAAATTCTACAAATTAAATCATCAATTAATGACAATAGATAAATGCCCACGTTTGCTCGAGTTCAAACTCATCCCAACGGCACAATGTCAATAGGGATAATATACTAAGTGCATTATGATGCTCGCCTAGGTAAGTATCATCTTGTTACACAGAAGTTTATCCGAATCTCCACAAAACTGGCTGAGAAATCCTCTCCCGAACCATCCCAAGCAACCTTTGCTATACTACACTAAAATTTACAGCAATTAAAGACCATTTAAAATGAAACGATGTCCATTCTAAACCTTTATTTTCTCCTAATATTCTTTGTTAAATAAGGGTCGGAAACCTGAATCCTCTTATGCGAACATTGATATGGTTCTTTGGTCCGACTACTGAAATTCCCGTACACCACAAGAATTGTGCTTCGGAAATCTACCAGTCAACTCAAGAATCTAATTCAAATGCTCGCTTTTAAGAATCGAGTGAAAAACTCTTTCCTAACTGGTGCAAATCACCTAGAAACTTTGTGCTCGAATTGAAGATTGGAAACCGGTATGTGAGTGGATCGATCCTTACGAAATATCCTTCAGCACATGAGATTACTTCCACCGCTTAAAGTTTACTAACTCAAAGAATAACGTTTTTAACACGAATCACTCCAGGAAAATGCCTATAAGTCATCCGCTCAGTGTTTGCTTATTACTATCCACCGAACCCTACTTGGATACAAATCCAAGCCAGACTTCATCGACCAATCCTACTCAACTAGAAAATTCATGCATCAAGTTTGAATAATAGAACTCTTGGTCGCTACACCTCAGCTTTGCAACTAAAGTTACTCATACAAGGTTTATCTTTATAGATGAATTTACCTACTATGAAAGAGGTCATGTTTAGCTCATCTACCTAGCAACTACCAACAGATGGATATACCTCTCAAGTTTCAAAAATTACAAAAGTGCGTACCCCAAATATTGAGCATATTTCACTATATAAGCTCCTCCCATTTTTCCTAAGCAGTAGACCTACTAGGACCTGGTAATGCATATAAGGAATAAGTCATCATCACTTATTTGCCCTTTGAGAATGTAGGATGGTCCTTCTTTAAGTGATCAAGCCAATCACAATCGAAGCACTTACGCTACACTTTAATTGGATGACATTTCCTAGAAAAATGCCCCTACATGCCATAGAAGTGACAAACTATGCCATCTTTCTTCTTCGCATAAGCTCAATGTTCCCTTGTATTGGGTCTTTGTGCTTCGGTTTGCATTCCACTTTCTTTAGCTCTAAAGGTACCTCGTGGGTGCTCTCATAGAGGAGAACCACCCCAATGATATTTTCTAAAGTGGTCCCTAATAGGGATAAGAATAAGCAATGAAACCTTAATTGATGTTTTAAGACCTAAGGCAAACCCACTTTCCCAGGCCAACGTAGTACCAACCATCTCAATCCCCATAAACAAAAGATTGAATTGGTCAACATACACTTTCACTGACATGCTACCCTGCACAAGATTGATGGAATGATCAAGCACATGCCCAACTCAATCTCAGAAATGAAATGAGAACCAAAGCGATGCTTGAATTCATTCTAAGCCATGAACCTGCTCATCAGCTATAAAAACACTATGTCCTACCCAACCAAAGTCTCCCCTCTCCTAATTCCAAGAAGTTATCTTCCTTATAAGAACATTCTTTAGATCCATATCATTTGAAGCCCTCTTATGCACATGTCCAAGGCTGTATCTCAACAATAGTCTAAGGACCCAAATATGGCTTCCTTCAAGGCTAAGGAAATCCTTGTATAACTTCGAAGAGTCTAAAGTTGATGGTGCTAGAAATACTGCTGCCCTAAGGGCCACACCACCTCTGACGTTAACCGCATCTGCTAGAGATGTTCACAGATGGCAGAACATCCCTTGGAGCAGCTAAATAGTATCTGAACTAATCAACTCATACTGCCTATCCACCCATGCACTCCGTCTGTTCATACCGATAGCTTGACGATGTACCTTAGTAACTAATGACAAAAATAATTCAAAGTCCAGAAGAAAAGTGGTATAGGCAATACAATATAATAGAAAATTCAAGCATGCTCTTTAAATGTATCTCCCTTAACCAATCTACTTAACGCAAACTGGTCCACTTGGTCTTAAGTGTTGAACCTAGACTCTAATACCAAGTGTAACAACTCGTCCTTTGTAATTACCAAAAATCAACGCCTTACAACATCGTCCAAAAACTTTCAAATACCACGGAAGATTGATTGTCGGGGTAAAATTAAAACAAGACACCAAACCAAAACATCGATAAGATCTCACTATGGAATGATAACATATAATATACTGAATATACATGAAAGGTACAAGGTGACAATATATAAGAGACTACACTTGTAGAAGCAACTAATAAATAAACATCGATACAAAAAGTCAAAACACATCAACTCCTAACAATACGAGTTTTAAATAAATATCTCATACAACCGATCTTATATGCAAATAATAGGTTTATCATGTACTACTAAATATCAAGTATACATATCCAAATATCGATGTCACGCCTCCAAAAATTTCTTGTTGTGCATCCTGATAGTGTATCCCCAAAAGCACCTGACTTCTAAACTACTCGATGGATTACCCGAGAGTTGTCACGACATAAACAAATAAAGATAAAGTGTAGGTCGAACTTAAATCCTGGTTTAAGGGAAACTATTTCAAAATACCAAATATTAAAACTATGTACAAATAAACAGGAGACAACTAACTCATTGCTATCCCTCTCCACAAATGTGACCTAAGGTTAATTCAGAATGCCCATAAACAAGTGTAGTAAATCCATATCAAAAATAGGGAATCTTACCATAACTTCTCTTCTCGTGTAATCAACGAGTCATCATAACTAATATAATGTGACTGATACGCAACAATATATCAGTGTAGACGCAATAAGATTCCATAATATAAGTCTACATAATGCTACATACAATGATAATATCAATCAACTAGTATAGCACAAGCACAGCATAATGATATGTCTAATAGAGAATATCTACTATCATCCTATACTGAATGAAATATATAAATGGAGTAACTACACCTTACGTGACCTTTGGATTTAGATACATTACTACCCTTAAGGGTCTATAACCGGAACTAAGCGTCCCCATGTGACCTCTTTGTTGTACAAGTGCCTCCATACAAATGTAGGCCACTCTCTAAGCAATAATGAAAACTCCAGCCATTGTAGTGCTCCCTAGAATCTATATCTATGCTACTGCTACTGCGTATGAGTACCCCTTAAGCCCTGCTACGGACTATACCGAAGGCTTGGTCTGAAACCGTAAAACATTGTACGACTAGATGCGTGGCATTGGAACCACACTACGACCCAAAACTTATAGTCTACTCCATGATTACCTTGCCATGTACTTTCTTTAACCCCAATATATCACTTGAGCACACTGGCGCTTTGAACCATAAATCCTATACAAACCATAATTCTACATGTCTTCCCGGTCTGGAACCGATCACTGCTATCACTTGTTTGTACATCTGCCATAGTTTAGAACAGACTCCTCATTGTCACATGCCCCCTCCAAGCAAACACGCTTATCGTATTTGACCGTAAATTCGGTCTCTGGTCCGATCTCATATTCGATTAGCTCTCAATCGCTATCTCAACCTCCTACATTCCAGTATGGAAATAGTCAATGCCTTGCACTCCTTGCTTCAATCGCTGCCTCGACCGCTTGCTTAAACGCCTTATCGACTATTCTCAATCACTAGTGTTTCGTTTGGCATCCACATCTAGATCCCGTGCTTCACCTTGCATCCCACTTTCTTGAGTAGCCTAAAGCCTCTTCGAATTCTTGCTAAAGCCGCACAAAGAACCTCATTTGAATGGGGGAAGAAATCCCCTAAAATACCTTCTTGTTGTAGCATTACTTCCCAGACAGGTTCCTACAGGTGGACCGGTAGAGACTACTCCTAAGCAGTAAAGCCTGAGCAGTGAGCCACCGTCTCCTCTATTGCTTTGCCCAATGAGTCGCCTTTCATTCCCAGCCCGCCTCTACCCTATCAGACTCCCTTGGGAGTTATTTTGTTGATGTTTTGATAGTGGTTCCTTCTATGCCGATTTCGACACGAAATCCACTCTTCCACGCGTAAAGTTCAATGAGAGATTATAATGATCCGACTTTACCTAATCACGCCAAAACAAACTCACTTGGCCAGCTAGCCTTATGTGATGCCCACACATGCTAGTACACTCATTCGTGCACATTCATACATGCACACAAAAACACACCACATATACTAACATACACACAAATACACTATATATACTAACATACATACAAATACACACATTCATTCAAACAACATACACAATAATTCTAACTACAATACACAAATTGTTTTGATTGTTACATATCTTCAAATATATATACACCTATACTTGCCTATACTTATACACCTACACGTATATTTTAATAGGTAATTCATTTATTACTTAATTAGGTCTTACTTTTATTTACTGATGTTGAATATGCGATTGCTATGATTTTTGTTTGATGATACTAAACATATATATATATATATATTCATTTAAATGTATTTGTTAATGTACTATTTTATTTTTCATAGATTAAATAAATATTTGCTGAATAAAATAAATAAACACAGAATTTTAATTTAAACAGAAATTTTATTCAAACAAATGTTTATTACAATTTTTGAATAGTACAAATTTCAAACTCTCACTATATACAATTTTAATTACAATACAAATTTGATTAAATTACAATTCACATTTACATTGCACCTCACTACATATCACTCATTCACTCAACTCGTACCGATCTTCAACTTCATTCCAATGTGAATCCAGCATCTGAGTAATTTGCAAAAATACACATTGACGCATTAAAATTGAAAATAAAATATTTTTGCAGTATAAAATAAAATGTGTATTTTGTAAATAATATTTGCCTCAGTTATTTGGGTTGTTCGTCATCATTTAATTTTGAATTCATCATACACGAACAGCTTGTGACATACACAGTGTATCACTGTATATGCCACAAGGCCGTGCACACCGATATATACACTTGATAAAATTACAGGGATAGGTGAGCACAGGTCAAACCCAAAACAACGGGTTCAACTCAAGTGCAATAAATATAATGTCACAATATCAGCACAAGGTCAAACCCGAGCTTCAAGCTAGATTCAACACAGGTGCAGTTCGAATATACAAGCTTAATAAAATGGTCAGGAGCAAGCCAATCAAGGTGTACACATGAACCAGAAGAATTCGATTCAAGACAGCGACTCAATCAATATGATATGAAAAGTGGAAACATGAATGTACAGACACCATTATAAACTCAAACAATGCAGAAACCATGGAACAAGATAGCAACTCAAGCCAGCATATAAAATATATACAGCAAGCTCCAGATGGTACACAAGTAAAAGGCAACAACAAGGGATGCACCAATGAAACAGGCTGCAACATATATAACAGCAGACAGTGCATATGCAGATATGATAAAGCCAGATACAATGCAATATGTACATAGAAATTTTACAAGACCAACAATGCAATTGAAATGCAAACTGTCTCGAAGAGTGATAACAGAGACTACAAAGAAATCAAAGCCAATATCAGTAACACAGCCTCAACAATGAAATAGCTATAAACAACCAACATGAAACTGAACAAGTGCTGCCTGGACATGAAGGTCTGAAACAAATGAAACCGTAGGCAACAGGCAACAAAAACTACAATGAACAAGTGGACAGAACAAGTGCTTTCAGGAATGAACACAAATGGACAGCGGGATTAATATGCCAGAGAAAAGAATATCATATTTGAACAAAGCATCAAGCAACAACAGGATGCAATCATGTACAACTACATGATGACTGGAAACATAATTCATATATGTAGCCTCGACCAAAATCAAAATGAAACAAATGCAACATGAAGGCCTGAGTGTGCAGTAACAATATACAAGACTACAAGTACAAAGCATGCACATCGAACTCACCACAATGCATCACTGTAAATTCAACATCAAATCATCAACAAGCTAAACTGCACATGAAAATGAAACCAGAGCTCAACACGTTGAAGCAACTCGAGCTCAAGACAGTACATCACATAATCAAGTTTGCAGTCGAAGACAACTGTAGGCCAAATCAAAATGACCGAAGTAAACATTACCAAAGCCAAGGCCAATTTCAATCTGAAACAACCAGGATGCAAGTTTGAACAATTTCAAATATCATGGTACAACAGTCATGGGACGGCAAGTAGAAATCAAACAAGTCAAATTCCAACATGCTATAGAAATGAAATGAATCAATATCGTCACAGCAAAGTCAAAGTCGTGATCAAAGAATATGATGAACAAGTCAGAGACGTGGTGGTCAAGAATCGAGCAAGGAAAATTCAAAGCCGTGATGAACAAGCCATCATCAAATTATACAAAATTGGCAAAGTCAGAGAAATCATCAACATCAAAACAAAATCGAATGGCTGAGATAAAGAAATTGACAAATTCAAATAAATGTATACGAACGAAAATAAAGGGTTTCTAACCCTATATAAATAAGAAACATCATCGGCAAATTCAAAATCGAGTTCAAGGAAGCAAAAACAGTAAAGCAAAAGTAACAAATTACATACCAAAGTAACTTCGAACTCGATCAAAATTGAACGAGCCGAGTGCAAAGAGAAGAAAGCATCGATTTGAAGTAGCCGAAAGCTATCGACAGAGAGAAGAGAGGAATCGAAGCTTCAGAATTCAAGCGGCGCAGTTCAGTTTTCCAAACCCTAATTTCAGAAGCAAAGAGGACCGATAGCCATTGTTAAACAACGTATTTGGGCCGAAGCTATAATACAAAAGGAAAAAGGATTTAAACCTATCACTTGTTTATTTTGTGGGCCCGGCCTAGTTTATAAAGGCTTTGGTTTATTTTAAATTAGGGTTTAGGGTTAATTTGTTTTATTGTATTTTCCTTTTAAATAAACCATGTAATTTCTAGTCGTGTGATTAGAGGACAAACTACGTGGCATAGTTTGGGAATTCGCAACTCACTGGCTGAGTTGTGGCAGGGTTTTGAGCGTAGAGTTAGGTTAGTCAGTAGCGGGCGTCGCGAGTTTATGTGTGTAAGCGTGTGACTACTTAGTTTCTAGTAGAAACCTTGGGGGCAGCACGTAGGCAGGGTTTTATTGAAGCTGGGTAATTTCCGTGTCGTTCTATTTCTGCATTTATTATTCTGATATTATCTGTGCTGCTATAATTTTGATTTATCCGTTTTGAAATAATTTTATAAGCTTCCGCAATAATTTTTATAATTAACAGTATCACCCTATTCACCCCCCCTCTAGGGTGAAATCGATCCTACAAGTGGCATCAGAGCTAGGAATAGAAGTCAGCTTTTGTTTTTTTAAAAATCAATTTTTGTTTTAAAAATTTAAAATTTTAAAATGGCTTCTTTTAATAATGCTTTTGCTGAAGGTCAGTCCATAGTTAGACCACCAATGTTCAATGGTGAATACGCCTACTGGAAAAATATAATGAATTTTTTTTTGAAAACCATTAATGCTTGGAATATTGTTGAGGCAGGTTATAGAGCACCAACTATAATTGTAGATAATCAGAAAATAGATAAACCAAAGGATCAATGGACAGAACTAGAAAATAAATTATAAAATGCTAATGTTAATGCTAAAGCTATGAATTCTATTATTTGTTCATTAGATCAATTTGAATTTAATCGTGTCTCACATTGTCTAACTACGCAGGAAATGTGGCACACACTAGAAGTGACTCACGAAGGAACATCACAAGTCAAAGAATCTCGCCTTGCCGTGCTAATCAGTGAATACGAGAATTTCACAATGGTAAAGGAATAAAATGTCAAAGAGATGTACGGACGGCTTTCCAATATTGTATACAAATCAAAAGCTCTCGGAAAATCATACACGGAATTAGAAATAGTCCGAAAAATCCTCAAAGTCCTTCCACAAAATTTTGAAGCCAAAGTGACTGCCATTCAAGAATCAAAATATTTAAAACAGATGAAAGTTGAAGAACTCATCGGATATCTCACCACTTATGAGCTAGAAATGAAATTCAAGGAAGAGCGTGAAGGAGGTGACACTCAAAAGAAATCAATAGCTCTTAAAGGAACAACAAAAAGTGATGGTGATGATGATGATGGAGCAGCAGAATTGGAGCTGATAGTAAAGAAATTCAAAAGGTGGAATTACAAATACGGAAATCTAGCTCTAAATCGAAAATTGAAAAGCAGAGTAAACAAAATACTAGACAATCCAGAAGAATAGAAGATCATCTGTCATAAGTGCAACCAACCCGGACACATCAAGCCCAATTATCCTCAAAATCGACGCGACTTTGAAAAGAAATCAAAAAGGAGAAGTTTTGCAGCCACGTGGAATACAAGTGATGAAGATAATCAAAGTACTAGCAGTGAGAGTGAGAAAGTAGATATGTGCCTTCAAAGTAATATAACTGACAACGACGATGACGAACCAAGCGAGGTGTCAAAACTCACTCACTCAGAATTACTTACATATTTCCGCGAAATAAATGGCTGTTTTGAATGACTTAGGGAGAAGTATGCCAAACTGAATCACAAAAGGATATTTT
This sequence comes from Allium cepa, assembly GCA_030765085.1. NCBI lineage: Eukaryota > Viridiplantae > Streptophyta > Magnoliopsida > Asparagales > Amaryllidaceae > Allium > Allium cepa. The sequence continues at coordinate 603,609,710 of CM060932.1, read as the reverse complement.
GATAGAGTTAAATAAACAACTTGATCAATTAGTTAAAACCTATCAAAGTAGGATCCCCAAGTGTGATAAGTGTCCATTATTTGAAGAAGAAATTAAGAAAATCAGAAATTAATATAAAATCACTTGAAAATGAAATTCTTATTTTGAAAGAGAGTGAAAATACTAGGAGAGAAAATTCTATTAAAAAGTGCACACAATTGTTAAACGAAAATGAATCTCTCAAAACAAAAGTCCAACAATTGTCAATGACTTTAGATAAATTTTCAAAAAGCGAAAAATCGTTGAATATGCTATTAGGAAAGCAAACTGTTAATACAGTTAGATAAGGACTTGGATATAATCAATCTAAAAATGTTAAAAGAAAAATTAACCAAGTCAATTCTATGTGCACAATTTGTAGAAAATATGTAACGATCCCAATTTTTAATTTAATTTGAATTGATAATTAAAATAATTTTTTGAATAAAATTGTAGGTTAATTTGAATTTTTCAAATTAAAATAGGATATTTGTTATTTGAACATTGATTTTTAAAATTTAACTATGGATTTGAAGTTCTATATTTAATACCTTATAAATAAAATAAAATAAAATAACATTCTAAAATTTGTCAATATAAATTAATAATATATTTTAACTTTTAGAATTTAATTTGGAATAAATTGGGAAAAAAATCATAAACAAATAAAATGAGTGGAAAACTATACATGAAAAAATTCCAATTTCTTTTGAGTTTAGAAATCTTGAAATAATATAATAAGTATAAATATAAATGGTAGAAAAATGTATACAAAATAAGGAATAAAAGTTTAAAATAATATATATATATATATATATAGATAATTGATTTTTTTTAAAAGATATAATAGTTTTAATTCAAAAGTATAATAAACTAAGCTTAAAATAATATTGGCTTAAAAATAAATATAGTTGTATATTCACAAAATATAGAATGTAAAAATGTTTACAAATGTTAAAAATATGAAAATATAAATAGTACAAAATTTTCTCATATTAACAAATAAAAAAAAGGAACAATTCTTTTAAACATGAGGATATTGCATATATGTACATACAAACCAATATAACATACTTTAAGGTCTTATACATACATATATACAAATGGCATCATTATATTTACAAAATAATCAAATTTAAAACTACAAAAAGAAAGAAATAATTATATGCAGCTATGAAACAAATAAAAAGAAGACAAAAGATAATCAATGTAAATCATCTCAGCCCCAAAACTTCTTTTCTTGGTTTCTGCAAGATTTCGAAAATCAGTAGGAAAAGAAAATTTTTAACAAGTGGCATAAAGATTTACAAGTGGCATTTTATTTTGAATAGAATTTATGAAAAAAACAAGGCTGCTCAATTTTTTTTCTCAACTAAAAATCTGAGAAAAGAAAGATCAGAACCATTCTTCTATCGTAAACCTGAATCAAAACCTGATTCATTATCCAGAAGCTTTTCAAAATTCTGGAAAAACAGACAAAACAGAGAAGAAAATCAAACAAGAAATCAAAATAAAAAGTAGAGATTGAAGAGCTTCAAGTATTCAGGGATTTCAACTAGGTTTAAGGTCAGGCAAGCTAAGCAAAACAAAAGCAAATTCAAAATTGAAATCTGAAAACCCAATGGCAACAACAGATCATCTTCAAAACCAAATTTCAATGTTCAAATATGATCAAGTAGCAGACAAAACTCAAAGCTCAGTTTAAAAAGGCAATGCAGAGATTTAAAACCTAGAAATAAAATTAGGCAGTGAATTCAAGAAGTAAGCTCTGTTCAAAATCTCTCAGGTAAATTTTAACTTTATAGTTTAATAAATTATGATTTCAAGGTCAAGTTTTAACATAAAATAAATTCAGAAAATTTTTGCAGATTTGTTTTATAAAAAAAAAAAAAGAGAGGGGCTGCAGCTTTGCCAATACAAGTCTCTGGAAAATAAGTTAAAGGCAAGTAAATTTTCTTTAAAAGATTTGAATTTAAGGTGTTAACTAATAGTAAAGCAGAGGTTTAAACAATCATATTAAACAGTTGCAGGAAGCAAGAAAAATCAAAATTAAAGAAGAGAAAGTGTACAGGCTCAAATTTCTTCATTCTGTTCCCTGTTTTTTTTTTGTTTCTTCACCAACTTCAGGTGAGCAAGCTCCTAAACCCATTTACACTTTGGTTTTACATGTGAATGAATGGTTTTGCCTGTGTTGATTTTATTTGCTTGGATATGTTGTTTTCTTGTTCTTCTGTTTTACTTTAGACATTTATTTCCAGTTCAAAACCCAAGTCCTGATCAAAATGCATTATCTCTTGATCTGATGGTTGTTAAGACTTAGGATTTAAGTAAAGTTTGTTATATGATAGAGTAAAGTAAAAAAAAAAAAAGTTCAAAAGAAAATCAGGCCTCTGCATTTTCTTTAAATCTGGAAAAAAAAAGAAAGCATACAGTTTTTAAATCAGAAGCAAATGAACATTTGCAACTCAAGTATCCAACAAGGAACTCGAAGTTTTGAAGTTTAGAAGGCAAAACCATTTCCAGTTTTAAAGTTTCAAAAAAAAAAAAGCTTTTCAAAAAAAAAAAATCTTTGCTCTGTCACTTGTCAGGTGAGGAAACCATAATTTTTCTTAAAACCTGATTGGCTTGATTTCTTGAAGATTGGAATTTTGTTTTAAATGATGAATTAGATATTGTTGTATGATTGTGTTAAATTGCTTGCATGTATATGAAGAAGAAGTGGATGCATGTCTGTGTTAAGCATGAAAACTCTCTGTTTAACCTTTACAGGTTACCATTTGATCAAGAAAATTCATATCTTCATATATAGATCATTTCAAACTACGATTCCAGAAAGGAAATTGTTTATAACAATGTGAAGCTATTTCTACAAACAATGTTATGTAAAAATATTAAGTAAATATTTTGAAGTAATAATTTACAGTAAAATTATCACATATCAGAAAAATCAACCCTTTAAATTTTGCAATCTGATTACATAATTAGATTTGTATCATGAAGCAATGATTTTTGGTGAAGGTTTCAAAATTTTTAATCAAGTAATGGTTGAGAATTTTCAAGATGAACGGAAATGACATTCTTGTCAAATTCCGGTGATTGTGATGAAGATCACTAGAAAAATAACAGGAACATTTATCAATGATCAAGTGGGTTGTACGGCATGATTCTAGGGTTTTAGTCCCAGTTTTGTTAACAGGGTTTAATGAGGGAATTTCGTCATCGTTGGTGGATTGTAGCCTATCGCGTATGGAGGAATCAGGACGTGGTGACGTGAGGTAACTGTGGGTTGATCGGCATAGGTTCCAGCGAACGAGTTCGTCGGTGCGAGTGGGTTTTTTGGGTTGATAGTTTGGTTCCAGGGAAGATTGTTTGGCTCGATTTCGAATATTGGAAGGGATCGATGATCTGAGTGGTCTGAGGGTTTGAGTTGGTCGTTGACGACTCACTGGTGACGGCGAGGATGACCGAAATTCATCGAAGCACGTGTGCATGCGCACGGGGTATTTGGATGTCTGGTAATGGTGTTGGGTGATCGAGGAAGAAGGGTTGCTCGGGTATTAACTCGAGATCGATGGGGGGTTAACTCGAAGGAAGTGAGGAAGAGAGTTTCTCGGGAACGACTCAGGGATTTTGCTGGGTTGATTCGGGTTTCTTTTGAAGGGCATCAAAGTTTAGAATTTGTAAAGCAAACAAGTTTTTTTTTTTTAAAAAAAACAACTATGTTAGTCAGGTTTTGTATGAAAGGTAAATTTGTTAACAAGTTTTTAGAGTAAAGCATGAACAAGTTTTTAAGGTATAAAAAAATAAATTTAATTTTTCAAAGGTTATTTAAAATAAGACTCAAATAATGATTTTGAAATTAAATAAGATAAATAGTTTATCTCAAGATAATTGGAGTCTTGATCAATTAAAGGGCCTTTGTTGATTTACAACGGGTAATTACTTAATGAAAGTAATTAAAAGATAAATTACTTAATTAATTTATTAAAGGTTAATTTGTTAAGGCGATTAATTAAAAGATAATTAATCAATGTAATTAAATAAAGGTTAATTTATTTAGTGATGGAAGGATAATTAATAATAAAAGGAAATTAATTAATTTGTGTGATTAATTAATAAATGTGATTGATTACAAGATAATTAATCAAAGTGATTTATTTATGATTTAGTGTTAATTAATTAATAAAAGTAATTAAGAGTTAATTAATTACAAATTAAGGACAAATTAATTAAGATAATTAATTAAGAAATGATTTATTAATGACGGTGATTAAGACTTAGTCAATAGTAATTAACGTCAATTAATAATTGGTTAAAGATAATTTATGAAAGTAATTATGTGGTTAATTATTTTAAACCACATAATTTATTCATCTTAATTGTAGATGTTTGATTGTTACCGAATGATGTGTGATGGATTGATATTTTGATATGTGATGTGATGCTATTTGATGCTTTGTGCTAAGCTGTTATATCGGTGATATAATTGTGATTACATGAATATGCAAATCCTTTGACCCGTAAAACGACATTTGAATTTCGATGTGACAGGGAGTCGGATTCCATTTGGTTATCCGAAACCCACATCGAGTCGTAGTGATTGAATCTGTGATGATTGATGATGTTGCACTATTGTGTAAAACCCCTGGACCACACTTACACACACACAAATATGGGTTGCACGTGGAAATGGGTTAAGTCACAGATTTTTTGAATAGTTTTAAAAATAGTATTTTCGAATCCAAAATAGTTTTGGAATTAGAATTGAAGCTTTTGGGAAAGTTATTTTAAATAACTTGATTGGGTTTTGAAATTTAAATAATTTGATTTAAATTTGAATTCAATATTTGGGATTGAATTCTATGGTTTGGAAACTATGGGTTAAAAAGGTTATTCAACTTATAAATGGGTTTTATAGGGTTTTTAAACCACCTTAAAGTGAAGTTTTCTAATTTAAATTTAACCCAAGGTTTTCAACTTGTATAAATTGGATTTTTCTGAAATAAAAACTATTCGTTTTCAAAAAATAGAAGCTTTCACATAAGAAATGAACTTCCAATTTGTGTTAAAAGGATTTTCAAGGCTAAAATGAAATGGTTTTCCAAGTTATGAATAAATCTTTGGAAACGGTTTTGAAAGCTATGAATTAAATTTTGATTTAAAGATTTAGTTGAGTCAATCCAATTGAAATGGAAGTTATTTTGGAAATCTATGAATAGATCTTTGTGAAACTAGGTGAACTTTGTGAAATAAATCTTTTTGATAAAAGATTTGAAATGGTAATTTGTTTAACCATTTGAAGGAAGGCTTTGGATTTTAAAGGTTGTGACTTAACTAAAATCCCATATCCATATGTTTTCAAATATATTGCGCTCATTATTCGGTTTAGCCGGGGGAGGACCTTGTGTCATATAACCCATTCCGAATAATGATACGACGATATGGATAGCATTTGATGACCGGTGGTAAAGACCGGATATTTTCGAAAACGAAAGGATAACTCGTCGATTGTCTTTGCAATGGCTAATCCCCGGTATAGAGATCTCCATATGTGATGGGAAGTCCGGACGCGATTAGGGATTACCCGGATTTGCAAGGGCTTCTTCGGAAGTGCCTTCGGTTCTGTTCGAACCCGGAACAGACTTGTATGGTTGTGTGTCCGACATTACACTTTGAGATATTAAATTGATATCTATCAAATACATTTCTGCTTGGTGGCGGAGAATTTATTCTCTTAGCTTAACACCCTTCTCTGAGACGTACGAGCTCAGAGGATATGTAGTTGATATTTATCAGTGATATATTCCCAATTTGGTAGTGTGGCATGCTAAGTGCTGCTGTGTGTTGATGATCGTTTGTTGATCATTTGTGATCAAAGCATGGCTTTTGTATAAAGCGTAGCTTTGTGGACGAGACTGCATCAGGAACTCACATCCCGGAAATGGTCGAAACAGGAAGATGCGGCAAGGTTATGAGGGTCGCGCCCTTTAGGGTGTGTCATTCCTTTCTGGTAAAGGGTGGTATCATGGTATGGAGCCCAGATGCTTACTCATGTGGATACTGCAGATCTATTACTTTGTGATTGCTTTGTGGTTTTGAGGCGCCTCGGATAAAGGTCCCAAAGGACCGGGGGATGGCATGCTCGACTAGTAGTTACCTAGTTATAGAGGTAACCCGACCTTGTGTTGGCAGAGATCCGATTAGGTTCTCGGGACGTCCCGCTAGAGGCGATCCCATTGACAGTAGGAAGTTCCTTAGCCTGACCATTTGTTGGAAATCCAATCAAAACAATACGCGCCCTGTACGGTTTTAGTTGTATAACCTGCCATGGAATGTGGTGGTAACCTGCTATTGAACATGGTAGCTATAGCAGGCATACGACGAAATGTCGTATGCTGGCTTGGATTTATATTTTATTTTAGAAATAGTTTTCTACACTATGCACTAATAATAATATTAAAGAAATTTTCGCGTACCAAGCATATTTGACTATCATAAGGAGAAATCTCCTCCAATTCTGCGTTTGCATTGTGTGTGTGGCGGGAGGCCTTATGGTAGTTTCATTTTCTAAAAAGCATTGCGGATTTTCAAATTTAAATTCTTTACTTATTTTAAAAGACCAAACGTTTTTGTTTGCTCATACCAGTCACACGACTAACCTGGAGTTTATTGTTCCTATCCTAAACTCTGGGTGCCCACCATTTTCCCACACGGGCAGTCTAGAGTTAGGTTTTTCAGATAGTCAGGTTTAGTAGATTATCTGGAGCTAGTTTAGTCTTTGGATCTGAACTGCACTTGCTTAGCTCTGTGCATCGTGATTGGGAGTTCGAGCTATTGCTGGATTGGTGCTTTAGAGATGGAGATTACCGATACTGGAGTTCTTTCTTGAAGACCATATTAGAGTTGTTGCTCCGCTGCTGTGTTATCTTATTTTTCCGCTGTTACTCCTTGTCTCTCTGATAGTATTGATATCTATTTATCATTTCATTGTATCATTCTGTTGTATCATATTGTATCAGATGTTGTATATTGATATATTATGTTTCTTCCGCTGTGTTATACTTAATGTGTTATAAGCTCCGGCGAACCAGATTTGACGTTTGGATCTGCGGCATTTGAATACGAGTGTCGTATTCGGTGCCGATTTTCGAAGGTCGAGTCAGGGTTGTTAGAATTGGTATCAGAGCTGAGGGGTAAAACTTTAGCTCAGGAGTACAACACATTAAGTAACTCATTAGAGATAGGGTGAAGTATACCCTAGAATGAGTATATCCTTAAGATATCCGTTCGAACGCCTCAGTAAATTCTCTTACTATTCACCGATAGTGAGTATGAGTGCAAGAAGAGGACGAGATAGGGGACAGGGAAGTACCACTACAAATGGTCAATACCCTGCAACAGTGGAAACAACTTTATTCTCAATCTCCTTTGATTCGTCTTTCCAAATTCTTTGATATCTTCGTGACAGCTCCAGAAAGAAGCTTCAGTGTGATGGTGGCCCTACGAATCGTTGTAGAAAATTCTTACTTCGTATCTTCATCGGTTTCTTATTAGTTTTTCGACCTAAACTTTAATGAATTTGAATTTGAAATAAATTGGAAATTTAAATTAAGTAAAATTGGTTAACAAATTGGTTAACAAATATAAGGCTAAACTTGAATTCTATCAATAAAACAATATCGATTAAAACAAAATTTGAAAATTCTATCGTAATTTCTTGTGTATATCAAAGTCCGATGAAAGACAAGTTATATATACTTTGGAGTATTCCAACCCTAATTTGGAATCCATATCTAGTGTTTGAGAAATTGTAGAAGATTACATCCATCTATCTATTCTCTGGGATCCGATATATTCTACGAACGATTAGTTATCCCTTTGAACTGATCAATGCCCTTGCATATTCGTAGACCGGTGGACCCGAGTATCTTGTGAGATAATTGTATGAGTTTGTTCTCATATTTTTGATATTCTGATTTGGGTAGACCAAATGCAGAATAAATATTTCGATCTGATCTATTTAATCTTTTCTCTATCTTTTATCTTTTCTTTCCCGTCTTCCTTGCAAATTTCGAGGACGAAATTTTTTTTAAGGGGGGGAATCTATAACGATCCCAATTTTTAATTTAATTTGAATTGATAATTAAAATAATTTTTTGAATAAAATTGTGGGTTAATTTGAATTTTTCAAATTAAAATAGGATATTTGTTATTTGAACATTGATTTTTAAAATTTAACTATGGATTTGAAGTTCTATATTTAATACCTTATAAATAAAATAAAATAAAATAACATTCTAAAATTTGTCAATATAAATTAATAATATATTTTAAACTTTTAGAATTTAATTTGGAATAAATTGGGGAAAAAATCATAAACAAATAAAATGAGTGGAAAACTATACATGAACAAATTCCAATTTCTTTTGAGTTTAGAAATCTTGAAATAATATAATAAGTATAAATATAAATGGTAGACAAATGTATACAAAATAAGGAATAAAAGTTTAAAATAATATATATATATAGATAATTGATTTTTTTTAAAAGATATAATAGTTTTAATTCAAAAGTATAATAAACTAAGCTTAACATAATATTGGTTTAAAAATAAATATAGTTGTATATTCACAAAATATAGAATGTAAAAATGTTTACAAATGTTAAAAATATGAAAATATAAATAGTACAAATTTTTCTCATATTAACAAATAAAAAAAAGGAACAATTCTTTTAAACGTGAGGATATTGCATATATGTACATACAAACCAATATAACATACTTTAAGGTCTTATACATACATATATACAAATGGCATCATTATATTTATAAAATAATCAAATTTAAAACTACAAAAAGAAAGAAATAATTATATGCAGCTATGAAACAAATAAAAAGAAGACAAAAGATAATCAATGTAAATCATCTCAGCCCCAAAACTTCTTTTCTTGGTTGCTGCAAGATTTCGAAAATCAGTTGGAAAAGAAAATTTTTAACAAGTGGCATAAAGATTTACAAGTGGCATTTTATTTTGAATAGAATTTATTAAAAAAAACAAGGATGCTCAATTTTTTTTCTCAACTAAAAATCTGAGAAAAGAAAGATCAGAACCATTCTTCTATCGTAAACCTGAATCAAAACCTGATTCATTATCCAGAAGCTTTTCAAAATTCTGGAAAAACAGACAAAATAGAGAAGAAAATCAAACAAGAAATCAAAATAAAAAGTAGAGATTGAAGAGCTTCAAGTATTCAGGGATTTCAACCGGGTTTAAGGTCAGGCAAGCTAAGCAAAACAAAAGCAAATTCAAAATTGAAATCTGGAAACCCAAAGGCAACAGCAGATCATCTTCAAAACCAAATTTCAATGTTCAAATATGATCAAGTAGCAGACAAAACTCAAAGCTCAGTTTAAAAAAGCAATGCAGAGATTTAAAACCTGGAAATAAAATTAGGCAGTGAATTCAAGAAGTAAGCTCTGTTCAAAATCTCTCAGGTAAATTTTAACTTTATAGTTTAATAAATTATGATTTCAAGGTCAAGTTTTAACACAAAATAAATTTAGAAAAATTTTGCAGATTTGTTTTATAAAAAAAAAAAAAGAGAGGGGCTGCAGCTTTGCCAATACAAGTCTCTGGAAAATAAGTTAAAGGCAAGTAAATTTTCTTTAAAAGATTTGAATTTAAGGTGTTAACTGATAGTAAAGCAGAGGTTTAAACAATCATATTAAATAGCTGTAGGAAGTAAGAAAAATCAAAATTAAAGAAGAGAAAGTGTACAGGCTCAAATTTCTTCATTCTGTTCCCTGTTTTTTTTTGTTTCTTCACCAACTTCAGGTGAGAAAGCTCCTAAACCCATTTACACTTTGGTTTTACATGTGAATGAATGGTTTTGCCTGTGTTGATTTTATTTGCTTGGATATGTTGTTTTCTTGTTCTTCTGTTTTACCTTAGACATTTGTTTCCAGTTCAAAACCCAAGTCCTGATCAAAATGCATTGTCTCTTGATCTGATGGTTGTTAAGACTTAGGATTTAAGTAAAGTTTGTTATATGATAGATAAAGTTTAAAAAAAAACAGTTCAAAAGAAAATCATGCCTCTGCATTTTCTTTAAATCTGGAAAAAAAAGAAAGCATACAGTTTTTAAATCAGAAGCAAATGAACATTTGCAACTCAAGTATCCAACAAGCAACTCGAAGTTTTGAAGTTTAGAAGGCAAAACTATTTCCAGTTTTTAAAGTTTCAAAAAAAAAAGCTTTTCAAAAAAAAAATCTTTGCTCTGTCACTTGTCAGGTGAGCAAACCATAATTTTTTTTTAAAACCTGATTGGCTTGATTTCTTGAAGATTGGAATTTTATTTTAAATGATGAGTTAGATATTGTTGTATGATTGTGTTAAATTGCTTGCATGTATATGAAGAAGAAGTGGATGCATGTCTGTGTTAAGCATGAAAACTCTCTGTTTAACCTTTACAGGTTACCATTTGATCAAGAAAATTCATATCTTCATATATAGATCATTTCAAACTACGATTCCAGAAAGGAAATTGTTTATAACAATGTGAAGCTATTTCTACAAACAATGTTATGTAAAAATATTAAGTAAATATTTTGAAAGTAATAATTTACAGTAAAATTATCATATATCAGAAAAATCAACCCTTTAAATTTTGCAATCTGATTACATAATTAGATTTGTATCATGAAGCAATGATTTTTGGTGAAGGTTTCAAAATTTTTAATTAAGTAATGGTTGAGAATTTTCAAGATGAACGGAAATGACATTCTTGTCAAATTCCGGTGATTGGCGCAGAGTTGATCAACGAGATCGCTGTTGAGGGAAGCTTGAGTGACGAAGATCACTAGAAAAATAACAGGAACATTTATCAATGATCAAGTGGGTTGTACGGCATGATTCTAGGGTTTTAGTCCCAGTTTTGTTAACAGGGTTTAATGAGGGAATTTCGTCATCGTTGGTGGATTGTAGCCTATCGCGTATGGAGGAATCAGGACGTGGTGACGTGAGGTAACTGTAGGTTGATCGGCATAGGTTCCAGCGAACGAGTTCGTCGTTGTGAGTGGGTTTTTTGGGTTGATAGTTTGGTTCCAGGGAAGATTGTTTGGCTCGATTTTGAATATTGGAAGGGATCGATGATCTGAGTGGTCTGAGGGTTTGAGTTGGTCGTTGACGACTCACTGGTGACGGCGAGGATGACCGGAATTCATCGAAGCACGTGTGCATGTGAACGGGGTATTTGGATGTCTGGTAACGGTGTTGGGTGATCGAGGAAGAAGGGTTGCTCGGGTATTAACTCGAGATCGATGGGGGGTTAACTCGAAGGAAGTGAGGAAGAGAGTTTCTCGGGAACGACTCGGGGATTTTGCTGGGTTGACTCGGGTTTCTTTTGAAGGGTATCAAAGTTTAGAATTTGTAAAGCAAACAAGTTTTTTTTAAAAATAAAATAAAAATAAAAACAACTATGTTAGTCAGGTTTTGTATGAAAGGTAAATTTGTTAACAAGTTTTGTAACGACCTGATAAATTTATGATTTTTTTTTTTATAAATTTAATTTATATGTTGCTAATTTAATCCAGTATAAAATTAAAGTCTTAGGATTTTAAAAGGATGAATGTAGGAGTTAGATAGAAACTGTAATTACAGGTAGAGATTTAAAAGGTTATATGACATAGATTTGAAAATAACTGAAAGTTGTGTTGTAGTTATAAGTCTTAATTTGTTGGTTTAATGGTATTAATGTAACAATAACTGAATTGGATTACATACACACAAACATTTGAAAAATTTATTAGGTGGACTAAATTGGTTAAAGTTCATAAGTTGTGCATTTCAATTTAGTAGAAATTCTAAACGATAAACGAAGATTTAAATAAACGCTAAATTAAAACTATGTAAAATGGTGACTTAAGGCCTAGTTATAGGAATTGGAATATAATCCAAAATTTAATTAATGATAGTAACGTAGTATTAGCTAATAAATAGATTTCAATGCAGTAACCAAATGAAAGGAATAGGAATGAATATATATATTGAATAGGAATGAATATATATATTGGTTTGAATGAAATAAAAATGTGTCACATTTAGATGGAGTAAAATTTAAGAAACCTATAAATGTGGAATCAGTAAACATTTGTAAAAAAATATTGCCTAGAATAAAATTCATTTAATATAAGAATTCAAAGGTGGAAGATTTACATTTGGATTGAAAGGTATAATTAATTGAATTGGTGATTTGGGAATTTAATCCAAGGGTTACTCTAAAAATAAATACGGATAAAAAGAGGTTAAACTAAGGAGGGGCATTAATTGATTTTAAGGCTTATTTAATACGTTAATAGGCAAGACTCCGCATTCATACATTTATACAAAGCTAAATAGAAGCACAAGTGTGATATAATGTAAATAGATGGATATCAACCTTTATTTATATGTTAATGGGATTTAATTTCTATTGTATAAAAACCGCAATTTAATGAAGATTGAAATAGCTAATTCATACGTTAGTTGATTTAGCTGGAATATGAAGATATTTAATGGAATAGTGAAATCAAATGGGAATGGGTTTCCATTGTTCATTTGAATTCACATTCATCATAAAAACTTATTTGAAAACCAAAGGAATAATAAAGGAATCAAGACTTAATTAGTAATTTGGATTTAAGACATGGCAATTTGGATTTATTGCAACATTTAATACTATAGAATTTAGTAAAGCTTATTCAAATTTTAGTTGACCATTTGTGATATAACTTTTTGAAAACAAGACTTTATTTATGAATTGAGTATTTGATTCAACGAATGGTAATTACTTCATTTAAAAATGGAATTTAACGTAAATTAGTACGTTATTAAAGTTAAATGAAAGCTGTAAACATTTGACTTAGAGAACAATTGAGTGAAATCTTAACTAATGTAAACTTCATCATATTGACATCCATAACTGTGAATCATAGGAAGAAGGTAAATAAATGAACTTAACCAAACTATTTATGTTGAATATTGAAAATTTGAATAAATAAATAGTTAAGAAAATTAAGGGAATGGGAATAAAAATTTATTTATAATTTGGAATTTTAAGTACGGTGAAAAGGGTTAACTGCAATTAAAAGTAAGTTGAGATGGAAATCAAGTTATTTATTTAATTTGGTTTAAGATGAGAGTGTATAAGTATAAGATTAGGTAATTTGTGAGAATAAATTTATAATTCCCAATTAATAAGAAAGTGCAGAAATTAAAATTGCAAATTTATATACCTATAAATTTTTATTCACATCCAAGCTTGTTAAATTTATTGGGATTAATTGAACTATCTAAGTAATGAAATTTGGCCAATAATAGGAGTTGAAACATAAAAATTGATTTTTTATGATTTATTTAATTGATTTAATAATATTAAAAATAGCCATTTTTGTCACGGACTCGGATTTCGACGAAACCAGTTTCATCGGATCCGTATCGATGAATTATTATAGGATTTCAAATTTCGTATCGATCGGACTTGTCATTTGATCGTACGGACTCGAAACGCCTTGAAATCAATTTTATTAAAATCAATTTGAAAATCAATTTGGAAATCTTGTTTTCAGCATAACTTCTTCATACGATCGAATTTGGTCGTGAAACTTTTTTCATCGCGTTCAGAATATTTTAAAACACCTATTTGGATATATAGTTTTAACAGATTCGGTTCCGGGGTCAGAACGGGCTTTTTGGGCCAACTAACGTTTAGCACGTTCGTTATCCGTACCCACCTAGCCTTCTTCTATTTGTCTATATATATGCGATCATAAACCCTAGCCTCCTTTCTTCTGTCAATTGGATATACGTACATTTCATCAACCTTCTCTCTTCCCAAATGTATACATCTCAGATCCATTCCCAAATTGCAAATTAAAAGTGAAAATTCAAAGTTCTCCAAAAATTCCGAAAAATTTATATGTTGAAGCTCTGGAAATGCGCAACTCTCTGGTGAAATTCGTTTTTCGATTTGATTCACCATTTTTCCAGAAATCGCGAATCATTCCAGGCCGTTCATATGGAATTTTGATCGATCCAACGGTGGATCTGCGACGATTCGACGATCAGGGGGCACCATGGTGTAGAGCTCAACGAATGAGGGAGATCCATGCCGTTCGTTGTCATCATAGGGTCCTCGAGTCGCCTGGAATTGCGACCAAAAGGCAGCACGTTCGTCTCGGCCTGAGGCGAACCGGTGGCGGCGGAACGCAAGGGGAGGAAGGCCAAGGGGCGGTCTGAGGAGGGTTTCATGATGGCGTCATTGGATGGAAGGCACGAGCTTTGGAGAGGCGGTGAAAATTCCAAAACAGCGGCGGCTGTAGGGTTTGAGATGGGTTCATTACGTGCGTGTGAGCTTGCAACAGTGCAAGACGCGTTCTCCAGGCAAGCATCTGATGACGTGGATGTTGGTAAGCATGATTTGGGTTTTTCTTTTCTTTTTTTTTCGAATCGTTTTATCGCATAACTTTTTCATACGATACCCGTTTTACGAACGATTTTTTTTGTTAGGTTCGTATTTAAATTCCGGATCCGATGACGCTGGTTTGGTTAGATTTGGAGACCGTCAAATTTTTGGGTTTAAATCGAATTTAAATTCGATTTAAATTCCAAAGGTGAGTGTTTTAACCCACTCACGATTACTAGAAGCTTTTATGTTTGTTAAATAAATTTTAGAAATGAATAGAAATTTATTTATGAGCTTTTGGGCATGTTATTTCATCCATATCTGTTGAATTGCATTTTTTGAATTTAGCTGTTAATTTAAATTGATTGATTGCATATTAATTGGCTGTTAGAAATTATTGTTTGCATAAGAACTGCTAGTTAACAGTTATGTAAATTATTATTGAGTAAACTGTTAGATAAATAGTTGATAAATTTAATTTGGAAAAAACTGACAGTTATTACCTGTTGTATATGTTCATAGATATATACTGTTATTGATCGAAATTGGTTGATGGTTGCGATTGGATGATGGATGTTGTTGATGAATGAATGTTTATTGCATATCATTAAAATTGCAAATTTATCATGCATATTTCATTTTTCGGGATTGTGGTTTGAAATGATAAAACCGCAAAGTTTTATTTTTAAATTGCGGATTGAAATGATAAATATCCGTATCACTTGACCATAGGATAGAAAATTATATACAGGCACCGCGGTCTATATATAACTATTTTAATGTGATTTCTATGGTTTGGATGGAATACGGTTTATAATAATCTTAAATTTTATACTGTATAAATATTTTTCTTCCGTATTTATGTACATGAAAAGTTGGAAATTTTGAAATAAAAAGGTGTATAAATTCCCTTAGTAAAATGGAAGAAAATTTAGAAAATGGAGTTGGATAAATTTATATCATATGTTTAAATGTTAAGTTTGGAAATTTAAGATATGATATTTATAATTGGATTTTTCCCAAGAAAAATTGAAATGAATATTCTAATATGAATTTGAATTGGAAAAATATTCTAATATAATTGGAATCGAAAAATACATATGTTTTATTACTAGAAATTGGAGTTGTTTAAGGATTTATGTGAATATTCAAACTAAATAATAAAACATTTAATTTGTTGAAAGAATATATTCCAATTTTAGTTTTTGAATATTAATACTCCAATGGATTTATATATATGGAAATTGAAATGGTTTTGGAACTTAAGAGTGATATCTAAATTATGGTTTTAACTTTAGATAAAGAAATATTTCCATAAAGCCATATAACTTATTTCTTTACAAAGTGACAGTAAAGTTAAGCCTTTGAAATTCATATACCGTTGAATATCCAAACCATTTGAGTTTTAAAAGTTAGGGTTTGAAATTATGGATTTCCAAAAATATTATGCTTTGAAAATATTCGATTTTCAGATATTATGAAGTTAAAGCCTTTTATTATTGGAAAGGAATTATATTTGGGATAAGTGGTAAAATATGGTTTTGGGTTTTGGAATGATATCGTAATATTATGGTTTTGAAATGGATTATATTCTGGTTTAAAAGTATAAACTATTTTTAAATAACCGCGGTGTTATAATAACGATGGGTTGGCAAAGAGACCGGGATCGGATATGGACATACTCTCTGTCGATACCGAAAACCACTTTGACTAACCGTGTACGCGGTGGAGATTCCAGAATGAAGTAGGTTGGTGGCGACGATTCCTGTAAGGTAAATACGTGGACCCGACTCCCGTGAGTTGGCATAAGGTGGCTAAAACAGGAGCGATCGACGGGTTAATGAGGTCATTCCTCTGATCGGACACTCCTCTTCGATATTATACTATGACTTTGGATTGATTCAGTGGCCACTTCTATTTTTTTGATTTGGGGAGTTGTTTCGAGGTGGGCGGTTGCTGCGGCTTCGCGTTACCATCGGCCCGGAAGCGTAATTGGTATATCTACCCTGGCATTGCCTAGTTGTGCCGTGTCACCTACCCTATCGCGCCTTGTACGAGTTTGGTTTTCTCCCGTAGCCCGTGTGGTATCCTCTAGTGGCTTCCCGATCAGGAGGGACTATGATATTGGATGGACTACTGGGACTATTACGTGTTAAGGGCTATATGGGTAACCCCTTAACGCTATTAAAAAGTAAGTTTATTTTATAAATAGACACTACTATAATAGCGCAATATACTACATAGTAAATAGTTTAACGGATCCTTAGGAGATGTAAATCCCGAGCATCTCTTGAGTTACTGTACTCATATTTATTTTTGTTTATTTAACTCACATAAGATATTCTAGTCTGACTCGAGTGTTTTTGTCTTTTCAAATTCGCTCGGGTCAGTCCGAGCATTTCAGGATAGCAGATTTAGCTTGGAGGACGAAGACGAAGATTCAGCATTATTTATATATAGTATTACACCACACACTCTTTATATTCCGCTGCATTGTTGTATTGGTATGTGTGACTCTGATGTTCATTGTATAAGTGAAATAACTATTTTGTAAACTGTTTTGAATTGTATATTTATTATTATATTTTATCCTTCCGCTGTGAGATTCTATTTTGTTTTATTTCTTCTCTGTTTTCTTATTTACCCCCATAACAATCCGCCCTTGCGTATGCTTTGAATCGGCATGTGTGTCGTTTTAAAGTGTGCGAAAAGGCGGGATGTTACAGTTGGTATCAGAGCCTTGGTTTAGCGATAAACCTTGGCTTTGTGGGGTTTGACTCTTTGTTAATAGGGTAGAAATATCCTATGGGAGTCGCTGAGTGTATATATATGAGAGAGCGTACTTGTTAGTATTAATAAAAAGTTTTGATATTGTGTTAATCTGTTCCGCTTTGTATTTATAAATTCTGGTTGATGCATGGGACGCTATGTCATCAATAGGGATTTCTAAACACTTAATAGGACAGACCGACATAATATTTGTTTTTAATATAGGTGAATGAAATAATTTTGCCTATTATATTTTCTATATATATAAAAATATTTTTATAAAGATATATATATATATATTTGGTTGCTATAGATTGGATGTTAGGCAATAAGAATATTTGTAATAAATTGAAGCTAAGTGAAATCCTAATAAACCAAATTTGGAGATTTTAGAACTTAAGTCAGGGATTTTTGAAATGTACTTTCAAAGAATTTATGAAAAATAATGATTTGGTTTATAAGAAATTTCTTATATAAAAAGTATAATTTGGAAGTATAATAATATTGTCATATATATATTTTCCGATATGAATATTCCGTTTTAAATTCGGGAAATTTGTTTTAAAAGAAGATTTTGGGGAAATAAATTATGTACTTTTCTCTCCGTCGCTGGAAAATAAATTCGGTGATGACGGCCGCATCATCGACTTTCATTTTCGAGTTTCGGAGGGGAAAGGCCGCTGTAGTAAATACTACTACAGAATTGTTTTGAATTTATTTGAAATTTTAATTGTTTAAAGATAATTGGAGATATAAGAGTTGTAAGAAATTATATTATCTATTATTTTAAAGTAATTTTGAAATTTGACCCGGTATTAAATTCTTAAATTTCCATTAATTAATTGTTAAAATTATGTTAGGGAAATAAAAGTTAAGTAATAAATGAATTGAAACCTCTAATTTAATAAGAGAATTATTGCAAAACTATAAAGAGTAATATGGATAAACATTAAATTTAATTTAAGAATGGAGATTTAACTTGTATGAGTTCAATTGCAATTTCTTTAACATAGATAACTTACCGTATATAAAAGTTGAAATGTTAAATAAGAAACTAGAATTGAATATTTTACAAGTAGGAATTTTAGAAATAATGAAGTATTCGATAAATTACCGTTATAAATAAGAATTAAATGGTATAAAACTTAAGTGATAATCAAAATTCTATTGAAATAAAGTTAAGTATTATTAATAGGTGACATGTTGTAAGATTGTCTACTTAAGTATGTTTTGATCTCCCCTATTCTAATATAATAGAAAGTAGGAAAAATTGAAATGACTGAAATCCATAGCTAATAGATAAATAAAAACTTCCACTTATAAGAATGAATGTTAGTAGATTTAAAGTTTAAAAGAAATCTTACAAGTGAAGAGATTCAAAATATTTGTTGTTATTAATGAGAATTTATTTTATAAACTTAAGTGATAAAAAGAAAACTTAAGTAATAAAAAGGAAATACAAATATAATGAATTTGGTGATAATTGGAAAATAAAACTTGTAAGAAATAAAGGAATTCCTCCATAAATAAAGGGAAGAAAATCAAAACACTGAATTATGAAATGAATGTATAATCAGCTATTTTGGTGTTGGGTTGAATTGTTGGTTGATGTATGTTGTTGGGTAAGGAATTATGGAGTTGTTAGATTTACAAATAATCTATCTTTGTTCCATCTTAGGCTGTTGAGCAACGGATGCACTTGATAGTTATTCTTCATTCGTACAACTTCAGAATCTGAACCCGAACAACTAATTGTCGTTTGATTTAAATGATGGGTTGTTGTATGTGGTTGTGCTGTTTGTTAAAATGTATGGTTGTTGCATTTGATTGAGTATGAATGATTGAATCCACTTGAATAGTTCATTTAAAATAAATATTTAACCTTTTAGATTTTATTAGTAAGTACAGGTGTTGGAAGCAACTGCTACTGCTGTTGGTTCCAAAATAATAAAGCGTATATTGCCCGACAATAGGTACGTTTTCGGATTACGTTTAAAGCGATATTTTATATATTTTTCCCGTGTTGGGATATAATATTTTGATTATATATGTAATATACTTGTATATTTGGATATTATATTTTCTCCAGAGTCCCTCCGTACAAAGGAGACTCTGCCAAAAATTTTCGAAAATTTTGGACTTAGAATTTTGTTAAAATATTTTTCCAACTTTAATAACTCAAGTATTAAAGGATATAATGATTATAAAACAGGAATATTTCATTTAGGAGGATTAATCCAGGAAAATATTGTTTATAAATTAAAAATTGAAATAAAAAGTACTGTTTATTCTTCCTCCTCCCTTCTTTCCTTTTCGGGGACGAAAAGTTTTGAGTGGGGGAGATTGTAACGACCTGATAAATTTATGATTTTTTTTTTTATAAATTTAATTTATATGTTGCTAATTTAATCCAGTATAAAATTAAAGTCTTAGGATTTTAAAAGGATGAATGTAGGAGTTAGATAGAAACTGTAATTACAGGTAGAGATTTAAAAGGTTATATGACATAGATTTGAAAATAACTGAAAGTTGTGTTGTAGTTATAAGTCTTAATTTGTTGGTTTAATGGTATTAATGTAACAATAACTGAATTGGATTACATACACACAAACATTTGAAAAATTTATTAGGTGGACTAAATTGGTTAAAGTTCATAAGTTGTGCATTTCAATTTAGTAGAAATTCTAAACGATAAACGAAGATTTAAATAAACGCTAAATTAAAACTATGTAAAATGGTGACTTAAGGCCTAGTTATAGGAATTGGAATATAATCCAAAATTTAATTAATGATAGTAACGTAGTATTAGCTAATAAATAGATTTCAATGCAGTAACCAAATGAAAGGAATAGGAATGAATATATATATTGAATAGGAATGAATATATATATTGGTTTGAATGAAATAAAAATGTGTCACATTTAGATGGAGTAAAATTTAAGAAACCTATAAATGTGGAATCAGTAAACATTTGTAAAAAAATATTGCCTAGAATAAAATTCATTTAATATAAGAATTCAAAGGTGGAAGATTTACATTTGGATTGAAAGGTATAATTAATTGAATTGGTGATTTGGGAATTTAATCCAAGGGTTACTCTAAAAATAAATACGGATAAAAAGAGGTTAAACTAAGGAGGGGCATTAATTGATTTTAAGGCTTATTTAATACGTTAATAGGCAAGACTCCGCATTCATACATTTATACAAAGCTAAATAGAAGCACAAGTGTGATATAATGTAAATAGATGGATATCAACCTTTATTTATATGTTAATGGGATTTAATTTCTATTGTATAAAAACCGCAATTTAATGAAGATTGAAATAGCTAATTCATACGTTAGTTGATTTAGCTGGAATATGAAGATATTTAATGGAATAGTGAAATCAAATGGGAATGGGTTTCCATTGTTCATTTGAATTCACATTCATCATAAAAACTTATTTGAAAACCAAAGGAATAATAAAGGAATCAAGACTTAATTAGTAATTTGGATTTAAGACATGGCAATTTGGATTTATTGCAACATTTAATACTATAGAATTTAGTAAAGCTTATTCAAATTTTAGTTGACCATTTGTGATATAACTTTTTGAAAACAAGACTTTATTTATGAATTGAGTATTTGATTCAACGAATGGTAATTACTTCATTTAAAAATGGAATTTAACGTAAATTAGTACGTTATTAAAGTTAAATGAAAGCTGTAAACATTTGACTTAGAGAACAATTGAGTGAAATCTTAACTAATGTAAACTTCATCATATTGACATCCATAACTGTGAATCATAGGAAGAAGGTAAATAAATGAACTTAACCAAACTATTTATGTTGAATATTGAAAATTTGAATAAATAAATAGTTAAGAAAATTAAGGGAATGGGAATAAAAATTTATTTATAATTTGGAATTTTAAGTACGGTGAAAAGGGTTAACTGCAATTAAAAGTAAGTTGAGATGGAAATCAAGTTATTTATTTAATTTGGTTTAAGATGAGAGTGTATAAGTATAAGATTAGGTAATTTGTGAGAATAAATTTATAATTCCCAATTAATAAGAAAGTGCAGAAATTAAAATTGCAAATTTATATACCTATAAATTTTTATTCACATCCAAGCTTGTTAAATTTATTGGGATTAATTGAACTATCTAAGTAATGAAATTTGGCCAATAATAGGAGTTGAAACATAAAAATTGATTTTTTATGATTTATTTAATTGATTTAATAATATTAAAAATAGCCATTTTTGTCACGGACTCGGATTTCGACGAAACCAGTTTCATCGGATCCGTATCGATGAATTATTATAGGATTTCAAATTTCGTATCGATCGGACTTGTCATTTGATCGTACGGACTCGAAACGCCTTGAAATCAATTTTATTAAAATCAATTTGAAAATCAATTTGGAAATCTTGTTTTCAGCATAACTTCTTCATACGATCGAATTTGGTCGTGAAACTTTTTTCATCGCGTTCAGAATATTTTAAAACACCTATTTGGATATATAGTTTTAACAGATTCGGTTCCGGGGTCAGAACGGGCTTTTTGGGCCAACTAACGTTTAGCACGTTCGTTATCCGTACCCACCTAGCCTTCTTCTATTTGTCTATATATATGCGATCATAAACCCTAGCCTCCTTTCTTCTGTCAATTGGATATACGTACATTTCATCAACCTTCTCTCTTCCCAAATGTATACATCTCAGATCCATTCCCAAATTGCAAATTAAAAGTGAAAATTCAAAGTTCTCCAAAAATTCCGAAAAATTTATATGTTGAAGCTCTGGAAATGCGCAACTCTCTGGTGAAATTCGTTTTTCGATTTGATTCACCATTTTTCCAGAAATCGCGAATCATTCCAGGCCGTTCATATGGAATTTTGATCGATCCAACGGTGGATCTGCGACGATTCGACGATCAGGGGGCACCATGGTGTAGAGCTCAACGAATGAGGGAGATCCATGCCGTTCGTTGTCATCATAGGGTCCTCGAGTCGCCTGGAATTGCGACCAAAAGGCAGCACGTTCGTCTCGGCCTGAGGCGAACCGGTGGCGGCGGAACGCAAGGGGAGGAAGGCCAAGGGGCGGTCTGAGGAGGGTTTCATGATGGCGTCATTGGATGGAAGGCACGAGCTTTGGAGAGGCGGTGAAAATTCCAAAACAGCGGCGGCTGTAGGGTTTGAGATGGGTTCATTACGTGCGTGTGAGCTTGCAACAGTGCAAGACGCGTTCTCCAGGCAAGCATCTGATGACGTGGATGTTGGTAAGCATGATTTGGGTTTTTCTTTTCTTTTTTTTTCGAATCGTTTTATCGCATAACTTTTTCATACGATACCCGTTTTACGAACGATTTTTTTTGTTAGGTTCGTATTTAAATTCCGGATCCGATGACGCTGGTTTGGTTAGATTTGGAGACCGTCAAATTTTTGGGTTTAAATCGAATTTAAATTCGATTTAAATTCCAAAGGTGAGTGTTTTAACCCACTCACGATTACTAGAAGCTTTTATGTTTGTTAAATAAATTTTAGAAATGAATAGAAATTTATTTATGAGCTTTTGGGCATGTTATTTCATCCATATCTGTTGAATTGCATTTTTTGAATTTAGCTGTTAATTTAAATTGATTGATTGCATATTAATTGGCTGTTAGAAATTATTGTTTGCATAAGAACTGCTAGTTAACAGTTATGTAAATTATTATTGAGTAAACTGTTAGATAAATAGTTGATAAATTTAATTTGGAAAAAACTGACAGTTATTACCTGTTGTATATGTTCATAGATATATACTGTTATTGATCGAAATTGGTTGATGGTTGCGATTGGATGATGGATGTTGTTGATGAATGAATGTTTATTGCATATCATTAAAATTGCAAATTTATCATGCATATTTCATTTTTCGGGATTGTGGTTTGAAATGATAAAACCGCAAAGTTTTATTTTTAAATTGCGGATTGAAATGATAAATATCCGTATCACTTGACCATAGGATAGAAAATTATATACAGGCACCGCGGTCTATATATAACTATTTTAATGTGATTTCTATGGTTTGGATGGAATACGGTTTATAATAATCTTAAATTTTATACTGTATAAATATTTTTCTTCCGTATTTATGTACATGAAAAGTTGGAAATTTTGAAATAAAAAGGTGTATAAATTCCCTTAGTAAAATGGAAGAAAATTTAGAAAATGGAGTTGGATAAATTTATATCATATGTTTAAATGTTAAGTTTGGAAATTTAAGATATGATATTTATAATTGGATTTTTCCCAAGAAAAATTGAAATGAATATTCTAATATGAATTTGAATTGGAAAAATATTCTAATATAATTGGAATCGAAAAATACATATGTTTTATTACTAGAAATTGGAGTTGTTTAAGGATTTATGTGAATATTCAAACTAAATAATAAAACATTTAATTTGTTGAAAGAATATATTCCAATTTTAGTTTTTGAATATTAATACTCCAATGGATTTATATATATGGAAATTGAAATGGTTTTGGAACTTAAGAGTGATATCTAAATTATGGTTTTAACTTTAGATAAAGAAATATTTCCATAAAGCCATATAACTTATTTCTTTACAAAGTGACAGTAAAGTTAAGCCTTTGAAATTCATATACCGTTGAATATCCAAACCATTTGAGTTTTAAAAGTTAGGGTTTGAAATTATGGATTTCCAAAAATATTATGCTTTGAAAATATTCGATTTTCAGATATTATGAAGTTAAAGCCTTTTATTATTGGAAAGGAATTATATTTGGGATAAGTGGTAAAATATGGTTTTGGGTTTTGGAATGATATCGTAATATTATGGTTTTGAAATGGATTATATTCTGGTTTAAAAGTATAAACTATTTTTAAATAACCGCGGTGTTATAATAACGATGGGTTGGCAAAGAGACCGGGATCGGATATGGACATACTCTCTGTCGATACCGAAAACCACTTTGACTAACCGTGTACGCGGTGGAGATTCCAGAATGAAGTAGGTTGGTGGCGACGATTCCTGTAAGGTAAATACGTGGACCCGACTCCCGTGAGTTGGCATAAGGTGGCTAAAACAGGAGCGATCGACGGGTTAATGAGGTCATTCCTCTGATCGGACACTCCTCTTCGATATTATACTATGACTTTGGATTGATTCAGTGGCCACTTCTATTTTTTTGATTTGGGGAGTTGTTTCGAGGTGGGCGGTTGCTGCGGCTTCGCGTTACCATCGGCCCGGAAGCGTAATTGGTATATCTACCCTGGCATTGCCTAGTTGTGCCGTGTCACCTACCCTATCGCGCCTTGTACGAGTTTGGTTTTCTCCCGTAGCCCGTGTGGTATCCTCTAGTGGCTTCCCGATCAGGAGGGACTATGATATTGGATGGACTACTGGGACTATTACGTGTTAAGGGCTATATGGGTAACCCCTTAACGCTATTAAAAAGTAAGTTTATTTTATAAATAGACACTACTATAATAGCGCAATATACTACATAGTAAATAGTTTAACGGATCCTTAGGAGATGTAAATCCCGAGCATCTCTTGAGTTACTGTACTCATATTTATTTTTGTTTATTTAACTCACATAAGATATTCTAGTCTGACTCGAGTGTTTTTGTCTTTTCAAATTCGCTCGGGTCAGTCCGAGCATTTCAGGATAGCAGATTTAGCTTGGAGGACGAAGACGAAGATTCAGCATTATTTATATATAGTATTACACCACACACTCTTTATATTCCGCTGCATTGTTGTATTGGTATGTGTGACTCTGATGTTCATTGTATAAGTGAAATAACTATTTTGTAAACTGTTTTGAATTGTATATTTATTATTATATTTTATCCTTCCGCTGTGAGATTCTATTTTGTTTTATTTCTTCTCTGTTTTCTTATTTACCCCCATAACAATCCGCCCTTGCGTATGCTTTGAATCGGCATGTGTGTCGTTTTAAAGTGTGCGAAAAGGCGGGATGTTACAAGTTTTTAAAGTAAAGCATGAATAAGTTTTTAAGGTATAAAAAAATAAATTTAATTTTTCAAAGGTTATTTAAAATAAGACTTAAATAATGATTTTGAAATTAAATAAGATAAATAGTTTATCTCAAGATAATTGGAGTCTTAATCAATTAAAGGGTCTTTGTTGATTTACAACGGGTAATTACTTAATGAAAGTAATTAAAAGATAAATTACTTAATTAATTTATTAAAGGTTAATTTGTTAAGGCGATTAATTAAAAGATAATTAATCAATGTAATTAAATAAAGGTTAATTTATTTAGTGATGGAAGGATAATTAATAATAAAAGGAAATTAATTAATTTGTGTGATTAATTAATAAATGTGATTGATTACAAGATAATTAATCAAAGTGATTTATTTATGATTTAGGGTTAATTAATTAATAAAAGTAATTAAGAGTTAATTAATTACAAATTAAGGACAAATTAATTAAGATAATTAATTAAGAAATGATTTATTAATGACGGTGATTAAGACTTAATCAATAGAAATTAATGTCAATTAATAATTGATTAAAGATAATTTATGAAAGTAATTATGTGGATAATTATTTTAAACCACACAATTTATTCATCTTAATTGTAGATGTTTGATTGTTACCGAATGATGTGTGATGGATTGATATTTTGATATGTGATGTGATGCTATTTGATGCTTTGTGCTAAGCTGTTATATCGGTGATATAATTGTGATTACATGAATATGCAAATCCTTTGACCCGTAAAACGACATTTGAATTTCGATGTGACAGGGAGTCGGATTCCAGTTGGTTATCTGAAACCCACATCGAATCGTAATGATTGAATCTGTGATGATTGATGATGTTGCACTATTGTGTAAAACCCCTGGACCACACTTACACACACACAAATATGGATTGCACGTGGAAATGGGATAAGTCATAGATTTTTGGAATAGTTTTAAAAATAGTATTTTTGAATCCAAAATAGTTTTGGAATTAGAATTGAAGCTTTTGGGAAAGTTATTTTAAATAACTTGATTGGGTTTTGAAATTTAAATAATTTGATTTAAATTTGAATTCAATATTTGGGATTGAATTCTATGGTTTGGAAACTATGGGTTAAAAAGGTAATTCAACTTATAAATGGGTTTCATATGGGTTTTTAAACCACCTTAAAGTGAAGTTTTGTAATTTAAATTTAACCCAAGGTTTTCAACTTGTATAAATTGGATTTTTCTGAAATAAAAACTATTCGTTTTCAAAAAATAGAAGCTTTCACATAAGAAATGAACTTCCAATTTGTGTTAAAAGGATTTTCAAGGCTAAAATGAAATGGTTTTCCAAGTTATGAATAAATCTTTGGAAACGGTTTTGAAAGCTATGAATTAAATTTTGATTTAAAGATTTAGTTGAGTCAATCCAATTGAAATGGAAGCTATTTTGGAAATCTATGAATAGATCTTTGTGAAACTAGGTGAACTTTGTGAAATAAATCTTTTTGCTAAAAGATTTGAAATGGTAATTTGTTTAACCATTTGAAGGAAGGCTTTGGATTTTAAAGGTTGTGACTTAACTAAAATCCCATATCCATATATTTTCAAATATATTGCGCTCATTATTCGGTTTAGCTGGGGGAGGACCTTGTGTCATATAACCCATTCCGAATAATGATACGACGATATGGATAGCATTTGAAGACCGGTGGTGAAGACCGGATATTTCCGAAAACGAAAGGATAACTCGCCGATTGTCTTTGCACTGGCTGATCCCCGGTATAGAGATCTCCATATGTGATGGGAAGTCCGGACGCGATTAGGGATTACCCAGATTTGCAAGGGCTTCTTCGGAAGTGCCTTCGGTTCTGTTCGAACCCGGAACAGACTTGTATGGTTGTGTGTCCGACATTACACTTTGAGATATTAAATTGATATCTATCAAATACATTTCTGCTTGGTGGCGGAGAATTTATTCTCTTAGCTTAACACCCTTCTCTAAGACGTACGAGCTCAGAGGATATGTAGTTGATATTTATCAGTGATATATTCCCAATTTGGTAGTGTGGCATGCTAAGTGCTACTGTGTGTTGATGATCATTTGTTGATCATTTGTGATCAAAGCATGGCTTTTGTATGAAGCGTAGCTTTGTGGACGAGACTGTATCAGGACCTCACATCCCGGAAATGGTCGAAACAGGAAGATGCGGCAAGGTTATGAGCGTCGCGCCCTTTAGGATGTGTCATTCCCTTCTGGTAAAGGGTGGTATCATGGTCTGGAGCCCAGATGCTTACTCATGTGGATACTGCAGATCTATTACTTTGTGATTGCTTTGTGGTTTTGAGGCACCTCGGATAAAGGTCCCAAAGGACCGGGGGATGGCATGCTCGAGTAGTAGTTACCTACTTACAGAGGTAACCCGGCCTTGTGTTGGCATAGATCCGGTTAGGTTCTCGGGACGTCCCGCCAGAGGCGATCCATTGACAGTAGGAAGTTCCTTAGCCTGACCATTTGTTGGAAATCCAATCAAAACAATACGCGCCCTGTACGGTTTTAGTTGTATAACCTGCCATGGAATGTGGTGGTAACCTGCTATTGAACATGGTAGCTATAGTAGGCATACGACGAAATGTCGTACGCTGGCTAGGATTTATATTTTATTTTCGAAATGGTTTTCTACACTATGCACTAATAATAATATTAAAGAAATTTTCGCGTACCAAGCATATTTGACTATCATAAGGAGAAATCTCCTCCAATTCTGCGTTTGCATTGTGTGTGTGGCGGGAGGCCTTATGGTAGTTTCATTTTCTAAAAAGCATTGCGGATTTTCAAATTTAAATTCTTTGCTTATTTTAAAAGACCAAACGTTTTTGTTTGCTCATACCAGTCCCACGACTGACCTGGAGTTTATTGTTCCTATCCTAAACTCTGGGTGCCCACCATTTTCCCACACGGGCAGTCTAGAGTTAGGTTTTTCAGATAGTCAGGTTTAGTAGATTATCTGGAGCTAGTTTAGTCTTTGGATCTGAACTGCACTTGCTTAGCTCTGTGCATCGTGATTGGGAGTTCGAGCTATTGCTGGATTGGTGCTTTAGAGATGGAGATTACCGATACTGGAGTTCTTTCTTGAAGACCATATTAGAGTTGTTGCTCCGCTGTTGTGTTATCTTATTTTTCCGCTGTTACTCCTTGTCTCTCTGATAGTATTGACATCTATTTATCATTTCATTGTATCATTCTGTTGTATTATATTGTATCAAATGTTGTATATTGATATATTATGTTTCTTCCGCTGTGTTATACTTAATGTGTTATAAGCTCCGGCGAACCAGATTTGATGTTTGGATCTGCGGCATTTGAACACGAGTGTCGTATTCGGTGTCGATTTTCAAAGGTCGAGTCAGGGTTGTTAGAAAATATGGACACAATCACAATAATTGTTGGTATAGACCCAAACACGTGAAAACTATACAAATTTGGGTTTCAAAAGGCACAAATATAATGTCTCTCAATGTTAAACAAATTTGGGTGCCGAAAGGAACATATATAAATAGTTTTGGGTCTCCGCAAAATTATTTTTCAAAATACTCTGCCACTAACAATCATGGACCTATAAAAACAAATAGGTCACAAAAATCTTTCATCGTGTAGGTGTGGTGGCAGGCTAAGGAACAACAATAGTATTACTTGGATTCTGGCTATTCCAAGGACACAACGAGCGACAAAGCAAAGTTCCTTAGCCTAGTATAAAGGCGACAGAATCACAATGGACAACAACGAAAAATATCGTAAAGGTAAAACAGGTAATGGTATATTTATTTGAACGTTATATTAAATGTGATAATCTGCACCGTAATCTGAGTTAAATCAGCCACTAATGTGATGATGAAATAATGATGATTTTGATTCTGACTTATTCAAAATTGTTGGCCAATTATATTCTTTTGCCAAAAATACTATAAAAATCTGTAGAGTCTTTGAATTACTTCATATATATTAGTTTGGATTAATAATAGTGTTTTATTGGATGATAATATATTTGGTTATTTTACGGCTGACTCTATATTCATGGTTTTTGATTATTTACACGGCTGCAATTAAAATTCAAGAGAATTTCAAAAGATGTTGTTAAAAATGATTTTGAGATATTTTGTTGCACAACTCATAATCTGGTTTGAAACATTCAACAAATGATAATTTTGATGAAAGAGAAATTCAGATGTAGATTACACTGGTAATCTAGTTGATAAAAAATTTTACTAGTGGAACGTGATTTGTTGAGACATTTAGTAACTGCATCGTTTTTTTTCAAGGAAAATATATGTATATTTTTCATTTCAAATAGCAGAAAATTTTCTCATATAACCCGTTCTAGAAAATCATTTTTGACCATGTTTTTAGATTGGTCATTTTTAGAAAAATTGATTTTATAATTATTTTTGAATTTAATTTTTAAATTATAACATTGACTAATCTGACTCCCTACTAATTATCAAAAAGGATAAATAGTGATTAAAAAAAAGGTGATGAGTGTTGATATTTATCATATATTATGACTCGAGACGGTATAATTAGTAAATTTCTTTAGAAATTTAAACAAGAGTTGTAAAACTTTTTGTTGGTAAAAAATTCCATGACCATCTATATTTCTATCATATTTCTAACGACCATCACTCATCAAAATTCAATATAGTTTGTCGATATGTGGTACTTTAAACAAGAATCATACGTTTTTCATTTTATTTTTTTAATAAAAAATAATAAAAATAAATAAATTAATAATCCAAAGTATTCATTCTCATTTAAAAGTCCTCACGGTTATGCATGGGTGAATTACTTGGAATTTGTTATGTGCTTCCATGCTCATTTAGAAGTCCTCAGGTTATGCATGTATGGAACGCATATCAAAATTTATTTTTTAAACAAAAAATTTGATTCTAATCCCATTTAAAAGTCCTCACGGTTAAGCGTGGTTAGAAGATACTTGAATTCATTTTCTTTAAAATTGGAATACTACTAATCTCATTTAAAAGTCCTAACGGTTATGCATGGTTGGTAGATATTCAAATTCCTGATATAAATATACCACAAATAGACACAACTATATGGTTTTATATGATGACATCATTCCCATCATTCTAAAAGTGGAATATGCGCCGAACAGAGTATTTATGATTTTTGTTTGATTTTTTATTGAAATTTAATATTTATATTCAATTGACTTTTAATGTTGGATTAATATCTATCACTTTATCTCCATTTTTTTCTAACACTATTACTCTTTTGCTGATAACAAAAGGGGGAGAGAAAAGTTAAGATTTTGTCAAATAAAATCAAGCAAAGGTCAAATATTTTCTATTTGCATCTAGACTCATTTCAATATTTTTAATTGTATGCATATATGAAGGGGGAGCTTTTTGTAGAGAGGAAGCATTCAAATAAAGGGAGCAAATGGAATCATCAAATACATTTAATTTGTTTAAAATCTTAAATATATGTTTGTTATCATCAAAAGGGGGAGATTGTTGAATATGCGATTGCTATGATATTTGTTTGATGATAATAAACATATATATATATATATATATTCATTTAAATGTATTTGTTGATGTACTATTTTATTTTTCATAGATTAAATAAATATTTGCCGAATAAGATAAATAACACAGAATTTGAATTCAAACAGAAATTTTATTCAAACAAATATTTATTACAATTTTTGAATAGTACAAATTTCAAACTCTCACTATAAACAATTTCAATCACAATACAAATTTGATTAAATTACAGTTCACATTTACATTGCACCTCACTACATATCACTTATTCACTCTACTCATACTGATCTTCAACTTCATTTCAATGTGAATCCAATATCAGAGTAATCTGCAAAAATATACATTGACGCAGTAAAATTGAAAATAAAATATTTCTACAGTATAAAATAAAATGTGGATTTTGTAAATAATATTTGCCTCAGTTATTTGGGTTGTTCGTCATCATTAATTTTGAATTCATCATACATGAACAGCTTGTGACATACACAGTGTATCATTGTATATGCCACAAGGTCGTGCACACCGATATATACACTTGATAAAATTACAAGGACAGGTGAGCACAGGTCAAACCCAAAACGCCGGGTTCAACTCAAGTGCAATAAATATAATGTCACAATATCAGCACAACGTCAAACCCGAGCTCCAAGCTGGATTAAACACAGGTGCAGTTCGAATATACAAGCTTAATAAAATGGTTAGGAGCAAGCTAGTCAAAGTGTACACATGAACCAGAAGAATTCGATTCAACAAAGCGACTCAATCAATATGATATGAAAGCTGGAAACATGAATGTACAGACACCATGATAAACTCAAACAATGCAGAAACCATGGAACAAGATAGCAACTCAAGCCAGCATATAAAATATATACAGCAAGCTCCAGATGGTACACAAGTAAAAGGCAACAACAAGGGATGCACCAATGAAACAGGCTGCAACATATATAACAGTAGACAGTGCATATGCAGACATGATAAAGCCAGATACGATGCAATATACAGAAATTTTTTACAAGACCAACAATGCAATTGAAATGCAAACTGTCTCGAAGAGTGATACCAGAGACTACAAAGAAATCAAAGACAATATCAGTAACATAGCCTCAACAATGAAATGGTTATAAACAACCAACATGAAACTGAACAAGTGCTGCCTCTATATAAAGGTATGGAACAAATGAAACCAGAGGAAACTGGCAACAAAAACTACAATGAACAAGTGGACAGAACAAGCGCTATCAGGAATGAACACAAATGGCCAGAGGGATTAATATGCCAGAGAGAAGAATATCATATTTGAACAAAGCATCAAGTAACAACAAGATGCAATCATGTACAACTACATGATGACTGGAAACATAATTCATATATGTAGCCTCGACCAAAATCAAAATGAAACAAATGCAACATGAAGGCTAAAGTGTGCAGTAACAATATACAAGACTACAAGTACAAAGCATGCACATCGAACTCACCACAATGCATCACTGTAAATTCAACATCAAATCATCAACAAGCTAAACTGCACATGAAAATGAAACCAGAGCTCAACACATTGAAGCAACTCGAGCTCAAGACAATACATCACAAAATCAAGTTTACAGTCGAAGACAACTGCAGGCCAAATCAAAATGACCAAAGTAAACATTACCAAAGTCAAGGCCAATTTCAATCTGAAACAACCAGGATGCAAGTTTGAACAATTTCAAAAATCATGGTACAGTAGTCATGGGACGACAAGTAGAAATCAAGCAAGTCAAATTCCAACATGCTACAGAAATGAAATGAATCAATATCGTCACAGCAAAGTCAAAGCCGTGATCAAAGAATATGATGAACAAGTCAGAGACGTGGTGGTCAAGAATCGAGCAAGGAAAATTCGAAGCCGTGATGAACAAGCCATCATCAAATTATACAAAATTGACAAAGTCAGAGAAATCATCAACATCAAAACAAAATCGAATGGCCGAGATAAAGAAATTGACAAATTCAAATAAATGTATACGAATGAAAATCAAGGATTTCTAACCCTATATAAATAATAAACATCATCTGCAAATTCAAAATCAAGTTCAAGGAAGCAAAAATAGTAAAGCAAAAGTAACAAATTACATACCGAAGCAACTTCGAACTCGATCAAAATTGAACGAGCTGAGTGCAAAGAGAAGAAAGCATCGATTTGAAGTAGCCGAAAGCGATCGACAGAGAGAAGAGAGGAATCGAAGCTTAAGAATTCAAGCGGCGCAATTCACTTTTCCAAACCCTAATTTCAGAAGCAAAGAGGACCGATATCCATTGTTAAACAACGTATTTGGGCCGAAGCTATAATACAAAAGGAAAAAGGATTTAAACCTATCACTTGTTTGTTTTGTGGGCTGGCCTAGTTTATAAAGGCTTTGGTTTATTTTAAATTAGGGTTTAGGGTTATTTTGTTTTTATTGTAATTTTCTTTTAAAAAACCATTGTAATTTCTAGTCGTGTGATTAGAGGACAAACTACGTGGCGTAGTTTGAGAATTCGCAACTCAGTGGATGAGTTGTGGTAGGGTTTTGAGCGTAGAGTTAGGTTAGTCTGTAGCGGGTGTCGCGAGTTTACGTGTGTAAGCGTGTGACTACTTAATTTCTAGTAGAAACCTTGGGGGCAGCACGTAGGCAGGGTTTTGCCGAAGCTGGGTAAATTCTGTGTTGTTCTATTTCTGCATTTATTATTTTGCTATTATCTGTGCTGCTATAATTTTGATTTATCTGTATTGAAATAATTTTAGAAGCTTCCGCAATAATTTTTATAATTAACAGTATCACCCTATTCACCCCCCCCCTCTCTAGGGTGAAATCGATCCTACAACTGAATCTTTCAACAAAAGTCTAATACGATTTCATACTATTTTATAAAATCCTTCCATCATTTTATAAAATAACTATTAGCTTATTAATCATTTTTAAGCTTTCAAACGCTTAATTGCTTCATTAAAATTAAGTATTCACCTATTATTATTTTATAAAATATCATTTCTATTTTATAAAATCTATACTTTATTTATGAATTCATATAACCATTTTATAAAAACTACTTAAGCTTTATTCATAATATTTTATAAAATACCATTTTATAAAATACATCTTTTACTTATAAAAATCATTTCTTTGCTTAAATAATATTTGTAAGTAAGCTATTTATTAGTAATGACCGTTTATTTATTTTTAAATAATATTCACATGTGTTAATTAAGCTTCATTAACTTTCTAATCACTTTAATAATAAGTGTAGAGTTCAGAACTCACTTAATTAGTTTACTAACTTTTCGAAAACCATTTAAATAAGTTTCTTTATTACTGACTAATGACATGCACTTAATTATCTCATGTAATTGATATCTAATCTATCACAACAATTCATATGATCATTCGGTTAACTTAAAATCAAATATTTATGGTGCTCACTATTTTCAAAAATAGTTATTAAAGTCTTAAATAAATATTGAGTCAACATAATCATGTTTATAACATAAAAATAAGCCTAAATCAACTCATACTATCTCCAAATCACTTCATATAATTCAATATTAACCAGTGAATGAAAATATGAAGACTAACACATAAATATGGATGAAGAATGATCCTACTCACCTTCTTCTTTACCAAATCAAGCTCTAATCGCCAAAAACCTAAAATTTTCTCTCTTGAAATCTTTCATAAAGGTCCAAACTTAAATTCAAGCTTATTACTTCATGGGTTAATTAAGGAATTTGATGAACGGAATTATGATAATTTTAGTTTAAATTTAGGAATTTTCTATGATGGGATTAGAGTGGATTCAGGGTTAGGCTTAAGGATGTAATTAATAATGTGATTAGGAGAATGGATTGAAAAGTAACTTGGAATGAAAATGAGACAAGGAGCTTTGCTGCATATAAGTTAAGTTAGGGCTTGTTAGTGAGATTAGCCCAATTCAATTTTCATTCCTTTCTAGAAATCACTATTCACTCCAAAAACAAATCAACTTCAAACATAGTCAAGTTTATACTCATTTTACTCGCGTCAAAAAAGTGATCTCAACTACGGGTGTTTCGAGTCCCGATTTGCTCGTCTGTAAAAGTCGGGTACAAGGGCATTCCATTAATTAATGATTAAATATTTAAATTAATTATTTAAATACCGAGTCATTAAAATGTTGGTTGTTATAGTATCACGTTCCTCAGTAACTACTCCGCCTTTAAAAAATTCATCACCTGCATTATTCGGCAAACCAGTTCCCTTTACTTCTAATTCTCTTTCGATTGTTATTTGGTCATCCCCTTCACCATATCATTATTAGACGATATATTACGCAAGGACCAAGTAAATGTCCTATGTGTTAGGGTGGTTTCAAATATCCCTCTCAATAGTTTAACGTTTTCTAAAGGATTGTTGTGGAATTTTACTGCTTTGGGTTATTACTATATAATGAAATGTGTATAATAAGCTAATAATAAATATTGAAATATCATAAAAATTACATTAAAATAATGTATAAGCATATGCAATGGACTTAACTTAATGACTTTATTCCATTAGTTAGGAGGGCAAAGTACAATATTCATATCTGAATAAAATCCATGGCCAGGTAGTCTAGTTATTTTTACCCAAAGTCCATAATCAGCACTTAAATAATCATAGTGATTTTTAAATTTATTATGATCATAGTTGACACTCCATTTTGTAGTGAACTCATTCTCTAACCTTCTTCACAAATCTTAAGTAAGTGAACGTCCTCTACGTCCTTACCTATTGAATTCTCTCAAACATAATTCAGAATAATGTTTTTCCATTTCAGCATTTCTTGAGAAAGTTGATATACTCTCAGAAGCCCTCT
This sequence comes from Allium cepa, assembly GCA_030765085.1. Taxonomy (NCBI): domain Eukaryota; kingdom Viridiplantae; phylum Streptophyta; class Magnoliopsida; order Asparagales; family Amaryllidaceae; genus Allium; species Allium cepa. The sequence goes on along the minus strand of CM060932.1, from coordinate 603,574,081 downwards.
ATGGCCTTGACTATTGACTTCTCTCAAGCATAATTCAAATAATGTTTTTCCACTTCAACATTTCTTAAAAAAGTCGCTATAATCTTAGAAGCTACATTTTTTTTCATTCTCAGAGCTTCTCAGAGTATCTACCTTAAGAATTTCTACTTGAAGTCATCCCTATAAGTTTGAGAATATGCCTAGAAATAAGTTTTTTTGCATTAAATAAACTATAAAACAATAATGGTTATCTTATCTTCTTCCTTAAAAAACATTATCGTATTATGCAAAATATATTTTAGTACTTATACTGATGATAATTTTTATCCCACCTTTTGGTCATAGCCGGGATATCAACATATAAGCTAAAAAGGATTGAAATGAATATTAGAGATCTGTTGGAAACAAGGCTATGATCGATATCGATAAAATTTGACCGAGCTCCAATCAAGATGGGATTGGTTGGGAATGATGAACAAGGCTAGAAAAGGCTACATTTCAAATTTCAAGTCAATCGAAGTTCATATGCTTAACGATGCAAATCAAGGAAGATAGCCACAATTCGTATCCATCAAAGTAAGTGGTGGTTTGTATCCATGGAAGGAAGTCTCGTTCATATCTATGTTTGTATCTATCCACGTTTCCATCCCACTTCGCATCCATCATCCACCAGCTTATTCGTATCGATCCATTTACGCTCATTCCACTTCGTATCCATCGGTATCCTGCTACTTCGTATCGATAAGAAACTATCATTTCTTATCGATCCACCGATACATGCTATTTGTATCGATCGGCCAGTGATCGATGTGAATAATATGTGATGGATGGATACGAACAACACCCTTGTTGATCGATGTGAAGTAGCACCTAGGAATATCGATGCGAATTAAACAACCCACCCCATAAATACAAAAAACATAAGCATGCATCGATAAGGAGTGGGATGAAGAGCATCGATATGAAAAGGTATACACCAGATCGATACGAATGGAAGCATGGATATGAAATGATAGGAATGAGGCAATGCATTATTATGGATATGAATGGCATGGACACGAAACACATAACTAAGCATCGATACGAGTAAAATGTTTAGCATCGATACGAAGGAGGGCTTGATGGATGGATACGAACATCGTATATCTATAAATACGATGAACATAGCAACCGATGGATACAAATGAGGAAGCAGTCAACTCGGCATAAAATTTGGATCTCACCTAAACAAATGCGCCACGTCACTCGGATCGATACGAAAGTGATGGATATGAACATGTCGACACGAGGTGGATCGATACAAAGGCGCCAGACTATGAAAATGTAAAACTTGCATCGATCATATCTCACAATTTATAAGGCCAAATGCTATCAAATTTTCAGAGGTTCTTGCGTATAACCATACAAATGTTCATGATCGATCTCGACCCGATTGGGCAAGATTTGGATCGATATGAATCTCATTCGTATCGATCATGGATCGAGCCGAAACGGCCAGGGATCGATCACATGGGCCCACTCACATAAGGGAAAGAGTCTGCCAAAGTTAGAGATGGACAATTCCAGCCTACATCTATAAATAGCAGCCCAAGGTCTTTAGAAAAGGGATCTTTGGCTGTTCGACGCTGATACTCTACTAGAATCATTATTGTAACTCAGTTGAACTGTGTAAACCTCTTATAACCAACAAGTTATAATCAACAAAGTAGCAACTCTTCAAAATGGATATAGGTTCCAAGATCGCCGAACCACCATAAACCTTGTGTTCTTTTCTGATTTCTTCTATTTTAATTTTGTTAGTTTCTTTATTTTTGTTCTCTACTAAATCTGGATCAGAGATCTGTGTGTAGATATTGAGGATCTGTGTACATACACTGGTGCTTTCACTACTTTTGGGTGTTAGTGACCAATTTTAATGCTAACATTTTACTGCTTTCACCGAGAATCGCTTGCGCTCTGGAATTTTAAAGCTTAGATTTTAGATTTGAAAGCATAAGGACTTGGATTTGGAAAGTTATGGCAAGGAAATTGACAAGAAGACAAAGGACTCAAAGGAGTCAGCATGAAGGGAGTCAGAGGCTTCCTCTGGGGAGAATTAGGCCTCGATCTTCATCACCAGAGATGAGATGGAGACGATGCTAAAAAGACAAGAGGAGATGGTGTAGAATCTACTTCAACAAGTTGGAATGCAGAATCAAGGGAATGCAACTCCAAGAGATGCTGGAGATTGAGGTCGAGAGAACGAAGCAACCAGAATTCATAACAGAGCAGGACCATCAATAACAACACCAAAACTAAGGGGCACTCACCCGAAGCATGTTGATCCAATCCCGGGCAGAGTACTAGGTGGAGCTGTGCAATGCGACATTGATATAGGAATGGATACTCGTCCAGGATAGCAGATTTCAGGAATCCCTCGTGAACTTAGGGAGGCAGATTGGAGGCAACAGACAAGGACTATAGCTTGGTGACAATGATAGATTGGTAGAGATGGTTAGGCGAGCCATAAGAGGCGGATTGGTGAATAGGGACTTAGAGGATGTGAATAGGAGCCCCTTTGCTCCAATGGTCAGGCAAGCTAGGAAACCATCGGATTTTAAACTACCAACACTGGAGATGTATGATGGAAGAACGGATCCTGCTGTTCACTTGACGAGGTACATGAGGCATATGGAGGTACTGGGAGCATCGGAAGAGGTCATGGCACGATGCTTCCCTTTGTAATTGACGGATGTAGCAGCATTATGGTTCAGACAGTTGGAGAGTGGCTTTATTGGCGCATGGATGAAGCTGATTGAAAGGTTTATGAGGCATTTTTAGATCCACATAGTCTGACCTAAGAATGTGATGACTTTGACATCGATGGAGCAATGGAAAGAAAAGTCGCTCAGTGATTTCTTAACCAGATTCAATGCGACACTGGCTTCAGTGGATCGACCTTATCCATCAATGTTTTTGATGGTGGTAGTTTCAAGAATTGCAGATAATTTGGATTTCAAGATATCGTTGGAGCGCGACCCATCGATGGACCTCGGGAAGTTTTATCATGAAGTAGAAAGGTTTCTAAGGCAAGAAGATGTGCAAGCTGAGAGAGAAGGGAGAGAGGCCAAAGCTTATGTAGTAAGGGGTAGAGGTCCACCTAGAGAGTAACCAAATAAAGATGATAAAGGAAAATTAATGATAATGGTGACATTTCAAAAAGGCCACGGAGGAACAAAGTTTACTTCCTACACGAATTTGACTAAGACTTTGGAAATGATTTACTTGGATACTCGAGGGCGCCTCCATTATCTAAGGCTGGCAAGAAGGGAACCTTCTGGATACGAGCAAGCATCGGGAAAGCATTGCATATTCCATGAGCTGAATGGGCATAACACGAACAACTGCAGACATTTGAAGGATATCGTTAAGGAGCATATAAGGAATGGTCATCTACAACAATATGTAAGGAATAGAGCCGTGGCAATGGAACAGGAGTAGCCACCGCCCACCACGAACAAGAATGGCACTAGATCTAGGCATCGCCAGCTTGTTATCAACTAGATGTATTTATGACTTTAAATAAGTAAGAGAACTCGAAGTAATACGAATAAGTCATTTACACATGTACGGGATCGAGGACGGTCCTTAGGCATGCTCTGAGACGATGATAAACCGTGTTGCTCGAGTCTATGAAATCCTGTTTTTCTTTTCGTTTTCCTAAAAACTTTGGTTTCTCCCTTGGATGTTCAAACATTTATTTGGTTTTCCCTGGCTGTAAAAACCATTTTTTGAATGATCGGATTTGCATTGCCGTAATAAATAATACTCGTTTCGTGATTAATGTCCCGGCCGAAGAGACGGGGCAGTGATCGCAATTTACGAGTCCCTACGCAGGAGAGAAATGGAATGGACTCGAACAGAATATAAAAGTCCTTGGCCGAAGAGCAGAGGCCGGAGAATATCAAAGTCCTTGGATGGAGAGCCGAGGGTAGAGAATATAAAAGTCCTTGGCCGGAGGGCTGAGACCGGAGAATATAAACGTCCTTGGCCTGAGAGCCGAGGCCGGAGAATATAAAAGTCCTTGGCCGGAGAGCCGAGGTCGAAGAATATAAAATTCCTTGGACGGAGAGCCGATGCCGAAGAAAATAAAAGTCCTTGGCCTGAGAGCCAAGGCCAGAGAATATAAGAGTCCTTGGCCGGAAAGCCGAGGCCGTAGACTATAAAAGTCCTTGGCCGGAGAGCCTAAGTCAGAGAACATACAAGCCCTTAACCGAAAAGTCGGGGCCAGAACAAGATAACGCAACCCAGAGAGGCCATGGATTTGGATTTTGGTTTAGGACAAATGGACCCAGAGAGGTCCTGAATTTAGAAAAGGGCCCAGAGCAGTCCCGAATTTGGATATCAACCTCGAAAGGTTATTGATTTGGCTATTGGTTATTGGATATGGATAGATTAAAGCTCGATTGATGAGCTCGGAGAGCTTTGGTATTGGCTAAGAATTTGGTTAGTGGACTTCGAATTAGACATCGACTCAGAGCAGTCGCGGACTTGGACATGGCTATAGCACTCGATAGGATAGCTTGGTAATAGATTGGATTATGGATCAGATGATATGGCTATGGGATGAATATGGACTTTGGATGTTGGATTCAGAGCTATATAAAACATGCCTTCTTACCACAAGGCATATTTTAGGGGGAAAATGTTATCCCACCCTTTGGTCAGAGCCAAGATATCAACAAATAGGCTAAAAAGGACGGAAATCAGTATTAGAGATCAGTTGGAAACAAGGCTATGATCGATATCGTCAAAATTTGACCGAGCTCCAATCTAGACGAGATCGGTTAGGAATGATGAACAAGGCTAGGAAATGCTAAGTTTCAAATTTCAGGTCAATCGGAGTTCATAATGCTCAAGGTATGATCGATGCAAACCAAGGAAGATAGCCACAATTCATATCCATCAAAGTAAGCGATGGTTCGTATCCATGGAAGGAAGTCTCATTCGTATCTATCCACACTTATTCCACTTCGCATCCATCATCCACCAGCTTATTCGTATCGATCCACTTACGCTCATTCCACTTTGTATCCATTGGAATCCTGCTACGTCATATCGATAAAAAACTATCATTTCTTATAGATCCACAGATACATGCTATTCGTATCGATTGGCCAGTGATTGATGTGAATAATATGTTATGGACGGATACGAACAACACCCTTGTTGATCGATGCGAGGTAGCACCTGGGAATATCGATGCGAATTACACAACCCACCCCATCAATACGAAAAACATAAGCATTCATCGATAAGAAGTGGGATAAAGAGCAAAGATACAAAAAAGTATACACCAGATTGATATGAACGGAAGAATGGATATGAAATGATGGACACGAGGCAATGGATTATTATGGATACAAATGGCATAGAGACAAAACACATAACTAAGCATCGATACGAGTAAAATGTTTGGCATTGATACGAAGGGGGGCTTGATGGATGGATACGAACATCGTATATCTATGGATACGAAGAACATAGCAATCGATGGATACGAAGAACGAAGCAGTCAACTCATCATAAAATGTGGATCTCACCTAAACAATCGCGCCACGTCACTCAATCGATACAAAAGTGATGGATACGAACATGTCGACATGAGATGGATTGATACGAAGATGCCAGACTATGAAAATCTAAAACTTGCATCGATCATATCTCACAATCTACGATGCCAAATGCTACCAAATTTTCACAGGAGCTTGCGTATAACCTTAGGAATGTTCATGATCGATCTTGACCCGATCGGGCAAGATTTGGAACGATACAAATCTCATTCATATCGATCATGGATCGAGACGAAACGGCCAAGGATCAATCAGTGGGACCACTCACGTAAGGGAAGGAGTCTTCCGAAGTTTGAGACGGACATTTTCAACCTACACCTATATATAGCAGCCCAGGATCTTCAAAAAAGGGATCTTTGGCTCTTCGATGCCGATACTCTGCTAGAATCATTATTGTAACTTAGTTAAACTGTTGTAAACCTCTTATAATCAGCGAGTTATAATCAATAAAGTAGCAACTCCTCAAAGTGGATGTAGACCGGAGATCGCCGAACCACTATAAACCTTGTGTTCTTTTCTGCTTTCTTCTATTTTTTTTTATTTCTTTATTTTTGTTCTCTACTTAATTCGGATCTGAGATTTGTGTGCGGATATTGAGGATTTGTGTACGTACACTGGTGCTTTCACTACTTCTGGATGTCAATGATCAATTTTGGCGCTAACAATATTAGTGAACGTTAATATATTAGTAGAAAAGTATTATTGTGATACTAGTAATAAAATACTTTAATGATTGATCAACAACTTATTAAAGGCATAATATTGAATGAATTTTGAATGAAATATGCATTAAAGTGGTTTTCCTTATTAGGAATTAACTTTTTCTTATTAAAAAAATCTAAATTAAATATGCATTAAAATATATTATCATTTTTACAAAATTAGTAGAGCGCAAAAATTAGTAGAATAACATATAATCTGTAAAGCATTGGAAACTCCAACATATTATCATCTGATTGTATATACCAACTTCTTTAAAATAATGCCTATTTAAAAAATCAATAAATTAACATACATATCGAAAAGGAATTAAGTGAAGAATATAATTAATATTTCAAGCAAAATATAAAACTGTTTATGTGATAATTTACATTCACAACAAAAATAGGCTCAAAACAGGTTTAAAAAAATCAGACTTTCGAACATGTTTATTACTCGCATGTAAGAATACATATAAATAAGCATCATAAACAAGAGAACCATGTGAGTAGAAATATATGTGTTGACCTATTAGTTTGATCTTAGTAGATGAGATTTTTTAGGTGTATATCTTGATGTACGTTCATTGTAAAATATTTTAAGATTCGAAGTATAATGAAAATTAAATAAATTCTATCAGTAAATAAAATATTGTATATACCTAAATCTTGTATAGGTAATAATCTTCAATGAATTTCACCATCACATCCTTCCATCACAGGATGAACAATATAAAACCCAACAAATAACAAGTTCTCACATTGTAATCAATTAAAATTTATCTTTCACCATTGACTACACAATATGCAAAGATAAGATGCAAGTAAAGCCTCGAGGTAATAAGGAATCAATTATGTTTTTTACAAAACACCTCATACTTTGCTCTCGATAAAAAAAATTAGTGGGTTTTTACCACTTAGGAAGATACACAGTCCAATTTGCATAACGGCATAGTAAACATCTATTTACTAACAACCCCAATCTCATAACAAATAGTCGAAAGTAGAAATTAAAATAGATCTAGAATCTATTGTATTAAAACATGGATCTAGCATTTAAGCTAAGCAGTTAATGGTTCATACTGATTAGTTGCATAGGGATCATAACTCTATGTGCATTCCACTTTTGATTTTGAAATGAAAACATGATGATATAAAAGTGGGGTTAGCATTAACTGTGTAGAAGAACGATACTATTTTGTCTATAATGGCTCGGCAAATATTTTCCAACATCATGTTAACAAGATGTAGATAATGGGTGCACTGAAAAGATTTGTATTTACTATGTCATTATATACAAACAAAAACTAGTCCAAAGAACAAAAATCATAAATTTAGTTATAGTTAGATGCTTATTAGTATACTTATATAAAAAATTGCATGTTACAACCGAAATAGGTAATCCGAAAAATTGAAGTAAGGACAAGGACAAACACAGAGAAAATTTTGATGCAAGGACACAATGTTTCTTTTTTAGTCTAAAGGCCAAACTCTTGCAAATATGCATCACAACTCCAAACTTATCTTGGTGCAATTGAAATGATCGATGGCTTGGAAGACGACGAAGTGGCATTAGGGCTTAGGAGGCGATGAGGTTGCCACGGCTAGGGGTGGCAGTGGCAGTTGATAGGGTGATTATGGTTCGTTTTTCTAAACGAAATGTTTTTGCGTTGAGTTGGTTTAGAAGACGATGAAGGTGATGGGTGTTGGAGGTGCAACGTCGAAGAATGGTGGAACCGTGATATTGATGATGGTGACAGTAAAGACAGTAGTTGCTAGCGGCTGCCTTTTTTTGAACAATTAAGAATTGAAAATGCTAAATATAACTGGCATTATCTACAAATAAATATGAATATAGCATTATATGTGTTATGCTAATTTAATTTAGAATTTTTAAAATTTAAAAATGAATGATAGTATTGGTTTGATTTAGCATTTTTGAACTATAAAAATGAAAATAGCGCTATGTTGTGATTTAGCATTTCTAGAACTATAGAAAATAAATATAGTACTATATATGTATAAATCTAACTTAATTTAACATTTTTAAACTATAAAAATGAATGATCGTGCTAGTTTGATTTAGAACTTTTTTTTATAAAAACTATATATAGCACCATGTTGGTTTGCTTCTTGTTTAATTTAGCATTTTTGAACTAAAAAATTAAATATAGAATTATGTAGATATAATGCTAATTTAATTTACATTTTTACTTTTCCACTGAATTTTTTATACTTGAAATTGATGATGATGATGCGAGTTCTGGTGATATGAAGTGTCATGTTGGGGAGGTGGCTACATTCACCGCTAGTGATTTAGGGTTTGAATTGGGTATATTGACAGCTTAGGCGATGATGAGGTCCATGGAGTTCTAGGTGACGAGATGAATGAGACGCGGATGATGAGGTGGTGTGGCACTGAGGTGGTGTAGAAGCGGACGCTGGGGCGATGAGGTGGTATGGTGTTTCTATAAGGTGACGAAGATTAAATAAGAGTGAATTTGGATCAGGGGATGAAGTTTGTTCTTCTTCCAAAATTTTGAAATTATTGGCATAGAACTAAACTAATTTGTTATGTTTTTCATTTTCGCTAATTCTCTTTTATATTAATTAATTAACATTTAATTAATTTATTTAATTAAAATAAATTTAATTTATTATAATTAATTTTGAAAATTATATATATTAGCTTACACTTTAAGATAACATTGCATATATCAATATTTAAATATGTTATTTAATTTAGTTTAATTTAATCAACTTTCAATCAATTATTTATTTAATTAATTTAGTTAATTATTAATAAATTTAAAAAATAATTATTTAGTTTTCAAAATCATTTTTTAACTTTTACAAACTATTAATTTATTTCAAATTTAACATTTTTAATTTAAAGTATTATTTTTAATTTCAAAATATATATTGAAAAATTAGCCCAAGACCCAAATCAATTTAGGCCTTTATACTATGTATAACATCCTGATCTGGAGTTAAAAGAAAATAATAAATAAAATTGGATTTTGGTAATTTAATTATATATTTTAGTGAATTTAATTTAGCAAATTGAATTTTTAGATTTATTTCATAGTAAAAGAAGTATATTTATTTAAAATTTAAATTTAAAATTTGAATTATGTTTCAAAATAAATAAGTTATCTAAAAATTCATTTTGGCATAATTTATAATATTTGTGTGAATTTAAATTTTTTTGAAAAAAATAGCTTTTTGTAATTGTTGAAACCGAATATTTTAATAAAATAAAAATCTTTATAAAAATAATATAAAATTTGGATTAAAATCTGTTTGGTGGAATTTTGATCGTAGACCGAATATCATTTGGCTAATAAAGTGGTTAAGGGTTCAAAATTATTTAAAAGAAAATAAAATAAATTGGGACTTTCTAATTTGACTACACTTTTAATCCTTATCCTCATTTATTTAATACCTAAGCTAATACTTACCTTTATCCGTCAATTCATTCTTATCCTTATCCTCCCTCTTATTAAACCTGGCCTCATTCATCCTTAACTCTAATTCCCAATTCAAAAAAAAAGAAAAAATATGCACAGTTATGCCGGTAGGAGGCACGTGATGGGGGATGGCGACGACATGAGTTGACAATGCCTGAATCCTAATATTTAAAAAAGCTTAAGAAATATTCAAATTTGAAAACAGATCTAGATCCAAAATAAAATTTTCTTTAAAATTCAAATTCAAATATTATATATTTAGTATATAAATACACATTTTCAAAAAAATACATACACACACACATGAACTAAAATATTATATTTTAATATAAAATACATAAACGCGCACACAAGTATATCTATATATATGATAACAATAGTGATACTTTATTTTTAGCAGAGTGCTCATTATGATGCCTCAGAGGCTCGAACCTATAACCTCTAGAACTTTTTTCTAAAGCGTCACACCTCTAGCCACTTGAGCTAGAGGTCCTCGACTAAAAATATAATACGCATGCGTGCGCACATATATATATATGTTTAAGTTCAACAAATTCAAATTTGTAAATACATAAATAATATTACAAATTTAAATATAAAACAAAATATAATTATCTCGCTCAAAATGATTTCTGAAAAACCAATTTTTTTAATTCCGTGCTGTTTAAAAATCAAAAAAGAAATTCTTTTTATTTCTGTATGGATTTCTAATACAAATTTTATCTTACTATAATTTGAAATGTAGTTTTATTTTATAAAATATATTTATATATTTATATACATACATACATACATATATATATATATACGTATGTACCTATGTATATTATTTTTAAAACACAGAAATATATGCATATATATGTATATATTAATATTTTAACTTTGGTTAATATATATATATATATGTATGTATGTATGTATGTATGCATGTATGTATGCATGTATGTATATTTGTATATAATTTTTTTTATATACATGTGAAATGTATAAAATTTATTACATAAACTGATGTATTTATATGTAATGTATATAACAACAATTTGAAATTCAAAATCTAATTTAAATTTATTTAAAGTAACATCACTTTCAAAAAAAAAAAAGATTGTTTGGCTGAAAATAGAAGTGTTCACATAAAAAGATCATGATATGAATACATATCTTAGGTTTATAACAAACAAATTATATAAATTGGTGACAATATATAATTCTATTCTATACACAAATAACGACACAAATGAATATATAAATAAGTAGATATAAATTAGATGTTACCTAAACTATGATCTAGGTATATCTCCTTGAATGTTGGATTAGAAAATATCCTTGAATCAGATTCAATCTCTTCCAGAAAAGCTATTAATCGAAGAGATCACCACACCATGGATTTATTTTGATTGATTTACTATTTTCAATTCGAAATATGGAGGAGAGGAGGGAAACAATTTATGGCCGGTAATAGGGTAGATGAAGGCTAGAGGATAAAATAGAAAATGAAGGAGGTGTTGAGTTGATACATGAAAAGAAAAGAGAGAGAAAATAGGATATCTAGATCTCACTTTTACCTCTTCTTTTAAAACAATTCGAACCCATAATTTCAAAGAAAATCACATCCCCTCCTCCTCCTATAATGGCAGGCTAAACTAGTATACTAATGGGCCTACACACATTTCCGAACCCGATCAAAGTTTGCACCTTTTAAATCCAATTTAAATGTACATTAATATCGTATATCGAGACGTACAAATAATTTTCTATATAAGTATTATAATAAATACACATTCCAATAAATCAAATAAAATGTTATAATAATGAGCCACAAATATTAATATAATAATTATAATTAAATTAAATTATACGGTAATTCAGAGTATTCAACAATGCGGTTGTGCGACTCATAGGTGTAAATTCAGCCATCGATTAATATTGAACAATTTGAATATTAACATTCACACGTCACCTTAGCTAGTGGTATGATAGTTTGGTTGAACTTATCGCTTGCATAGTTTTGGTAAAATCCAATTCACTATTTTAAGCGGTCCCTGGTAGTGATGATTATTTAAACCAATTCTTTACGTCAAAACTATATCACATTAGAACTTATGGAATTTGATTTTGGTCAAAATCCCAGTACATCCACATTCAACTTGTACAATCCAAAAACAAAGTCCTTGGTTCAATACTATTAACCGAATTGCTCTGGTCAAAGACTTTGACTTTGAATTGATTATAGTTGGCCGTGATACTAACCTCATATAACTGATGAGACAAATTCTATATTGAATAGTGTTTCACTTCCAGTGCTTCAACTCAAATCAAACTATAGTCGTTCGATGGACATCGTTTCATGATTCAAATACAATCAATTGAAGGTCCATATTAAAATTCGTTAGTATTTTTAAATCGAGAGAATCGTGTAATATTGTCACTTCGATATTCTAGATTTGACCTTAGTTATACTAATTATAGAAAAATATAGATTGGGTTATTCCACGGTTGTCCAATAATTATCCGTACATAACCCCTTGATGCCCCAGTAGCCATGAGTAATACACTACCAAATATTTGGAGATTGTAAAGTTCTCTAGTCTCAATGGATGTACCGATATCCAGCCTCGATGCATCTTGACTACAAAGATTTAAAATGGTATGTTAAATTTCAATGTGATAAATTTCTCATGATTACAACACATTGTACTTATTAGCGCAAAACACATTATTTATGGATTTTCTATTAAATATTAATAAATTAAATAAATTATTAATATACATATTATAATAAGTATATAATAGGAAAAAAATACCTTTTATTTCAAATGAGATTTTATTACAGTGTTAATAATTTACAGCAAATTACAAATTACCCTAAGGCATACCCCTAACTCTATCAATATCATACTTGCATTTGGGGCCAATTATGGAATCTCAGTCCCATCCACACAATCAGTTTGATGGGAACCGACGAACTAGTCCCTTTACGAATGGATCTTCTATGTTGTCCTTTTTATCTACTCTTTGAATCATGACTTCTTTCTTCTCAACAAATTATCTAACGAGGTGGAACTTTCAAAGTGTATGTCTCAATTTCTTGTGCGCCCTAGGCCCTTTTACGCCCTGCATCGCCACATTAGTGTCATAAGACAATGTCATTGGATACCCTATGTTGGAAATCACCCCTAGCTCACTCATTAATTTATGCATGCAGACCGCTTCCATAGCTGCTTCGTTGAGGGCAATGTACTCGACCTTCATCACGAAATCAACTACCATTTCTTCTTTGGAACGTTTCTAACTAATGAATCCACCATTTAAAGTAAAGACGTAACCTAACGCTGACTTACTATCTTCGATATCGCTTGGAAAGTTAGAGTTTGTATACCCCTCTACATGGAGGTCACCATTCCTATATAAAAGTAATAACTCCTTAATATTTTTTGAATAATTAAGTACATATTTTATAGCAATCTAATGTTTTCCTCCAAGATTAGACTGGTATTGGCTTACATATCCTAATGCGTAAGCCACATTTGATCTAGTGCATAGCTAGTGTAAAATAAGGAACTGATTGCCGATGCATATGGTATCCTATCTATACTCTCTTTCCCCTCATCATTTTAAGGATAATCCTTTATAGAAATAACGATTCTAAATTGCATCAGAACATTTCCATTCCATGCTTGGAATTCTCTACACCGAACCTTTTTAATACGAAATTTATGTATGGGGATAGAGACAATCCCAACAGCCTCTTAGAACTATCTTTTTAGATCTTTATACCCAGTACATAAATCACTTACCCTAATTCCTTCATGGAGAAATTATTTGAAAGCCAATCTTTCATTGAGTGCAATAATGAAACGCCATTGCCAATCAATAACAAATCATCAATGTTTAATACTAAGAACACTATAGCACTTCCTTGTTCTTTCAAATATACGCATGCTTCCTCTATTTTTTTGATGAAAGCCAAACTATTTGGTTACCTTATCAAAAAAAGTTATGCTAACACCTTGAATTTTGTTTAAGACCATGAATGGATCATAATAACTTCCATTTTCCCCTTGCTCCCAGTAACCTCACAACCCGCAGGATGAAACAGGTAAATGGTCTCTTCTAAATCACTATGTATAAATGCCATTTTTATGTATATTTGCCAAATTTCGTAGTCATAGAATGCAGCAATATGTAGCATTATCCAAATGGACTTAAGTATTGCTATGGGCGAAATTGTTTCATCATAATTGACACCTTGAATTTGACCAAATCTTTTTGCAACTAGCCTTGCTTTGTAAGTCTCTACTTGTTCAACTGCATTTACCTTTTTTCTTAAAAATCTATTTACAATCGATGGGTTTTATCCCTTCGAAAAATTTAGCCAAGGGCAAAACTTTCATACATGGAAAACATGGAACTGATTTCAAATTCCATAGCTTCAAGCCATAGTGTATAGTCTTTACTCTACATTGCTTGTTGGAATGAAATAGGACTGTCGTTTTCTATGATAATGCTTTTTCTTACCATCTAAGAAAAAATTATAGTATCTGGTGCGTGAGATTCCTTATTAAATCTTCTAACAGGTTGCATGTTTCCGTATACTAGTAAATCTGGTTCTCCTATTGGTTCAACCTTTGTGTTAAGTTCTCAAATCTCATTCAAGTCTACAACTTCGTTGTTAATTTCTTTAAAAGAAAATTTCTTTTCTAAAAAGACAGCATGTATGGAAACAATAATCTTTTATTCCTCAGTGTTGTATAAAATATATCTCGTAGGGTTCTTGGGATATTCTATATACTTACATAAGGCTAATCTTGCCTCAAGTTTGTTGGGGCCGATGTTCTTAACGTAAGCTGAACAACCCCATACCTCCAAATAATTGAGATGTCCCACGCCACATCTCATATGGCATCTTAGGCATAGGTTTTATGGATATCAAAGTCAACATATGCATTGTGGTTTATAGCGCATATCCCCAATAGGAAAGAGGCAACTTAGTTTTACTCATCATGGAACGAACCATATCTAATAAGGTTCTATTCCTTCATTTTAAGACACCACTGTGTTGTGGAGTACATGGTGGAGTAATCTGAAGATAATCCCATTATCTTTTAAATATTTTGAAGCTCTTGCCCAAAATACTCATCTTCTCGATCAATAAAAGTATTTTAACCTTAAGATTCGTTGATTTTTCACCATATTTTTATTTTCGGTGAATTCTCGTAGACATCGAATTTGTTCTATATAAGATACACATATCATAGTCTTGAGAAAACACCGGTAAAAGTTATAAAATAAGAAGAACTATCTTTGGTAACTACAGGAATTGGGCCACATACATTCGTATATACGAGACCAAACAGTTTATTAACTCTTTCATTGTTGCCACTAAAGGGGTGCTTGGTCATTTTCCTTTGAGACACGACTCACACATATCAAATGATGGTAGAAAGTTTTGATTTTCAGTTATATTTAAAACTACTTTGGTGGAGATATTTTTCTACAAATTTAGTTTAGTAGATTAGGATATTTAATTCGTAATAGATGTTCTTATAATATTAGTAAGATTAAACATTAAATTTCAATTTATTAGTAAGCCCCCACTAGACATTTATGAATTTCAAAACCCTAACACGAAACATAGAAGTCTTTCAACTTCTATAGTGGATGTTAGGAACATATGCCTTGAGATTCTGACTTTTAGGTGAGCTCAACAAATCATAGACACACAATGATGGATAACACCTTATCAATTGTGTAATATACAACTCCTAACATTGTGATATTTGTCTTAATCTCATCTTTACCTTAAGGAAAGCTCAACAAATAAAGAGAGATTAGTTACTCATACTTATCATTTGGCGATAGCCTAAGTATAAAGCATATTCCTTGAGGAGAGCTCAACAAATATATGCATGTATCATACCTTTTTAATTATTTATATTAATAGCACTACACATAACATCTTTAGCTTGAGTAAAGCTCAACAAGTAAGGAGAATACAAGTAATCTATTAACATATAAATAATAGACGATAAATGTATTAAAGATTCATAATCTTTAATATATTTAACTGAATAATATTGACTTGTGAAATAATATTTTTATTATGAAATTCCCTTACGATTCAAATGTCGAACATATTTGAATTCATGGTATATGTGCTATACGTATGTATTTATTCCTTAAATCTAGTTTGGGTTTTTTATTATTCTATCTTTTATTATACATTAATATTATATAAGTTTAATTCTTGCATAACATTTTATAATTTAATTAACGTACATAATAATCTTATATTACTTTTATTAATTAAATCTTATTTAATTAATTAAATTTTCTATTAATTTTATTTTATTCATCTTAAAAGTTTTAAATTGAATATGTACACTATAACATTTATAATTATACATTGATATCTTATATGTGTGTGTGTGTGCGTGAGTATGCGTGTGTATGTGCATGTATGTGTATAGATATGTATGCATGTGTGTATATATATGTATGTATTACATTATATGGAAAATAGGGACAAGGAGAAAAATAAAGAAAATTTTTGACGCAAAGACACAATGTTTCATTTTTAGTCTAAAAGACAAACTCTTGCAAACATGTGTCACAATACCAGATTATCTTGGCACAACTGAAATGATTATTGGCTTGGAAGACGACGAGGTGGCGCTGAGGCTTAGGAGGCGATGAGGTGGCAGAGGCTAGGGGTGGCAGTGGTGGTTAGTAGGGGTGACTAGGGTTCATTTTGCTGAATGAAATGTTTTTGTATCGAGGTGGTTTTGGAGGCGATGAAGGAGATGGGTGCCAATGATGCAACATCGAAACATGGTGGAGCCATGACGCTAATGATGGTGACAGTGAAGACAGTGGTTGCTGGTGACAGCCTGTAACATTCCCGGATTTTAGCCAAGTTTAATTTAATAATTAATTTAATTTTTGAAATTAAATTATGAATTAATTTGGTATTTTCCAAATTAAATAGATATTTGTTTATTAATATATATATATATATATATATGTGTGTGTGTGTGATTTTAAATAGAATTTCTAATTTGGAAACTCAGAAATAAATGTTTTGAATAACATATTGGATTTGAAACTCAACAATAAGTACCTTTAAATAAGTTGGATTCAAAACTTTATATTTTGGAATTTTTAAAAACATTTTTTCTAATTATAATAATATAAATATATGTATTTTGAAAATTTTATTTCAATTTAATGTAGTAAATTTTCAAAAGTTATTTGAAAGTAAAAATCTATATTTTAATAATAGAAAAGAATTTATTTTGTATTTATAATATAATGATTTGAAAGTAATAATATGAAATTGATATAAATAAAATTTACCAAAGCTATTTAAAGAATTAGATTCAAATATGTACATGTTATATACTTATTTATTAGATTTGATAAAAAGATTTAAAACACATTTTCTTTTTAAATAAATAAACATAGTTTGTATATTCATGAATTTAAAATGTAAAACATTTACATATGTTAAGATATAAATACTTAAGGGTTTTAAATACAAATTATAAATTAAATAAAGAAAACGTTTTGAACATAAATTTACTTATTTTTAACAAGTGTAAGATTTTTAAAATCATGTTGTGACAAATGTTTAATAAGTAACATCATTAATTAACAAGTGTTTATTTAGTAATACAAGTGTCATAACTATTTCTTTTAAAATCAAATGTTAATATCAAATAAAACAAACCAGGCCATTTTTTCAAAACCCTGTAATTTTTTTCTCAAACCTGAAAACAACTCCTCTAAAATCAATATCTGTAAAACAGTATTCAAATCCGCCACAAAAATCATATTCAAACAAATCAAACATCAAGCCTGTAACCTCCTCAAAGCATTTTCAAAACCTGTAACATCTTCAAATGCATCCTGAAGAAAGGTTTGTCAAGCAACTATCTACAAGCAAGCTTTCAAACAACTCAAGTTATCAAAGTTTCCAGTAACCAAGATCAGAGTATTTCTTTTACAAATTCAAAGCTTTTCATTTTTAAAGAAATCAAGCAATACAAAGTTTTCAAAATCCAAAACTGTTTCAAAAGCTTCAGTTTTCAATCTAGTTTCAAGCTCTTTGCATTTTGTAAAGGTGACTAAACATATATTAATAAGCTTAAGTAAATAATTAGTGGTTGCATGTGAATTTTCCGTGATGAAGATTGTTTGCATATGTACGATCTCTTTATATTTGTATACGTTGAATGTGCATATCTGTGCTTCTCTGTTTCCATGTTACAGAGTTTAAGATAAAATCAAAATTTAATATCTTTTGATTAAATCACTGTTAGGACTTGGTTTTCAAACAAAATAGTATAGTTTTAACATAATGTAAGCACTAAAAATATGTACAAGTATTTAGGTTTGAAAATATGCTTGCATATGGAAATACAGTAGCAATCTTAATAATATGATAAAATCAAATGTTGAGTTTTATTGATTCAAGTAAATATCTTGAATCTTCTCTGGAAGTTAGGAATTTTTAAAAAAAAATCACAATTTTTAACTTGGTATTGAGTATGCATTTTGGTAATGTATGGAATATGGATTTTGAGCATTTACTGGTGGTCGGAGGAACTCGAGTGGTCGGAATTTTGTCTGGAGATAGAAAGATGATCGGGGTGTTGGGCAAAAATGGTGGATGTGGCGATCATGGACTGTGGCGTCAGCGGTGGGTCAAAAGGGTTTTTAACCCTAGTTGTTGACTAGGTCGGGAATAGGATCGTTATATTTGGTATCAGAGCTTAAGGTTGAACTTAGCTCAGGAGTATAACACATTAGGTATCACATTAGAGATAGGATGAAGTATACCCTAGAATGAGTATTCCCTTAGATATCCATTCATGTGCCTCGGTAAATTCCCTTACTATCCACTGATAGTGAGTATAAGTGCAAGAAGAGGACGAGATATGGGACATGGAAGTATCAGTACAAATGGTCAATACCTTGTAACAACAAGGAAATAACTTTCTCTATCAACCTCCTTTGTTGACCATCCAATTTCAAAATTCTTTGATTGCTTCATAGCAGCTCAAGGGAGAAGCTTCGGTGTGATGGTGGCCCTACGAATCGTGTAGATAAGTTTCTATCTCGTATTCGCTTCATCAAATTTCTATCAGCTTTTCGTTTTTAACTTTAACGAAATTGAAATTTTATTGGAATAAATTGGTAAATTAAATATGAAGTTAAATATGAAGATTTGTATTGATAAAACGATTTCGATTAAAACCAAATTTGGAATTCTGTTGTAATTTCTTGTAAGGATCAAAGTCCAAAGAGAGACAAGTTGGTGTAAACTTTGAGATATTCCGACCTGAGTTTGGAATCCATGCCTAGTGTTTAAAAATTATGGAAGATTAAATCCATTTATCTATTGTTTGGGTCTCCATATATTCTACGAATGGTTAGTTATCCCTTCGAACTAACCGATGCCCTGTATATCTTCGTAGATTTGATGAACCAAGTATCTATGTGAAATATGAAATGAGTTTGTTCTTATATCTATTGTTGATGTTCTGATTTGGTAAGCCATGTGCAGAATATATATTCAGTTTGATCTAGAAAACTGTTTCTCTATCCTTGTGTATTTATCTTTTGTTGGCTCCCTAGCAAATTTCATTGACGAAATTTTCTTAAGGGGGAATCTGTAACATTCTCGGATTTTAGCCTAGTTTAATTTGATAATTAATTTAATTTTTGAAATTAAATTGTGAATTAAGTTGGTATTTTCCAAATCAAATAGATATTTGTTCATATATATGTGTGTGTGTGTGTGTGTGTGTGTGTGTGTGTGTGATTTAAAATAGATTGTCTAATTTGGAAATTCAAAAATAAATGTTTTGAATAACATATTGGATTTGAAACTCAAATATAAGTATTTTTAAAATAAATTGGATTCAAAAGTTTATATTTTGGAATTTATAGAAACTTATTTTCTAATTATAATAAATATAAATATATGTATTTTGTAAATTTTATTTGAATTTAATATAGTAAATTTTCAAAAGTTATTTGAAAGTAAAACTCTATATTTTAATAATAGAAAAGAATTTATTTTGTATTTATAATATAATGATTTGAAAGTAATATTGTGAAATTGGTATAAATAAAATTTACAAAAGCTATTTAAAGAATTAGATTCAAATATATACATATTATATAGTTATTTATTAGATTTGATATAAAGATTTAAAACACATTTTCTTTTGAAATAAATAAACATAGTTTGTATATTCATGAATTTAAAATTTAAAACATTACATATGTTAAGATATAAATACTTAAGGGTTTAAAATACAAATTTTAAATTAAATAAAGAAAAGGTTTTGAACATTAATTTACTTATTTTTAACAAGTATAAGATTTTTAAAATCATGTTGTGACAATGTTTAATAAGTAACAACATTATTTAACAAGTGTTTATTTAGTAATACAAGTGGCATAACTATTTCTTTTAAAATCAAATGTTAATATCAAATAATAGAAAGCAGTCCATTTTTTCGAAAGCTTCTCATATTCTTTTATCCACTTATTCTTTCATCTTCAAATTAAAACATGGAAAAGGAATCAAACCAAAGCCTCAATATTCAACATTAACAAGCAATCCAAAGTTTCAGCTTCAACCTGGAACTACAAATCAAAACTTTAGTTTGCAAAACCTGAGAGTTTTAAGCTTGGAAATCAAAAACAAGATTTGTTTGCAAGCCTGTAAACCACTCAGATCAAAACCTGAAAATAAAGAAAAGTTTAAAAGCAATAAAAACTACAGCAACCTGATCAAATTCAAGTTCAAATGTTGCTCAACACAAATCAAAGTTTAGATCCAAAATCAAGACCAGATACAACTTAAATGCATCAAATCAAGCTTCCAGGCTTGAATACTTCTTTTCTTCTTCCCATCAAGGTGAGTAAACATTTAAAAATAAAATTTTGGTGCTAATTTAGTCTATGTGATATTGATGTAAATGTGATTGCATGAATGTTATCACCTCAAATCTGGTTTTGAATGCTGCTTTGAATTGGAAGAATGCCTGTATATGATTGCATATATGTCTCTGTAAAATTCTAGCAAGAACAACTAAAAATAATTCCTATCTTCTTGAATAATCAATATTAGACTTTGATTACTAAAAAATGTTAATAACAGTGTGATCTAGTTTTTAAAAATAGTTTTAAGTAATTATATTTACTAAATAGACTGAAAATTAAAGATTACAGTTAAAATCAAAAAAATAGGTGAAAATCAATATCCACGATTTCATCTATAGATTATATAGTCTGATTCTTATAAACGAATCATGAATTTTAGAATGAGTTTGATAGTTTTTAAATGTATATTGGCTGAGAATTCGAGAGTTGCTCGATTTTGGGATTTTGGCCATTTTCCGTTGATCGGCGATGAGTGGGAGCTTGGGATTTGGCCTGAAGGTGGTCGGGGAGATAGGGGTCTCTGGAAAAATGGCGAAGGGTTTTAATGTTGGCCGTGGTGGGCGAAGAAGAGAGAAGTAGGGTTTTGTGCAGAGTTTGGTCGTCGATGTTAATGGGTTTCGTGCGGTGGCTGTGGTGGATCGAAATGATGCGCGATGGAGGGGATCGACGCTGGAGGTCGAGGGGTTTCTCTGGTAGGGATAGCGAGGGTGCTCGTGGCCCAGATCGACGGCCAGAGGAGATTTTCTAATCATGTTCATTTCCAGTTTTGATCGAGATATCGATTTTGGGATTGCCGTCGATTTTCGTTGTGATGCATCGTCGTGGTGGTTGTCGAGATCGATTGTGGGTTGGTGAGAGCCGAAGAGTTGATCGGTGTCGAGTTTTCTAATCGTGCAAGTGCATGATGGTCGACGTGTGTATCTGGGTTTTTGGGTATGGGGAGGAAGATGTTTGGCCCGAAGTTTTTCGTGTTTTCTCTCGTATTCGACTCGAAGTTGATGCATGGTGAGGAGTTTCGTGTCTGTTGTTCTGGTTTAGGGTTTTGCTCGAAGCATTGCTCGAGTGTTTGGGAAAAAGACTTGGGTTTGTACTCGAGTGGTTTGTGGGGTTAAGCCTATAGGTTTTTAAAACTTTAAATAAAATTTAAGTTTTTGAAATAAGGGGAAGAAGGAGAGGGAAACTCAGGGTAGAACCGAGTGGTCTTCGGGTTTGACCAGAAGTAGTGTTGTGCAGTTTTTAAAGGTTTTAAAATCACTGTTTTTGAAATTTAAAGTTTAAAATCTAGCTTAAACTTTCTTATTTAAACTTACTCTTTATATACTAATCGTTTTCTTTAACAATTGGTTAAAAAGTTTAGAAATTGTTAATATAAATTTTGTTAAGTAAAATTTAAAGTGATTTTAAAACTTAGTGGTCTAGTGGTTTCGAAACTAAGTGGAGTTGCTACATTGTGTTGTAGTGGCACCGGTTCGATTTCCAGCGGCCACAATAATGAGACATAAGTGTCTGGGAACTATAAATCTCAGTCTAACCAAAGGTCAGGGCGACATAGTCACCCTGTCCCCAAAGTTTAAATCTTTCTCTCATGTCTGCCCATGGAGTACCATCCCATACTTCTCATGTCCCCTCAGCTGTTCCTGCCCATCTCTCCTCTGACAATACTTTTGTACCTCCCTCTTCCTTCGTCCCCGATCAAGCTGCTGACTCATCCAATCCATCCTCCTCAATCCTTTCTAAAACAGTCCCTTCTATCTCCAACCATCTGATATTTCCAGCTCCCCTAGACATTCCTCCTCTTGTACCGCCAGACCCCTCCTCTTCTCTTCCTTCTATTTCATCTCATATTCCCTTATCTGGCGCTCTGACTGCTCCCCCCTTGGGTGAACGGAAATGGACTTCGTTGTTCAAGCACAAACCAAAGAATGCTGGGAAGTACATCCCCGTTGACCTGAATCCAGAGTATGAACATGATGTTTTAGTTCCTCCGAAGGAAGTTCCTGAAGCTGGTGAAGTAATCTGGAAGGAAACTCTGGTCGGTTTCTTCTTAGATAAACCTTTGTCTTATACGGCAGTTATAATGAAATTGAAAAATATTTGGAAGTTAAAAGGCTCAGTTTCAGTTAAGTCTGATGGTGTTATTTTCTTATTTAATTTCACGTGCTCAGAAGACAGGGCAAAGATTCTACAAAGTGATCCAATAATTATGAATAACAAGATGTTCATAGTCAAACCCTATGATGCATCTATTAGTAATGTCACTAGCTCAATCTCTGCGGTTCCAGTTTGGGTACAAATGTATAACCTTCCAATATATGCTTGGTCGCCTCTTGGGATTAATTGGCTTAGTAGTCACTTGGGGAAAATTTTATGTATGGACGAGATGACAGAAAAGCAGGAAAGGCTAAGCTATGCAAAATGTTTAGTGGAAATTAAACCTGATAAGGAGCTTCCTGAAGAATTTATGGTTAAGTTAGTGGAAGGAGGATATCAAAAAATATATGTACAGTATCAGTGGAGGCCTGACGTGTGTGTTTTGTGCAAGAACTTTGGCCACAAAACTATTTGTTGTGACAAGAAGGAAATAAGTCAATATGTGAACAAAGAGGAAAACAAAAATAATGCAAATAAAGATAACAAGGTTGATAATGCTGTATTAGTACGTATTAAAAGGAAAGTTAGACCACTTCAGAAGCAAAACAACAGAACATGGCAACGTGTGAGCAAAAAGAAGACAGAGATGGTTGATAAGGAAAATAAAAGGGCACAAAACTCAGGAAGCATTGAGGAGAATAAGAATGATGAGGAGGATAAAAGTGAAAGTCATGAAAATGACCAATGTGGTAAAAAAGATGTCGGTATTG
This sequence comes from Allium cepa, assembly GCA_030765085.1. Taxonomy (NCBI): domain Eukaryota; kingdom Viridiplantae; phylum Streptophyta; class Magnoliopsida; order Asparagales; family Amaryllidaceae; genus Allium; species Allium cepa. The sequence continues at coordinate 603,550,505 of CM060932.1, read as the reverse complement.
AAAGGATAAATGAAGGTAACTCACCAGGTATTCATTCTCCAATAGTTTCTGTGAGCAAGGGAAAACCAATAGAAATAGAGGGGCATAATGACGAACATGATACAGTAGGGGAGCTCATAACCTCTAATAAATTTGCGGCCTTGTTTAATCTGGAAGATGAGGAAGACTTGAGTGAACAAGTAGAAGAAAGTAACAAAGATGATACTCTTGGACAAACAGCTGGTGTTTGTATTGAGGCACAGAAACAAAAGGTAGCTGATAACCTAATTATACAAAAAAAGACAGTAGAAGCAACTCTAAACAAGTGATAAATATGGTGGAACAATTAGTGAATGAAGAACAAGATCCGGGTTCTGATGATGTTGGAAGTAAAGAAGAAGGTCACAATAGTGTTAGTGCAAAGGGAGTTGTTTCAAACTCTAGTAAGGAGAAATACAGAAAGAACAGTAGCAAGAACACAAAGCATAGTGAATCTGTTAAAATGAAAGGAAAAATGCACAAAGAAGATACTGCATGCATCACGTATCAGATTGACTCTCAATCAGCCAACCTATCAACTCTTCAAAATGACACTTCCCCAACCCTATCTCCCCATCACATTTACTCCAAAATAAAGCCCCCATCAGCATACAAACCCCCTTCCTCATTATCACAGCTAGCATCTCACCAATCTACTCCCCAGACTATCTACGCTTTTTTAGAAGATGTAAACATCAATGAAGACTCTCCTCTTTCAGCTGCAATCCCCAACTACTTGTCCTCTAACCAGGCAGTAACAAGGAGAATGAAGACAGAACTTCTCAATGCACGTGTTTCCCAATGATGTTTTGCATGGGAGCATGGAACATTCGTGGTGGACACCATGTCATCAAGCAAGACCAATGTAAACAGCTTATCAAAGATCATCACCTTTCAATTCTAGCTATTCTTGAAACAAAACTAAACCTTACCTTGTCTACCAAAGCAGCTGCATATATTAGCCCTAACTGGAGCTATATCCACAACTTGAATGAATCACCGTATGGTAGGATTTTGGTTCTATATGACCCCAATCAAGTTCAACTATCTCCCATTCTCTCAACTTCTCAGCTAATCCATTGTCATGCCTCTGTCCTTTCTGACAAATCTTCTTTCTATGTTTCCTTTGTTTATGCTCTTAACTCGATTGCTTCTAGATCTTCTCTGCTTTCGACCATTCCTTCTCTCAGACAATCCTCGCATCCTTGGATTATCCTGGGGGATTTCAACTATAGTTACTCTCTCTCTGATAGAGTTGGTGGTAATCCTCTCTCCTTATCTGAAATCAAACCTCTTGCAGACACCCTTGTTGATGCGGATCTTGTTTCGGTTAAGTCTGTGGGTATGCAATTCTCTTGGAACAATAAAAGGAGACATGGATGCAGAACTTTCTCTAGAATTGATCATGCCTTCTCTAACCGTTGTTCCCTCTCCAAATGGCCTCTTCTATTCAACCATCTCCCTCCTCCTCTTCTTTCTGATCACTCCCCCCAGATAATTCACCTTCGTGAAGCGGACATGAGGAGGAAAACAAATTTTAAATTTTTTAATTCTTGGGTTTCTGAACCAGACTTTAAAACTACTGTGTCTACTGCATGGAATAAATCTAAAAATGATAATCATTTGTTTGTCTTGCAGGAAAAATTGAAAGAGTTGAAGAAAGTTCTGAAGCAATGGGCGTTCATCAAATACGGCAAAGGTGATAAAATTAGCACTCTATTAAAGGAAAAGCTCACTGAGGTCCAAACTGCTATGATGGACTCTGTTGATAATGTTTATCTCTCTGAATCTGAAAGTACTTTGTCTCTGAAATACTATGAAGCCTTAGCTAGGGAAAATGAAATGATTAGGCAGAAGTCCAGATTAAAATGGAAGGAATATGGAGATATGAATAGTGCATACTTCCATGCTAGCCTCAAGAATAATCAAAGAAGAGAAAACATTGTTTCTATCTACGATATGAATGGTGATCTCCACTCTTCTCCTGTTGAAGTTAGGGAAGCCTTTGTTAATCATTTCTCTGACCTTTACAGCAATATTAACAACTTCTCTCCAAACATAGAACAGATCCCTGAAAACATCTTGCCTAAACTTAAAACTGAAGACTACAACTCCCTTTGCATGGAAGTCACCCCTGATGAGATTAAACACGCCATGTTTTCTCTTAACACTAGTTCTTGTGAAGGCCCTGATGGGATGAATGCTCTATTCTACACCTCTTGTTGGACGATTGTCTCTGCTGATGTAACCAATGCAATACTCCTTTTCTTCAAGAAATGTAAAATATTCAGGTCTTATAATTATACTAATATAGCCCTAATTCCTAAAGTTAAGAATGCTCACAGAGTTAATGAATACCGTCCTATCTCCTGTTGTAATACTATATACAAATGCATCTCTAAGATCATTGCTACCAGACTTAAACATATTCTTCCTCATATTGTATCCAAAAATCAGGCTGCATTCTTACCTGGTAGGAGCATTCTGGACCACGTCCTCCTCTCCCATGAACTCATTAAGGGCTACAAACGCAAAAATGCTTCTCCAAGTGATGATGAAGCTCGACATAATGAAAGCTTTTGATATGCTACAATGGAATAGCATTGTTCGAATCATGGGTTACATGAACTTCCCTCCACACTTTATAGCTTGGATATATGAGTGTATCTCCTCTCCGACTTTCTCAGTTAATATAAATGGTATGAATGAAGGATTCTTTGTTAGTACGCAAGGGATCAGGCAGGGTGACCCCCTTTCTGGTTATATTTTCATTCTGGTCATGGAACTACTCATGAGGCTGCTGGATAGACTTATATACCAGGGTGGTTTCAAGCTTCATCTGGCATGCAATGACCCTCAGATCTCCGCCCTAATGTTTGCGGATGATTTAGTGGTGTTTTGTTCTCCTGATATAATCACAGTTACGAACATTATGAACACTCTTGACCAATTCTACAATATGAAGGGTCTAAAGGTTAATTTGGCTAAATCTGATATCATAATAGCTGGAGTAAGTCCTGAACAGTGTACTCACATTTCTCAAATCACTGGCTTGACCCTAAATAATAACACTGTTACTTACTTGGGTCTACCCCTGTCTACTTCGAGGATATCAACTAACCAATGTCTGCCGCTATTTGAAAGGATAACTGCGAAACTTAACTGTTGGACCACCAGGTCTCTAAGTCAAGCAGGTCGTCTCACTCTTATTAAGTCAGTTATATTTTCGATGCAAGTGTACTGGGCTCGGACATTCATTCTCCCATTCAAGTTGATAAATATGATAAGACGTGCATGCATGAGATTCCTATGGAAGGGCACAACAACAGGTAAATACATTGCTCCAATTAATTTTGGAAGAATAGAAAGGCCTATGAATAAGGGGGGGCTTGGTATACTTAGTTTAAAAAACTGGAACACATCTGCTTTTGCGAAACACATTGACACATTCTACAACAGTACAGAAAGTCTATGGGCTATGTGGTCTCATAAGAACGTGATTAGGGGGAGGAGTATGTGGAGCATGTCTAAGCCTCAAAATTTAAGCTGGACTTGGCAAAGTATATTCAAGATGAAGGAGTTGTTTCTTCCACACATACAAATGAACACTAACCCTACGTACAGTGTTAGCTTTTGGGATGACCCATGGTTAGACAAGGGGTATATTTTACGTCGTCAACTTACGTATGGTGAGATACAGCAGTCCGGGATTCACATGGCTTCAAAGGTTAGAGATATTCTGCATACGTTTCTATCTTCACGTAATTCTAGTTCTAACCCGAGGATTCAAGATATTTGGGCCAGAATACGCACCTTTTCCACTCTGTCCTCTAACTCTGGTAGTCTGGTTTGGGGTGACAAGAGAGCTAAATTTAAGATAGGAAATGTTTACGAATTTATAACGAAGAACAGATCTTGCCGTACATGGGTGTGGTGGAAGAGAACGTGGAGCAATGACAGTAGGATGAGGGAAAACCTCCTTCTTTGGAAAGTACATAACCGTGCTCTGATGACCAAAGCTAAGCTAGCAAGCATGGGTATGAATGTTTATATATACTGCTCCTTTTGTTATGAACAACCAGAAACAATTGAGCACCTGTTTCTTGAATGCTCGGTTATCAAGCAGATTTGGAATAACGTCAAAGCAAGGCTGCACTGTTTTGATATATCCCTTGATAACAAAGATGAGTGGGAGAAGATATATGTGAAAACGGGAGTTAAATCTGAAACTAAAAGAACCTTCAATACAGTTTTGAAGTCTTTTATCAGCTCGGTTTGGAGAGAGAGGAACACGAGGTTGTTTGATGCAGTTAATGCTAAACCGGACGTTAATTTTAAGCAGTGGATATTTCATGAGATAAGGATTGCCTTGAGTCTCCTCTCTTACTCAATTGACCCAGGGATTTATGCTTCCTTCATGTGATTGCAGGGGTGTCCTCCTTTTCTTGTTTCCTTTTTCTTTTTTTGTGTTTGTTTCCTTGTTCCTGTTGCACCTTGTCCCCCCTTGTTTTCTTTGTTTGTTGTATGTGTTTTGTTCCGATGGTGCAGCAATATACGGTCGGGGCCATTTTCCCCCGTCGGCTTTGCCAATTTTTTTTTTTTAAAGATTTTTATAGAAGTAAATTATAAAATTTAAATTGAAACTAGTTTTAAAACTATTTCTTGATAATGTTTAAAGCATTTAAAAGAAGTTATGTTTTGTTAACTTTAATTTATCAAGTTAAATGGTTATTTTATTTTAAACTTAATTAATGATTTAATTAAGTAAAATTATTATAGAGATATAGTGGTTTAAATATGTTAATGGTATTTAAGGCATTAATAAGACAATCAAGATTTAATGTCCTGAGATTACTTAAGTTAATTAAGAAAATTTAGTATAATTAATTAATTAAATTAAAAATTATAAAGGATTAATTAGGAACTTAATTAATTAAGAGTAATTAATTGATTTAATTGATAAATAATTAAGGATTAAAAGGTTAATTAATTTAAAGGTTAATTAATTTGTAATTAAGTTTTATAATTAATAATTAGGTTTTATTAATTAATAATTAGAGGATAATTAGTCTGTAATTAAAGATTAATTAAGGATTGATTAAAGACTAATTAAGGGTTGATTAACTGTTAATTAACTATTGGTAACTGTTAATTAAGAATTAATCAAATGGTAATTAAGGATTAATCAACAAGTAATTAATGATTAATTAATTTGAAATTAAGTTTTGTTAATTAATAATTAAGGTTTATTAATTAATAATTAAGGAATAATTAATTAATTAATTAATTTAATGGCAATTAGTTCAGGGTTAATTAATTTATTAATTAATCAATTGAGGAAAATTAATTTAAAGGATAATTAAATAATTAAAGGTTAATTATTTAATGATTAAGGGTTGATTTATTTATTAATCATGGTTAATTCATTAATAATTAAAAGTTGATTGATTCATTTAAAGGTTAATTAATAAATGGTTAAATGTTAATTAATTAAGATGGTTTGTAATTAATTTATATTAATTAACCAAGATTAATAATTTAATTATAAGCGATTAATCTGATTTAAATTAATCATATGAATAATTATTCTTACTTATGGATGTTTGAATTGTATGAAATGCTTTGAATTGTTTGATATCTCTGTGTGTAATGTTTTGTGTTACGAATTATTTTGATTCAAGCTGTGATGAATGTAATTTACTTTTATCTGTGATGAATGTATATTATTTATCTGTGAATCTGTGAATGGAAGATAAGCGTTAGAGGAATATACCGCTTATCGATATTGATATGATTGAACCTGTGATGATTAATGTTGTTGCACTATTGTGTAAAACCCCTAGACGAAACCATACACACACAAATATGGATTGCACGAGGAAATTGGTTAAGTCACAGATTTTTTGAAATGGTTTTAAAGATTGAATTTTGAATCCAAATGGTTTTGTAAATGAAATTGAGTTAAATATGAAAAGTTTTGAAAAAGAGTTTTGAAGATAAAAGTTATTTTGAATAACTTGATTAAGTTTTGAAATCGAAATAGTTTTATTTGAATTTGAATTCAAGATTTGAATTATGGTTTGTAAAGGCCCGCAAATCTGTACCCCTTTTGAGTTAGCAAAACCCCACAACAATTCAGTCCAAAGTGGAACAAATGTACGAGTCTTCGGGTTTAAAGAAGAAAGAGGTAGAAGGAGAAGACAGAAACAATAACGGAATCTCACATTTCGCAATGGAACACATATAATAGATAAATGAATATTTTTAAAACAAAGAACTATATAAGTTGTTACATTACATCACATTACATTATCAGAGTTTACAACAACAAACAACGGAAAAGAAATATTACATATATAAGTGATAAGCCTCGCCATCCAGGTTCAACTCCTGATCTCCACAGCAACTTCTTGATAGACTTCGCTCTTGAATAATGATAACCTGACTCTAGGCCGCCCGTGTGGAAAATTATGGGCACCCAGAGTTTAGGAAGGGAACAATAAACTCCAGATCAGTCGTGGGACTGGTGTGAGATCTTAAAAACAGTTATTTTTCACAAAGAAAATAAAAAGAAATTCGGCATGCTTTTTGGAAAATGAAACTACCATAAGGCCTCCAGCCACACACACAATGCAAACGTAGAATTGGAGAAGATTTCTCCTTATGATAGTCAAACATGCTTAATACGTAAAATCCTTTGATATTATTATTATTAGTGCATAGTGCAGAAAACATTTCGAAAGTATAATATTAATCTTAGCCAGCATACAACCATTATTGTATGCCTACTATAGCTACCATGTTCAATAGTAGGTTACCACCACATTCCATGACAGGTTATACAACTAAAACCATACAGGGCGCGTATTGTTTCTTTGGATTCCCAACAAATGGTCAGGCTAAGGAACTTCCTACGGTCACAAGGTTACGCCTCTAGAGGGACGACCCGAGAACTTAACCAGCTCTCTGCCAACATAAGGCCGGGTTACCTCTGTAACTAGGTAACTACTACACGAGTATGCCATCTCCCGGTCGTTTGCGTCCTATATCTGAGGATCCTCAACCACAAAGCAACAACCACGAAGTATAATAAATTTGCAGCAACAACATAGGTAAAATAACTGGGCTCCATACCATGATACTACCCTTTTCCAGAAGGAAATGACATACCCTAAAGGGCACGACCCTCATAACCTTGTCGCATCTTTCCTGTTTCGACCATTTCCGGGGTGTGGGGTCCGACAAAGTCTCGTCCACAAAGCTAACTTTTCACAAATTCATGCTTTGATCAACAAATGATCAGCAGCACTTCGTATGCCACGTTACCAAATTGGGAATGTATCACGGGTAACCATCAACTACATAACCTCTGAGCTCGTACGTCTTAGAGAAGGGTGTTAAGCTAAGAGAATAAATTCTCCGCCACCAACAGAAATGTATTTGATAGAAACCAACTATACATCTTAAAGTGTAACGTCATGCACACATCCATACAAGTCCGTTCCGGGATCGAATGGACTCGAAGGCACTTCAAAGAAGCCCTTGCAAATCCGAATATTCACGAATCACGTCCGGAATCCCCATCACAAAGGGTGATAAAATCTTAATACCGGAGCAACCCGGTGTAGAGATATTCGATAGGTAATCCTTTCGTTTTTGTAAATACACGGTCTTCAACACCATCTTCAAATGAAATCCTATTTCGTCGTATCATTATTCGAAACGGGTTTTATGACACAAGGTCCTCTCCCGGCTAATCCGAATAACGAGCGCTTATTTTTAAAAATAAGTGTTCAGTCAGATTTCAAACAAGTCACAACAATTTCCACGTTCATCTTCTTAAGAAAAAGATCCATCACAATCACAAAGGTTCGATGTGGGTATCGAATATCCATTTGGAATTCGACTCCCGTTCGCATCGAAATTCTAATTCCATTTAAAGGCCGATATTGATAGTCGGTTATTTAACTATCAATCAACATTCACAACAATCACCAAGATTTAAATAATTTTCCCATTATTATTTTTGAAATATCTTCGCAAGATATATATTTTTAACACTTCAACCATTTGAAAACAAATTTCAAATCACTTTTCACTCGTGGAATAGGATTCCCGATATTATTTATTTCCATTGAAAGTCTGTCGAGTTCAAATACTTTAAAATACTTTAAATCACTTATTCAAAATATATACTTGGAAACATTTAGATAAAACTATTTCAAAACATTTATTTAAATATTAGTTATGAAAATATTATACAAATGTCTCGTATAAAATTTCTAGTCCAAACTAACTTTGAAATAAAATTAGTAGATAGAGTATAAATATTTAAATAACTATTTTCTAAATCAAATATCAGTTTAATCTTTAAATAATCCCTTCTATACATAATTAAATAAATCTTTACTTTAAAGATTTAAAACAATTCCCAAAAATAATTCCTCCAACAATATTCTTTTAAAACCAAATCTAGAACTTTTAATTTTTATTCAAAAGCTACTTTGAAAATATACTTAGCTTTCCAGAGGAGAATTCACTTTCTATTACAAAATGGTCCATTTAAAATCAATTAATAAATTCATTTCGATTTATTTTAAATCTACCCTTCTAATCCGCAAATTTCTTTCCACACTTAAAAATAAACCGATATTTATTTTTAGAACAAATTCCCCTTTCCTTTATAAATTTTCATTGTGAATTTAATTTTTCAAATGTCTGCTAATATACGATTTTCAAATCGTTTTCCAAATATTCATTTTCAACACCAAATCAAATTTTCAATTGATTTTCAAATTTATTTCCAAACACCAAATCAATTTTCGAATTTATTTTAAAATAAATCCCTTTATCTTTTCCAAATTATTTAAAAACCATATTTCAAAATAAATTCTTCACCTTTTGAATATTATTACACGAAATCAATTTATCAAACTTTTTCCCATATTTTGGAATTTTATTGAATAGGGTTTCACTATAGATTTTCTATCTAAATTTAAAGATCCAATTTAATTTATTTCTGGTATCCTACGATACCAAAAATATGTTCGGCTAAATTGTAGCCTTCAATGATTTCAATCACAATATAATTACAGAAAGATTATCAACACACAGCATATGAAACAAATTCAATATTTGAGGAATCCAGTTGGATCCCTCCAACCTGTTTCCCTGTATCCACGGATGTTAGCACAATAATTAAATACCAATTCCACTTCGAGGTGGAATATCGTGGTATATGGGATTTATAAAATATCATTCGCTATTATGCGACGCATAGGGTCTCATCTGCTATATAATGCAGGAAATCAACAACTCCAAATACATATATAATACCAATTCCACTTCGAGGTGGAATATCGCGGTATATGGGTTTAAATATAATATCATCCGCTATTATGCGGCGCATAGGGTCTAAACTAATATAACTAATAATAAATCAATCATCCAAGCACACCATCAACAAATTTTAAATTTAACTATTTTAAATTTAAACCAGAAAAATATTTGATTGAGTGAGAAGATCTCACCTTTGCTTTACATGCAATCCATTTTCATTCCCGACTTATCTCTTCATGATTTTATACCTTGTATAAAAAATTATACAATTTATTAATATTCTAAATAAAATAATAATAAATTTCCTATTTTCTAAATTTAATTACTAATGATTCAATTTAACTCAATAATTAAATTTTAAACTAATATTTTTTTTCTGTTTCACTGTATAGATATAAATCTGCATGTATATTTCTGACTAAAAACTTTCTATTTGAACTATATATATATATATTTATTTATTTATTTATAAAGCAGTAAATCCCTTTTCTAAATCTTACTGTAAGATTTCTTTCCCATTTTAGACCTCACAAAAATTTATTTCCTAATAGATAAATGCTGAATCAATTAAAGATAAAATCAATATACCCTTCAGACATCGCACACGCGAGACCTACCTTCCATGATCGCATACATCTCGTCACCAATTTCCCCAAATCGACACGACAAGCCACATCGAGTCGTCGCCGCCTGCAATATCACTTGCCCTGCCTTCAAAGCAACGTGACATCCCGCTTCGACATGTGCGCACCTCTTCGGTCATCTCGAGCCCTTCCATTAACGTCGACGAATCCACGGCTTCAATTTTTATCGTGCCCGAGCTCGACCCTTGCCTCGCGACGAGTGACTAGATTTGCTGAAGAAGATGTTAACAATCTCCCCTATTTTGTTAAACGAATTTGAATACAGAGCAGCCATTTCCTTTTTTCAATTTGCTCAGCCATTATTTGATTTGTGATTTCGATTTCCTCTGGTTTGAACTGGAGAGGAGAGAGCGGCCATATAATTTAAAACGAGAAGAGGGGATTAAGCTCGGCCATTGTTTTTTTCTGCTTTTGAAATGATTTTGCGTGAGATTTGTAAAAGAAATGGGGAGAAAAGAATGAGATGTTGGCGTGTGGAAGAAGGCTGTAGTGCTTCAGAGGTGCAGAGAAGAAGTTTTGATGTGAGGGAATTTCAACTGAAGTTGACCAGGATAAAATATAGCTTAAATTTAAATTCAAATTCAAATTGTCTCGATTAATGCAACTTAAAATCACGAACCCCTATCGAGGCATGCCGCCAGGCATTTATAATGTTAAACCTCTATCCCGAACGCAATGGGAAAGGTTTCGAGGCCTAACTCGATCGTATGGAAAAGATAGCTTTTTGAATCGAATTTAAATATTAAATTATCGATTTTAATTCCAACGGGTTTCTCCACCCGTATGGTAACTCCAAACATTACGAAAATTGAAATCCGATTATAATACAATATTACGGATCCAATGGAATTAGTTTCGTCGAAATCCGAAACTGTGCCTCGGAATGCTATTTTTAAATATCGATATAAATTCAAAACTAAACAAAACATTTCCAAATTAAATTCTGAACCTTCCATTATCTTCAGTATTATCAATATAAATTTTCTAAGCCATCAACTTATTTTTAACAAGCTAAAAATTGAAAATTCAAATTTTTCCCATCATTAATAAATCAAATTCAATAATTTAATTGCCAAATTCATATTTATATTCGAAATTCAAATTAAACTAACCTCCAAATATTTAAAATCAATTAAATATTCCATTTCGAATGTTAAAAATTTCCGGGTTGTCACATGGTTGAACAAGTTATATAATGTGTTTATATGGGTTTAAACCATTTTAAAAATATTATTTTGGAAATTTGAATTTAACCCATGTTTTATACTTAAAGGGTTTTAACTTGTGCGAATGTAATCAGATTTCTCTGAAAATGAAAACTATTTATGTTTAAATAATAATAGCTTTCATATAAAGAAAGGATTTCTAATTTGTGTTGAAAAGATTTGGTATTGAAATAGTTTTGAAAGCTATGAATGAATCTTTATGAAAGATTATTGAACCTTGTTTTGAAATTGAAGAGGATCTCAAAGGTGTATCTTTTGTATAAAAGATTTGGAATTGTTTTGGAATCTATGAATAAATCTTTGTGAAAGATTGGTGAAATTTGTGAAGTGAATCTTTTTGTTTAAAGATTTGAAAATGGTAATTTGTTCAAATCATTTAAAAGAAAGGTTTTGGGTAATAAGTTGTGACTTAACTGAGATCCCATATATCCATATATTTTTAAATATTGCGCTCATTATTCGGTTTAGCCGGGAGAGGACCTTGTGTCGTATAACCCATTCCGAATAATGATACGACGATATGGATAGCATTTGAAGACCAGTGGTGATGACCGGGTATTTTCGAGAACGAAAAGATTACCCGTCGAATGTCTCTGCGCTGAGTTGCGCCGGTATAGAGATCTCCATATGTGATGGGGAGTCCGATCAGGATTGGGAATTCCCGGAGTGCAAGGCTTGTTTGGAAGTGGCTTCGATTCTGTTCGAACCCGGAACAGACTTGTATGGATGTGTGTCTGACATTACACTTTGAGATGTAAAGCTGGTTTCTATAAAGTACATTTATGTTTGGTGGCATAGAAATTATTCTCTTAGATTAACACCCTTCTCTGAGACGTACGAGCTCAGAGGTTACATATTTGATGGTTACTAGTGATACATTCCCAATTTGGTAATGTGGCATACGAAGTGCTGCTGATCATTTGTTGATCGAAGCCTGGCTTTGTGAAAAGTGTAGTTTTGTGAACGTGACCTCGTCGAGCCTTTCAACCCGGTAATGGTCGAAACAGGAATTGTTGCAGCAAGGTTATTTGGGGGTAGCGCCCCCTGAGGGTATGTCCATTTCCTTCTGGATTATAAGTGGTATCATGGTATGGAGCCCAGATACTTAACTTTGTGGTTGCTGTAGAAATTATTGCTTTGTGGTTGTTGGTTGATAGGCGCCTCGGATAAAGGTTGGTAACGACTAGGAGATGGCATACTCGTGTTAGTAGTTACCTAGTTACAGAGGTAACCTGACCTTGTGTAGCAGAGATCCAGTTAGGTTCTCGGGGATGTCCCTCCAGAGGCGTTCCATTTTCTGTAGGAAGTTCCTTTGCCTGACCATTTGTTGGAAATTAATCATCCAATACGTGCCTTGTACGGTTTTAGTTATAAAACCTGCCATTTACTTATGGTGGCGCCCCACTGTTTAGATGGTAGCTACAGTAGGCATAGTTCGAAATGTCTATGCTGGCTAAGGTTAATATTATACTTTCGAAATGTTTTCTGCACTGTGCACTAATAATAATATCAAATGGTTTTTTGCATATCAAGCATGTTTGACTTTCATAAGGAATACTCCTCTAATTCTGCGTTTGCATTGTGTGTGCGATGGGAGGCCTTATGGTAGTTTCATTTTCCAAAAAGCATTACGGATTTTCTTTATTTCTTTTGTTGTTTGTTTTGAAGATAAACTGTTTTTGTTCGCTCATAACAGTCCCATGACTGACCCGGAGTTTATTGTTCCCTTCCTAAACTCTGGGTGCCCACAAATCTTCCACACGAGTAGTCTAGAGTTGGGATTTTCAGATAATCAAATAATAGATATAGAATCGATATCTTTGAAGCCTTTGGATCTTGGCGATCACATTTGCTTCATTCTGAAGTTACCTAGTTTTCTTAATGCAATGTGATGGAGGTTTCTCGCTTTACGTTTGGAAAGCATGTAGGTGTATCTAGCTTCTGGAATCTTTGGAGCTTTGGATATGGAGTTTGCAGTTCTGGATTCTATCCTTCTTTCTATTCTTTGGAAGACCATTTAGTGATATTATTCCGCTGCTATGTGTTGTATGTCTGATATTGATATCATTTGTACCAAATTGTTGTAATAAACTGTTGTATATCAGTGATATATTAATTTTCTTCCGCTGTGTTGTTGTACTTAGTGTGTTATAAGCTCCGACGAAACTGATTCGACGTTTGGATCTGCGGCATTCGAATACGGGTGATGTATTCAGTGCCGATTTTCAAAGGTCGAGTCAGGGTCGTTGCACTTATTTTAAACAATTAACGATCGAAAACGCTGAATATAACCAGCATTATCTATAGATAAAAATGAATATAAAATTATATGTGTTGTGCTAATTTAATTTAGAATTTTTTTAAATTGTAAAAATGAATGATAGTGTTGATTTGATTAAGCAATTTTATAACTACGGAAAATAAATACAGTATTATATATGTATGATGCTACCTTAGTTTAGCATTTTTAAACTATAGTGCTAGTTTGACTTATAATTTTTATTTATAAAAATTAAATATAGCATTATGTCGGCTTGTTTTTAGTTTAATTTAGCATTTTTGAACTATGAAATAAAGAATATAGCCTTATATAGATATAATGCTAATTTAATTAGAAAAAAATTTACTTGCTGTTGAAATTTTTTTATACTTCAAATCGATGATGATGCATTGAGTTCTGGTGATATGGCATGTCATGATGGTAGGGTGGCTACATTTAGCGCTTGTGATTTAGGATTTGGGTTGGGTATCTCGACATGCTTAGGCAATTATGAAGTTCGTGGAGTTTTAGGAAACAAGGTGAATAAGATGCAGACGATGAGGTGGTGCGACATTGGGTTAGTATAGCAGGGGAGGCTCGATGAGGCTGAGGAGATGAGGTGGTATGATGCTTCTCTGAGGCAACGAGGATAAGGTAAGAGTGAATTTTGATTAAAGGATGAAGTTTGTCCTTCTTCCAAAATTTTGAAACTAGTGGCGTTGGTCTAAAGTAACTCGTTTGTCATTTTTGCTAATTCCCTCTTATATTATTTATTATTTAGAATTTAATTAACTTATTAAATTAAAATAATTTTAATCAATTATAATTGATTTTGAAAATAATATATATTAGCTTAACATTTTAAGATAATGTTACATATATTAATATTTAAGTATATTATTTAATTTAATTTAATTTCAATTAATCAATTATTTAATTAATCTTATTAATTATTTAATTAATCTTATTAATTATTAATAATTTTCAAAAATAATTATTTAATTTTCGAAATCATTTGGAAAATCATTTTTTAACATTTATAAATTATTTTAAATTTAACATTTTAATTTAAAAATATTATTGTTAATTTCAAAATATATTTTGAAAATTAACCCAAGAACCAAATCAATTTGGCCCTTTATGCTATGTGTAACATCCTATTCTAGACTTAAAATGAAATAAATATATTAAATTGGATTTTGGTTATTTAATGATATATTTTTGTGAATTTAATTCAGTAAACTGAATTTATTTATTTATTCCATAATAAAAGAAGAATATTTATCTAAAATTTGAATTTAAAATTTGAATCATCTTTTTAATAAATATGTTGTCTAAAATTTTATTTTGACAAAATAGATAATATATGAGATTTTAAATTTATTTTGGAAAGAACGGCAATTTTATAATTGTTGAAAATTGAATATTTTAATAAAATAAAAATTGTTATAAAAATAATATAAAATTTGAACTAAAATGCCTTTAATAGAATTTTAATCAAACAACGAATTGTATTCGGTTAACAATGTGGATAAGGTTCAAAATTATTTAAAAGAAAATAAAATAAATCGTGATTTTCTTATTCGACCATAATTTTAATCCTTATCCTCATTTATTTAATACCGAAGTTAATACTTACATCATTCATTCTTATCCTTATCCTCCCCCTTATTAAACTCGACCTCATTCATCCTTAACTCTAATTCCTAATTCACGAAAAAAGAAAAAATATGCACAGTTATGCCAGTAGGAGGAACGCGATGGGGGATAGCGGTGACATGAGTTGACGATGCCTGGACGAGTGGGTTGCAGGTATGATAGATTTTGGTTTATGTCGATTTAAAAGTTACTTTGGCAGCTGAGGCAGTGATGACATACGATGATTTGTTCACAATGGAAGCAGGTTGTGTGAAAGTGATGAGGAATGCACGACGTGAGCGGAGGCAACTACGAAGGTGATGGCGATTATTTTTGGCTGTGCGTGCACAACTAAGTATAGTCTGAATTTTAGTGAGTACTCCATTTCCCTTTCCCTAAGAAATTTCTAATTTTGTTTTAATATGTCGATTAATTGTATAATTGGTTGTTTTGGACATTGACAATCAGAGTTATCATGATAATCTGATATGGACCTTTGATAACTTGCTGCAAAAGATTTTAAATTCAATTTAAGATCTTTGTAACAATTAAAAAGAATCTGAATACTTCATATATGACTTGTATGTATGTATGTATGTATGTATACTTGTATATATATATATATATATATATATATATATATATATATATATATATATATGATTATGAATTATAATTTGATTTTACACATAAATATGAATGATACATTTGACTTATAGTGGCTTAGAAGCCTTGATTATTAGATGATTGATAGTTGAATTGTTTGATCAATGATTTATTGAAATGGATGAATATTGGTTGAATGGTATGCTATATACTATGATATTGCTTATTTTAATATGAGTGATTTGAGTTTCTTTTTAAATTATTTAATGAAAATAAGTGATTTGAATTATTTATATGAAAGACAAAATATGAATATTTAAAAATATTATGGAGTTTTAAAAGAATTTTTTTGAGATATATTTGAATTTATTTTGAAAGAAGTTGAAGTTAATTTATTAAAAATGAAGTGTGTGTTTATATATATTTATGTGGAATTTGAAAATAAATAGTAGTTTATTTATATTGTTATTCTCAAAGTTTTAAATTTGTGTTTGACCATTTTAAACATAAATAAATTTAAATTATAAAGAGTATTTAAGAAATAGAAAGCTTGAATTTTATTTAAGTTTATTTTGATTTATTTCAATTTATAAAAAGAAGGAAGATTTTTTATTATAATTATTTGAAAAGGATTTTTGATACATTATATTATTAGAAAGATTTTCTTATAAAACTATTTGAACTATTTTTACCTTAATAGAATTTGAATTATTTTCCAGTGGAAAATAATAGGATTTCAGTTAATATTGAACTTAAAATACTATATGAGTATTTTTATTTGGATTTTGAAGTAGAAAAGATTTTTATGAAATAAGGACTGATTTATCTTTGAAATATTTGAATTTGAATTTAAACCATAAAGATTGAATGGCTTATTTATACAAGCTTTTCTATAAAAAAGAGTTTTGGAGAATTATTCGAATGGTTCTCTTACAGATTTTGCATAGAATAAACTAGAGGCATTTTGATAGTGTTTCTACAACTAAAATTTCCCAATTTGAAAGAAATCTTGATTTTCTGTATTTCCCCATTTGAAAAAGGTTGTGATGATTTTACCTTCCTAAAATGCATTGCTGCTTATTTTATAATCCTTTTGGATATTATTTCCTTTATTACCTGTAACGACCCAGAATTTTGAACAATTTAATTTGAAAATATTTAATTAATTTTAAATATTTGAATGATGGTTTGACTTGAATTTCAAATTATTAGAATAAATTTAGCGATTAAATTTTAGAATTTAATCTATTGAAGTTGAATAAAAATTTGAATCTTCAATTTTAAGCCGATTAAAAATATTTCAAAGGCTTGTAAAGTCCATATTGATAATACTGAAGATAATAGGAGCTTCAAAATTTAATTTGGAAGCGATTTGATCAGTTTTGAAATTATATCGTTTGAATCGATATTTAAGAATAGCCTTCCGTGGCAGTCTCGGAATTCGACGAAACCAGTTCCATTGGGTCCGTAATATTGAATTATTGCCGGATTTCAAATTTCGTATTTTTCGGAGTTGATATGTGAGCACACGTTAAGTAAACGCGTTGAAATTTAAATGGAATTTAATTTAAATTTAAACTCAGAAATGGGTCAAGATTCCTTCACGTCCAAACACTGTAGCTTCCTAAATTTATGCCTAAAATCACGATACCAAATCGTGCAAAGCATGGCCGAGCTCGCTTTAAAATAATTCCTCCTCAGTTCAAAATCACAGAAGAAAATAATGGCCTCTCTCTCGTTCCCTCTTCCCCTCTCCCTCATTTCTCAGATTCAAAATAAAATAAAAATGCCGAACATCTTAAAACGAAATCATTTTTCGTTCGTTCCCAATTCAAACATTTTCCCCCTTTCTTCCTCTAATAGCCGATTAAATTGATTGACGAAAAAAAAATCACGAGTTCGATCGAGGTGGGCTCGCGCATTGGGCGATGACGGCAGAGAGGCTCGGAATAGCTGGAGGCGTTCGCGATGGTAGGGAGCTCACGATTGGTGACGACAACGGCGAGGAGCTCGCGCTGATGGCGCGTGAGGTAAGCGATTGCAGGAGGCTCGAGACAGGAGGTGGATCGAGCGGCGCATTCGAGTGGGGATGGTCGCGTTGCTGGTGAGATTGGGTTCGCCGATGATGGCCTCGGTTGTGTACAGTGATGACTATTAGGGTTGTGGGCTTGATCGAGATGTATCAGTGAGGTATAAAATTTTATTTTGCTTTTATTATTTAATTTAATTTAATTCAAATATATTTATATGGGATTTTAAATTGCAGTAAGGTATAAAAAGCAGTTTTTGGGTTTTTATTTTAATATACAGGAGATGTATTTTGACAGTACAAAAAATTTAAAGGCAGGTTATATATATATTTATATTGGAAGTTTAAATGTTACAGAAAAATGCAAAGTTTAAATGTTGAGTTTATATGAAAATTTGATTTTAACCTATATGCAGTTGAAATGAAGAAAAAATAATATAGGATTTGCTTTACTAGGTTGATAAAATAATTTATTTAGGGTGTTTAATTCATTTAATTAACTTATTTAATTTTTTAGAAATTGTCAAGGAAGATTAATTAAAACTAAAATAATTTGTTAATTAAATCTATTAAATGGGAATTTAATTGTTCGACATATTCGAATATTAATGAATGGTATAATTGTTTATACAAGGTCTTAAATCGAGAAAATTGAGTCAAGATGGAAATGGACTGCAAAATAAAAAGCTAAGGTGAGAACTTCTCACTCAAAAAAATTTATAAGTTGGATTTGCAGTTATTGATTGATTGCTATTTGGTTGTGATATTAGATATAGTAGGATATATCTATATATATAGCAATATATATTGGCATATGTATATATTGCAGTTGATTGATTTCCCGCATTGTGTAGCGGATGAGACCCTATTGCGCCGCCTATTAAGCGGATAATATTTTATAAATCCCATATACCGCGATATTCCACCTCGAAGTGGAATGGGTATTGTGCTAATGTCTGTGGATGCAGGGAGACAGGTTGGAGGGATCCAACTTGATTCCTCACAAATATTTATTTGATTTTAGATATTGTGATATTTGATTGATTATCATATTGATATATGATATTGGAAAGTCGTGATTGACTATTTGATGTGTTGCTTCATCGGATCCAATTTTGAAGTTTAAAAGTAACGATTTTGATTTTAAGGGATTTCTAAAGTGATTTTTGAAAGTATACGTTTATAAAATATTTTTAGAATTGATTCATCTTAAATAAATAAACGATATAAATTTTAATGTTATAAAATTATGATTTTTGTGAAATATAGTTAAAAGTTGATTTTTTAAAATATGGGATTGATGATTTTATAAAATAGTTAAAAATTGGGATTTCTGAATTTATTATAAAAAGTTTAAAAATAGGATTTATGGAATTTGATTATTTTATAAATCAAAATGATGAAATTATAAAGGAGTTTAAAGACGTTTTAAAAAGAATAATATAAATTGATCCATATAAAAGATTTATAAATTGATATTTATAAATTAAAAATATTGGAATTGTAAAACGAGCTTTTATAAGTGTTAGAATAAATTGCGAATGAATTTCATAAGTGAATGAAATCTATAGGATTATAACGGTGAAGTTATAAATGGAATTTTATAAACAGTAGGTTTATAAAATTTGTAAAGTTATTTAAAAAGAATAGATTTTGGATAAATAAATGAATCTTATAAGTTATAAGATTTATAATTATGAGGTTTAAAGGAATGATTTTGTAAACAACTAAATTATAAGCATTTAACTTATAATATGGACTTTCGGTATATAATTGGGTTATAAATCGAATAGGTTAATAAAGGAAATTTATAAAGGGAAGTTGCTATAAAATAAATAGGAAAGGAAATTATAAAAGGAAGTGTTATCAAATAAATAGAAATGGAATTTATAAACATTGCTTTATAAATCCGCAACGACTTATTTTGATAAGTAAATTGTTGTAATTTGTTAATGGAGTTATATTCACGTTTTAGACAGTGAATAATCCTTTAAAATAAAAGGAATAGAAATGATGAAATTGGTTAACAAGTATATTGACGTTTTTGAATAGTGAATAATATATTAAAGAAAATGTTTTGGATGTGATATTTTAAATAGAATTAAAACGATCTAAAGATGTTTTAAAATGTATTAACCATCGAAACCATAGATTTCAACATTCATTGTTGAAATAGACGTTTTCGAGAAATAGAAGGAAATGGTAGACTATAACACTGTTGTTATAGTAAATGATTTCCGAAAGGAAATGTTTTGCATAGTATTGGGATTTATATATCTATTTTAATTTCGAATCCCTATACTAGTGAATTTTGGGTAGTCGTAACGATGTTTTATGCAACATTCATTATGGCCCAAATAAATATGTTTAAGAGAATGATTTCCTTAAAGAATGAAATATATACTTAATTTCGATTTAAGTATATTGAATATTTTCCAAGTATAGAGAATAAAAAGACTTGTGAATTACTTATAAATAAATAAGTATGGAAATGTTTTTCCAATGTGAAATGAAAAGTTTAGAGAATTTATCTTTTTGAAGATAAATCGAAAATGAATAATTGAAAACGTATATTCATAAATATTTTGGAATGTAAATTCACTATGGAATTTATAAATGAAAGGGGGAAATTGTTTAAAAATAAATATTGATTTATTTTTGAAGAATGGAAAATATATATCCTGTAAAGATATTTTTGGGAAATAAATAATTTGGAAAATTATTTGGAATCTGGTGATGTTGTGCATATCCATTGATAGTTCAATAACCGACTATCAATATTTACCTTCAAATGGGTATTTGTTGTGATTTGTTTGAAATTGAATGCCACACTTATTTTTTAAAAAAAAATAAGCGCTCACTATTCGGGTTAACCGGGAAAGGACCTTGGGGTCGTATAACCCATTCCGAATATGTGATACGTCGTTATGAATTGCATTTGAAGACCGGTGTTGAAGACCGGATATCTTCGAAAACGAAAGGGTTTCTTGTTGATTGTCTCTGCACTGGCTGATCCCCGGTATAGAGATCTCCATATGTGATGGGAAATTCGGACGTGATTAGAGATTATCCGGATTGCAAGGACTTCTTTGTAAGTGCCTTCGGTTCTGTTCGATCCCGGAACAGACTTGTATGTATAGTATGTCTGACATTACAAATTGAGATATTAAGCCGATTTCTTTCAAATATATTTCTGTTGGTGGAGGAGAATTTATTCTCTTAGCTTAACACCCTTCTTTGAGACGTACGAGCTCAGAGATTATATAGTTGAAGGTTATCAGCAATATATTCCCAATTTGGTAATGTGACATGCTGAGTGTTGCTGTGAAATGATCATTGTGTTGATCATTTGTGATAGGATCATTTGTTTGATCGTTTATCTTTGTGATCATTTCTATGATCATTTGTTTACCCAAAGCACAGCTTTTGTATAAAGCGTGGCTTTGTGGACGAGACTTCGTCGAGCCTCACACCCCGAAATGGTCAAAACAGGAAAGATGCGGCAAGGTTATGAGGGGTAGCTCCCTTTAGGGTATGTGCATTTCCTTCTGGAAAAGGGTGGTATCATGGTATGGAGCCCGGATACTTACTCATGTTGAACACTTTATTTATTATGGTGTGATGTTGATTAGAGAGTTCTCGGATAAAGGTCCCAAAGGACCGGGGGATGGCATACTCGTGTCAGTAGTTACCCAGTTAGGGGTAACCCGGCCTTGTGTTGGCAGAGATCCGGTTTGGTTCTCGGGGACGTCCTTTCAGAGGTGTTCTCATGTGGCAATGGGAAGTTCCTTGGCCTGACCATTTGTTGGAAATCCAAAGAAACAATACGAGACTTGTACGATTTTAGTTGTAGAACCTGTCATCTAATATGGTAGCTATAGTAGGCATAATATAATGGTACCTATGCTAGCTAAGATTTATATTCTACTTTCGAAATATCTTCTACACTATGCACTAATAATAATATCAAAATTGATTTGATCTTAATGCGTATCAAGCATCTTTGACTAACATAAGAAGAAATCTCCTCCAAGTCTGCGTTTGCATTGTGTGTGTGGTGGGAGGTCTTATGGTAGTTACATTTTCAAAAAACATTGCGAATCTATTTTTAAAATTATCCTGTTCTTTATTTTAAAGATAAATAAACTATTTTGAATTCCCACACCAGTCACATGACTGACTCGGAGTTTATTGTTTTCCTTCCTAAACTCTGGGTGCCCACCAATTTCCACACGGGCAGTCAAGAGTTAAGGTTTATCAGGATATTCTGGAATTTAGGAGTTGCTGGAGGCAAGATGGATGGCATTGGCGTATCACTAGTATATAGTATTTTCTTTTTCCGCTGTTTGTTGTTGTTTGTTGTTGTACACTCTGATAATGAAATGTAATGTAATGTGATGAAATGTAATAACTGATATAGTTCTTTGTTTAAAGATTATTCATTTATCTATTATATGTTGTTCCGCTGCGAATTGTGAGATTCTGATATTGTTCTGTTATTTCTTTCCGTTATATTTTCTATCTTTTCTCTCTTCTTCTACCTCTTTCTTTTTCTTTCTTCTTCTTTAACCCTAACATTTCGGTTTTTCGGCATCGAAAAATCCGAAACGTTACATTTGGTATCAGAGCATATGGTTAAGCGACAACCATGGCTCTGTTGGGTATTACTCATTAGAGATAGAGTCAGCAGTACTCTAGAATGAGTTTGAGTGTAATAATAGATATGAGAGTGTATTTGTTAGTGAATATAAAATTGTTTTTGAATCAGGTAAATTAGATAATTTTGCCCAAAACTATTTTTTTTTTGATAGAGAAGAAATGATTTTCTATGAATTATTATAGTATATGGTTGCATGGTTATTAGAAAGTGATAATATTAAATTATTATCGTTAGTATATGAAATTAAATAAGAAATAAAATGTATAACCAAAGATTAGAGATAAATTCATCTAACAAATGAAATTTATAAATATGAATTAAAAATATATATATAAGGAAATGAATTCATATACAATTGGGATTTGTAAAAAAATGAATAAGTGAATGTACTAATTGAATTAAATTAGTAAATGGAATAGATTTGAAAAGGTTTGAATGAAATTTGTTTGGTTAATAAAATAAACCGAATGAAAATATGAAATGCAAATTGAACCGGAGTGGAATTAAAATAAATTGAATTGGTATCAATTTAAAATTAGATATAAACTAGAATGGATATTCTATTAAATGAATATCATTAAATTTGCATAGAAATAATGGTCGTTTGACACAAACAAGATTGTATAAAATTATACGAGTTAATGAAAGCAAATAAAATTGATTTTTGAATCAATTAAAATGGTATGAATTCGTTTTGCTTAGAAATGAATAGAATGAAGAAAATGAGTTGTAAACGACTTGATTTAATGGAAATGTCATGTGAATTGGTCGTAAGCGACTAAAGATGAATTGAAACCGTATGAATTGCTAATGGAATTTATCTTGAATGTATTGCTAATGAAATCTATATATTTGTTATTGAAAATGAATGGAATGTTAATAGATTTCTTATATTTGTCACTGACGTGGTTAAACTGAGTAAGTGCAGGTTTTGGAAGCCGTTTGGCCGTATTTTTGGTTGCGCAATAAGCTAATAATTAGCCGCTTTGCTTAAAAATGCTAAATAAGGTACGCCTACACAATAAAAATAGGAAATATGAACTGTTTTTTCTGTTTTCCGACCGTGTGGGTCGATGTATACATATTTATACATATTGTAAAATTCCAAAAGCTCCTCCGTACAAAGGAGACTCTGCCAAAAAATTTCGTGAATTTTGGGAGTTAGAAATTTTTTGAAAATTGTTGAAAATTTTTAGTTAACAACAAATCGATTCGAAATTTGCAAATTGAAATGAATTAGTGAATAAAACTAATTTAAAGTAGTAATATGAATTAGTAAATGAAAGTTAATCATTAGAATTCAATATTTAGAATTGAGAATTGAATTCGAATGGAATTTAAATTATGAATTGAATTCAAATAGAATTGAAATTGTGAATTGAATTCAAATGAAATTGAAATGAAAAATTGAATGAAAATAAATATGTAACTTCAATAGTGAAGTAAAAATGTATAAGAAGCATATATTGGAAATTTTGTAATGGAATTGGCAAAATAGTTTGAATGTTGGAATTGGGTATTATGGGTAGCAGGATATACAGGTGTATTAAAAAGAAATGGAATTGAGATTTTGATTTCGAAGATAAAATTTAATTGCTCGACAAAAAGGTACGTATTTCAATTTCAGTATGAAATTTGATGATTTTCTTCTCCAGCCACTTGGCTTTCTCTTTTCTTTTTGATTCTGAGGGGCCATGGTGCCATTTTGTAGTCGTACCGAGCTAGCCGCGCAAAGGAGACGTTGGCGAAATTTTTCGAAAATTTAGGGTGTTAGAAAAAATTTTGAGAAATTTTGAAAGCTTGAAATTTGAATTTAAATTTAAATTTGAATTTTGAAGTAAACAATATTGTTTGGAACCTATAATTGAAGTTGGAAAGCTAGTTGAAATGATAATGAATCTCTAGTAAAAAGATTTGTTTTAGTAAGTTGATAAAACTGTTTAGTTTGGAAAGATAACGAACACGATAAGGGCATTCTTCTTAACTTGTAATTTCGGGACGAAATTCTTTTAAGGAGGGAAGATTGTAACGACCCAGAATTTTGAACAATTTAATTTGAAAATATTTAATTAATTTTAAATATTTGAATGATGGTTTGACTTGAATTTCAAATTATCAGAATAAATTTAGCGATTAAATTTTAGAATTTAATCTATTGAAGTTGAATAGAAATTTGAATCTTCAATTTTAAGCTGATTAAAAATATTTCAAAGGCTTGTAAAATCCATATTGATAATACTGAAGATAATAGGAGCTTTAAAATTTAATTTGGAAGTGATTTGATCAGTTTTGAAATTATATCGTTTGAATCGATATTTAAGAATAGCCTTCCGTGGCACAGTCTCGGAATTCGACGAAACCAGTTCCATTGGGTCCGTAATATTGAATTATTGCCGGATTTCAAATTTTGTATTTTTCGGAGTTGATATGTGAGCACACGTTAAGTAAACGCGTTGAAATTTAAATGGAATTTAATTTTAATTTAAACTCAGAAATGGGTCAAGATTCCCTCACGTCCAAACACTGTAGCTTCCTAAATTTTTGCCTAAAATCAAGATACCAAATCGTGCAAAGCATGGCCGAGCTCGCTTTAAAATAATTCCTCCTCAGTTCAAAATCACAGAAGAAAATAATGGCCTCACTCTCGTTCCCTCTTCCCCTCTCCCTCATTTCTCAGATTCAAAATAAAATAAAAATGCCGAACATCTTAAAACGAAATCATTTTTCGTTCGTTCCCAATTCAAACATTTTTCCCCTTTCTTCCTCTAATAGCCGATTAAACTGATTGACGAAAAAGAAAGAAAAAAAGAAATCGCGAGTTCGATCGAGGTGGGCTCGCACATGGGGCGATGACGGCAGAGAGGCTCGGAATAGCTGGAGGCGTTCGCGATGGTAGGGAGCTCACGATTGGTGACGGCAACGGCGAGGAGCTCGCGCTGATGGCGCGTGAGGCAAGCGATTGCAGGAGGCTCGAGACAGGAGGTGGATCGAGCGGCGCGTTCGAGTGGGGATGGTCGCGTTGCTGGTGAGATTGGGTTCGCCGATGATGGCCTCGGTTGTGTACAGTGATGACTGTTAGGGTTGTGGGCTTGATCGAGATGTATCAGTGAGGTGTAAAATTTTATTTTGGTTTTATTATTTAATTTAAATTAATTCAAATATATTTATATAGGATTTTAAATTGCAGTAAGGTATAAAAAGCAGTTTTTGGGTTTTTAATTTAATATACAGGAGATGTATTTTTACAGTAAAAAAAATTTAAAGGCAGGTTATATATATATTTATATTGGAAGTTTAAATGTTATAGAAAAATGCAAAGTTTAAATGTTGAGTTTATATGAAAATTTGATTTTAACCTATATGCAGTTGAAATGAAGAAAAAAAAATATAGGATTTGCTTTACTAGGTTGATAAAAAAATTTATTTAGGGTGTTTAATTCATTTAATTAACTTATTTAATTTTTTAGAAATTGTCAAGGAAGATTAATTAAAACTAAAACAATTTGTTAATTAAATCTATTAAATGGGAATTTAATTGTTCGATATATACGAATATTAATGAATGGTATAATTGTTTATACAAGGTCTTAAATCGAGAAAATTGAGTCAAGATGGAAATGGACTGCAAAATAAAAAGCTAAGGTGAGAACTTCTCACTCAAAAAAATTTATAAATTGGATTTGCAGTTATTGATTGATTGCTATTTGGTTATGATATTAGATATAGTAGGATATATCTATATACATAGCAATATATATATATTGGCATATGTATATATTGCAGTTGATTGATTTCCCGCATTGTATAACGGATGAGACCCTATTGCACCGCCTATTAAGCGGATAATATTTTATAAATCCCATATACCGCGATATTCCACCTCGAAGTGGAATGGGTATTGTGCTAATGTCTGTGGATGCTGGGAAACAGGTTGGAGGGATCCAACTGGATTCCTCACAAATATTTATTTGATTTTAGATATTGTGATATTTGATTGATTATCATATTGATATATGATATTGGAAAGTCGTGATTGACTATTTGATGTGTTGCATCATCGGATCCAATTTTGAAGTTTAAAAATAACGATTTTGATTTTAAGGGATTTCTAAAGTGATTTTTGAAAGTATACGTTTATAAAATATTTTAGAATTGATTCATCTTAAATAAATAAACGATATAAATTTTAATGTTATAAAATTATGATTTTTGAGAAATATAGTTAAAAGTTGATTTTTGAAAATATGGGATTGATGATTTTATAAAATAGTTAAAAATTGGGATTTCTGAATTTATTATAAAAAGTTTAAAAATAGGATTTATGGAATTTGATTATTTTATAAATCAAAATGATGAAATTATAAAGGAGTTTAAAGACGTTTTAAAACGAATAATATAAATTGATCCATATAAAAGATTTATAAATTGATATTTATAAATTAAAAATATTGGAATTGTAAAACGAGCTTTTATAAGTGTTAGAATAAATTGAGAATGAATTTCATAAGTGAATAAAATCTATAGGATTATAACGGTGAAGTTATAAATGGAATTTTATAAACAGTAGGTTTATAAAATTTGTAAAGTTATTTAAAATGAATAGATTTTGGATAAATAAATGAATCTTATAAGTTATAAGATTTATAATTATGAAGTTTAAAGGAACGATTTTGTAAACAAATAAATTATAAGCATTTAACTTATAATATGGACTTTCGGTATATAATTGGGTTATAAATCGAATAGGTTAGTAAAGGAAATTTATAAAGGGAAGTTGTTATAAAATAAATAGGAAAGGAAATTATAAAAGGAAGTGTTATAAAATAAATAGAAATGGAATTTATAAACATTGTTTTATAAATCCGCAACGACTTATTTTGATAAGTAAATTGTTGTAATTTGTTAATGGAGTTATATTCACGTTTTAGACAGTGAATAATCCTTTAAAATAAAAGGAATAGAAATGATGAAATTGGTTAACAAGTATATTCACGTTTTTGAATAGTGAATAATATATTAAAGAAAATGTTTTGGATGTGATGTTTTAAATAGAATTAAAATGATCTAAAGATGTTTTAAAATGTATTAACCATCGAAACCATAGATTTCAACATTCATTGTTGAAGTAGACGTTTTCGAGAAATAGAAGGAAATGGTAGACTATAACACTGTTGTTATAGTAAATGATTTCCGAAAGGAAATGTTTTGTATAGTATTGGGATTTAAATATCTATTTTAATTTCGAATCCCTATACTAGTGAATTTTGGGTTGTCGTAACGATGTTTTACGCAACATTCGTTATGGCCCAAATAAATATGTTTAAGAGAATGATTTCCTTAAAGAATGAAATATATACTTAATTTCGATTTAAGTATATTGAATATGTTCCAAGTATAGAAAATAAAAAGACTTGTGAATTACTTATAAATAAATAAGTATGGAAATGTTTTTCCAATGTGAAATGAAAAGTTTAGAGAATTTATCTTTTTGAAGATAAATCGAAAATGAATAATTGAAAACGTATATTCATAAATATTTTGGAATGTAAATTCACTATGGAATTTATAAATGAAAGGGGGAAATTGTTTAAAAATAAATATTGATTTATTTTTGAAGAATGGAAAATATATATCCTGTAAAGATATTTTTGGGAAATAAATAATTTGGAAAATTATTTGGAATCTGGTGATGTTGTGCATATCTATTGATAGTTCAATAACCGACTATCAATATTTACCTTCAAATGGGTATTTGATGTGATTTGTTTGAAATTGAATGCCACACTTATTTTTTCAAAAAAAATAAGCGCTCACTATTCGGGTTAACCGGGAAAGGACCTTGGGGTCGTATAACCCATTCCTAATATGTGATACGCCGTTATGAATTGCATTTGAAGACCGGTGTTGAAGACCGGATATCTTCGAAAACGAAAGGGTTTCTTGTTGATTGTCTCTGCACTGGCTGATCCCCGGTATAGAGATCTCCATATGTGATGGGAAATTCGGACGTGATTAGAGATTATCCGGATTGCAAGGACTTCTTTGTAAGTGCCTTCGGTTCTGTTCGATCCCGGAACAGACTTGTATGGATAGTATGTCTGACATTACAAATTGAGATATTAAGCCGATTTCTTTCAAATATATTTCTGTTGGTGGCGGAGAATTTATTCTCTTAGCTTAACACCCTTCTCTGAGACGTACGAGCTCAGAGGTTATATAGTTGAAGGTTATCAGCAATATTTTCCCAATTTGGTAATGTGAAATGCTGAGTGTTGCTGTGAAATGATCATTGTGTTGATCATTTGTGATAGGATCATTTGTTTGATCGTTTATCTTTGTGATCATTTCTATGATCATTTGTTGACCCAAAGCATAGCTTTTGTATAAAGCGTGGCTTTGTGGACGAGAATTCGTCGAGCCTCACACCCTGAAATGGTCAAAACAGGAAAGATGCGGCAAGGTTATGAGGGGTAGCACCCTTAAGGGTATGTGCATTTCCTTCTGGAAAAGGGTGGTATCATGGTATGGAGCCCAGATACTTACTCATGTCGAACACTTTATTTATTATGGTGTGATGTTGATTAGAGAGATCTCGGATAAAGGTCCCAAAGGACCGGGGGATGGCATACTCGTGTCAGTAGTTACCCAGTTAGGGGTTGCCCGGCCTTGTGTTGGCAGAGATCCGGTTTGGTTCTCGGGGACGTACTTCCAGAGGCGTTCTCATGTGGCAATGGGAAGTTCCTTGGCCTGACCATTTGTTGGAAATCCAAAGAAACAATACGAGACTTGTACGGTTTTAGTTGTAGAAGCTGCCATCTAATATGGTAGCTATAGTAGGCATAATATAATGGTACCTATGCTGGCTAAGATTTATATTCTACTTTCGAAATATCTTCTACACTATGCACCAATTATAATATCAAAATTGATTTGATCTTAATGCGTATCAAGCATCTTTGACTAACATAAGAAGAAATCTCCTCCAAGTCTGCGTTTGCATTATGTGTGTGGTGGGAGGTCTTATGGTAGTTACATTTTCAAAAAACATTGCGAATCTATTTTTAAAATTATCCTGTTCTTTATTTTAAAGATAAATAAACTATTTTGAGTTCCCACACCAGTCACATGACTGACTCGGAGTTTATTGTTTTTCTTCCTAAACTCTGGGTGCCCACCAATTTCCACATGGGCAGTCAAGAGTTAAGGTTTATCAGGATATTCTAGAATTTAGGAGTTGCTGGAGGCAAGATGGATGGCATTGGCGTATCACTAGTATATAGTATTTTCTTTTTCCGTTGTTTGTTGTTGTTTGTTGTTGTACACTCTGAAAATGAAATGTAATGTAATGTTATGAAATGTAATAACTGATATAGTTCTTTGTTTAAAGATTATTCATTTATCTATTATATGTTGTTCCGCTGCGAATTGTGAGATTCTGATATTGTTCTGTTATTTCTGTCCGTTATATTTGCTATCTTTTCTCTCTTCTTCTACCTCTTTCTTTTTCTTTCTTCTTCTTTAAACCTAACATTTCGGTTTTTCAGCATCGAAAAATCCGAAACGTTATATTACCTCTCAAAGGTAATGCCCAAGCCTAGATCGTAAGGGTAGGATTAAAATGTTCCTTCATTAAACATCGATTGCAGATGAGTAACGTTATGATTTATTATGCTCTATTTTGACCAGCATTCACCTTATGAGGACATATATTTAAACTTGATTTGGTGAAGTCGTATTTTGAAATCTAGTTTTGATGACCTTATAGAATAATTTGGAAATGGTTTCAACAAAAGAAAAGTAGTGATTTTAAACAAATAAGAATGAAACACTGCTTTTGCATAATGTTCTGGAAAGGTATGTTGGATAAATTGGATTTGAAAATTGATTTGAGAAATATATTACAATGCTTTGTTTTATACAAATTGAGAAATATCTTGATAAATTATTTGTATTTAAAACAAGTATTTTGATGGAATTTGCAAAGTAGACCTCTGGTATATTTTTTCTGAATGTATGGGATTTCGTAAATAAAGTAATTTTATAGAAGTGGTTTGGAAATTCATTTTGAAGTGATTTTGTAGGAATGATTTGGAAGAAAACCACTTGAAAAATCTTCTAAAAATTGTTTTGATTACTGAGCTAATATGAAATTATTTATGGGTGAGGACTATAATTATAAATTTATGTTTACAACCGAGTACAGTTATTTTTAAACCTATCACACTCATTATGTTATTAATTGAGCTCGGTTACACTAACATCTGATTTCTAGCATGACTCAGGGTTATTATTTGTTTAACAACCTCGGGTTAGGCTAAATTTGTTTTACAAGTCAATATTATAGTTGTATATACTTTTTGGGCTACGATATGAAGTAATAGTAGATAATGGTGGCAAGTATTTACTCAATTTGTTCATATATTGAAATTTCATGATGTGATGTAATTTTTTGAGGAGTTTTATATATGATGAGATAATGTGTCAAATTTTAGATGCAATACAAAATTCATTATTTTTATTTACTTTGATTATTAGTTGTGAAATTTTTTTATTTGTATCCTCGATACTACATTTTTTAATTCTAGAATCGTTTACAGTGCCTACCTTACGTCGAGACGAGATATGTATTATCTTAGATATATTTAGGTATTGAAACGTATTTGATTTGACCCAAAGAAGTATATACGAGAGATCGCTTCTTCCGTGCCCATTGATCCAAGTTATCGGATGGTAAACTCCTGTGACGCCCCACCTCTATACCCACGCTAGCCAAGAACACTACGGTGTAGTGCTGTCAACTAGCGCGGAGAATAAGGCTGTTGAGGAGCGACCATCCATGTAATTTCTTATCACACGGTGGCTATAAAATAATCTTCGGAAACAAATATAGAAGTAAGCGTAACATGCGAATCAATCACAGATATCCATATCACAAAGGCGGAAAGAGATATGAATATATATCACATAAAAGTGTACATCAGAGTAGTGGTCTAAAAAGATCCACGATAATACAAAAGAATAGCAACGCGTGATATACAAAAGAATACAACTATGAGTCTATATCTCAAGTGTAAACAACAAAAGCTGCTAATCTAAACAAGTAGCCAAAAGTCTGAGTAGTGAATCACTGGGGGAGGAGTCAAGCAGTAGCACCTGTAACATCTCGGTCTGACCCGAGTATTATTTATAAGAAAATAATAAACGGATCAGTCTAGCTATAAATATCAGATGACATGATATAAAATAAAAGATATGGCATAAACATAAAATATCCATACTGACATACTACTATAAGTATGCAAATAATGATCAACAGGAGATCAACCGATAAGAGATAAATCAATATCACAAGAATCTTCTCAAAGATCCAAAGAGGGCATCATACCCTAAACTTGTACTCATGACAAGTCAAAGAGATAAATTCCAGAAATCAACACAAGAAATCCAGAAATCATAAAAAGGGAAAGAGGCCTATCACATGACGGTCCGAAGACCAAGGGGAGCTACCCCGCATGTGTGAATGGAATCACACAGATTGAGGTCAAGACTAACCAAAAAGCAGAAAGGTATGGGTGAATGGAATCACACAAGTGGTGTCTAGTCTAACCTTGCAATGAAATAGACATCGCGCAATTGCTAGTCTAATTCATAAAGCGATCATCAAGATCAACTAGAAGTGTCAATTACACTAAGCTAGTAAATATAGAAGTTTAGCCTCATGTCCCATAACCACTTGCTTAACTTAAATATTTACGAACAAACTGTAAATCTTCACTAATAAAATTGTCACAAGAGGTTCAATCGAACAAGTCTAAGAATTAACCAACGAAGTGAACGCAAGCGTTTCATACCACTTGTTTTACTAAGTCGTTTAATTAGATTTCTCATCCGAGTGAGGTAAAGGCTTGTATATACTAATAGATTGGAAAACGGTTTAAGAAAAGAGCTTTGTTATTAAAAATAGAGTTGAAATCATTTTGTTGAAAGAGTTTTGATATTTACTACTAGTATTGAAACCTTTATATTATAAAGTGACAAAACACAGAAGCAATTGTAGAAACAATCATTCACAAAAATCGCATACGGAGATGTGAATAAAATCTAAGGAAATCAGCTCAATGTTTTTCAAATAAGATCCCCTACGGAGGGGGGGTCCGGGGGGTGGCAACCCCCCAAGGTGGGGGTGCGGGGGCAACGCCACCGCTTACGGGGTTCGACTTGCGGGGGTCCAGGGGGCAGCGCCCCGACCAAAACGGTACGACCTAGTGAAGACAAAATGAGGTCTAACGACCTAAGGGGAATAGGGTCGAGCGACCTAATGGTTGCGACCTAGGGGTCTAAGGAGTCAAGCGACCTAACTGGAGCAACCCTGTGGTCATGCGACCTAACTGAAATGGCCAAGCGACCTAACAATAGCACAGGTCAAGCGACCTAACGTTTTAAGGCCGAGCGACCTAATTAAACTCGCGACTTAATGGTGTGAAAGGCGTGCGACCTAACATGTTACGACCTAAGGGTCGAGCGACTTAGTGGAACAAGGTCATGCGACCTAACGTGTTACGACCTAAGGGTCGAGCGACTTAGTGGAACACGGTCATGCGACCTAATACTTGTAGTAGGGTTGGGCGACCTAACGGAGTAAACGGTCGAGCGACCTAACAGGTTATAGGTCATGCGACCTAGTGGGTTAACGGCCTAACGACCTACGGGTTATAGGTCCAACGACCTAGCGGGATAGAAGGTCATGCGACCTAAAAATGGAAGGCAAGGCCGAGCGACTTAAAGGACCAAGGCCACACGAGTTAAGGCCTAACGACCTAACGACCTACGACCTAGAGGCCCACGACTTACGACCTAAGGAGCCAGTGCCAAGCGACCTAAGGCTGTATAGGGGATTTAAGGCCAGAAACGACCTAAGTGTTAGCGACCTAACGACCTATAGGCCAAACGACCTACGACCTAAAGCCCGAACGACCTAACACCGAACAAGACTTTAGATGGCCCAGCGACCTATGCTGCTAACTCGCGAGCGACCCAAGGGTTAGGTCGCGAGCGACCTAACTCCGAGCACCAAAAATGGACAGAACGACCTAAATGCAGAAAATTCACAAAAAAGGCTAAAAATTGGAGTTTTTCGCCAATCCAATCCAAACCAAATGCAAATGTGCATGCAAAAGTGATAGGGAATCATTCCCAACAGTCCAATATAGTTATAGACTAGATTTGTGAGATAAAAATCTCACCTTTGCTCCAAAACCCAATGAAAATGAAGAACAAAGCTTGAAGGCAAATGGAGAAGCAACCATAAGCTTGAATCCGATGTCTTCTTCTTGAATTTGGAGTTGAATGTTGGAGTTGCAATAAATCAAAGACTTTGGAGTTTTAATTTCTCATTCCATTCACCATTTTTGTTGAAGCTTTAGTGTTAGGAAATGAAATGAAGCAATGAAGAAAAAGGGGGGTGGAACTTGGGCCTAATGGGCTAAAAGTCCAAACCAAAGGCTCGAGTGAAAAAGTGGTGAAATTCCACTAACCCCAAACATATCAATGTTTATACTTAGAAGATTGCAAACGACGTTTCGAACTCAATGGAAGTGGTCTCGAGTCCTAATTTGACCGTTTGCAAAAAGTAGCTTCGGACCAAAATCCGATTAACGATAAAATATTTAAATAAAATATTTAAATATAAAAATCGATAAATATGCGGGTTGTTACAACTCCCTTAGACATTTCGATCATTTGAGCCGGGCGTCACAAGTTAGTATTAGCACTTAGGTTGGAATAATACAGAGACAGAGATATACTTGGCCTTAGAGGAGTGTGGCTTGGGTTGTTTTACCCATTTTTTATACGAATCTCACTTGTCAGGTGAGAGTTGTGAATGATCGAAAGGGTCAATCATCGAATAAAATATTTGTATACGTATATATATATAAATGTATTAATACTAAAAATTTATCAAGCAGAATTATTTAAAAAGAAAAATATTATTCATATATACAGTGTGAATATTTGTGTTTATGGTATAAAATTCAAGTTGGATGTAATGTATGCTTGCTTGAAGATTTGTATGGTTTGTTCGGACGTTTGATTGATAAATGGCTTATATGATTTTATGGAAATAGTAAAAATAAATTAAAAATAAAATCAAGCTTGAATTTTATCCTTCTTCCTCACAAAATATGTATAACATAGCAAAATCTAATTTCACCGCGAATGTTATCTTAAAAATACATGAATTTTAAGGCAATGCCAATATTGAACTTGAAGCCAAAACCTACTAAATAACGAAATCTAGTATTAAACCAAATTTCAGCTTTAAAACTTGATCTTTGTAAGTGTTCCTATTAATTTTGAGTGATTTTTTGAATTAAAAATCAATTTAAAAGGTGGAAGTTCATATAGTAAAAAATAATCTTGCTTCACATAAGGCGTAAACAGATGGAATGCAAAAGAAATAATATATGGGGTAATATAGTCAAGTTATTGGAGTGAGAAGGAAATTTTGTAATTTAAGTTTTCTGTAAATTAGTGAAGGTAGGTAATTTTAGAGGTGTAAATGTTATTTTCCGATTGAATGAAAATACAAAAAATTGAGAATTGCGCAGGTTGTGATGGATACTACTAAATAATCCAATGTAGATTTATAACATTCCTAGTTCCAATTCCAAGAGGACTAGGTAAAATAGGGGCACTTATGCTTGCAGTTTTATTTGTTAGTAGTCTTTAGCTTAAAGTTCTAAAATTATGTCAAATTCTTAACTAACCAATATTAGAGAAGGAAATTCCTTAATTTAAACATCCTTGTGTTGCTTGGTCTCTACTCTTATTTTGATAAGTAATTTGTTTCTATAATATTAAGGGATGTGTTATATATATACACTCTAGTTTGAACCCATGCTACGTACACAATGTTCGATCAAATTTTCAACCGTCGATAAAAATAAACCAAAATTGAAATTTATTGTGCCAATCGTATAAAAGTTATTTTGAAATATCATGTCGCTTGATGACATATGGCTATAAGTTTGTGATTGAGCTTGGATTTGTGATTTGGATATTTAATGATATGTTTTTATATGGATATGTAAATGGTCATTTATGATACGATGATAGTGTGTTTATGAAACCAAAACCAAGTGCATGTGATGAAAATATTATAAAGTTAGCCCCTTTAAATGTCGCAAAGGACTTTAGATCCGATTTGAAAATAAAAGCTCGTTTTCTAATTTTGGATTTAGAAAACGTTTTTCCAGTTTTCCAATTTTTTCCATTATGAGCTCAAATGTGTAGTAGCAAGAGTTGAAGTGAGATTTTCACCTAGAAATCAATTCTAGTAATTGCACTCATAGTGATAGTCGTTAAGGATGTCGTTTGGGAAAATTTGACGATTTCAACTTTTAAAGTATTTTCCATTGAATTGTTTTTTAAAACTCCTTTCAAGCTCATTAAGTAAGTAAAAAGTTTAAGTTTAAATTATTTAATAATTTATTTATTAGGGTAATTATTGTTCATTTAATTAATTAAGTAATTAGATTAAGTAATTATAGTTTAATAAATTATTAACCAAGTTAATTATTTTAATTAAGGAAGTTTAAGTAAGGATTAACTAAGATAAAAGGTAATTAATTTTTTTAATTAATCAAATTTAATTATTTTAATTAATTATTAAACTAGAGTTACTTATTTAATTAATTATTAAATTAGAGTTACTTATTTATTTAATTATTATTTAATTAAAGGTTAATTATTCACTTAATTATTACTTAATTAGGTTTTAATTATAATGAATGTTTATATAATTAAAGTTTAATTAATGTTTAGTTATTAATTAATTTTTAAATTATCAAAGTTTAATTGATTAATTAAGACTTAACCAAGCATAATTGAGATTAAATTTTAGTTAAATAAATTAAGTTAAATAAGCTTAGTTAGAGTTTAATTATAATTTAACTTTTGATTAATTAAGATTTATTAAGGTTTAATTAAGTTTTAGCTTATGATTTAATTGAGGTTTATTCATTTTAAAAGTTCTTTAAAATTCTATGGGCTATTTATTTTAAACCAATTTTCTTATCTAAGTGAATAGTTTTTAAATCGAAGGATCTCTTGCCTAAGCCTTAAGTAACCATTTATGACTAGAAAACCAAATGACAACTAATGGAAGAACAAAACACCATTCTACTATTATAAGTATTAGGACATTTACCAGTATAATAGATTGGTTGACTGTGATTAACGATTCCCTTTACTTACTGCTTGCTCATGCAAATATCCATGTTAACCTGTTAAGTAGAACCAAATTAAAAGATCCCTTATGGTCTCTAAGCCTCCATTGTACTTTGTGAAGTCAAATTTTTTCATTTTTCTTTTTGATAATGATTTCAAAGTTATTCCATTTTGGATAAGATAGTTCAAGGATGATTTGTCAACAATCTTAGTTAAGATATTTAATAAAGGATATGTTTATTAATTGGAACCCTTTTGTATAAGATTTTATTAAGGAAGTTGTTTAAATATGAAAAATTGGTAAAGGAATATTATGAACGATTTTATAAAAATTTCGGTTATTTTTAAAGGGGTTATAAATGGTTTCGAATATTTATAAAAAGGTTTTATAAATGAATTTGGAAGTTTGGAAAGTATTTTAAAATGGATTTGGATTTCAAGTAAAAGGGATTTCATGAATGGAATAGATTTGGTTAAAAAAGATTTATCGAAAGAAATATAAAAAGAATTTGAGATCGAAGTATCTCTAAACCGACCTTATAAAAATGATGGTACGGAACATCCGTTCCACACTTAATACCGAGGATATAGTGTTTAGGGTGGTCCTTACCTCTAATTTAAACAACATTTGTCTAATTCTTTTTAACATAATTTGGGAATAAGAAGTTATTCGTAAATGTTTTGTGAATATATTTATGTTGGAGAGATAAGTATATGAATGTTTTAGACAAACTGTAACGATCTCGTTTTCAAGCCAAATTTAATTTAATAATTAATATAAATTTTTGGACTAATTTGTGAATTAATTTGATTTTTTTCTAAAAACAAATAAGATGTGTGTTTGTTTTATATATATATGTGTGTGTGTGTGTGTGTCTATTTATATATATATCTATGTATAAATAGATTGTAAATAGAATTTTGATTTGAAATTCAAAAACAAATATCTTAAAAATAAATTGGATTTAAAAACTCTATATTTTAGAAACTAATAAAATATATTTTCTAATATATATAAATACATATGATTTTGTATAATTAGATTTTAAATCATTTTCTTTAAAGTTATAAAACTATAAATATAAGGGAGATGTATTTATTAAAATTGAAAATTATAATTTAAAGTTAAATTCTATATTTAAAAACTCTAAAGATAAATATTTATTTATTTAAAATATGATAGCTTAAAAATAAAATTTAATAAAAGGTTTAAAATACTTTTTTTAACATTATACATGAATAAAAAAATAGTTTGTATATATATATATAAATTTAAAACTTAATACATTAATAAATATTTAAACATAAGATATATATATATAAATATAAATAGAAATTATATAAAAATATATTTAAACATTAATATATGTAAGAAGGACAAGTGTAAGTTAATTACATCATATGTTAAGCATTTGTAACAATTATAACATGCATTTAAACAAATGTAAGATAAATACATCATGAAATTTACAAGTGTCAATTATTAATTTTCTTTTTATTTTCAAAAATAATAAAACAAGATTTTATATATACATACATACATACATACATACATACATACATAAACATCACTATACTCCTACACTTCATCTTCTTTCATACATTTCAAAACTTAAAAACCTGAAACAAAACCAGTAAAACAAATCAAACAATAAAACAAATATCAAGCTGAAAGTAAGCTAAGAAATCAAATCTAATGCAAAAGATCATCTCAATAATCAAGCAGATCAAAGTTAAGTACAGTGTTCAGTTTTCAAGATTAAATCAAATTCCAGTTTTTCAAGTTATCAAAGCTTCTCTGTTTAACCTCTTTTTCAAACTTCAACTTGATCAAAAGCAAAGAGCAAATTAAAGTAGCATATCATTTCAACTGAATCAAAGATCATCTCAAACTCAACTATCAGTTTTAGATCAAAATTTAGTTCATCAAGATTCAAGATCATTTTCCAGGCTTCTGGTTCCAATATTTAAGTATTAAGGCTTCTCTGTTCCAATTCAGGTGAGTAAACTAATATATTAACTTGAATCTATGTATATATATCCTGATGTTTTGAAGTATGTGGTGAAAAATGTGTGTATGGATGTAAAAATATGCCTGTATATATACAGGTAGATTGATGATGCATGTCTATGAACCAGGTATGCACGCTTCTATTTTAAACTTTACAGGTTTTAAAAAGTTCAAATTTAAATCTCTCTTCCCCTAGTCTCTTTTAGGTTAGGATCTTTAAATGAAAAGTTTTTATATGAATGTAACATCATATCTAAAAATGGTTTCAAGTGAAAATATTGATTAAATATTTTAAAATTTGGATATTACAGTAATGATCAATTAAAAGTCAGAAAATCAATTATCTAAATTTCATGTTTTGAGTATATAACCTGATTCGTATTTGAAAATTATGAATTTTGATATTAAAACCATGATTTCTAAGTTTGGGTTTGTGGAGATATCACGAGATGATCGGTTTTGGGATTTTCGTCCATTCGTGGCGATCGGCAACGAATTGCATGTCGTGCTTGATGCTAGAGGTGGCGTGAAGAATGGAGATCGAGGGAAAAATGGTGGTGCGATTTATAGATGACCGTGGTGGCGTATCGATGTCAAGTTAGGGTTTTATTGCTCGTTTGGGTCGATGTTGTATTCGAGGGCGAAGCTTCGATGTAGGAGCACCGGAGGTGATCGAGGGTGGGGGAATCAGAGCATGGGACAATGACACAGCTTCGGTGTGATGGCGAGGTTTCTGGTGATCAGGATCGGTCAGTTGAGGTGATTTAGTCAATGGTTTGGGTTTTTGGTTGTGATCGTGTTTCTTGAATTCGATTTCCAAGCATGTTCGTCGCGTTGGATGGTCAGATCGATTGTGGAGGTGATCGTCGATGTGTAGGTGATCGCAGCGATGGCCAGAGGTGGTCGGACCTCGTGTGCACGTGCACATGTGTTAGTGGGTTTGTTTTGTTGGCTGTTGAATTTGAGAAGAAGATGTTGGCTCGGGTGGGATCTTGGGAAAGTTTGGTAATGGCACGTCTATGTTCTTGGGTTTGTTCGCTGAATGTTACAGGTTTAAACAAGTTAATAATTTTAACATAACAAAGAAAAAAGAAGAAGAGGGGAAGTGACCTGAGTTTGGCTTGGGTATTTTCGAGTTTGGCTCGGGTATTTTTGATTTTCGCTCGGGTCAGAAAATTAATAGTATATTTACAAGTTTTACAAGTTTAAATAAATTGAGTTTTAACAATTTTTCTTGAACCAATTCTTTATATAATATGTGTTTATTTAGGGTTGGGATTAATTAAAGGTCTTAAAATCAATTATTTTAATTAATCAAGTTTAAAGTGTTTTAATATATATATACATATATATATATATACTTTCATTAATTAATTCTTAAGCTTATTTTAAATAAAATTAAATAGCTTAACTAAGAAGTTAATTAAAAAGATAAAGATGTTTAGAGTTGTTAATTAACTTAAAGGTCTAAGTTAATTTATGGGTTAATAATAATTTTGTTTCAAAGAATAAAGGTTTAAAGTTAAATGTTTTTAAGATTAATTATTTTTGTTTTAAATAATTATATATTAGGTGATAAATTAATGCGATTCCTAATTGTTTTCAAATGGAATTTAATAATGTAATTAAAGAGTTAATTTAAAAGGTAGGATGTTTCTAATTATTAGTTAACTGAAAAGTCTTAAGTTAATTCATATGTTAAAAGTGAATTTATTTCAAAGATTTATTTAATAAGACTTAAATGATGTAATTAATTAAGATAAAGGGTTTATCTTTAATTAATTAGGGTCATGATTAATTAAAGGATCATTAACTAATTAAAAGGTAATTAATTAATGTAGTTAATTAAACAATAATTAATTAATTAAGGGCTAATTAATTAATGTAATTAATTAAAGATCGATTAATTAATATAAGTAATTTAGGGGTAATCACTTAATAAAGGATAATTAATTATTTTGAAGGATAAATACTTAATGAAAGTAATTAGAGGGTTAATTTGTTAATGTAATTAATTGAGGGGTAATTAATTAATGTAATTAATTAAGGATTAATTAATTAATGTAATTAACTTAAGGTTAATTAATTTATGTGATTAATTATGAATAATTAATTAAGGATAATGAATTAAGATGGATGATTAAGGATGTTAATTAATTTCATTCATTAATTAAAACAATAGCTAATGGTTTGTAATTAATTAATGTTAATTAAGAAGGATTTAAAAGTAATTAAAAAAGTTAATTTAATTTTTTTGGAGATTAAATTGAATTAATTGGGAATTGAACAACTAATTAATCTTGCTTATGGATGATTGGATTATACTGAATGCCTTGAATTGTTTGATATCTCTGATATGTGATGTTCTGTGATATGAATTGCTTTAGATTGAGCCGTGATAAACATTTATCTGTGATGTATTGTTGTATGAATGCGAACTTCTGAATTGAATTAAAATTGTTTATTTAAACAAGTTGGCCTTCTAAACGGCATTTGAATTTCGATGAGACCGGGGGTCGGATTCCAAATGTTTATTTGAAAAGCACATCGAATCTTAAAGATGGATCTTTTATTTAAAAGATTAAAAATGAAAATTTGTTGTGACTTAACTATGGTCTGAATGTATCTACTTGTTTTTAAAATAAGCGCTCATTATTCGAATTAGCCGGGGGAGGACATTAAGTCATAAAATCCATTCTGAATAATGATACGACGAAATGGGATAGCATTTGAAGACGATGGTTGAAGACCGGGTATTTTCGAAAATGAAAGGATTACCTGTTGATTGTCTATGCACCGAGTTGCTCCGGTATAGAGATTACCCTAAGTGATGGGGAGTCCGGACATGATTAGAGGATACCCGGATTTGCAAGGACTTCTTTTCTTAATTGGACGAAGTGCCTTCAGTTCCATTTAGACCCAGGACAGGCTTGTATGGATGTATGTCTGACGTTACACTTTGATATATAAAGCTGTTTTCTATCAAATACATTTCTGTTTGGTAGCGGAGAATTTATTCTCTTAGCTTAACACCCTTCTCTGAGACGTACGAGTTCAGAGGTTATGTAGTTGATATTTACTAGTGATATATTCCCAATTTGGTAATGTGGCATGCTAAGTACTGAGCATTAGATGATCAAAGCATGACTTTTGTAAAAAGCGTAGCTTTGTGGGACGAGACTTCATCGAACCTCATACCCCGAAAATGGTCGAAACAGGAAGGATGCGGCCAGGTTATGGGGGTTCGTGCCCCTCAGGGTATGTGCATTTCCTTCTGGATAAAAAGTGGTATAATTGTATAGAGCCCAGATATTTTAACTTATGCGATTGTTGGAAATTTGTGTTGGCGCCTCGGTAAAGGTCGGTTACGACCGGGGGATGGCATACTCGTGACAGTTAGTTACCTAATTACAGAGGTAACCCGGCCTTGTGTTGGAAGAGATTCGGTTAGATTCTCGAGGCGTCCCTCCAGAGGCATACCCATTTTGGAAAGGAAGTTCCTTAGCCTTGACCATATGTTGAAAATCCAAACAATCAATATGAGCCCTGTATGGTTTTAGTTGTAGAACCTGCCGTTTAAAATGGTAGCTATAGTTGGCATACTATAATGGTACGTATGCTGGCTAAGATTAATGTTATACTTTTGAAATGCTTTCCACACTATGCACTAATAATAATATCAAAAGGATTTTCGCGTATCAAGCATGTTTGATTGCTATAAGGAGAAACCTCCCCGATTTGTGCGATTGCATTGTATGTGTGCCGGGAGACCTTATGGTAGTTTCATTTTCCAAAAAGTATAACGGATTTTTTTTATTTCTTTTTGTTCAAATAACTGTTTTTGTTTGCACACACAAGTCCCATGTGTAACGACTAGGATTTTGCCCGCTCAAAAATCGACATCCATACTTCAAATCGTACTCGAATGTCATAGATTCGACCGTTCAAATCCGATTCGCCGGAGCTTATAACAATCATTAAGTAAATAACACAGCGGAATAAAAGAATAATACATTGATATACAGCTTTGATACAATATCTGATACAACAGATGATCCAATAGATATCAATATACATTAGAGATATGATACAATAAAACAGCAGCGGAAAGAAAATAGATAGCATCTAGCAGCGAAACAAATAACTCTAAGATAGTCTTCAAGGAAGAACTCCAGAACTGCAACTCCATTTCCAAGAATCAATCCAGCAATAGCTCGAACCCCCAATAACGATACACCAAGCTAAGCAAGACTGGTGCGGTCCAAAGACTGAACTAACTCCAGATAATCCACTATATCTAACTATCTGAAAAAGCAAACTCTAGACTGCTCGTGTAGAAATATAATGAGCACCCAGAGTTTAGGAAAGAAAACAATAAACTCCGGATCAGTCGTGGGACTGGTGTGAGCAACAAAAACAGTTTATCTTTAAAAACATTCAATAAAAGATTTTCAAAGTCAATTCGCAATGCTTTTTAAAAATGAGACTACCATAAGGCCTCCCGCACACACACACAATGCAAACGCAGAATCGGAGGAGATTTCTCCTTATGATAGTCAAAGATGCTTGATACGCATTTAAAATAACATTTTATATTATTACTAGTGCATAGTGTAGGAAAAATTCATTTCGAAAGTAGAATATAAATCTTAGCCAACATACGACCATTATCGTATGCCTACTATAGCTACCATCCAA
This sequence comes from Allium cepa, assembly GCA_030765085.1. Taxonomy (NCBI): domain Eukaryota; kingdom Viridiplantae; phylum Streptophyta; class Magnoliopsida; order Asparagales; family Amaryllidaceae; genus Allium; species Allium cepa. The sequence continues at coordinate 603,507,147 of CM060932.1, read as the reverse complement.
ACAGTGGTGACCACCATAAGTGAATGGCAGGTCCTACAACTAATACCGTACAAGTTTCGTATTGGGAATTGGATTTCCAACGAATGATCAGGCCAAGGAACTTCCCATTGCCACATGAGAATGCCTCTGGATGGACATCCCCGAGAACCAAACCGGATCTCTACCAACACAAGGCCGGGTTACCCCTAACTGAGTAACAACTGACCGAATATGCCATCCCCCGGTCCTTTGGGACCTTTATCCGAGAGCTCTCTAATCAATTCACACAATCATAACAAAGTGTTTTCAACATGAGTAAGTATCTGGGCTCCATACCATGATACCACCCTTTTCCAGAAGGAAATGCACACATCCTAAAGGGCGCTACCCCTCATAACCTTGCCGCATCTTTCCTGTTTTGACCATTCCCGAGATGTGAGGCTCTACGAAGTCACGTCCACAAAAACATACTTTATACAAAAGCCATGCTTTGGGTCAACAAATGATCATAGAAATGATCACCAGGATAGACGATCAAACAAATGATCCTATCACAAATAATCAACACAATGATCATTTCACAGCAACACTCAGTATGTCACATTACCAAAATTGGGAATATATCGCTGATAACCTTCAACTATATAACCTCTGAGCTCGTACGTCTCAGAGAAGGGTGTTAAGCTAAGAGAATAAATTCTCCGCCACCGACAGAAATATATTTGAAAGAAATCGGCTTTATATCTCAATTTGTAATGTCAGACATACAATCCATACAAGTCTGTTCCGGGCTCGAACAGAACCGAAGGCACTTACAAAGAAGTCCTTGAAATCCGGATATTCACAATCCCGATCGGATTTCTCATCACTTAGGGAGTTTCTATACCGGGAGCTACCCAGTGTAGAGACAATCGATAGGTCATCCTATCGCTTTCGCAAATACCCGGTCTTCATCACCGGTCTTCAAATGCTATCCATAACGACGTATCACATATTCGGAATGGGTTATACGACACAAAGGTCCTTTCCCGGCTAAACCGAATAGTGAGCGAAATAGTTCAAAAACATATGGATATTGGGATTTCAATTAAGTCACAACTTAAAAATCCAAAGTTTTTCTTTCAAATGGTTTAACAATTTACCATTTCAATCTTTAACAAAAAGATTCATTTTCACAACCTTTAACGGTTTAAACAATTTTCACATTTTAATCTTTTAAACAAAAGATTCATTCACAGATTTTCCAAATCAATTTTCATTTCAATTTGATTTAAACAAATCATCAATTTAAATCTGTTAAAAATAAACAGATTTAATTCATAGCTTTCAAAAAAAGAATTCATTCATAACTTAGGAAAATCATTTCTCTATTCAATCTTGAAATTCCCCTAATTTACTGGAATTTCAGTTCTTATCTAAAAGTGTTTATCCCTTGAAAACAACAGTTTTCATTTTGGAAATCTGATTCATTTATACGAGTTGAAATCCTTGGGTTAAATTCAAATTCCCAAAAATAATACTTTAAAAAAAAAAATGATTTAACTCATAATGACTAGTATAATATCATTAATCCCTAGTTTCAAAATACAGAATTCAATTTGAATATTGAATTCAAATTTAATTTAAAGTATTTAAATTCCAACACTTAATCCTGTTATTCAAAATAAATTTCCATCTTTGAAATTCCCTTTTTCCATTTCTTTTCACATTTAGTCCGATTCCATTTCCAAAACGTTTGAATTCAAATATTCAATTCTTTATAAATCATTTCAAAATCTGTGACTTAATCGATTTCCTCGTGAAATCCATATTTGTGTGTGTATGGTGTGGTCCAGGGGTTTAACACAATAGTGCAACATCATTCAATCATCACAGATCAAATACAACAGTATATTCGATAAGCGATATAAATTATAACGCTTATCTTTCATACACAGATTCACAGATATATATATATATCACAGATAATAAATTTCATCACAGATCACAATACAAATCAGGTTAATCATAAAGCATCCTATAACAGAGATATTAAACAGTTTAACATCCAATATAATCCAAGCATCCGTAGGTAGGATTAATCCAATTATATGACCAAGTGAATCAGATTAATTTCTACGAATAAATCTGCTAGTTATGGAAAATCAGTAATCAATTAATTTCAAAACATTTAAATAACTATCCTTTAATTAACCATTGATTACTCCTTAATTAATAATTATTCTTGGTCACTTTTATTTATTAATTAGCCCTTGATAATTTAATTATTCTCAAATTAATTACTTTAATTAATTTATCACATTATCCTTAAATCAATTTATTGCTTAATCACATGATTAAATCAACTTTAATTATTAATTAATATCCAATTAATAATTCTTAATTTTCAAATTAATTAACTTAATAAATCTTTAAACTTTAATTAAGTAATTAAACCTTTAATTATTTATTTAATTATTCCAAATCCTTAATCATTTAAATAAATTATCCATGTTAATTAACTTAATACTAAACGAATTATAAATCATTAATTCTATACTAACATAAGGCGAAACTCATTCCTATTACGATTTATTTGCCACTAAAAAAAAATGTTAAGATTTAAACTTTTATTTAAAACTTGTTTAAATGCTTACTGTATACTTTCAAGTTCCATTATAAATTTCAATCCTCTTTAAACACACTTGAACTTAAACATTTTTAAGTTATTTGAAACAAATTAAAAAATTTTAAAACTTTATTTCCAAACAACACTTCAACTAAACTTGAACTTATATTTTAAAATTTTGATTTAAATCTCAGTTCAATCCTTAATTAAAAGTTTAAATTTGAAATTACAAACAGATCAGGTTTGGTTTATAAAACCTGTACAAAACATTCACCCAACTCTCCCCTTTACCTGCTTCGAGTCCAGCACGCAAAACTTCGAACCATCACTCGAGCCTTTTCCCTGTTTCCCCGTGTTCTCCTCCACTCTATCTCCTTCTTCTTCCTTTCCCTGTTTCTTTCCTTCTCCTCATATTTTTTTTTAACTTTAAGTTTTTAAACCTGATAACTTCATTTTAAGCGACTCGTACCCACGCAACTACTCAAGCAACTCCTGATCGTTTCACTTGAATGCTTCGAGTTTCTCTCGAGAAAACCACGTCCTCCCCAACAGCCAAATCATTTCAACCCCACGCGTACACGCGTACACGTGTACACGTGTACAGGCAGCCCGGTCCCCTCCGACCAACCTCACGGTTGCTCTCAAGTCGTCAACGGCCATTCTAAGCAATTCGAGCTACCTAGGTTATGAAACCATCATTGAATCAAAATTGAGCAAATTTGGTTAAAATCTGGACTTCAACTGATCAACCAAAACCACCTTGGCCTCACGACGCCGCTTCCGATCATCATCCCACTCGCCATTACACCCAAAGATGCACCAGACATTCACGCACAATTTCCCCTGAGCCCGAGTGACTCCGATCAATTCCTGATGATGCGGTGGCCATCAAAATTCAGCCAACCCCAAACTTGACTTAAACCCTAAAACGATCCCAATTTCCATCCACGATGGATTAAAAATTTAGCGATCATTTTTCCCTTACCCCCCTACGCATCAACTTCCTTCACCATGAATTTCGATACCCAGATCGACGTAGATCCCCAGAACTTGGTTGTTTTGCATTTTTGTGCAATCTCGAAATCTCCACTCAATTCTTAACTAAAAATTCTGTTTTTAGTTTCAAAAAACGTGATTTCCAAATACGAGATGAATGGTATAAGTGAATCAAACAATCATGATATTCGGTTAAAACATGTTCTTTGAAAAATTCCACTGTATATTTACATTTCCAGTCAATCTCCTATTAATTCATCTTAAAGATATTTTGTATATCTAGTTCTTGCTGAGACAACCAGACTTTATTCAGATCTTAAGTTTTAACATGGATTGGAAATGAAGAACTTGATTTTTTTTTTTATACCAAAAATTGAAACCTCCTGTAAACAAAAATATTTTACTTGATGCTTCAAAATACCAACTGCTAAGAATGTTCCCAGATTTTAATTCAAGTACAAACAAACTTGTTTTGTTTAATTTCAAAGTTCAATGGTGATCAAACGAAGAGATGTTGGATTTCTTACTTATTTCCTACCTGGAAACCAAAAAGAACAGAGAGCAGTACACAGATATTCACAACCCAACCATCTCATATATACTTAACTGCATTTCTATTTATAACTAGATATTATCACACAATTATTTTAAAAGAAATCCAGATCATACTTCAAAGATTGCTAAGATAAAGAAGGTTTTAAAAGAAAGTTTGCTCACATCAGTCATGAAGGCAGAGAAGATGGACAGAGATTGAGTTGTGTTGAATCAGGCTATTGAAACTTGTAAGCTTTCCCTTTTGATTCTCTTGCTTTTGTTTTAGATTCTATCTGAACTTTGCTTAAGGACTTCCATTTTTTTTTTCTCTGGCTTTACTATTTGTTTTCTAGATTTCTGAAATGAGTTGCCTCTTTGTTTAAATCTTTAGATGATATTTACTTTAAATTTTCTCTCAGGCATGCTATAATTTTTGATGAATGAATGGACTAAAGGCATATATTGATGTATATAAAGGAGAGGGGTATACAAGAAGGTGTGCAGTTTACTGATGCAACAGTTTTTTTTTTATATGTATGGGCTGAAGTTTGAAAGCATTAAATGTCATGTCCTATTAGTTTTACAACCCATCACTTATACTATTTGTTATCATGCATGTATTCTTTTGTTTGCATTTGTTAATTATTTTACCTAGACTTACTAATATCATGCTTATACTATTTTATTTCTGCATGTACAGGTTTGTACTGCCCACTACTTTCTTTGTTTATACTAATATCTTCTTTTGTTGTTTCCCTGGTTTACATACTCATTATCTTACTTAATTATTTATATGAAGATTTTGTATGCTAGAGATATTTGCTGTTCTATGCTATTTTAAATGCATATACAGTTTTGTTTCTAGTTTAAGTGTACTAAAGATACTTGTATAAATTCTTTTGTCTTGTTTTATATGCTTACTCTCTATTTGCCTGCATACACATCTCTTTTATTTTCTTTGTATATTATGCAAGCTTGTTTTATTTATGTAAAAATATGTACTTTATTTTTATTTATTTTTACATAGCTTGCTTGGTATTTGCTTTTATATACTCGTCTTTATCACTTTGAAATAAAATGAAGTTCTACTTTTGTCATGTTGTTATAGTTTATTCTTTTATGCATTTACTTCCTATTTTACACTAATGTGTTACTATATATGTTATTTCTTTTGTTTTAGTCCTTTGTATTGTATTTGTTTGTTTTATTTTCGTCTACGTTCTTTTCATATTTAAATGTATTTTATTTTCTTTAAATCTTCTTGTTTTGAAATATAAATAAATTTCTATTTTATTATGTTGTTAGAATTTAGCAAATGTTCTACTTCCTATTTTTATTAAAATTTATCTCATATTATTTTTCTATTTCTAGTTTAAATATTTATTGTTATCTTACTTTAATATTTAATTATGAGTTACTATATATATATATATATATTTCTTAATTTATTTTATAACTCAAATATTTATTTAAAACATTCATCTAAGATTTAAATTCAAATCAAAATATATATATATATACACTCAAGATTTTATAATTTCAATTTGACTCATATATACCCAAATATACATATATATATATATATATATACATTCACATATATACATATATATATATATAATATTTAAAAATTTAAATGATTTATAAGAATATATTTGAACTTGGGGAAACTCGCTTCCATTTATAATCAATTTCCCTTACAATTTTATTCAGAAATTCATTTAATTATCAATTTAAATTAAATTAAAATCTAGGGTCGTTACACCATGACTGAGCTGGAGTTTATTGTTCCCTTTCTAACTCTGGGTGCCCATAACATTTCACACGGACAGCCTAGAGTCAGGTTATCAGTAGATTCAGAAGCTTAATCGGATAATAGATGTGGATCTAGAGGTCTTTGGTTTGGAATCACAATTTCTTCACTACAAGATGATAGTGGTTTTGAGCCTTTTCGTTTGGAAGCCTTTGGAGCTTTGGAATGAAGATGAGGTTTGTTAATCTCTCTTGGAGCCCCTATTAATGATATCTTTTCTCCTGTTGTTTCTCTTGTTCCACTGTTGCTGATATTTTTCCGTTCTGTATTCCGCTGTTGTATATTATATAGATCTCTTATGTTGGTGATTAGTTGCTGTAGATGTTGTATCCATGTTGTGTATCAATAAAATTCTTCATTTTGTTTCCATTGTATTGTTTTCACCTATGTGTTATAAGCTCCGACGAACCGGACTCAATGTTTGAATATCCGGCGTTCGTATAAAGGTATATGTATTGGATGCCAATTTTTGGACGTCGAGCCAGGATCGTTACATGTGATATCAGATCTAAAGGTTGAGTAAGAACTTTAGCTTTGTAGTATAACTCATTAGGCGACTCATTAGAGATAGGGTTACAAATGCCTTAGAATGAGTTCTTCAACAACAGGAGCAGCTTTTCACATCCAACCCAGCCAAATTTGGCAGAGTTATATCAGAATTTTCAAAACTAGGAGGAAAACCATTCAAAGGTTCGGAGACTATTATAAAAGCGTAAGCTTGGACTCGATCTTTTGAGAGGATTTCTAAAGGATTGAAATTGGATGATGATCAATTCTTTGATGGCTTCCTGACAGCTCCAGGAAGAAGCTTTGGTGTAGTGGAGACCATTACTTTGGTCGGATTGGAGGATGAGTTTGCATAGGATAGATTCAAGCAAGTATTTAAGCAGCGTTATATGCCTTCCGCTAGTATTTCCAGGATGTAAATAAGAAGTAAGGTAATTTTCTTATTTATGATAAAATTGTTAGAATTCTATTCAACACTTGAGCCATGCATAATTTTATTTTCCAACCAACCGTAGAAGAGTTAATTTTGAACCCGAATGCGTAAACGAACCTATTTGTGTGAAGAACCGGTCAGGAGGCCCTGCGAATCTTTGTTTACGTTGTACAAAAGTTCCTATTTCGTATTCTTATCATCAGTTTCCTATTAGTCTTTTCGTTCTTTAATGAATTTGAGATTTTACTTGGGATAAAATGGTTAGACAAGCATAAGGCTGTTCTGATTTGCGAAAAGAGAATTGTGTCATTAAAAACCGAGCTGGAAAGGATCGCAAAAGTGACTTGCGATAGTTCAGGAACTCACCTAGGAAACTTTAGATAGTATTCGGAAAGCCTATCCGGACTTACGTCTGGATAGTTAGGAATGTTTATTGAATGAATTGTTTGCTTTTGTAGTTAGTATATAGCTGATATGTATGCTTGGATTGTTTGAATATAAGAACTTTGGGATTATCTTTTGCTTTCAAATTTTGAGGTTAAAATTTTCTTAGGGGGGGAGGGGGAATTTGTAAAGAACCCGTTTTCAAGCCAAATTTAATTTAATAATTAATATAAATTTTTGGATTAATTTGTGAATTAATTTGAACTTTTTCTAAAACAAATAAGATATGTGTTTGTTATATATATATATATATGTATAAATAGATTGTAAATAGAATTTTGATTTGAAATTCAAAAATAAATATCTTAAAAATAAATTGGATTTAAAAAATCTATATTTTTAAACTAATAGAATATGTTTTCTAATATATATAAATATATATGATTTTGTATAATTAGATTTTAAATCATTTTCTTTAAAGTTATAAAACTATAAATATAAGGGAGATGTATTTATTAAAATTGAAAAATATAATTTAAAGTTAAATTCTATATTTAAAAATTCTAAAGATAAATATTTATTTATTTAAAAATATGATAGCTTAAAAATAAAATTTAATAAAAGGTTTAAAATATTTTCTTTTAAAATTATACAATAAAAAAATAGTTTGTATATATATATAAATTTAAAACTTGATACATTAATAAATATTAAAACGTAATATATGTGTATATATATATATAAATAGAAAATTATATAAAAATGTATTTAAACATTAATAATATATAAGAAGGACAAGTGTAAGTTAATTATATCATGTGTTAAGCATTTGTATCAATTATAACATGCATTTAAACAAATGTAAGATATATACATCATGCAATTTACAAGTGTCAATTATTAATTTTCTTTTTATTTTCAAAAATAATAAAACAAGATTTTATATATACATACATACATACATACACATCACTATACTCCTACACTTCATCTTCTTTCATACATTTCAAAACTTAAAAACCTGAAACAAAACCAGTAAAACAAATCAAACAATAAAACAAATATCAAGCTGAAAGTAAGCTAAGAAATCAAATCTAATGCAAAAGATCATCTCAATAATCAAGCAGATCAAAGTCAAGTACAGTGTTCAGTTTTCAAGATTAAATCAAATTCCAGTTTTTCAAGTTATCAAAGCTTCTATGTTTAACCTCTTTTTCAAACTTCAACTTGATCAAAAGCAAAGAGCAAATTAAAGTAGCATATCATTTCAACTGAATCAAAGATCATCTCAAACTCAACTATCAGTTTTAGATCAAAATTTAGTTCATCAAGATTCAAGATCATTTTCCAGGCTTCTGGTTCCAATATTTAAGTATTAAGGCTTCTCTGTTCCAATTCAGGTGAGTAAACTAATATATTAACTTGAATCTATGTATATATATCCTAATGTTTTGAAGTATGTGGTGAAAAATGTGTGTATGGATGTAAAAATATGCCTGTATATATACAGGTAGATTGATGATGCATGTCTATGAACCAGGTATGCACGCTTCTGTTTTAAACTTTACAGGTTTTAAAAAGTTCAAATTTAAATCTCTCTTCCCCTAGTCTCTTTTAGGTTAGGATCTTTAAATGAAAAGTTTTTATATGAATGTAACATCATATCTAAAAATGGTTTCAAGTGAAAATATTGATTAAATATTTTAAAATTTGGATATTACAGTAATGATCAATTAAAAGTCAGAAAATCAATTATCTAAATTTCATGTTTTGAGTATATAACCTGATTCGTATTTGAAAATTATGAATTTTGATATTAAAACCATGATTTCTAAGTTTGGGTTTGTGGAGATATCACGAGATGATCGGTTTTGGGATTTTCGTCCATTCGTGGCGATCGACAACGAATTGCATGTCGTGCTTGATGCTAGAGGTGGCGTGAAGAATGGAGATCGAGGGAAAAATGGTGGTGCGATTTATAGATGACCGTGGTGGCGTATCGATGTCAAGTTAGGGTTTTATTGCTCGTTTGGGTCGATGTTGTATTCGAGGGCGAAGCTTCGATGTAGGAGCACCGGAGGTGATCGAGGGTGGGGGAATCAGAGCATGGGACAATGACACAGCTTCAGTGTGATGGCGAGGTTTCTGGTGATCAGGATCGTTCAGTTGAGGTGATTTAGTCAATGGTTTGGGTTTTTGGTTGTGATCGTGTTTCTTGAATTCGATTTCCAAGCATGTTCGTCGCGTTAGATGGTCAGATCGATTGTGGAGGTGATCGTCGATGTGTAGGTGATCGCAGCGATGGCCAGAGGTGGTCGGACCTCGTGTGCACGTGCACATGTGTTAGTGGGTTTGTTTTGTTGGCTGTTGAATTTGAGAAGAAGATGGTGGCTCGGGTGGGATCTTGGGAAAGTTTGGTAATGGCACGTCTATGTTCTTGGGTTTGTTCCCTGAATGTTACAGGTTTAAACAAGTTAATAATTTTAACATAACAAAGAAAAAAGAAGAAGAGGGGAAGTGACCTGAGTTTGGCTCGGGTATTTTCGAGTTTGGCTCGGGTATTTTTGATTTTCGCTCGGGTCAGAAAACTAATAGTATATTTACAAGTTTTACAAGTTTAAACAAATTGAGTTTTAACAATTTTTCTTGAACCAATTCTTTATATAATATGTGTTTATTTAGGGTTGGGATTAATTAAAGGTCTTAAAATCAATTATTTTAATTAATCAAGTTTAAAGTGTTTTAATATATATATACATATATATATATATACTTTCATTAATTAATTCTTAAGCTTATTTTAAATAAAATTAAATAGCTTAACTAAGAAGTTAATTAAAAAGATAAAGATGTTTATAGTTGTTAATTAACTTAAAGGTCTAAGTTAATTTATGGGTTAATAATAATTTTGTTTCAAAGAATAAAGGTTTAAAGTTAAATGTTTTTAAGATTAATTATTTTTGTTTTAAATAATTATATATTAGGTGATAAATAAATGCGATTCCTAATTGTTTTCAAATGGAATTTAATAATGTAATTAAAGAGTTAATTTAAAAGGTAGGATGTTTCTAATTATTAGTTAACTGAAAAGTCTTAAGTTAATTCATATGTTAAAAGTGAATTTATTTCAAAGATTTATTTAATAAGACTTAAATGATGTAATTAATTAAGATAAAGGGTTTATCTTTAATTAATTAGGGTCATGATTAATTAAAGGATCATTAACTAATTAAATGGTAATTAATTAATGTAGTTAATTAAACAATAATTAATTAAGGGCTAATTAATTAATGTAATTAATTAAAGATCGATTAATTAATATAAGTAATTTAGGGGTAATCACTTAATAAAGGATAATTAATTATTTTGAAGGATAAATACTTAATGAAAGTAATTAGAAGGTTAATTTGTTAATGTAATTAATTGAGGGGTAATTAATTAATGTAATTAATTAAGGATTAATTAATTAATGTAATTAACTTAAGGTTAATTAATTTATGTGATTAATTATGAATAATTAATTAAGGATAATGAATTAAGATGGATGATTAAGGATGTTAATTAATTTCATTCATTAATTAAAACAATAGCTAATGGTTTGTAATTAATTAATGTTAATTAAGCAGGATTTAAAAGTAATTAAAAAAGTTAATTTAATTTTTTTGGAGATTAAATTGAATTAATTGGGAATTGAACAACTAATTAATCTTGCTTATGGATGATTGGATTATACTGAATGCCTTAAATTGTTTGATATCTCTGATATGTGATGTTCTGTGATATGAATTGCTTTAGATTGAGCTGTGATAAACATTTATCTGTGATGTATTGTTGTATGAATGCGAACTTCTGAATTGAATTAAAATTGTTTATTTAAACAAGTTGGCCTTTTAAACGGCATTTGAATTTCGATGAGACCGCGGTGGCGTATCGACGTCAAGTTAGGGTTTTGTTGCTCGTTTGGGTCGATGTTGTATTCGAGGGCGAAGCGTTGACATAGGAGCACTGGAGGTGATCGATGGTGGGGAAATCAGAGCATGGGACTGTGACGCAGCTGCGGGTGTGATGGCGAGGTTTTTGGTGATCGGGATCGGTTGGTCGAGGTGATTTAGTCAATGGTTTGGGTTTCTGGTTGTGATCGTGTTTCTCAAATTCGATTTCCAGGCGTGTTCGTCGCTTGGATGGTCGGATCGATTATGGAGGCGATCGTCGACGTGTGGGTGATTGCGACGATGGCCAGAGGTGGTCGGGCCTCGTGTGCATGTGCACATGTGTCAGTGGGTTTGTTTTGTTGGCTGTTGAATTTGAGAAGAAGATGGTGGCTCAGGTGGGATCTCGGGAAAGTTTGGTAATGGCTCGTGTATGTTCTCGAGTCTGTTCGTGTGGATGTTACAGGTTTAACAAGTTAAAAATTTAAACATAACAAGGAAAAAAAGAAGAAGAGGGGAAGTGACTCGAGTTTGGCTCGGGTATTTTCAAGTTTGGCTCGGGTATTTTTGATTTTTCCTCGGTCAGAAAACTAAAAGTATATTTACAAGTTTTACAAGTTTAAATAAATCGAGTTTTAACAATTTTTTTTGAACCAATTCTTTATATAATATGTGTTTATTTAAGGTTGGGATTAAGTAAAGGTTTTAAAATCAATTATTTTAATTAATCAAGTTTAAAGTGTTTAAACACACACACACACACACACACACACACACTTTCATTAATCAATTCTTAAGCTTATTTTAAATAAAATTAAATAGCTTAATTAAGAAGTTAATTAAAAAGACAAAGATGTTTATAGTTGTTAATTAACTTAAAGGTCTAAGTTAATTTATGGGTTAATACTAAATTTGTTTCAAAGATTAAAGGTTTAAAGTTAAATGTTTTTAAGGTTAATTATTTTGTTTTCAAATAATTATATATTAAGTGATAAATTAATGTGATTCCTAATTATTTTCAAATAGAATTTAATAATGTAATTAAGGAGTTAATTTAAAAGGTAAGATGTTTTTAATTATTAGTTAACTGAAAGGTCTTAAGTTAATTCATATGTTAAAGGCGAATTTATTTCAAAGGTTTATTTAATAAGACTTAAATGATGTAATTAATTAAGACAAATGGTTTATCTTTAATTAATTAGGGTCTTGATTAATTAAAGGTTCATTAATTAATTAAAGGGTAATTAATTAATGTATGTAACTAAAGGATAATTAATTAATTAATTAAGGGATAACTAATTAATGTAATTAATTAAAGGTTGATTAATTAATATAAGTAATTTAGGGGTAATTACTTAATAAAGGATAATTAATTATTTTAAAGGATAATTACTTAATGAAAGTAATTAGAGGGTTAATTTGTTAATGTAATTAATTAAGGAGTAATTAGTTAATGTAATTAATTAAGGGTTAATTAATTAATGTAATTAACTTAAGGTTAATTAATTTATGTGATTAATTAAGGATAATTGATTAAGATGGATGACTAAGGGTGATTAATTAATTACATTAATTTATTAAAATAATAGCTAATGATTTGCAATTAATCAATGTTAATTAAGCAGGATTTAAAAGTAATTAAAGTAATTAATTTAATTTATCTAGAGATTAAATTGAATTAATTGGGAATTGAACAACTAATTAATCTTGCTTATGGATGATTGGATTATATTCAATGCCTTGAATTGTTTGATATCTCTGATATGTGATGTTCTGTGATATGTGCTTTGGATTGAGTTGTGATAAATATTTATCTGTGATGTATTGCTGTGTGAATGCGAACTTCTAAATTGAATTAAAATTGTTTATTTAAACAACTTGGCCTTTTAAACGGCATTTGAATTTCGATGAGACCGGGGGTCGGATTCCAAATGGTTATCCGAAAACCACATCGAATCTTAAAGGTGGATCTTTTGTTTAAAAGATTAAAAATGAAAATTTGTTATGACTTAACTATGATCTGAATGTATCTACTTGTTTTTAAAATAAGCGCTCATTATTCGGATCAACCGGGGGGAGGACATTAAGTCATAAAACCCATTCTGAATAATGATACGACAAAATGGGATAGCATTAGAAGACGATGGTTGAAGACCGGGTATTTTTGAAAACGAAAGGATTAACTATTGATTGTCTCTGCACCGAGTTGCTCCGGTATAGAGATTACTCTAAGTGATGGGGACTCCGGACGTGATTAGGGGATATCCAGATTTGCAAGGACTTCTTTCCTTGATTGGATGAAGTGCCTTCGGTTCCATTCAGATCCAGGGTAGACTTGTATGGATGTATGTCGGACGTTACACTTTGAGATATAAAGCTGGTTTCTATCAAATACATTTCTGTTTGGTGGCGGAGAATTTATTCTCTTAGCTTAACACCCTTCTTTGAGACGTACGAGCTCAGAAGTTATGTAGTTGATATTTACTAGTGATATATTTCCAATTTGGTAATGTGGCATGCTAAGCGCTGAGCATTGGATGATCAAAGCATGGCTTTTGTGAAAAGCGTAGCTTTGTGGGACTAGACTTCATTAAACCTCACACCCTAGAAATGGTCGAAACAGGAAGGATGCAGCAAGCTTATGGGGGTCGCGCCCCTCAGTGTATGTGCATTTCCTTCTGGATAAAAAGTGGTATCATGGTATGGAGCCTAGATATTTTAACTTATGTGGTTGTTGGAAATTTGTGTTGGCGCCTCGGTAAAGGTCGGTTACGACCGGGGGATGTCATACTCGTGACAGTTAGTTACCTTGTTACAGAGGTAACCGGACCTTGTGTTGGCAAAGATCCGGTTAGGTTCTTGGGGCGTCCCTCCAGCGGCGTACCCATTCGGAAAGGAAGTTCCTTAGCCTTGACCATTTGTTGGAAATACAAATAATTAATACGAGCCCTGTACGGTTTTAGTTGTAGAACCTGCCATTTAAAATGGTAGCTATAGTAGGCATACTATAATGGTACGTATGCTGGCTAAGATTAATATTAAACTTTCGAAATGTTTTCCATGCTATGCACTAATAATATCAAAAGGATTTTTGTGTATCAAGCATGTTTGATTGCTATAAGGAGAAACCTCCTCCAAGTGTGCGATTGCATTTTATATATGTCGGGCGACCTTATGGTAGTTTCATTTTCCAAAAAGCATAACGGATTTCTTTTTATTTCTTTTTGTTCAAATAACTGTTTTTGTTTGCTCACACCAGTCCCATGAGTGACCTGGAGTTTATTGTTCCCTTTCTAAACTCTGGTTGTCCATAATTTTCCACACGGGCAGCCTAGAGTCAGGTTATCAGTTGGTTCAGAAGCTTAGTCAGATAGTATATGTGGATCTAGAGGTCTTTGGTTTGGAATTGCATTTGCTTCACTATAGCATGATAGTGGTTTTGATCTTTTTGGTTTGGAAGCCTTTGGAGCTTTGGAATGAAGATGCAGTTTGTTGATCTCTCTTGGAGCCCCTGTTAATGATATCTTTTCTCCTATTGTTGCTCTTGTTCCGCTGTTGCTGATATTTTTCCGTTGTGTATTCCGCTGTTGTATATTATATAGATCTCTGATGTTGGTGATCAGTTGTTGTAGATGTTGTATCCATGTTGTGTATCGATAAAATTCTTCATTTTGTTTCCGCTGTGTTGTTTTCACCTAATATGTTATAAGCTCCGACGAATCGAACTCAACGTTTGAATCTCCATCATTCGAATATGGGTATATGTATTGGATGCCGATTTTCGGACGTCGAGCCAGGGTCGTCACATAAACGTTTTGAAAAGAGATTTAATAAATAAAGATTTGTTTTGAGGCTTAGTGGTTTCGATGGATAAATAAATTCAAATGGAATTGGTTGTTTTTTGTTTATTTGATGGTTAAATAACTGACTATCAAATCTGGACCCGTTAGACTCGAGAGGTATATCGGGTATATTTGAGTTCCCCGGTAAGGATTCGATTTCTTAGTGCATACTTTCAAAAGAACTGGAGTTGAGTTAGCTGGAAATTATCGCTTAGTTCTGGATACACTGGTTCCCAGATTTATCCAAATCACTCCAAACTAATAACAAACGATTTTAAATCATATGAAATATGCTGTGGAGTTATACTATTCTTCATGAGGGTGTTTCTAAAATGCAAGATAGTAATGTGGAATGTTTGTTCGATCTCGTAACAACTTGCATGGATGAATGTTGGCATTCCATTTCTTCTCAGTGGGCGATGTTAGCATTCCAAGATGGTCTACTAAGTGGAAGAAGATAAATACGTGACCTCTTGAGCCTCACGAACAGGGAAATGGAAAAAACAGGGTATGCAGCAGAGTTATGTGGTCAGCTACCATAAGAGCCGACATCCCATTCTTGATTGTCCATATTCAAGTTGTGTTGCATGCAAACACCATGGTAGTATAAGGCCTCGGTGTTAAAAAGGGATGAAGTAATTCGGTTCACCATGTTTAAGGGGCAACCGGCTTTATATAGTAGGAGTATAAGAAGTTCTTATCATACTCCGATGCATTTTCTAGGGGTGTACCATTGAAAGGTAGTCCCTTACCTTGCCATGGTATGGAATCCATCTCAAATACGTGCCTTTATGGGTTTGATGTTAGAGCCTGGTATGGTGGAACTTGATATGGTAACAATTTCAGCTATTTTGGATATGTATTTGTACTCTGGACATTATTATAATATCACTAGATTCTATATACAAATGTTTTGGTTATTTAAGGTAAAAACTCATCCATACTTATGTGCCGCGTGATATTACAAGATACATTTGATTTCAAAGAGAATTTAAAGTAATAATTAAGTTGTTTTGAGTTTACTCACACCAGACCCATGTCTAACCCAGAGTTTTTTCTTTTTCTGAACTCTTGGGTACTCCAATTTGAATGGGCAGCCAAGTAGTTTAGGTTTTACCATAGATTTACTAGAAAGAGCTTGGAGAAGTTCACTAATAGCTAGTTACTTTTCTTATTTTCCACTGTGTTATATATATATTGCATTCAGTTAGGAAGAGACAGACTGTTCTAATTGTCCTAGGGTAGAATTTATATTAGTATGACTCTGATGTAACATTTTGAAACGACTTTGTAATATATCATGTTGTGTAATATGTATATATATATATATGTGTGTATATATATGTGTGTGTGTATGTGTGTATATATATATATATATATATATATATCTGTTGTTCTATGAGATTTTGTGTTGTTACCTTCTTCTCTTCTATCTTATCTTTCTTTCACCCCTAATGATCGGTTTTTCCCGCACTTGAATGCTCGACACAAAATACAATGGGCATATTAGTGTCAATTTTTGAGAGTCGAATCCCAGTTAATACATTTGGTATCAGAGCCTAGGTTTAGCGAACACCTAGGCTTTTGTGAGGAAACTCATTAAGAGAAAATGTAATGGAATGCCTTATTATGAGTTTGAGTGTATTACATATACGAGTGTGTATTTTTTAGTGATATAAAAATGTTTTAATTGTATTGATTTATCGGTTGAGTGGCTTAAGAACTCTGGTTATAACGTGAGATGCCATGGTACCGATAGGGGTTCCCTTAACACTTGAATAAGGAAAACCAACATAATATTGTTTAAAAATGGTAAATGAAATATTTTTACCTAGGATTATATTTTATATGTAAGGAAAAGGTTTTTAAAGTTGATAGAATAGTTTGGTGTAATGGGTGATAAGGAATGATTATATCTGTCTACCATCATTAGGAAACGATATCTTTTCCAATATGAACATTATTTGGAAGAGGATTTTAAAGGTATCTTACTATAATTAGGTAGTAAGAATGGGTATGTAAGGAAGGAGAGGACAGGGAAAGAGATCGAAGAAGTTAACCACAAAGGGTGGAAAGGTTGACAAGCCGCAAAGTAATTGTGGTTTCTAATGAAGAAGTGGTTGAATTTCAGAAGAAGTCGACAACTTCAACAAAGAATGGCAACATTAATAAACGTAAAAAGAGGAAAAAAATTTCCGTGTTGGAAGAGGCATTGGGAAGACAAATCAAAAGAGAGTGGTCCACAAAGGAAATTCTTCAAAAAGGGTAAGGAAATTAGTTTCTACTTATATCATAAGACAGGACATACTATGGACTATTTTATAGGAGGAAAGGCGGGACCAGTCATTTCTAAATTTTGGGAAAAGCATTGCTTCTTTGCCAACAACTTAGACACATCGAGAAAAATTATCCTATGATTCAAAGAGAACTACAGGACGAAGGAATTATTAATAAGAAACTAACCACATCGAGAGATATAATTAGGAGAATGTATACAAAGAAAGTGGAGGAAAACAGTAGACGGGGATAAGTTTCTTGAGTATGAACTCATAAATATGATTGTGTTTTGGAAAGTTATGTATAATATGTATCCTTGGTGATGTTTTTAATGCCATGAAATAATTGTTGTTTGCTTTTAAAATCATTCTTTAAACTTAGGAAATGTCTAGTAAGGTTTGAAATTAAATGTTTTAATATGAATCCAGACAACCAAGAATTATGAATCCTAGAGTTTTTGAAACTAAGGGGTATGCTGTTAGCAAAGGGCAGAAAGATCAAACCTCAATGGAATTTTCTTCATTATGCCATGATTTTGAGATTTTAAGTCAAAGGAAGTTTCTGGGTTCTAAATCAATCATGGAAGTTAAGAATTGGCTAGACTGATGCAACAAGCTACGTAATGACATGATGAAGAATATCCAAGGATCAGTCGAGAAGGTGATAAGTAATGCTCTACGGTTTGAAGATTTTGCACCACACCATCTACTAATGCACCAACTGAAGATGAGAATTGCCAGTTCCAGACAAATTTGTCCAAATATAGTTGCTTCGAATATGGAGGGAAAGATCACTTGGTTCAGAAAGGTAGTTAGGTTAAGAAAAAGAGAATGAAGAAAGCAAAGGCTAAGAGACAAAAGCTTGAGAAGCAGAATGCACCAAAGAATTGTAACTACTACAACGAGGAGGGTTATTTTGTTAGAAATTGTCTAAGCTCAAGGAAAGGAGGCATTCTAAACCCTTTGTTATCATCATAGAACCATCTTCTTTAGTAGCAGCAAAGGGAAAAGGAGTTGTGGAAGGATCAGTTTAGCACTGGCAAGATA
Organism: Allium cepa; assembly: GCA_030765085.1. Taxonomy (NCBI): domain Eukaryota; kingdom Viridiplantae; phylum Streptophyta; class Magnoliopsida; order Asparagales; family Amaryllidaceae; genus Allium; species Allium cepa. Next base: position 603,488,799 of record CM060932.1, on the reverse strand, counting down.
GAGACTAGTATTAGAAATAGTATCTTAGGTTATACCTTGTTAGTATCTTTTGTGTTTGTATCTTTTAAATTGTACTTACCGTCTATGATGGCTCACTTGACGTGTATCTAGGATTGTGTGTTGTTTGAATGATATTCTATATCTATGTATCGTTTCTTTTATTTCTCTTTGAACTATATATATTGGTAAACACATTTTGCATTTAAATTATATGAAAAAAGTAGAATGCACATATTCTTCAAATTATATTCGACAAATGTGGCTAATCTATATTTAGGTCCATGGGTTTTTTTTTTTTCCTTTGTCTAGTTGCAGGGTATTCGACCTTGTAAGTGAAGCTGGAGCTAGAGTACCATTATCTTATGCTCAATTTGGGATGGAATCTAACCGGTGACATAGATTTTTACTTCCATACACTGTAGATAAATTGTGAGAAAATTAGTAGTTAGATTGACTTATAATAATCGTGAACCAATAATATATTATGATTAGTTTTGGCAGTGAAATTCAACTATTATTATAAGGTACTTATATTGGATCAAACAATGCCTGAGTATGGACTACTTTGATAATTCCTTAATATATTTTATTGATTAGGAACAAAAATTCACGATGACCACAGAGTATTATATCCCATGTTTATATTTTCAATGAATGAACTAGATATATTGACAATGTTGACAATGCACCCTTTCGAATAGTTTTGATGACATTATCTAACTCAACGAATGTAAATGACAATATGTTGTACAACAATCAACATTAAAAGGTGTTTATCTAACTTAAGCTCAAGATAAGAATCATACAATCATTGTCTAAGTAGGCAACCATTCATTGTATCATTTAGCGGAGATCTTAACTGTCTAACTTGAACTTGGTCAAATCACTTTTAAAATTTGAAACTGGAACAATGGATCTGAGACAAAATGATAAACCACACTGAATATATGGCTAATATTCAAGAATATAAAATGAAATGACCCGTTGTATATTGAGAATGGGACCTTATTGTCAATAGTATATCATTTCAGACTATATCAGTAACACAAAGAACAAGTTATTTTCAAAATCATGCGATATTTAGGCTTCAGCCTAAGAATTGGACGAAGGCCATAACATGAATGCCAAAAGATGCAGATGTCAAACTTTTAAAAATGAATTTAACTAACAAGTACGTAATCAATTATGAATAAGAAAATACAGTAATCACATAATAAAGCACAACTATCGACAACTTAAATATGCGGTGGAATTATTATACAATGTGATTCATGGATGCCCATCTTGAGCATCTTCAACATGTCCAGTGATCCTAGATCCAAAGGTGTTTCAAGCATTAAATATTAGCGAAGAACCTGCGAGATAGTTAAATAATTTTTTTTATGGCACATTATAACTAAGATTATATCTTTATATAATAAGAACTAAAGTTTGTTAAACATTCTGTTGCTATGTACATTCCATAGATTTATAGCTTAAAACCATGCACGTTATATATGCATATGCAAGTATGCTTGAAAAAACTTCGTGTTGAAGCATACTGGTAATGAATTCACAATATAATTGTAAAAGTTCAATGACAAATTTTTAGCATGATAATTTGGTCCGATAAAATAAATATGCATTTGATCCACTACTCAGCACGAAAAAGCACAATTGCTAATAAAAATAGCTAAACCACACAACATGTTGAGTCCAAATACAGAATAAATAAACAAATAAGTTAATAGTAGAAGGAATGAAAGGGACGTGAGTCTTGATAGTTTATATGGAACCAACAATATGAAAGACATAAACACACAATGATATAACATGTAACCATCCAGAATTTTAGTCATTTGAATTTTGAATATTTAATTTATTTTAAATATTAAAAAATTATTTTATAAGTTGAATAACTTGAATTTCAAATATAGCAATTTATTTGATAATTGAATGTTGAATTTAATAATTTTAATTGTTTAAATAATCGAATGTTGGGTTTTAAGTTAGATAAAAATGATTTACAAGATTATTTAAATTCTATTTAATAAAAATGAAGATGTTAAAACTTTTAATGTTAATTTAAAAGCGATTAGTTTGGTTTTATAATTATGCGTTTTAATTAGCGTATAAAAATAGCCTTCCGGGGCACAGTCTTGAATTTCGACGAAACTAGTTTCATTGGATGCATAATAGTGAATTATTATATGTCATCGAATTTCGTGGCGATTAGACCTATTGTTTGGTCGTGTGAGTTCGAAACGTATAGAAATTAATTAAAGGAATTTAATTAAAATAATTTGATTTTGAAATGCTATCTTCTGCATATGATCGAATTGCGTCTCGAGACTAGTTCTATTGTGTACAGAATAGGAGTATAACATGTAGAACGCTAGGCGACACTTTTCGTTTGGAGTTCAAAATTTTCACGGATGAATAGTGCAACAAAATTTTCTATATAAGGACTTGAAAATTTTAGTTTTGCAATCCAAAACCCTAGTTCTATTCAGCCGCCACTTTAAAATTTCAATGGCTGAAATTTTCTGGCCTTCCTCTCTCGATTTCTCTCCGTCCACGTGCTTTTAGGCTTCGACTTCAATTAGGAAGATGAAGAGCTCAACGAGCTCTACAAGATCAACGGTTAGATCGAGTTAGTTGGCGATGAGGCGGCGGCAAAGCTCGTCCAAACGAGCAACAAATGGGTGGGTTTGGCCTCGATATCATGATGTACAAGTGCACGGTGATGGGGTTGGCGTGGCAAGGGGTGGCGCGGCTGTGGCGAGGCGCGGTGGTGGCCTGGTTCACGAGCGATTCGATCGTTCATGCTCGAAAAAAGCAGGCTAGGGAAGAAACATTTACGAACAGAGGGAGAGGGAAGAAAAGTTGTTTTAAAATTTACGTTTATTAAGTTTAGTTAATAATAAATTAATTATAACAAATGTTTATAAACTCGTAACTTTCTTGTACGATGTCCCTTTCGAGCGCGACGAGTTGCATTGCGTTCGTATCAGTAAGCACTACGCTATGGAATTAGATTGGACGGAGTCAGAGCTAGTAAGAATTTTGGTTTAGAATTGGACGTTCATTAAATTTTAATTCAAAACGGAACGTTTGGCGACTGTTAAAAATTAAAATAAGTTAATTTCACCTTTTTGGTTAACCAGGAATATTTTTAGTCAATAAAAATTATCTATTGGATGTTTGGATATTTATTTTGATAGTTATTGACTGTTTGGATAATTTACAAATTATTATTAGTTGGATTGGATATATGTCTGCCTATTGGAGCAGATGAGACCCTATTACCTTCTCGTGTAAGAGCGGATGACCCTTTGTATAGGAATCCCGCCTCGAAGCGGTTGATTTATATTTTTATGATTATATACTGTATCTGATGCAAGGGAACAGGTTGGAGGGATCCAACATGATTCCTCACACTGTTGATTTTATTAATATATATATATATATATATATATATATATATATATATATATATATATATATATATATGGTGCTATATGATTTGTTGAATTTTTTTTTTTGAAACAGATGATTTGTTGAATGTTATATGACGATATGGATATGATTTAGCTTAATTAGTGCTTTAGTAGCACTAGGCCTCATTTTTGGTATTTTAAAATACTATGAAATAGTGATTTGATTTAAAAGGGGATTTCAAAGTAATTTTGGAAATTTTTATATGTTTTTAAATAATTTTTCAAGAATGAAAGTATGCTTTTAGATATTATAAATTAATGGTTTTATAAACTATTCTAAATAGAGATTTCTGAACTATAATATAGATTTTTAAAATCTTGGAGGATAGTTCCATCCTTTATAGTAAAGTGATATGTTTTAAAAGAAATAAGAAATGTTTTGATATAATATTTATTAATCATCTTTGTATAAAGTGATATATATGTATATAAGTACATATATTATGATTTATTTATAAATGGGATAATTTACAAGAGTGATATTTTTACAAAGGAAGTAAAAATTTGTAAAAATATATATTGTTAATAAAAGTATAGATTTATAAATGGGTTTTATAAATTAAAGGAAGCTATTATCGTTAAATACATTGGAGAATAAATAAAACGGTGGATTTATTATAAGATTAGGAGTGATATTTTAGAAATGGTTGACTCCAATTTGAAAATTGAAGGCGAGGATAAATTTGGGATGTCAAATGATATTTTATAAATAGAAAGGAATTTATCCATATGGAAATAATACTAAAACAGATGGTGATTGATGTTTTAAATGAGATTTATGAATAAGTGAGATTCATAAAGAAAATAAGTTACAAATAGAGTTCATAAATAAATGGGTTTTATGAAATGAAGTTTTTATAAAATGGAAAGAGATTCTCATTTGCGTTTTGTTCCTCCTGACACTTCATATTCATTTAGTTCAAATTCTTCTTTACTGAAGGTATATTCTTATCATAAAATTGTTCACGTTTTAAACTTGTCACTTCGTTTTTTTGTCACCACCTTATTTCCAATGTTTAGATCTCCATTTCAAATCTTTCTTTCCTCAAATCATTTTAATGTGAGCAAATTCCAAAGCTTTCGTTTATGAAACAAGAGTTTCATTATTATTTTTCTTTCCATTTTTCATTTTTCCAACATGTTCTGTCCTTATCTTAGTTTGTTTTTCCATCTTTGCCTGAAGCCTCATCTTGAGAAAAGATATAAGTATTAAACTTTGTTTATTTTTTTATTAAATGTGTGCCAATTAATAAATTAATAATATTTCTTATAACATGAATATCTTTTACATATAAACTACGATTCATGCGTGATTTCTTCTATTGGATTCATATTTAAATTTCGGACAACATGAAATTGATTTAGTTCAATTTGGAGACTGTTGATATTTTTCGCTTCTGTTTGGATTTTTATGGGCTAAAATCAGAGGTGATTGATTTAACTCACTCACACAATACTAAACCTTCTTATGTTAGTTGAATTGAATTTATGATGTGATAAGAATTTTATTGGTTGCTATCTAGTAGTTTAATTTGACATTTTAATTGAAATTGAATTTTATTGAATTAAATTGCCATTTAAATTAATATGGAAATTGAATTGACAGTTAATTAGCTGATGTTGATAACCAGTTCATTGTTGTGATTGATTGGCCGATTTGGATGTTGACTGTGATGGATGTTTATTTTATATATCTCTGTTATCACTTTATATATTAAGTGACTGATATCAATTATTATTTAAATTATTTCGAATAAATTAAGAAATAGGTTGAAATGAAATATACGTACGACACTTTGATTTGGATTGAAATGATATATATCCTTCTCTATAATTAAAATTGGAATAACCGATCACTTGGCCATAATGTAGAAAATTATATACGGATACCAGATTGGTTAAATTAAATAGTTTTAAAATCTTGAATTTGGATTTTTGATCAAAGGGTATTGTTTTAAAGGAAATAAATTGTGGATTTATATGAATTAATTATTTTCTAATTCAATCTTTGAAGTGTTGAAACTAAAATTGGCTAAAAGAAATTGTTTTCAGAGTTGAATTGAAAATGTGAAGTTATAATCGATATATGGCTTTAATTCGAAAATTGAATTATTCTGTAGATTTGGATCATAAATTTGAACAATGAAGTTTAATTTGATTTAAGTGGTTTAAATCAGTAAATTGAAATTGATATAAATTGAAATGGTTTAAAATAAGAATTGGATTGGAATTTAAATCATTGAATTGAATTGTTGACCAGAATTTGAAGTTAAAAATGATTGTTTCAAAAATTAAAGTTATTCGAACTGAAATTGAAATCAAGTTGATTCGAAATTAAATCATAACCGAGTCATTTGAATTGGAATATTGGAATTTGAGTTTATTTGATTGAAAGTTGGACATGGGTCCAGATTTGTTGAAATGGAAGATACAGTTTGATTTGGTATTATTTTCAAAACAATTTTTTTAATATAAACTGTTAAAAATCTATCCTTTTTAATATTCAAATTATTTAGTTTTTTCAAACTATTTTACTGTATAAACCAATTTCAATACTCAATCCATTTTATATTAAACTATTTTAAATCTCTAAACTATTTATAACTATTTAAACTATTTTCTAAAATTTCAAACTGCGCAAAGTTGGAATGTTTATATTTAAATCGTTGATTTTAATGGGAATGTGGTTAAATGAGGTGATAACCTAAGTTGGAATCTGAGATGATATGTTTAAGTGAAAATGACATATTTTGGGTAAATATAATGATTTGAAATGAGGGATATTTTGAATTGAATATGATATTTTGATATCAAATATAAATCGGTTTTGAAATGTAAAAGAACTAACTACTGTGAAAAATGACGTTTGGTTGTTAAAGAGACCGGGTCCACTTATTGGTATATTCTATATCAATATTGGAACCACTTTAACAACTGTGCACGCAGTGGATGCTATCCATAATAAAGTGGTTAAATTGGTGGCATTTATTGGATTTAAAGAAAGAGAACAATGATGGATGACCTCGACATTTATGTCAATTGGAAATGACTAAAACAGGAGCTATACAGAGCCAAGTGGGTTTTCCCTATCGAACATTCTTCTTCGAAACCATATCTTTCACTTTGTGATTTATTGGTAGCCACCCGTGATTATGAGAGTATTGTTTGGAGATGGGTGGTAGCTGTGGATATGCGTTACTTCCAGTCCGGAAGGGCAAAACGGTACAATCCTACCCTGAGTATTGCCTTATGTGCCTTATTATATTTATTCTGATTGAGCACACTACAATTTGGTTTGTGTTGTACCTATGGAGTGCTCCTTAATAGCCAACCAGTTTACGGTGGAGTTTTTAGTACTGCATGGACTACGATGCTTATATAAAAATGTGTTAAGGGGAATAATAGTAACACCTTAGCGCTATTTTCAATACTATATTTTACTTATAGACCCTATAATTGTAGGGTATTTTACTATATATATATATAGTTTAACGGATCCTTAGGAGATGGAAAATGCATAACATCTCTTAAGTTATTGCACGCACGTTATACACTGGGTAGAAGATGTAAAATCACATAAACATATCTGAAGCTATCATACTCATATTTACCCGTCGTTGATTTAACTTACATAAGAACTTTTAGTTCCGACTCAAGTGTTTTGTCTTTTTATTACGCTCGGGTCAGCCTGTGCTTTTCAGTGTTTGAAGGCTTTAATTCTGGAGGATGAAGATGGAGTTGGTATGTTATATTATTAGTAGTTTTCTTCTACATCATTATTTGATATGTTTGTGATTGTACTCTGATTATGTTGTAAAAATTGTGTAACCAAATGTATATTGTAAAGCAGCTTCATGCACTATTTATTTGATTATTATATTTTGTTATTCCGTTGCGAGATTCTATATTTTGTTTTCCTTATTTTCTCTTTTTTCCCTCTAATTAAAACCTATTGATAATCTACCCTTTTAAATGGTTTGAGTAAGACATGTGTGGTTTATTTTCAATTTAAACCGCCTAAAAAGATGTCGTCATAGTTGGTATCAGAGCCAGGCTTAGAGATACCTTAGCCTATTGGGGTTAACTCAGAGGAAGTTGGGTTATTAATACCCTAGAATGAGTTTGAGGGTATATATACGAGAAAGCATATTTGTTAGTGTTATATAAAAATGTTTTGCATTGTGTTAATTTATTATGTTGAGTATTTATAAATTTTGATCGGTACATAGGACGCTATGACATCAACAGGGGTTTCTAAACACTTGAACATGGTAGACTGACACAATATTGTTTTCAAAATAGGTAAATGAAATAATTTTACCTAGTGTAGGATCGATTTCACCCTAGAGGGGGTGAATAGGGTGATGCTATTAATTATAAAAATTATTTGCGGAAGCTTATAAAATTATTTCAGCACAGATCACAAAATAATAGCATCACAGATAATAGCAGAATAATAAATGCAGAAATAGAACGACACAGAATTTACCCAGCTTCGGCAAAACCCTGCCTACGTGCCGCCCCTAAGGTTTCTACTAGAAATAAAGTAGTCACATGCTTACACACGTAAAATCGAGACACCCGCTACTGACTAACCTAACTCTACGCTCAAAACCCTGCCACAACTTAGCCACTGAGTTGCGAATTCTCAAACTACGCCACATATTTTGTCCCTTAGTCACACGACTAGAAATTTCAATGGTTTAAAAAGAAATACAAATTTTAAAAACAATTTAAAACAAATAAACCCTAATTTAAATATACTAAAGCCTTATAATTTATAAACTTTAAAACAAAAGAAACGGTCGGCCCCTTTTTCCTCTTTTATATTATAGTGGTCCGTTCCTTTGTATTTGATAATGGCGGCTTGCGTTTCTTGTTCGTTCCTATTCCTTCAAAAATTAGGGCTTTCTTAATTTCAAAGATGTCGACTTTGGTTGCTCGATCGAATGGAAGATTTATCACGTTGTTTGCTTTGTCGATCGCACGCTTCTCTGATTTGCTCACGGCTCTTTGAAATTGATCGAGTTTGTGGTATAGCTTCGGTAAGTAATTTTTTGCTCTTTTACTGATTGAATGCTCGAACTCGATTACCACATGCCGATGATGATTCTGTGGGTTTATATATGGATTCGTTCTCCTTTGTTTGCGTTCATCTGATTTGTTCACCAATTTGCTTCGGTCGTTCAGTATTGTTTTGATGCTGATGATTTCTTTGACTTAATCAAATTCGTATACTTGGTTGACACGGTTTCAATTTTGAGCTGTTCAATATCCTTGGCCATCACGGTTTGATTTTCATTTGGTCGATTTCTTGCTTTCCACGGCTTGATGATTATGTTGTTACGATTTTGGCTTTAACTTGTACTTGACCTTGTAGTCTTCATTGTGTACCCGAGTCTGCATTTTCATGATTCGACGTCTGGTTCATTTGTACTTGTATCATTACTGTTACAAGTATTCTCTGTTCATACCTTGATTTTCATTTTGACTTACTTACGGTTTGAACTATGTATGCGATTCCATGACTTCGGTATGAACTTGATTTTTATCACTTGACTTCGAGTTTTGTAACTCTATTGCTTCAACATACTGCTGTGTCACAATATATGTATATTTATGTTTACTTGAGTCTTGCAGCATTGAAACTGTACTTGTGCAATTTTGATGTTCATCTTTATTGTATATATGTTGCTTGATTTTCCTATAGCATAAAAATCTCTGTTTCATTTTGGAAAAACATTATACTTTATTTGTTGCACTTTCTCGATCCATTTCAATGTTGTTGGCCCTGGTATATTTGTTTGCACTGCTTCTCAGTTTTGCTTCTGCACTGTGCCTTGTTCTTGGTCGTAGCTGGACTTGTTGCCTGTAGTTGTCATACTCCCATGGTATTGTTGCAGACCACTTTTGATCATATTAATTTTAACTGCATTCTTCTAATTAGTATATATGTATGCAAGTGTGCATGCATTTACTTCACTATTCGCTACGAGTCTGGGTTGCTTTGACGCTGTTATGTTGGTTCAGTGATATTTGATGTGTTTATCCATTTATGTAGTAGCTGGACTTGATTATTTGAGCATTGCTTTATTGTTGCCTTCATGTATACACAGTTGGTTCATTGATGTTGTTAGGTTTGGCTTGTGGTCTTTGCTGGCATTACTGGTGCATGTGCTTAGTTGAGGCAGTGTCACTGACTTGATCGAGCATTTTCACTTGAGACTGTATTGAGCTGCCTGGTCATTTTTGAGGCAGTTTGCATATATGGGCTGATATGTGTTTGTGTACATATTCACTTGGTGGCATTTGGTTGTATATCCATCACTGCACTGTTTAATTGTACTTTAATTTTATGCTCGACGGTTTTATGATGTTTTGTAGCGCACCTGAGTTGAATCCAGTTTGTAGTTCGGATTTGACCTTGTTCTGAAAGTTGTGACATTATTTTATTGCACTTGAGTTGAATCCGATAATTTGGGTTTGACCTGTGCTCACTTGTCCCTGTAAATTTATCAAGTGTATATATCGATGTGCACGACCTTGTGGCATATACAGTGATACACTGTGTATGTCACAAGCTGTTCGTGTATGATGAATTGAAAATTAAATGATGACGAACAACCCAAATAACTGAGGCAAATATTATTTTCAAAATTCACATATTGTTTTATACTGCAAAAATATTTCCTTTTCAATATTACTGCGTCAATATTTATTTTTGCAGATTGCTCAGATGCTGGATTCAATCTGGTTTGAAGTTGAAGGTGAATTATGAGTGAATGAGCGATTTGTAATGAGGACATTTGTAAATGAAAGATTGTGATGTAATTGAATTTATATTGTAATCAAAATTGTGTATGTATATGAGAGCTCGAATTTGTGCTATTCAAAATTGTAATAAATATTTGTTTGAATAAAATTTATGTGTGAATTCAAATTCTATGTTATTTATTTTTATTCAGCAAATATTTATTTAGTCTATGAAAAATAAAATAGTACATTAACAAATACATTTACACGAATATATATATATATATATATATATATATATATGTTTATTATCATCAAACAAAAATCATATAATCGCATATTCAACAATCTCACCCTTTTGATGATAACAAACATATATTTAAGATTTTGAATATGTTATATGTATTTGATCATAGATATGCTCTAATTGCTCCACATATTTAAATGCTTCCTCTCTATACAAAGCTCCCCCTACATATATGCGTACAATTAAAAATATGCAAATGAGCCTAGATGCAAATGGAAAATATTTGACCTTTGCTTGATTTTATTTGACAAAATCTTAACTTTTCTCTCCCCCTTTTGTTATCAGCAAAAGAGAAATAGTGTTAGAGAAAAATAGAGATAAAGTGATCGATATTAATTCAACATTAAAAATCAATTGAATATAAATATTAAATTTCAATAAAAAAATCAAACAAAAATCATAAATACTTTGTTAGGCACATATTCCACTTTTAGAATGATGGGAATGATGTCATCATACACAACCGTATATCATATAAAACCATACGGTTGTGTCTATTTGTGGTATTATTTATATCAGGAATTTGAATATCTACTAACCACGCATAACCGTTAGGACTTTTGAATGAGATTAGTAGTATTCCAATTTTATTTTTAAAAAATGAATTCAAGTATCTTCTAACCACGCATAACCGTGAGGACTTTTAAATGCAATTAGAATCAACTTGTTTATTTTAAAAATTAATTTTGATATGCGTTCCATACATGCATAATCGTGAGGACTTTTAAATGAGCATGGAAGCACATAAAAAATTTCAAGCAATTCACCCATGCATAACCGTGAGGACTTTTAAATGAGAGTGAATACTTTGGTATTTATTTTATTTTATTATTATTTTATCTACTATTTTTTTATTTTATTAAAAAAATGTAAAATGAAAAGCGAATGGTTCCTGTTTAAAGTACCACATATCGACAAACTATATTGAATTTTGATGAGTGATGGTCTTTAGAAATATGATAGAAATAGAGATGGTCATGGAATTTTTACCAAAAAAAGTTTTATAACTCTTGTTTAGAGTTCTAAAGATATCTTCCAATTATACCATCTCGAGTCATAATATATGATAAATATCAACAATCATCACTTTTCAATCACTATTTATCTTTTCGATAATTATTAGGGAGTCAGATTAGTCAAAATAGTCATTTAAAATCAAATTCAAAAATAATTATGAAACCTATTTTCCAAAATGACTGATCTGAACACATGGTCAAAATGATTTTCTTGAAGGGGTTTTATAAGAAATTTTTTTGCTATTTGAAAATTATTTGAAATGAAAAATATGCAGATATTTTCTTTGAAAAACGATGCGGTTACTAAATGTCTCAACAAAAATCACGTTCAACTTGTAATTTTTCTATCAACTAGATTACCAGTGTAATCTGCATCTGAATTCCTCTTTCACTCAAAATCATTATTAATTGAATTTGATAGAACAAACCATGAAGTGTGCACCAAAAATTTCAAACTCAATTTTAACAGCATTTTAAATGACATTCTCTTGAATTTGAATTGAAGCCGTGTTAATAATCAAAAACCGTGAATATATAGTTAGCCGTATTATAACCAAATGTATTATCATCCAACAAAACATTATTTTTAATCCAAACTAATATATATGAAGTAGTTAAAAGATTCTAGTGATTTTTATAGTGTTTTTGGCATAAGAATATAATTGGCCAACTATTTGAATAAGTCAGAATCAAAAATCATCATTATTTCATCATCACATTATTGGCTGATTTTACTTAGTTTACGGTGCAGATTATCACATTTAATATATCGTTCTAATAAATATACCATTACCTGTTTTACCTTTACGATATTTTTCGTTGTTGTGTATTGTGATTCTGTCACCTTTGTACTAGGCTAAGGAACTTTTCTATGTCGCCCGTTGTGTTTATGGAACAGCCAAAATCCATAGAACACTATTGTTGTTCCTTAGCCTGCCACCACACCTACACGTTGAAAGATTTTTGTGACCTATTTTTTTTATAGGTCCATGATTGTTAGTGGCAGAATATTTTGAAAAATAATTTTGTGGAGACCCAAAACTATTTATATATGTTCCAGTCGGCACCCAAATTTGTTTAACTTTGAGAGATTTTATATTTGTGCCTTTTGGAATCCAGATTGGTATAGTTTTCACGTGTTTGGGTCTATACCAACAACTATTGTGATTGTGTCCATATTTTCTTCAAATTGTGCACATAGAATTTACTTGGTTAATCTCATTTGTAATATTTTTGGATTGCTTATATCCAAGTCCTTGTCTAACTGTATTAACAGTTTGCTTCCCTAATAGCATATTCAACGATTTTTCGCTTTTTGAAAATTTATCTAAAGTCGTTGACAATTGTTGGACTTGTTTTTTGAGAGATTCATTTTCGTTCAATAATTGTGTGCACTTTTTAATAGAGTTCACTCTCCTCGTATTTTCACTCTCTTTCAAAATCAGAATTTCATTTTCAAGTGATTTTGTATTAATTTCTGATTTTTTTTATTTCTTCTTCGAATGTTGGACACTTATCACACTTAGGGATCCTACTTTGATAGGTTTTAACTAATTGGTCAAGTTGTTCATTTAATTCTATCAAAGTATCTTTTTGTGATTCAAATTTAGCGTATTTTTCCCTAAGTCGTTCAAAACAGTCATTTACTTCGTGGAAATATATAAGTAATTCTGAGTGAGTGAGTTTTGATACCTCGCTTGGCTCATCATCATCGCTATCGGTTATATTACCTCAAAGGTGCATATCTACTTTCTCACTCTTACTGCTAGTACTTTGATTATCCTCATCACTTGTATTCCACGTGGCTGTAGCATTTCTCCTTTTTGATTTCTTTTCAAAATCGCATCGATTTTGAGGACAATTGGGGTTGATATCACCGGGTTTGTTGCAAATGATCCCGTGTTCTTCTGAGCTGTCTAGTGCTTTAATTATTCTGCTTTTCAATTGTTGATTTGGAGCTGGATTTCCATATTTGTGGTTCCACTTTTTGAATCTCTTTATTAGTAGCGCCAGCTCAGTTGCTCCATCATCCTCATCACAACTGCCTTTTTTCCAATTCTGTTAAGCACATTTCTTTAAATGAGTTGGTTGTGGAGGGTTTCTCATTGCTGTTGACTTTTGCACCATATATTGCATTTAAAGTATTCCAGATTTCCTGTGCATTTTCACAATGAGAAATGAAATTAAAATTATCTTGATTAATATGAGAATATAATAAATGCATTGCAAGAGCATTAATCGAGATAATTTTCTCGTCATTTATATCACACCCATTTTCAATAATATTCCAACATCTAATATTAACAGATTTTAAATAAATTCCATTTTCAATTTCTAATTCAAAAAATCCGTTACATAAAAAATAGAAGGAATAATATTGGAATGATCCTCAGCAAAAGCATTATTAAAAGAAGCCATTTTAAAAATTCAAAATTTTAAAACAAAACAGATTTTTGAAAAATGAGTTTTTGAAAACAAAAGTTGACTTCTATTCCTTGCTCTGATACCACTTGTAGGATCGATTTCACACTAGAGGGGGGTGAATAGGGTGATGCTATTAATTATAAAAATTAATTGCGGAAGCTTATAAAATTATTTCAACACAGATCACAAAATAATAGCAGCACAGATAATCGCAGAATAATAAATGCAGAAATAGAACGACACAGAATTTACCCAGCTTCAGCAAAACCCTGCCTACGTGCTGCCCCCAAGGTTTCTACTAGAAATTAAGTAGTCATACGATTACACAAGTAAACTCGCGACACCCGCTACTGACTAACCTAACTCTACGTTCAAAACCCTGCCGCAACTCAGCCACTGAGTTGTGAATTCTCAAACTACGCCACGTAGTTTGTCCCCTAGTCACACGACTAGAAATTTCAATGGTTTAAAAAGAAATACAAATTTTAAAAACAATTTAAAACAAATAAACCCTAATTTAAATATACTAAAGCCTTATAATTTATAAACTTTAAAAACAAAAGAAATGGTAGGCCCCTTTTTCCTCTTTTATATTATTGTGGCCCGTTCCTTTGTATTTGATAATGGCGGCTTGCATTTCTTGTTCGTTCCTCTTCCTTCAAAAATTAGGGCTTTCTTAATTTCAAAGATGCCGACTTTGGTTGCTCGATCGAATGGAAGATTTATCACGTTGTTTACTTTGTCGATCGCACGCTTCTCTGATTTGCTCACAGCTCTTTAAAATTGATCGAGTTTGTGGTATAGCTTCGGTAAGTAATTTTTTGCTCTTTTACTTTCTGATTGAATACTCGAACTCGATTACCACATGTCGATGATGATTATGTGGGTTTATATATGGATTCGTTCTCCTTTGTTTGCGTTCATCTGATTTGTTCAACAATTTGTTTCGGCCATTCGATATTGTTTTGATGCTGATGATTTCTTTGACTTAATCAAATTTGTATACTTGGTTGACACGGTTTCAATTTTGAGCTGTTCAATATCCTTGGCCATCACGGTTTGATTTTCATTTGGTCGATTTCTTGTTTTCCACGGCTTGATGATTATGCTGTGATGATTTTGGCTTTAACTTGTACTTGACCTTGTAGTCTTCATTGTGTACTCGAGTCTGCATTTTCATGATTCGAAGTCTGGTTCATTTGTACTTGTAACATTACTGTTACAAGTATTCTTTGTTCATACCTTGATTTTCATTTTGACTTTACTTACGGTTTGAACTGTGTATGCGATTCCACGACTTCGGTATGAACTTGAGTTTTATCACTTGACTTCGAGTTTTGTAACTCTGTTGCTTCAACATACTGCTATGTCACAATATAGGTATATTCATGTTTACTTGAGTCTTGCAGCATTGAAACTGTACTGGTGCAATTTTAATGTTCATCTTTGTTGTATATATGTTGCTTGATTTTCCTGTAGCATAAAAATCTTTGTTTCATTCTGGAAAAACATTATACTTTATTTGTTGCACTTGCTCGATCCATTTCAATGTTGTTGGCCTTGGTATATTTGTTTGCACTGCTTCTCAGTTTTTCTTCTGCACTGTGCCTTGTTCTTGGTCGTAGCTGGACTTGTTGCCTGTAGTTGTCATACTCCCATGGTATTGTTGCAGACCACTTTTGATCATATTAATTTTAACTGCATTCTTCTGTTTAGTATATATGTATGCAAGTGTGCATGCATTTACTTCACTATTCGCTACGAGTCTGGGTTGCTTTGATGCTGTTATGTTGGTTCAGTGATATTTGATGTGTTTATCCATTTATGTAGTAGCTGGACTTGATTATTTGAGCATTTATTTATTGTTGCCTTCATGTATACACAGTTGGTTCATTGATGTTGTTAGGTTTGGATTGTGGTCTTTGCTGGCATTACTGGTGCATGTGCTTAATTGAGGCAGTGTCACTGACTTGATCGAGCATCTTCACTTGAGACTATATTGAGCTGTCTGGTCATTTTTGAGGCAGTTTGCATATATGGGCTGATATGTGTTTGTGTACATATTCACTTGGTGGCATTTGGTTGCATATCCATCACTGCACTATTTGATTGTACTTGAATTTTATGCTCGACAGTTTTATGATCTTTTGTAGCGCACCTGAGTTGAATCCATTTTGTAGTTCGGATTTGACCTTGTGCTGAAAGTTGTGACGTTATTTTATTGCACTTGAGTTGAATCCGATAATTTGGGTTTGACCTGTGCTCACATGTCCCTGTAAATTTATCAAGCGTATATATCGATGTGCACGGCCTTGTGGCATATACAGTGATACACTGTGTATGTCACAAGCTATTCGTGTATGATGAATTGAAAATTAAATGATGACGAACAACCCAAATAACTGAGGCAAATATTATTTTCAAAATTCACATATTGTTTTTTACTGCAAAAATATTTCCTTTTCAATTTTATTGCATCAATATTTATTTTTGCAGATTGATCAGATGCTGGATTCAATCTAGAATGAAGTTGAAGATAAATTACGAGTGAATGAGCGATATGTAGTGAGGACATTTGTAAATGAAAGATTGTGATGTAATTGAATTTATATTGTAATCAAAATTGTGTATGTGTAGTGAGAGCTCGAATTTGTACTATTCAAAATTGTAATAAATATTTGTTTGAATAAAATTTCTGTGTGAATTCAAATTCTGTGTTATTTATTTTTATTCAGAAAATATTTATTTAGTCTATGAAAAATAAAATAGTACATTAACAAATACATTTACACGAATATATATATGTTTATTATCATCAAACAAAAATCATATAATCGCATATTTAACACATAGTAATTATATTTTGTATATATAAATATAAAAATAAATATATATGATATTTCATAAATTGATCTTGTTATTTTTGTTGTGTTGGTTGTCAGGAAATGATAATATTCAATTATTATCATTTATCATTGGTTAGTCAAAGTTCTTAAAAACTATTGACTATTGTATGTTATAAGAAGTGTAATTTTATAAATATGGTTGGTAAAATATGATTTACAAGTAAAATGAATATAAATTGAAATTTTGAGAAATTAAATTTCGGTGTTTTGAAATTGTTTCAAAGATTTGGAAAAAATAGTATTAGTATTATTTGGAAGTATTTGAAAATAGAAATGTTTCAAAATGTTTTCAAAGGGTACTTGAAAGGAATGTTTTTAAAAGAATTTTAAAAGGAAATAAGTTTTGTACTCCCCTCTTCCGTCGTTGGAAATAATTTCGGTGATGGCTATGCAGCATCATCAACCTTCATTTTTGAGTCTCAAAGTGGAAAGGCCACTTAGTACCTTTGCTACGCATTTGGGTCGATAAACAGGTTTAGATTTTAAATTTTCAAATATGATTTGATATATGTAAAAGATATGAGTATGTATTTATATTATTTCAAAGTGACTAGAAATGACCTGGCATTTGTATCCTTAAGTTCGTGTAAATTAATGAATTTCAGTTGTAGAAATAAAGTGAATCCCTATAATTAAAATTGGAATAACCGATCACTTGGCCATAGTGTGGAAAATTATATACGGACGCCGGATTGGTCAAATTAAATGGTTTTAAAATCTTGAATTTGGATTTTTGATTAAAGGGTATTGTTTTAAAGGAAATAAATTGTGGATTTATAAGAATTAAATCATTTTCTAATTCAAGCTTTGAAATGTTGAAACTGAAATTGATTAAAAGAAATTGTTTTAAGAGTTGAATTGGAAATGTGATGTTATAATCGATATATGACTTTAATTCAGAAAATTGAATTATTTTGTAGATTTGGATCTTAAATTTGAATAGTGAAGTTTAATGTGATTTAAGTGGTTTAAATCAGTAAATTGAAATTGGACTTGAAATTGATATAAACTGAAATGGTTTAAAATAAGAATTAGATTGGAATTCAAATCATTGAATTGAATTGTTGAATAGAATTTGAAATTAAAAATGATTGTTTCGAAAATTGAAGTTATTCGAGTTGAAATTGAAACCAAAATGATTTGAAATTAAATCGTAACTGAGTCATTTGAATTGGAATATTGGAACTTGATTTTATTTGATTTGAAGTTGGACATGGGTCAAGATTTGTTGAAATGGAAAGAAACAGTTTGATTTGATACTATTTTCAAAAAAGAATTATTTTAACATAAAATGTTTAAAATCTATCCTTTTTAAAATTCAAATTATTTAGATTTTTCTAACTATTTTACAATATAAACCAATTTCAATACTCAATCCATTTTATATTAAGCTATTTTAAATCTCTAAACTATTTCAAACTATTTATAACTATTTAAACTATTTTCTAAAATTTCAAACCGTGCAAAGTTGGAATGTTTATATTTAAATCGTTGATTTAAACGCAAATGTGGTTAAATGGGGTGATAACCTAAGTTTGAATTTGAGATGATATTTTTAAGTGAAAATGACATTTTTTGGGTAAATATGATGATTTGAAATGTGGGATATTTTGAATTGAATATAATATTATGATATCAAATATAAATTCGGTTTTGAAATGTAAAAGAACTAACTGGTGTGAAAAATGACGTTTGGTTGTTAAAGAGACCGGGTCCTCTTATTAGTATACTCTCTATCATTATTGGAACCACTTTATCAACTGTGTACACAGTGGATGTTATCCAAAGTAAAGTGGTTGAATTAGAGGCATTTGCTGGATTTGTAAAAGATAAAAATGATGGATGACCCCAACACTTTTGTCAATTGGAAATGACTAAAACAGGAGCTATACCGGTCCAAGTGGGATCGCTTCCCCTATCAAACTCGCTTCTTTGAAACCATACCTTTTACTTGTGATTGATTAGTGGCCACCCTTGATTATGGGAGTGTTGTTTCCGGGTGGGCGGTAGCTGTGGCTATGCGTTACCATCAGTCTGGGAGGGCTAAATGATAGAATCCTACCCTAAGTATTGCCTCGCTTGCCTTGTCATATTTATCCTAATCGAGCCCACTACGCCTTTGTTTTATGTTGTACCTATGGAGTGCTCCTTAATAGCCAACCTGTTTACAGTGGAGTTTACAGTACTGTATAGACTACGATGCTAATATAAAAATGTGTTAAGGGGAATAATGGTAATGCCTTAACGCTATTTTCAATACAATATTTTACTGATAGACACTACATATGTAGCATATTTTACCATATATAGATAGTTTAACGGTTCCTTAGGAGATAGAAAATATATAACATCTCTTAAGTTATTGCACGCACTTTGTACACTAGATAGGAGATGTAAAATCCCGTAAACATCTCTGAAGCTATTACACTCATATTTACTTGTTGTTGATTTGACTTACATAAGAACTTTTAGTTCTGACTTTAGTGTTTTGTCTTTTCGTTACGCTCGGGTCAGCCTGTGCTTTTCAGTGTTTGAAGGCTTTAATTCTGGAGGACGAAGATGGAGTTGGTATGTTATATTGTTAGTAGTTTTCTCCTGCATCATTATTTGGTATGTTTGTGATTATACTCTGATTATGTTGTAAACATTGTCTAATCAAATGTATATTGTAAAACAGCTTCATGCACTATTTATTTGATTATTATATTTTGTCATTCCGCTGTGAGATTCTATATTTTGTTTTCCTTCTATTCTCTTTTTTCCCTCTTATTAAACCCCATTGATAATCTACCCTTTTTAATGTTCTCAGTTAAACATTTGTGGTTTATTTTCGATTTAAACCATCCATAAAGATGAGTCATCACAGTTGGTATCAGAGCCAGGTTTATAGATACCTTAGCCTATTGGGGCTAAACCATTAGTGATAGGGTTATTAACACCCTACAATGAGTTTGAGTGTATATATATGAGGGAGCATATTTTTAAGTGTTATAAAAATGTTTTGCATTTTTATAATATGTTCTATTGAGTATTTATAAATTTCGGTCGGTACATATGACGCTATGACATCGATAGGGGTTTTTAAACACTTGAACGGGCTAGACGGACACAATATTTTTTCGAAGTAGGTAAGTGAAATAATATTACTCGGTAATTATATTTTGTGTATATATATATGATTTTTCATAAATTGGTTTTGTTATTTTTGTTGGGTTGGTTGTTAGAAAATGATAATATTCAATTATTGTCATTTATTATTGGTTAGTCAAAGTTCTTAAAAACATTGACTATTGTATGTTATAAGAAGTGTAGTTTTATAAATATGGTTGGTAAAATATGATTTAATGAATACAAATTGAAAATTTGAGAACTTAAATTCTGATGTTTTGAAATTTGTTTCAAAGATTTGGAAAAAACAATATTAGTATTATTTGGAAGTATTTGCAAATAAAAAATTTCAAAATGTTGTCAAAGGGTACTTGAAAGAAATGTCTTTAAAAGAATTTTAAAGGGAAATAAGTTTTGTACTCCCCTCTTCCGTCGCTGGAAATAATTTCGATGATGACTGTGCAACGTCATCGAGCTTCATTTTCGAATCTCAAAGTGGGAAGGCCACTTAGTACCTTTGCTACGCATTTGGGTTGATACTCAGGTTTAGATTTTAAATTTCCAAATATGATTTGATACATGTAAAAGATATGAGTATGTATGTGTGTGTGTGTGTGTATTTCAAAGTGATTAGCAATGAACCCGGTATTTGAATTCTTAGTATCCTATTAATTAATGATTTTCAGTTGTAGAAATAAAGTGAAATATTAATAGTTGGGAACTTCTAAATTGAGAAATTATAAATTAGAAGTTAACTTTTTAATGAAACCGTACAGAAATTGGAGACTTGTAGCTTGTAAATTAAAGATAATGAAAATTAAGAAGGCGTAAACTATTGAATATTTTTGTTAACTAAATTGAATAAGTTAAATTTGAATAACATTTAATTACTTTCTAAAAACATATAAAAACCTATTAGAAATGTTTAAAAAGTTGTAATGTTAAATATGAATATGTAATAGAATATTATACAAGTAAAAGCTTAAGTGACAAAAATGATTCATAAATAGATTTAATATTAAATGATACGATGTATGAAAAATAAATGTGAATCAAAGAATAAAGAAACTTAAGTGTGAAATGATTTATTAACGAATATTAATATTAAATGGAAATCAAGTTATATAAGTAAATAAATATGAATTAAACTTTAAGAAAATTATGTAATACTTTAAGAATTTATTTATTAATGATTTTAAATATTGAATGGGAAATAGTCTATGTAAGTAAATGAATGTAAATTAATAAAAAAATAGATCTTATATGAATGAATGAAAATTAAAATAAATGGAAAGTAAATGATGTGAAAAGAAACCAATAGAATAAACTTAAATAATATTTGAAATCCTTTGTTGTTGGCTTATGGGATATTCTGGAAATGATACTTCAATTTGTTTGAGGCTGTTTGCACAATCTATTAAGCAATTATCTAAGGCTATTGAGCGTAATATACACTTGGTAGTTTATTTATCACCCATGTATAGTGGAAAGTTTATGAAACTAAACAAACCATTAGTTTTTGTTGTTATGAATGTGTGATGGATACTTTTGTTGCATATGATGGTTGTACTGCTTTTGTTGCATATTATTATGTATTGTATGTAGCTTGTTCTATAAATTGAAACAACTATTGTATTGCACTTTTACATAGTTTAACACTTTTTTGGATTATATAAGTGAAACAGGTTTATGGAAGCAATAACTGTTGCTTTTGGTTTCATAAATAGAGTTTTATTTGCCCGACAAATAGGTACGTTTTTGGATTACGGTTTTTGAAACGATATTTTATTGTTTTTCCCATATTCTGGGATGTTTGTTATTGAAATATGACATATATAATGGTAATTATTTATATTATTAATTTTTTGGATCTAACCGTAGAAAGGAGATTTTGTCGAAATTTTTCGTAAATTTATGACTTAGAAAATTTTTCATAGAAGTTGAGTTATTTTCAAATTTTTATTAAACTTAAATATCTAAGTTTAATTGTTTTTAAATTGATTATTTCGAATAAAAATATATTAAACCTCTTGATTACTTGTTCCTTTTCGGGGACGTAAAGTTTTGAGTAGAGAAGATTGTAACGTCCCGTATTTTTTATTATTAAAAATATTCAATTAGGTAAGATTTTTTGAATAAATTTTTTAGGAATAAAAAATTAAGATTTTATTGATACAAATTAAATTATAATACAAGTTATGAGCTTAGTTAAAGTTTTTATTAATGAAATATGTTTGCAATAAGCAAAGGATGATAACATATGTTAGTGTTTATTTTAATGACATTGATTTGAATGAATTAATAACTCTCTGTATGTAAATTTCCAATTGATTGGAATAATAAATGTTTCTTTATTAAAGAAGAAATCCTATATTTATTTATTTTGAATTGTTTTTAGCTGAAAGATTGATTGCAGAGATGAGAAACTATTATTTAGTAAGAAATGTATAATTCTTGTTTGTATCCAATAGTGTATATATATGTTTAAATTACTATTAGATAGAAAATAATTGTTCAATTTCTCATTAAATTTATATAGTACAATTTGAAATTCACCTTTGCAATCAATTGAAATTAATGTAATTTAATAATTTCAAATAATAGGATAGAGGACACTAAATTGTAAATTTATAAGTGTAATTAAACGTAGCTTATGTTGTGAAAATATAAGGAAAGTTTGAATTAATGGAAAGAACATTTATATTAAAAAATGAATGTTTGATTTGTGAATGTAAGTTTAATTTCATTAAAATAAAGAATAGAATGATTGATTTAAAGGAAAAAATATATGTCTTTTTGAACTCTGTTCATACAGATAATTACAAGAATATGAGAATCGTTTATTTAAGTATTATTTATTAGTGTATAAACAATAAATTTTTAAGCGCATTAAAAGACTAAAGGAAACAATTGTTTTATATTTCTTCCATTTTAGTTTGTCTTTTTTGAAATTTAACTTTGTAATTGATTGCAATTGAAGTATTTCAATTAAAAGGAAAGAAAACGTTGATCGCAATTAATAGATTTAATAAAAGAAACGCACGTTTTGTGTTAAACAGAAAGGGCGTTTTAATGGAAATATAAGATCATTTTGGGAAAACCAAATTGAAAGTTTTTATTTTTAAAGTTAGTATAAGATTATTTATTGTGTGTAGATAAAAAAAAACTAAATGTGTACAAAGTTTTATTTTCCTTTCTTTTGCAAACTTTCTCATTCCTACGTACATTTCCTTATGCATTATTAATGCTTGAAGCTTTCAAAACAAAACGTAACATTCATTTTTGTCCCTCCACCTTCATTTCCATATTATTAAATAACCTGCGATTTCATTTCTTCATTTGCGCTTTGTTCCTCCCGACCCCTCATATTCATTTAGTTCAAATTCTTCTTTGCCGAAGGTATGTTCTTATCATAAAATTGTTAACGTTATAAACTTGTCCTTCATTTTTTTTGTCACCACCTCATTTTCTATGTTTAGATCTCCATTTCAAATCTTTCTTTCCTCAAATCATTGTAATGTGAGCAAATCCAAAAGCTTTCTTTTATGAAACATGAGTTTCATTTTTTTTTCTTTCCATTTTTCATTTTTCCTATTGTCCTGCCCTTATCTTAGTTTGTTCTTCCATCTTTTCCTGAAGCATCATCTTTAGAAATATATAGGTATTAAACTTTGTTTATTTTTTTATTAAATGTGCACCGATTATTATTTTAGTAATATTTCTTCTAACATGAATATCTTTTGCATATAAACTACGATTCAGGCGCAATTTCTTCTCTTGGATTCATATAAAAATTCTGGACAATATGAAATTGATTTGGTTCAATTTGGAGACTGTTGAGATTTTTCGCTTCTATTTGGATTTTTATGGGCTAAAATCAAAGGTGAGTGATTTAACCCACCCACGCAACACTAAACCTTCTTACGTTAGTTGAATTAAATTTATGATGTGATAAAAAATTTATTGGTTGCTATCTGGTAGTTTAATTTGACATTTTAACTGAAACTGAATTTTATTAAATTAAATTGCCATTTAAATTAATATGGAAATTGAATTGCTAGTTAAATAGCCGATGTCGATAACCGGTTCATTGCTGTGAATAATTGGCTGATTTGGAAGTTGACTGTTATAGATGTTTATTTGTTGACATTTTGGACGATTGGATGTTTATTTATTTTTACATATCTCTGTTATCACTCAGTATATTAAGTGACAGCATGTAAGCTGTTATTTAAATTATTTCGAATAAATTAAGAAATGGGTTGAAATGATATATACCTATGACACTTTGATTTGGATTGAAATGATATACATCCATCCCTATAATTAAAAGTAGAATAGCCGATCACTTGGCCATAAGGTATGAAATTAAATACGAACAGCGGATTAGTTAAATCAAACGATTTTAAAATCTTGAATTTCGATTTTTGATTAAAGGGTATTGTTTTAAAGGAAATAAATAATGGATTTGTATGAATTAAATTATTTTCTAATTCAAGCTTTGAAAAGTTGAAACTGAAATTGGCTAAAAGAAATTGTTTTAAGAGTTGTATTGGAAATGTGAAGTTATAATCGATATATGACTTTAATTCCGAAATTTGAATTAGTTTGTAGATTTGGATCTTAAATTTGAACAATGAAGTTTAATTTGATTTAAGTGGTTTAAATCAATAAATTGAAATTGGACTTGAAATTGATATAATTTGAAATGGTTTAAAATACGAATTGGATTGGAATTTAAATCATTGAATTGAATTGTTGAATGGAGTTTGATGTTAAAAATGATTGTTTTGAAAATTGAAGTTATTCGAATTGAAATTGAAATCAAGTTAATTTGAAATTAAATCGTAACTGAGTCATTTGAATTGGAATATTGGAACTTGAGTTTATTTGACTGAAAGTTGGACATGGGTCCAGATTTGTTGAATGGAAGGAAAAATTTCAATTTGATACTATTTTCAAAATAAACTAATTTTAATACAAAGTATTAAAAATCTATCCTTTTTGATATTCAACTTATTTAGATTTTTCAAACAATTTTACTGTATAAACCAATTTCAACACCCAATCCATTTTATATTAAACTATTTCAAATCTCTAAACTGTTTAAACTATTCTAAACTATTTATAACTATTTAAACTATTTTCTAAAATTTCAAATTGTGCAAAGTTGGAATGTTTATATTTAAATCGTTGATTTAAATGTGTATATGGTTAAATGAGGTGATAACCTAAGTTGGAATTTGAAATGACATATTTTGGGTAAATATGATGATTTGAAATGAGGGATATTTTGAATTGAATATGATTTTTTAATATCAAATGTAAATCGTTTTGAGATGTAAAAGAATTAAACAGTGTGAAAAATGACGTTTGGTCGTTAAAGAGACCGGGTCATCTTATTGGTGTACTCTCTGTCAATATTGGAACCACTTTAACAACTGTGTATCCAGTGGATGTTATCCAGAAAAAAGTGGTTAAATTGGAGGCATTTGCTGGATTTGAAGAAAGAGAACGATGTTGGATGATCCTGACACATGTGTCAATTGGAAATGACTAAAATAGGAGTTATATCGGGCCAAGTGGGGCCACTTCCCCTATCGAACACGCTTCTTCGAAACCATATCTTTTTATTTGTGATTGATTGGTGGCCACCCTTGATTATGGGAATGTTGTTTCGAGGTAGGTGGTAGCTACGGCTATGCGTTACTACCAATCTGGGATGACAAAACGGTGGAATCCTACCTTGAGTATTGTCTTGCATTCCTTGTCATATTTATCCCGATCGAGCCCACTATGACTTTGGTTTTTATTATACCTATGAAGTGATCCCAAATAGCCAACCAGTTTACGGTGGAGTTTACAGTACTGTATAGACTATGATGCTTACATAAAAATGTGTCAAGGCGAATAATGATAATGCCTTAACGCTATTTTCAATACAATATTTTATTGATAGACACTACATTTGTAGTGTATTTTACTATATATAGATAGTTTAATGGATCCTTAGGAGATGGAATATCCCATAACATCTCTTAGGTTATTGCACGCATGTTATACCTTGGATAGGAGATGTAAAATCTTGTAAACATCTCTGAAGCTATTACATTCATATTCACTTGTTGTTGATTTAACTTACATAAGAATTTTTAGTTCCAACTCGAGTGTTTTGTCTCTTCGTTACGCTCGGGTCAGCCTTAGTATTTCAATGTTTGAAGACTTTAGTTCTGGAGGACGAAGATGCAGTTTGGTATGTTAAATTATTAGTAATTTTCCGCTGCATCATTATTTGGTATGTTTGTGACTGTACTCTGATTATGTTGTAAAAATTGTGTAATCAAATGTATATTGTAAAACAGTTTCATGGACTATTTATTTGATTATTATATTTTGTCATTCCACTGCGAGATTCTATATTTTGCTTTCCTTCTCTTCTCTTTTTTCCCTCTTATTAAACCCCATTGATAATCTATCCTTTTGAATGGTTTGTGTTAAACATGTGTGGTTTATTGTCGATTTAGGCCAAAAAGGTGGGTCATCACACTAAGTGTTGCTTGGTGCTTAACCAAATGTCAATTTTTCCTATAGAATTAAATTCCCGATTGAATTTTGTAAGTTGATAGTTAAATAACCGACTATCGAATTTGGACCCAAATGCAACTTTGAATATATCCAGGAGACACACGTGAGTTATATGGCACAGTCATTTCCGATGATGTTGTACCATGCGTGTAAATCTCGTTTCGTTCTTCTAAGACAATGATAAGGAAATTCACCCACTAATGGTTAAGAGGTGATCTTCGATCTTATCTTTGACGGTTTATTCCCTAAAGAACCACGGTTGAGTTTACCAAAACTGTCAAATGTGTTTCGAAGAAACCAGGATCGGAATTTTTATCAGAAAACCACTTTGATCCATATAACGACCCGTATTTTCAGCTAGTTTAAAATTATTAAATTTATTGTAATTATTAAATAAAAATAAAATTTAATAATTTTGAATGTAAGTTATTGGATATGAACTTGAGTAAAATTTTAAAATAAACTAATTTCGAAGATTTAAGTAATAAAGAGTATTGAAAGGTAATGCTATGTAATGAATGTGTTTACAATTAATAGTTGGGTTAAATAATAAATGTTGAACTCATTAGATGTAAATAAAGTAATTGACTGATAACTAAAATCCATTTAAAATCTAATATTGAAATTTGTTGAATATTGAACAATTAAATTGTTTAAATTTAATATTGAAAATTATTTGAAAAATTGAATATGATTGACAATGATATCTAAAGTTGAGGTAAATTTTATATAAACAACAATGAAGATTGTTGACATTTAAGATTGGATTTAAAAGTGAATAATTAGAAATTGGAAATTTTATATTATAATCGTGACGTTAAAATAGCGTTGCAGAGCACAATCTCGGATTCGATGAAACCAGTTCCGTTGGGTTCGTAATAGTCGTATTTCAAATTTCATAGCGTTTGGACTTATCGTTTGGTCGTATGGAATAAAAATCGCGTTGAATTTCATATCGAAAATTCAATATAATGATTGGAACCAAAAAGCTATCTTCTCCATATGATCTAATTAGGACTTGAAACCTTTTTCATTGCCTTCAAAATGGGGTTATAACATTATGAACGCCTAGCGAACACCTCGATAGGGGTTCGAGATTTTAAGCTACGTAATTGAGACGGTTTGAAAATTTAAATAATATATATATACATATATATATGTATATGTATATATATATATATATATTTGATTGACTTAAATATATTTTCACATCAACTTCTTTATCTCACTTCATGCCACTTTAGCCATTCCCGAACATGCAACCATCATGTTCATCCCTCTACTTTAGAACCAAGCATGCAAACTGTAAGAAAGAAATAAAAATCAAACTTAAAAAATTATTTTGTCATAATACACACACTTAAAAGTCATGAAACAAATTCCTAAAATTCTATTTCATCCTCCTCTTCAATCGGTTACGCTCATTGTTGGGTGCGACTACATTGTATCGAGCTCGATGTTATGCAGTAAAGCCAGGGATGGGATTTGTGTCTGATTTGAAGAGCGTTTGTTGATTTGAAGGGTGGAGTGGTGATCGAGATGGAGAGGCGAATCTAGGTGGCAATTTTGGTAGACGCCAGTCATGTTTTGGAGGGTGCAACACTTGCGTGGTCAAGCCTTTCACGGTAGCAGGTAACAATTCTTGGGAGGACGCCGAGCATGGAGTTTGTGGTAAGGGATGGTGGAGATTCCAGTGAGAAGAATGATGGCGAAGTCGGAATTTGTTTTCGAGTGGTGGAAGTTGGTATCAGCGTTGCGTGCATTCATTCGTGTACTGGGAGTATCTGCATGCAAGAGGTTTGGGAAGAAAGGTGGATAGTGGGCCGGGTTCGAAACATGTTGGGCCTGGGTTATGTGAGTTAAGTGGATTTCAGTTATAATTAATTGTTCAATTTAAAATGCCTATCATTTAAAAATTCATATCTTAGTCGTCTTAGGTCAAAATCCAATGCGGTCAGTCGCGTTGGGTTCGTATCAGCGAGCTTTTTGCAATGAAAATGGTTTGGACGAATTTGGAGACAGTCGAAATTTGGGCTAAAATCAAGTGTCATCTGGTTTGTTCTAAACTGGAATGTCTTAGCGATAACGAAAATCAATGTTGGTGTTTTACAATGCTCACAAGGTACTAGAATATTTTTATCATAGCTAAATTCAAAATTATGAAGTGACATAAATTTATTGGTCATTGTTTGATAAATCAAAATTTAATTATCATTCAAATTAAGTGTTAAAAATTATAGTTGACGATTAGATTTCAAATTGGGAATTAATTACTAGTAAATTACCCGACATTATTATCTAAGAAATTGTTGTGAATTATATTGTCTATTTGTATAATTGATTATGATGGATGCCGATTTGTTGATATTTGGATGATTGGATGTTTATTTATTTTATCTATATCCTGTTACCACCTAGTAAATTAATTACAGTATACAAATTGTAAATTGAATTATTTCGAATGAATTAAGAAAAAGGTTGAAATGATATATACTTATGACACTATGATTTGGATTGAAATGATACATATCCATCCCTGAAGTTAAATTGAAATAACCAATCATTTGGCCACATGATAGAAAATTATGTACGGATACTAGATTGGTAAAATTGAATGATTTTAATTTTTTTTTTTTGATTTTAAACTATTTAAATGGATTTGGTTTAAAAGAAATAAGAATCAAATTTATGGAAATCAAATTATTTTCAAACTTGAGCCCTGCATATTGAAATTTAAATTTGGTAATCGAATTTTTTTGTAATGATCCTGACTCGACCTTCGAAAATCGACATCCATACTTCACTCGTATTCGAATGCCGTAGATTCAAACGTTGAATCTGGTTCGTCGGAGCTTATAACAACATTAGGTGATAACAACACAATGGAAACAAAATGAATTATTTTATTGATACACAAATGGATACAACAATCTAATACAAATGAAATATCAGTATCAGAGCCAAAATACAGTAGCGGAAAGAAATCTCCGACATGACCTTCAAGAGAGAAAGAGAGATAGAATCCAACAGACTGCATCTCTATTGCCAAAGCTCCAAAGACTTCAAATCACAAAGCTCGACTACAATCACGCTGAACTTGTAGCAATATCGGTGCATTCCCAAACCAAAGGCCGAAGTCTATCGAATCTACATCTACTATTTGACTATCTGAAAACCTGACTCTAAGCTGCCCGTGTGGAAAATTATGGGCACCCAGAGTTTAGAAAGGGTACAATAAACTCCAGGCCAGTCATGGGATTGGTGTGAGCAAACAGAAACAGTTTATCTTGAACAAAAAGAAATAAAAGAAATTCGCTATGCTTTTTGGAAAATGAAACTACCATAAGGCCTCCTGCAACACACACAATGCAATCGCACACTTGGAGGAGATTTCTCCTTATGATAGTCAAACATGCTTGATACGCGAAAATCCTTTTGATATTATTATTAGTGCATAGTGTAGAAACATTTCGAAAGTATAATATTAATCCTAGCAAGCATACCTACCATTATAGTATGCCTACTATAGCTACCTTGTTAGATGGAAGATTCTACAACTAAAACCGTACGGGGCTCGTATTGGGAGATTAGATTTTCAACAAATGGCCAAGGCAAAGGAACTTCCTTTATCCGAATGGGTACGCCTCTAGAGGGACGCCCCGAGAACCTAACCGGCTCTCTGCCAACACAAGGTCGGGTTACTTCTGTAACTAGGTAACTAACTTTCACGAGTATGTCATCCCCCGGTGATCACCGACCTTTATCCGAGGTACCTCTATCACCAACAAATTTCAACAAATCCACATAAGTAAAATATCTGGGCTTCATACCATGATACCACTTTTCATCCAGAAGGAAATGCACATACCCTAAGGGGCGCGACCCCTGTAACCTTGCTACATCCTTTCCTATTTCGACCATTTCCGGGGTGTGAGGTTCGATGAATTCTCGTCTCATAAAGCTACGCTTTTCACAAAAACCATGCTTTGGTCAACAATTGATCAGCACTTAGCATGCCACATTACCAAATTGGGAATATATCACTACCAACCATCAACTACATAACCTCTGAGCTCGTACGTCTAAGAGTAGGGTGTTAAGCTAAGAGAATAAATTCTCCGTTAACAAACAGAAATGTATTCGATATAAACCAACTTTACATCTTAAAGTGTAACGTCAGACATATATCCATACAAGTCCATCCTGGGTCTGAATGGAACCAAAGGCACATCAAAAAAAGTTCTTGCAAATCCAGATAATCTCTAATCACGTCCGAACTTTCCATCACATAGGGTAATCAAAATATCTATTTGTAAAATCCTCAAAATTTTATCAATTTAAAATTTGTGATTTTATTTGAATTTCTGAAATTTAAATTGACTTAATTTGAATTAGTTTTAAAATTTCAAAACTAGTGAAATATTTAGTTTGTTTATCTATATATTTACATATATATATAATAGGTTTGAAATTTGAATTTGAATTTTATTTTGAATTTGAATTTTAAATTGAATTTGAACTAGTATTTAAATTTAAATTTAAAAAATAAAAATATATTTTAAAAAATATTTGAATTCAAAATATTAACATATGTGTATAGTTTCATAAATTAGTATTAAAACCTTTTCTTTTAAAAGGTT
The DNA here is from genome assembly GCA_030765085.1 of Allium cepa. Classification (NCBI taxonomy): domain Eukaryota; kingdom Viridiplantae; phylum Streptophyta; class Magnoliopsida; order Asparagales; family Amaryllidaceae; genus Allium; species Allium cepa. The sequence continues at coordinate 603,457,581 of CM060932.1, read as the reverse complement.
GTACAAATATAAAAGAGAATGTAATTATTTAAATAGGAAAGAAAAATAATATATATATTTTTTAAATATTTTCTCATGCAAAAGAATTTACAAGTGTTCTTATCTAACATATGTAACTAACAAGTGTAATCTATTAAAGAATGGAAGTTAACATGTGTCATTTTATTAAATTTATTTTAAGAAAATTTATTAAAATTAGAAATAAGGTTATATAAACCATTTTAACTTCTTTTTCTCATTTCTTTCTCAGTTTTAAAAACTTCAACAAATCTGAAAATAATCAAACCCTCAAACCAACAAGTAATCAAACTAGAGCAAAGAAAATCAAAAAAAGAAAAATCTTCAAAACAGAAAATTTTTGGAAATTAAACATCTTTTCAATTCAAAGTTTAAAACTTGGAGATCATCACAAGTAAAGGAATCAGATCAAGTTGAAGCATTTTAGTAAACAACAAAGTAAGCAAGGATCATTGCAGTAATTAAACAAATCAAAGTTTGTAATTTCCAGATTTTTCAAGTTCAACGGAATCTCAGGCTTTTCTCTGTTTTCATAAAAATAAACTGAAGGTAAATCCTTTTAAGAATTTGAATTTCAATTTGTTAAGAAATCAAGCAAGTAAATCCATTAGAAGCTAAGCAAATTTACATAACTAGTTGCAAGAAAAAATCCAGGATCAAATTTAAAAGAGCTTTCCAGACTTCAAAAATCAAACTTCCAGGTTGTGAGGATAGCGATTTTCGACTCCCGAAAGTCGACATTAATACGTCCACTGTATCAACTGTCGAGCAATCAAATGCCGGAAACCGTACCGTTAGGGTTAAAGAAGAGGTAGAAGATAGAAGAAGAAAGAAGAAACAACAGAAACAATAACAGAATCTCACAATCGCAGCAGAACAACATATAATAAATAAATGAATATTCTATAAGACAAAGAATCTATATCAGTTATTACATTACACCACATTACATTACATTACATTACATTATCAGAGTTTACAACAACAAACAACGGAAATGAAATACTATATACTAGTGATACGCTTCGCCATCCAGCTTGCTCCTTGAGTTCCATAACATCTCCTGAATTCCACCTGATATCCCGACTCTAGACTGCCCGTGTATAAATTGGTGGGCACCTAGAGTTTAGGAAGGAAACATTAAATTCCAGGTCAGTCATGAGACTGGTGTGAGAACTTAAAACAGCTATTCTTTAAAACAACAAAGAAATATTTTTAAATAGATTCGCAATGCTTTTTGAAAATGTAACTACCATAAGGCCTCCTGCACACACACACAATGCAAACGCAGAATCGGAGGAGATTTCTCCTTATGATGGTCAAATATGCTTGATACATAAATTTCTTTGATATTATTATTATAAGTGCAAAGTGTAGGAAAATATTTTATAAATCTTAGCCAACATACGACCATTATCGTATGCCTACTATAACTACCATGCTCAATAGCAGGTTACCGCCACATTCCATGGAAGGTTATACAACTAAAACTGTACAGGGCTCGTATTGTTTCTTTGAATTTTCCAACAAATGGTCAGGCCAAGGAACTTTCCATTGCCACATGGAAACGCCTCTAGAGAGATGCCCCGAGAACCTAACCGGATCTCTGCCAACACAAGGCCGGGTTACCTCTGAAAAAGTAGGTAACAACTGACACGAGTATGTCATCCCCCGGTTGTAAACAACCTTTATCTGAGGATCTTCAACCAACAAAAATCACAAAGTCATATATATTTGCGACATTCACATAAGTAAGTATCTGGGCTCCATACCATGATACCACTTCTATCCAGAAGGAAATGACATACCCTAAGGGGCGCTACTCCCTAGAACCTTACTGCATCTTTCCTATTTTGACCATTACCGGGGTGTGAGGTCCGACGAAGTCTCATCCACAAAGCTACGCTTTTCACAAAAGCTATGCTTTGATCAACAAATGCTCAGCAGCACTTCGTATGCCACACTACCAAATTGGGAATATATCACTAGTAACCATCAACTACATAACCTATGAGCTCGTACGTCTCAGAGAAGGGTGTTAAGCTAACAGAATAAATTCTCCGTCACTAACAGAAATATATTTGATAGAAACCAGCTTTACATCTCAAATTGTAACGTCAGACACACATCCATACAAGTCCGTTCCGGGATCGAACGTAACCGAACGCACTTCCAAAGAAGCCCTTGCAATCTGGATATTCACTAATCATGACTGGAATTCCCATCACAAAGGGTGATAAAATCTCTATATCGGAGATCAGCCGATGCAGAGACATTCGACGGTAATCCTTCCGTTTTCGAAAATACCCGGTCCTCAACACCGGTCTTCAAATGCTATCCATTACGACATATCACTATTCGGAATGGGATTTATGACACCAAGGTCCTCTCCCGGCTAAACCGAATAATGTGCGCTTATTTTCAAAAATAAGTGTAGCATTCAAATTCAAGCAATCACAACAAATACCCATTTAAAGGTAAATATTGATAGTCGGTTATTTAACCATCAAGGTCAACAAACAAATATCCAGCACCATAACAATCACTAGGCCCTTTTTATTAATCTTCCATAAATTAAATAACTTGCCAGATATTCACTTCAATTTACCTTTAAAAAGATATATTCTCTAAACCATTTCAATTTCATATTGGAAAACATTTCCAAATACTTATTTGACAATAAGTAATTCACAAATCTATTTATTTTCAATACTTAGAAAATATTCAATATACTTAAAACACGGTAAGTATATATTTTATTCTTTAAGGAAAACATTCTCTTAAACAGATTTATTTGATTCAAAACGAATGTTGCGTAAAACATCGTTACGACAACTCAAAATCACTAGTATAGGGATTCGAAATTAAGATAGATATATAAATCCCAATACTATACAAAAACATTTCCTTTCGAAAATCATTTACTATAACAACAGTGTTATAGTCCATCTTTTCCTTATTTCTTGAAAACGTCTATTTCAACAATGAATGTTGAAATCTATGGTCTCGATCCTTAACACATTTTAAAACAACTTCAAATCGTTTTAATTCCATTTAAAAGATCACTTCCTAAAACATTTCTTTAATATATTATTCACTGTCCAAAATCGTGAATATACTTCGTTAACCAAATTCAACATTTCTACACATTTTATTTAAAGGATTATCCACTGTCCAAAATCGTGGATATATCTCCTTTAATTAGCTTTCATATTTACTTATCAATTTCAATTAATTTCGGATTTATAAACAACGTTTATAAATTCATGTTTATATAATTTTATAAAAACTTCAACTTATAAAAATCCCTTAATTAACAAATTCTATTTAAATCTCATTTAAATGCCAAAATCCAATTTATAAGTTAATTACTTATAAATCTTTTATTTTACAAAATCTATTCATTTTATAACTTCACAATTTATAAATCTATAAATTTCATTCACTTATGAAATCCATTTATACTTCATTTTAACACTTATAAAAACTCGTTTTATAATTCCAATATTTTTATTTATAAATATTAATTTTATAAATCTTTTACATAAACCGTTTATAATAATTCAAAAATCCCAATTTAAACCATTTTACAAATTAATCAACTACTTATTTCAAAAATCTCATTTTCGTTATATTTCACAAAAATCATAATATTTATAACATAAAAATTATAATGTTTATTTATCTAAAACAAATCAATTCCAAAATTCAATAAAACGTATGTTTTCAAAAATCACTTTAAAAATCCTTTTAAATTCAAAATTGTTATTTTAACATTTTTAAAACTCCAAAAATAGGCCCAATGCTGCAACAACACTAAATATAACAATCACGACATCCAAACATCATATATCAATATGATAACAGAATATATCCCATATATTTGTAAATAAATCAATACTGTTGAGGAATCCCGTTGGATTCCTCCAACCTGTTTCCCTGCATCAAGAAATGTTATACCAATACCAATCCCGTTTAGAGACGGGATATTGCGGTACATTGGTTCATATAAAATATTATCCGCTGTTATGCGGCGCAATAGGGTCTCATCCGCTATATAATGCGGGAAAATCAACTCTAAGTACATATATAATACCAATTCCACTTCAAGGTGAAATATCGCGGTATATGTTTTTAATAAATAACATCCGCTTAATATACGACGCATAGGGTGTATTTCAGTACAATAGATAACAATTTATCATCCAAGCAAACAATCAAGCAATTTTAAATCTAACTATTTAAAATTTAAATCGAAACAGATTCGATTGAGTGAGAAGTTCTCACCTTGAGTTTCCGATAACAGTTGTAGTGTTTGTTACGAATAAAATTAAACGCGCATTTAATTTTACCTAAAATTTTCACTAGCTCCAATCGACTCCAACCCAGCTCCATCGCATAGTATTCGACAAAACGAATGCAACGCAATTCGTTTTGTGCGTTTTCGACCTCGTATGAACAAGTTATAATATTTCAAAGTTCGAACGAATCATATTATAATTAAATTTACAATTTTCCTTATTATTTTCTAACCCTAAAACATCCAACCCATTCGTTTCCTTTTGATGAGATCGTGGCCGTGGTGTTCTTCTTCCCACCTTCAGTAAAACACATTCAAATTTGAATCCACTCGGCCGCCATTTGCTTTGAATTAACGCCACCTCCTCGAGCAAAATGAAGATGATCGGCGACCGGGCTTCGAAGCCCAACGCAAGAGCTTCCCACGACCTGAGGCCGGTCGAGCTCGGCTATGGCTCGTCTCGAAAAACGTGCCCGAAGTGATGACAAACGCTGCTTCCTAGCCCCTTCCACGGTCGACAAGAACACAAATCAACCGTTGGATTTACAGAGCACATCAAGCTCTCCAACATTGCAGAAGAAAGTTTTGCGAATTATAGCGTGGATGAAGAGAAAATTTGAGGGGAAAGCAAGAACATTTCGGCCATAGACATTTAGCTGGCAACTATGAAAGCAAATTAGGGTTTGAGTGCAAAATAATGAAAATAGGGGCCTTATATAGAAAATTTCCGTGCACTATTCACCCAATTTTTTTTCGAACTCCAAACAAAGCGTGTCGCCTGGCGTTCATAATGTTTTACCCCCATTCCGAACGCAATGGAATATATATCGGGAGCCAATTCGATCAAATTTGAAAGATAAGTTTTTGAATCGACTATTTAAATTCAAAATTCTCTCGAATCGATTTCTACGCGTTTTAGTTTGCCCCGGACAAACCGTAAATCCGATTGACACGAAATTTGAAACCATACAATAATATAACATTACGGATCCGATGAAAATGGTTTCGTCGAAATCCGAGACTATTTGAAAAATAACTATTTTAACTCGTTAATTAAATATTAAAATATTCAATTTCTAAAAATTAACTTTTAATTCAATTTTAAAAGTTCTATAACATCATTCTAACTCCAATATGATTTAATACAACTTTATAAATCATTTTAAATCACATTAAACCCAATTTTCAATTATTTTTGAAATTTCAAATATTAAATTATCGATTTAATTATCCAATTAAATCTAGATATTCGAAATAAAATTTATTCAACTTACAAATTTTACTTGTTAATACTTAAATTCAATTAAATTTACGAATTTCAAATGACAGAAATTTTGGGTCGTTACAAACTTCCCCCTTTAAAAGAACTTCGTCCTCGAAATTACCAAGTAAGAAAAAGTTACAGAATCCATCCTTCTTTTCAAAACCATTTGTTCAAATTAGATTTCAAATTCACTTAAGTGTTTAACTTTCCCGAAATCTAATAGTTAAACTTCTTATAATAACTTTACCATGTTTTCAAATCATACTTAATTATCCTTTCAAAAGTACTAATATCGTTTAACTTTCAAATCAAAATCAAAATTTTAGTTTTCACAAATTTTTCCAATTTTCTGAAAAATATTCTAACGCCTTAAATTTTCAGAAAAAATCGCCATAATCTCCTTTGCGCGGCTCGATCCGAAAAAAATGACAATGTATATATCACAAATATATATCTCATCAAGTAATGAGGCATCCCGCAGGGAAAAAAGTGTAAAAGTACGATATGTAATCCGAGATATATACCTTATATATTATAGGCGAGCATATACGGCTAATATAGCGTGAAAGCGAGCTCCAAATGCGAAGCAAGCGCAATCCACACCTACTAAACACTCAACAGACAAATGAGAACATGTATATATGAAAGTAATATCAATATACAACATATACCAACAACTATATATTCCAATATAGCAAATGCAACAAAAGGCAACAAATCCAACAATTAAACAACTATCATCCAACAACAATTCCAATCATCAAATCAATATACATGCACTTCTCATTAATATTTAATGAATTGGTTTTTCATTTAATCATATTTGATTCATTAACATGGGACTTTACTAACATTCTTTTATTCATTTTCAATTAGTTTATATTCACTAATTTACATTCAAGTTAGTTCACTTCCACATTCAAATCAAATTACATAGCTTTCAGTTTTATCAATTCAACTTCATTAACACTTAATGAATTATATACAATCAACTAACAACAATTTAACAATCAATGTATATTCAATACAACCAAATTCATTCAATTTACTTTACTTTACATTCAATTTGGTTCAACATATTTAATTAGCTTTAGTGAATAAACACTCACATCCATTATTCTATATCAATTCTTTTACATTCGATTGATTAATATTCAATTCACTAGTTCAATTCAATTGCTAATTCATTTTACCATATAAAGTTGAATTTCATTTATATAACTCAAGTTCACATCCATTTAATTCACTTTATTATTTTACTTTGATACCAAAATCAACTTCGTTCAACATCACTTAAGTTATATTCCATTTCAAACATCACTTGCTTAACATAACTTAAATTTCTACTTATAAGTCCAATTCAGACTCCAATCATTTTATATAACATTCCAGAGTCTTTTCAATCTTCCAAAACCATTTTTGAAACCAACTCAATTATCCTTTGAATTTCAAAACCCAAACCCAAATTTTCCAAACAACTTCCATTTAAAACAACTTGGCAACAATCCCTCTTTTGGAAACCCAAAAATGAACACCGATGATGTCGCGATCATCATCGAAGTTATTTTCCAGCGACCGAAAAGAGTTTAGAGCTTTTGTCCCTCCAAAACAATTTTCCAAAACCCTTGAAAATCATTTTCAAACTTAAAAAGAAATTTAATCTTTTCCAAATTGCAAACCCTTTCAAAACATTTCAAATATTCCTCTGGAATTTTACTTCAAATTACAAATCACATTTACAAATCTTTTACTTATATAATTTCACTATTTTCTCTTTACTTATATAAGATCATTTCACAATTGTAAATCATATTAATTACATTCCCATACTTATAATTCTTAGCTTATAAAATTTATTCTTTTACAATTGTTTTTATTTAGATTGTTCTAACATCCTTTAATTAACTTATATATATTCTTACATTTTCAACAACCAAACAATCAATTTATATACACTTTAATAATTCTGAAAAATTATTCCTTTATATATAAAATATAATCGAGGTAAAATTATTTCATTTACCCTATTTTTAAAACAATATCATTTCAAATTGTTCTGTACAAGTGTTTAGAGATCCCTATCAATAACGTTAATTACTAGTATTGACCAGATTCCATATACCACTCAACAAACCAATCAACAAAATATAAAACAATTTTTTTATTCACTAACAAGTACGCTCTCATAGGTATTATTACACTCAAACTCATTCTAGAGTACTGCTGACTCTATCTCTAATGAGTAACACCCAACAGAGCCAAGGTTGTCGCTTAACCAAAAGCTCTGATACCAAATGTGAGGACAACGATTTTCGACTCCCGAAAGTCGACATTAATACGTCCACTGTATCAACTGCCGAGCAATCAAATGCCGGAAACCGTACCGTTAGTGTTAAAGAAGAGGTAGAAGATAGAAGAAGAAAGAAGAAACAACAGAAACAATAACTGAATCTCACAATTGCAACGGAACAACATATAATAAATAAATGAATAATCTTTAAGACAAAGAATCTATATCAGTTATTACATCACATCACATTACATTACATTACATTATCAGAGTTTACAACAACAAACAACGGAAAAGAAATACTATATACTAGTGATACGCTTGGCCATCCAGCTTGGTCCTTGAGCTCCACAGCATCTCCTGAATTCCAGAATGACCTGATAACCTGATTCTAGACTGCCCGTGTAGAAATTGGTGGGCATCCAGAGTTTAGGAAGGAAACAATAAACTCCAGGTCAGTCATATGATTGGTGTGAGAACTTAAAACAGTTATTCTTTAAAACAACAAAGAAATATTTTTAAGTAGATTCACAATGCTTTTTGAAAATGTAACTACCATAAGGTCTCCCGCACACACACACACACACAATGCAAACGCAGAATCGGAGGAGATTTCTCCTTATGATATCAAATATGCTTGATACGTAAATTTCTTTGATATTATTATTATAAGTGCAAAGTGTAGGAAAACATTTCGAAAGTATGATATAAATCTTAGCCAACATACGACCATTATCGTATGCCTACTATAGCTACCATGTTCAATAGCAGGTTACCGCCACATTCCATGGCAGGTTATACAACTAAAACTGTACAGGGCTCGTATTGTTTCTTTGGATCTTCCAGCAAATGGTCAGGCCAAGGAACTTCCCATTGCCACATGGAAACGCCTCTGGAGAGACGCCCCGAGAACCTAACCGGATCTCTGCCAACACGAGGCCGGGTTACCTCTGCAAAAGTAGGTAACAACTGACACGAGTATGCCATCCCCCAGTTGTAAACAACCTTTATCTGAGGATCCTCAACCAACATCAATCACAAAGCCATATATATTTGCGACATTCACATAAGTAAGTATCTGGGCTCCATATCATGATACCACTTCTGTCCAGAAAGAAATGCCATACCCTAAGGGGCGCTACTCCCTAGAACCTTGCTGCATCTTTCCTGTTTTGACCATTAACGGGGTGTGAGGTCCGACAAAGTCTCGTCCACAAAGCTACGCTTTTCACAAAAGCTATGCTTTGATCGACAAATGCTCAGCAGCACTTCGTATGCCACATTACCAAATTGGGAATATATCACTACTAACCGTCAACTACATAACCTCTGAGCTCGTATGTCTCAAAGAAAGGTGTTAAGCTAAAAGAATAAATTCTCCGCCACCAACAGAAATATATTTGACAGAAACCAGCTTTACATCTCAAATTGTAACGTCAGATACACATCCATACAAGTCCGCTCCAGGATCGAACGGAACAGAAGGCACTTCCAAAGAAGCCTTTGCAATCCGATATTCACTAATCAGGACCGGAATTCCCATCACAAAGGGTGATAAAATCTCTATATCGAAAATCAACCGATGTTGAGACATTCGACGGTAATCCTTCGGTTTTCGAAAATACCCGGTCTTCAACCCCGGTCTTCAAATGCTATCCATTACGACATATCACTATTCAGAATGGGATTTATGACACAAAGGTCCTCTCCCGGCTAAACCGAATAACGAGCGCTTATTTTCAAAAATAAATGTAGCATTCAAATTCAAGCAATCACAACAAATACCCATTTAAAGGTAAATATTGATAGTCGGTTATTTAACTATCAAGGCCAACAAACAAATATCCAGCACCACAACAATCAGTAGGCCCTTTTTATTAATCTTCCATAAATTAAATAACTTGCCAGATATTCACTTCAATTTATCTTTAAAAAGATATATTCTCTAAACCATTTCAATTTCATATTGGAAAACATTTCCAAATACTTATTTAACAATAAGTAATTCACAAACTATTTATTTTCAGTACTTAGAAAATATTCAATATACTTAAAACACGATTAAGTATATATTTTATTCTTTAAGGAAAACACTCCCTTAAACACATTTATTTGAGTCAAAACGAATGTTGCGTAAAACATTGTTTCGACAACTCAAAATCACTAGTATAGGGATTCAAAATTAAGATAGATATATAAATCCCAATGCTATACAAAAACATTTCCTTTCGAAAATCATTTACTATAACAACAGTGTTAAAGTCCATCTTTTCCTTATTTCTTGAAAACGTCTATTTCAACAATGAATGTTGAAATATATGGTTTCGATCCTTAACACATTTTAAAACAACTTCAAATCATTTTAATTCCATTTAAAAGATCACTTCCTAAAACATTTCTTTAATATATTATTCACTGTCCTATCGTGAATATACTTCGTTAACCAAATTCAACATTTCTACACATTTTATCTAAAGGATTATCCACTGTCCAAAATCGTGGATATATCTCCTTTAATAAGCTTTCATATTTACTTATCAATTTCAATTGATTTCGGATTTATAAACAACGTTTATGAATTCACGTCTATATAATTTTATAAAAACTTCAACTTATAAAAATCTCTTAATTAACAAATTCTACTTAAATCTCATTTAAATGCCAAAATCCAATTTATAAGTTAATTACTTATAAATCTTTTATTTTACAAAATCTGTACATTTTATAACTTAACAATTTATAAATCTATAAATTTCATTCACTTATGAAATCTATTTATACTTCATTTTAACACTTATAAAAACTCGTTTTATAATTCCAATATTTTTATTTATAAATATTAATTTTATAAATCTTTTATATAAACCGTTTATAATAATTCAAAAATCCCAATTTAAACCATTTTACAAATTAATCATTTACTTATTTCAAAAATCACATTTCGGTTATATTTCACAAAAATCATAATTTTTATAACATAAAATTATAACGTTTATTTATTTAAAATGAATCAATTCCAAAATTCAATAAAATGTTTATTTTCAAAAATCACTTTAAAAATCCTTTTAAATTCAAAATGATAACAGAATATATCTCAAATATAACAATCACGACATCCAAACATCATATATCAATATGATAACAGAATATGTCTCAAATATCTGTAAATAAATCAATACCGTTGAGGAATCCCATTGGATTCCTCCAACCTGTTTCCCTACATCCACATATGCACAATACCAATCCCGTTTCAAGACGGGATATCGCGGTACATGGGTTCATATAAAATATTATCCGCTATTATGCGGCGCAATAAGGTCTCATCTGCTATATAATGCGGGAAAATCAACTCCAAGTACATATATAATACCAATTCCACTTCAAGGTGAAATATCGTGGTATATGTTTTTAATAAATAACATCCGCTTAATATACGGCGCATAGGGTCTATTTCAATACAATAGATAACAATTTATCATCCAAGCATACAATCAAGCAATTTTAAATCTAACTATTTAAAATTTAAATCAAAACAGATTCGATTGAGTGAGAAGTTCTCACCTTGAGTTTCCGATAATAGTTGTAGTGTTTGTTCCGAATAAAATTAAACGCGCGTTTAATTTTACCCAAAATTTTCACTAGCTCCAATCGACTCCAATCTAGCTCCATCGCGTAGTATTCGACAAAACGAATCCAACGCAATTCGTTTCGTGCGTTTTCGACCTCGTATTAACAAGTTATAATATTTCAAAGTTCGAACGAATCATAATATAATTAAATTTACAATTTTCATCATTATTTTCTAACCCTAAAACATCCAAGCCGTTTGTTTCCTTTTGATGAGATCGTGGCCGTGGTCTTCTTCTTCTCCCCTTTAGTAAAACACATTCGAATTTGAACCCACTCGGCCGCCATTTGCTTTGAATTAACGCCGCCTCCTCGAGCAAAATAAAGATGATCGGTGACGGGGCTTCGAAGCCCAACGCAAGAGCTTCCCACGACCCGAGGCCGGTCGAACTCAGCTATGTGCTCATCTCGAAAAACGCGCCCAAAGTGATGACAAATGCTGCCTCCTAGCTCCTTCCACTGTCGACAAGAACACAAATCAACCGTTGGATTTACATTGCACATCAAGCTCTCCAACATTGCAGAAGAAAGTTTTGCGAATTATAACGTGGATGAAGAGAAAATTTGAGGGGAAAGCAAGAACATTTTGTCCATAGATATTTAGCTGGCGGCTATGAACGGAAATTAGGGTTTGAGTGCAAAATACTGAAAATAGGGGCCTTATATAGAAAATTTCCGTGCACTATTCACCCGAAATTTTTTCGAACTCCAAACGAAGCGTGCCGCCTGGTGTTCATAATGTTTTACCCCCACTCCGAACGCAATGAAATATATATCGGGGGCCAATTCGATCAAATTTGAAAGATAAGTTTTTGAATCGACTATTTAAATTCAAAATTCACTCGAATCGATTTCTACGCGTTTTATCTTTCCCCAGACAAACCGTAAATCCGATTGACACGAAATTTGAAACGATACAATAATATAACATTACGAATCCGATGAAACTAGTTTCTTCGAAATCCAAGACTGTTTGAAAAATGACTATTTTAACTCGTCAATTAAATATTAAAATATTCAATTTCTGCAAATTAACTTTTAATTCAATTTTAAAAGTTCTATAACATCATTCTAACTCCAATATGATTTAATACAAGTTTATAAATCATTTTAAATCACATTAAACCCAATTTTCAATTATTTCTGAAATTTCAACTATTAAATTATCGATTTAATTATCCAATTAAATCTAGATATTCGAAATAAAATTTATTCAACTTACAAAGTTTACTTGTTAATATTTAAAATCAATTAAATTTACGAATTTCAAATGACAGAAATTCAGGGTCGTTACACAGGTTTCTTCTCCCCTGCTCTCCAAAAACAGGTGAGTGAACCTTCTTTAAATCCAGTTTTTAACTATTGTATGTGTAAATGAATTTTATGTGTAAATGAATTTGCTTGTGCAAGTCTAAGAAATAGACATATGTTTCTGTTGTAAAGATAACAGATTTCAAACCTGTAGAAAAATCAAAATACTCCCTCCCTGATCCTTATTAAGCTATGGGATTTAAACAAAAAAAATTAGTTTTAATATGATTCGAATCTTAAAAATAGATTTAAGTAAATTCAATTAAAGCTTAACTGAAAAATTGAAAAATACAGTCAAAATTCAAATCATGTTAAATTTCAAATCTCATAAATTCTAATTTCAAGTATACCATTTGAAATATTAACAAAAATAATGATTTTTGAAAGTAAAATCATAACTTTTAATAAAAATTTGACTAAGAAATTCTAAGTTGATTAGAAAAGGAGTTTTTAGGTCTCTCTAGCGATTGTGGCACTCGGGATGGTCAGGGTTATGACTAGAGATGGCCTAGGTGATGTGGGTCCGGGGAAAAATGCTCGAATTTTTTTTATGTGGTCATGGTAGCCGAACGACGTTCATCTAGGGTGTAAGCCCTAGTTTAGGTCAGGGTCCGAATTTTGGTTGCTGCGACATTGTTAGTCGACCGAAGTCGATCGCGCCAGTGCCGATACAAGTGTTAGACACCGGTGGAGCTTCGGGTGCGATTACACGACCTTTGATGGCCAGAGGTGGAAGGATGAAGCGATTTCATGATGATCGTTTTTGGCTCCTGTTTGGGGTCGATAAAAAAAATTCGAATTCATCGACGTTATGGGTTTCTGGGTGCTCGTGGGGTTCGGGTGGATCGTCGTCGATATGTTGAAGGCCGTTGCGTTGGTCGGAGGTGGCTAGTTCGTCTGTGCATGTGCACGTTACCAATGTTGTATCAGTAATCTGGTTTGGGGGAGAAGGATATGGACTCGAAGCAAGCTTCGAGAGAGTTGCGTGATAGCCCGAGTTTTAACACGAGTAAGTTTTGTGATATGCCAGGTAAAACACTTAGAAAAAATTTTAAGATTGAAAGTTAGGTGCACGGGTTGATTATCGACAAAACTCGAAGGAGACAGGCATGGTTCTCGGGTAAGACTCGAAGCGGGTCTTGACCCTGATATGTAAAACAGTTTTTACTTTAAAAAATTTCAAACTTGTAAACACTTTTAAACCATGTTTTCAAATGATGATTTGATTGAATTTTTGAATTAATTCAGGATTTAAGTAAGATGTTTTTAAAGGAATTAAATTAAATTAAATTTATTTAATTTTTGACACATTATTTTATAAGTTCTTTATATTAAATAAATAATGTAATTTAAAAGGATAATTAAGATAAAATGTTATTAAAACGAATCTTAACCTTTTAAAAGCAATTAATGTATAAGTATGATGGTTAAACAAGGTTTATAAGATAACTAAAGTGATTAATAAAGATATTTAAAAAAATTCCTTTGATTTATTAAACAATTAATGACTTGTTAATGTAATTATGTAAAGGGTAATTACTAAATTAATTACTTACTTACTATTAAAGATTAATTTAATAAATAATCAAGGTCAATTAATTTGTAATTAATTATTAATTAATAAAGGAATAATTAATTAATAAAAGTAATTAAGATTTAATTAATTAACAATTAAGGATTAATTAATTAAGATAATTAATTAAGGAATATTTAATTAATGAAGGTGATTAAGAATTAATCAATTGTAATTAATGATAATAAATTATTGATTAAAGATAATTAATGAAAGTAATTATGTGGATTAATTAATATAAACCACATAATTTATTCATCTTAATTAAAGATGTTTGATTGTTATTGAATGATGTGTCTTGGATTGATATTTTTGATATGTGATGCGATGCTATGTAATATGAATTGCTTTGTGCTGAGCTGTGATATCTGTGATGGATATATTTCTGTGTGAATGTGAAAAACCATTGGCTCGTAAAACGGCATTTGAACTTCGATGCGACAGGGAGTCCGATTCCAGTTGGTTATTCGAAACCCACATCGAACCCTGAATGTGAATATTTGTGATTGATATATCCACGTGTTTTTAAATTGAGCGCTTGCTATTCGGTTTAGTCGGGAGAGGACTTTGTATCATATAACCAATTCTGAATAGTGATATGACGAAATCGATTGCATTTGAAGACGGGGGGTCTTCGAGAATGATAGGATAACCTGTCGAATGATTCTACACTGAGTTTCTCCGGTATAGAGATCTCCATATGTGATAGGGAGTCCGATCGGGTTGTGGATGCCCGGATTGCAAGGACTTCTTCGGAAGTGCCTTCAGTTCTGTTCGTACCCGAAACAGACCTGTATGGTTGTAAGTCTGGCCTTACAATTTGAGATATAAAGCTGATTTCGTTTAAATACATTTCTGTTGGTGGTGAAGAATTTATTCTCTTAGCTTAACACCCTTCTCTGAGACGTACGAGCTCAGAGGTTATGTAGTTGAAGGTTATTAGTGATATAGTCCCTAATTGGTAGTGTGGCATGCTGAGTGCTGCTGATCATTTGTTGATCGAAGCATGGCTATGTGAAAAAGCGTAGCTTTGTGGACGAGACTTCGTCGAACCTCACAATCCGGTTATGGTCGAAATAGGAATCGTTGCAGCAAGGTTATTGGGGGTAGCGCCCCCTAAGGGTATGTTCATTTTCTTCTGGATTATAAGTTGTGTCACGATATGGAGCCGAGATACTTAACTTTGTGGTTGCTGCAAACTTATTGCTTTGTGGTTGTTGGTTGAGAAGCGCTTCGAATAAAAGTTGGTAACGACCGGAAGATGGCATACTCGTGTCAGTAGTTACCTAATTACAGAGGTTACCCGTCCTTGTGTTGGCAGAGATCCAGTTAGGTTCTCGGGGACGTCCCTCAAGAGGCGTTCCATTTTATGTGGGAAGTTCCTTTGCCTGACCATTTGTTGGAAATCCAATCATCCAATAGGAGCCATTTACGGTTTTAGCTATAGAACCTTCCATTTAACATGGTAGTTATAGTAGGCATACTATAATGGTACGTATGCTGGCTAAGATTAATATTATACTTTCGAAATGTTTTCACACTATGCACTAATAATAATATCTAAAAGAGTTTTCTCATATTAAGCATGTTTGACTATCGTAAGAAGAAATATCCTCTAAGCCTGTGTTTGCATTGTGTGTGTGGCGGGAGGTCTTACGGTAGTTTCATTTTCAAAAAAGCATATCGGTTTTCTTTTATAAACTATTTTTATTTCAAACAACTATTTTTGTTTACTCATACCAGTCGCATGACTGACCGGGAGTTTATTGTTCCCTTCCTAAACTTTGGGTGCCCATAATTTCCACGCGAGCAGCCTAGAAGCAGGTTATCCATACTTTGGAGCTAGCTTGGATTTTGAAGTCTTTCGGAAGCTGTCAGATTTTGGAAGCTTTTGGCCTTGGAAATCTTTTGAAGTGTTGGAGTTTTTGAAGACCTTATCGAAGTAAAGTAAGTTGGAAACTTATTGAAGTTTCTGTGTCATTTTGCTATCGTATCATATTTGTATCACTCTGATATTTGTGATCGATGTTGTAATGGTTATTGTATCAAAATGTATTCTATTGTGATCAATGATGCTCATTTTTTCCGCTGTTTATTTTCATCTAATATTGTTATAAGCTCCATTCCAACTGTAGTTCAACGTTTGAATCTCCGGCGGTTGAATACAAGTGAGGTATTAGATGTCGATTTTCAATCGCTGGATTTCGGGTCAAGACATGTGGTATCAGAGCTAAAGGTTGAGTAAGAACTTTAGCTACGAAGTATAACACATTAGATGGCTCATTAGATATAGGGTGAAGTATACCCTAGAATGAGTATATACTAAGAGACCGAAACCCTTAATTTCTTGGTCTATTCCTTTTAACTGTTGATATTCCCTAAGATATCTTGTCTGTATGCCTAAATCAAGTTTTCTTACTATTTACAGATAGTGAGAATGAGCGGAAGAAGAGTACAAGGTAGGGGATGGGAAATACCACTACAACTGGTCAAGTCCTTGCAAAAGCAGCTATGCCTACTCAACCTCAGCTGAATCTGGCTGATCTATATAAAAGCTTCTCGAGACTTGGTGGTAAGCCGTTCACTGGCAAGGAGTCTATTGTTGAAGCCTAAGCTAAGATTAGATCGTGTGAAAGAATTTTCAGAGGATTGAAATTGGAAGGCGATCAAAAGCGACTAATAGCTTCTTGGCAACTCTAAGAGGAAGTTCTAGCTTGGTGGGAGACAGTTATTGTGGATGAGCCGGAAGATGAGTTCACTTGGAGATGATCTAAAGAAGTGTTTGAGAAGCGATATATTCCATTTCCTGGTATCTCTCGAATGCACGGGAGTTCATGGATTTGAAACAAGGAAGTCTATCATTTGAGGAGTATTTGAATAAATTCAATGAATTGTCTCGATTTGGTCCGGAACTGGTGAATACACCTTTGAAGAAGAATGAAAGATTCATTCGGGGAATGAATAAGGAGTACCATAAGAGGATGACTGCCCACATAAAAGAATTTTTTTTCGGACTTGATAGATATGGGTTATCGATATGCCATCCTAGATATATAGAAAGTTCCAAAAGAGAAAGGGAGTTCAAGTTTTTTGAATTGGAAGAAATGAAAATTCGAATGGAAGAAGCCGGATCAAGGCAAGAAGAAGAGGAGTAATCAAGAGAACCCAGCTAGAAATATTACTTGTTATAACTGTCAGGAGAAAGGCCATTTAGCAAACGGTTGTCAGAAGCCAAAGAAACAAATAAAGAAAGATCAACTCGTGAAGACAAGTCAAAGATCCAAGGAATGCTATTGCTGTCACCAGCCAGGTCACGTAGTTAAAAATTGCCCGAAAAATAAACAAGCACAAATAGCGAAAGTGTACGCAGTAAAAGATAACCCCTCAACTTCAAAGGCGGATGAAGGAAAGGGAGTTTTAGAGGGTAACCTTATTGTTGGTGATAGAGTCGTTAGAGTTTTGTTCGACACCGGAGGTTCACATAGCTTTATCTCCCAACAAATCGTGAATGAATTAAAACTTAAACCTAAATTTGTCGATGAACCTATTTGCGTGAGAATCCGGTGGGTGGTCCCACAAATCTTTGTCTATATTTTAGGAAAGTGCATATCTCGTATTCTGGCCATCAATTTCCTATCAACCTTTATGTTCTTGACTTTAACGAATTTGAAATACTACTCGAAATGAATTGATTAACGAGATACGAAGCCAAATTAGATTGTAACAACCGAATGATTCTGTTCAAAACAAAACTTGGAGGTTTCCTTGAAATTTCTTGTGAAGACCCTAGTTCAAAAAGGGATAAGTTAATGTATATGTTGGGATATCTAGAACCTAGTCTGGAGTTCATTCCTATTGTCCAGCATTTTCCCGACGTATTCGAAGAAGTAAAGTCTTTACCCCTACATAGAGAAATTGACTTCAGTAATGACTTAAATCTGAATGCTACCTTGTCGTTCATGCTAGTCGCAGGATGGCACCCTGGGAAAGAATCGAACTAGTCGAGAAAACCGGTGATTTATTAGAAAAGCAGTTGATACGTCCTAGTATTTCCGAGTGGGATTCAGCTGTGGTATTTGTGGCTAAATCTGACGGATCCTTGAGATTGTGTGTTGACTACCGCGATCTCAATAAGCAAACTCTCAAGAACAAGTTTCCTTTACCTAGAATTGACAATTTATTTGATCAACTTCACAGCGCACGATTCTTTTCAAAGATCGATCTAGCCCAGGGGTTCCATCAGCTACGAATTGCTGAAGACTGTGTGCATTTGACTGCTTTCAGGGGTCCAAATATTTTCTACGAGTGGCTAGTCATGCCTTTCGGACTAACCAACGCTCCCGCGTACTTCGTAGATTTAATGACCCACGTGTTTCGAGAGGTATTGAATAAATTTGTCCTTGTATTTATCGATGATATCCTAATCTATTCCAAAACCGAAGAAGAGCATGCTGAACATCTAAGGATTGTTTTGGAGATATTGAAAAGCAACATCCTATTCGCCAAATTTTCTAAATGCCACTTTTAGGTCAAGGAAGTCAGATTTCTCGGCCATATTGTTAATGAAGAAGGGATTTCTGTTGATCCGAGTAAAATTTCCGCTATTCTTGACTGGAAGCGACCCACAACTCCGAAAGAAGTTTGATGTTTTCTGGGTTTAGCAGGCTGTTACCGGAAGTTTGTTCAGGACTTTTCTAAGATAGCTAGTCCGTTGACTAAGCTAACAATGAAGAATGCCAACTTCGATTGACTCCGAAATGTGCTGAAGCTTTTCAGAAATTGAAAAAGAGATTGACTACCGCTTCTGTTCTCGCTATCATTAATAGGAACCAAGGCTTATCTGTCTATACTGATGCTTGTGATGATGGTGTGGGTGCAGTATTAATGTAGAATGGGAAGGTAACCTACGCGAGTAGACTATTATGTCCGCACGAGAGAAACTACACAACACATGATTTGGAGCTCTTGGCTGTTATTTTCGCCTTAAAAATCTGGTGACATTATCTTCTGGGTAAGAATCTCCTTCAGCTTTTCTAAAAGAAAATTTTAAAGTGCAATTTAACTTAATATATACTTAATAAATCCTTCTTGTTTAGGTGAAAAATTCGAATTATTCACCGACCACAAATCTTTGAAGTATCTCTTCACCCATAAAGATTTGAATCTGCGACAACAACGTTGGTTGGAATTTATGGCATCCTATGACCTAGATATTCTGTATATACCCGAAAATGCCAATGTAGTTGCCGACGCTTTAAGTGGAAAATATGCTATTCTTGCTCATCTTGTCGTTACTCCTACTCTTCTTGAGAAATTTGCCAGCAAACAGAAAGAAGACAAATTTCTTCAAGAAATCAATGGAAGGATTCGTCGAGGGGAGAATCCAGTTTTGGAATCGATAATAATGGAGTTATAAAGTTGAAAGACAGATCTATATCCCCGACATTCAGGATCTGAAACGTGAAGTTTTGGACGAGTGTCACAAGTCTAAACTTTGCATCCATCCAGGGGTCAATAAGATGTATAGAGATATCAAAAGAACGTTTTGGTGGAAAATGATGAAAGGGACATATCTATATATGTGAGTCGATGTGCTACCTGTCAACAAATTAAAAGCAATCAAAGGAAAATGGCGGGTTTATTTCAGCCTTTGGAAGTATCGAAGTGGAAATGGAATTAAATATCGATGGATTTCATCTATGGGTTGCCATAAACTAAGAAAGGAAATGAAAAAATTTGGGTTATAGTGGAGCGTCTAACCAAAAATGCTCACTTCATTCCAGTGAAATCCACCCGGACATCAGCAAGTTTAGCGAAGCTATACATAAAAGAGATTGTTCATCTCTACGGTATCCCCAGCAGTATAGTGAGTGATCGCGATCCGATCTTCACTAGTTGATTTTGGGAGGCATTCCAAGCCGCGTTGGGAACAAAACTGAACTTCAGTACTGCTTATCACCCGTAGTCTGATGGGCAGACAGAAAGGATTAATAGAATTCTAGAAGACCTTTTGTGAGCTTGTGTTCTCGACTTTGGTGGTTCTTGGAAGGACCATTTACATCTGGTTGAATTCTCATATAATAATAGCTATCAGGCCAGTATCGAAATGACTCCTTTCAAGGCTTTATATGGTCGTCCGTGTCGATCACCTGCATGGTGGATCGAGTTAGGTGATAGACTCGTCCTTGAACCAGATATGATTAAAGAAGCCACTGAGAAAGTTGATTTTATTCGAAAAAAGTTAATAACTGCTCAAAGTAGTCAGAAGTGTTAAAATGATCATAGAAGAAGAGATTTGGAATTTCAAGTTAGAGATTCTGTTTTCTTGAAAGTGTCTCCAATGCGTGGTGTGTTGAGATTTAGGAAAACTGGTAAGCTGGCACCATGGTATATTGGTCATTTTCCTCTTCTGTAGAGGATGGTCCTCTAGCATATCGAGTGCAGCTACCCAGCTGGTTATCTGACGTGCATGATGTGTTCCACATTTCTAACCTCCGGAAATATGTGCACGACCCATATAGTATCATTGAAGAGGCAGCTCAACATGATCTTGAAATCACTCCCAACTTAGCAGTTAAAAGAGAGCCATTGAAAATAATTGATCGTGATGAATAGCACCTAAGGAACAAAATTGTTAAACTGGTTAAAGTAAAATGGAGTGGTGATCCAAAGGACTGTACTTAGGAAACAGAGGATAGCATGAAAAATTCCTATCCCAATTGCAGAGTGGATATTCCAGCTTGATTGGTAAGCCATTTCTCTATCTTTTATATCTTTATATGTTCTTTGTTTGTCTTTCTCTCTCTTTCAAATTTCGAGGATGAAATTTTCTTAAGGGGGAAACTGTAACATCCCCAAAATTTTATCAATTTAAAATTTGTGATTTTATTTGAATTTTTGAAATTTAAATTGAGTTAATTTGAATTAGTTTTAAAATTTCATAACCAGTGAAATATTGAGTTTGTTTATCTACATATATATATATATATATAATGGGTTTCAAATTTGAATTTGAATTTTATTTTGAATTTGAATTCTAAATTGAATTTGAACTTGTATTTAAATTTAAATTTTAAAAAAAATTAAAAAAAAATTGAATTCAAAATATTAACATATGTGTATAGTTTCATAATTAGCATTAAAACTTTTTTTAAAAGGTTGTAGAGAATATAATTATTTAAATAGGAAAGAAAAATAATATAAAAAAATTTCGTTTAAAATATTTTCTCATGCAAAAGAATTTACAAGTGTTCTTATCTAACATATGTAACTTAACAAGTGTAATCTATTAAAGAATGGAAGTTAAAAAGTGTCATTTTATTGAATTTATTTTAAGAAAATTTATTAAAATGAGAAATAAGGTTATATAAACCAGTTTAACTTCTTTTTCTTATTTCTTTCTCGGTTTTAAAGACTTCAACAAATCTAAAAAAATCAAACCCTCAAACCAACAAGTAATCAAACCAAAGCAAAGAAAATCAAAGAAAGAAAAATCTTCAAAACAGAATTTTTTTTGGAAATTTAACATCTTTTCAATTCAAAATTTAAAACTTGGAGATCATCTCAAGTAAAGGAATCAGATCAAGTTGAAACAATTTCCAGTAAATAACAAAGTAAGCAAGGATCATTCCAGTAGTTAAACAAATCAAAGTTTGTGATTTCCAAATTTTTCAAGTTCAACAGAATCTTAGGCTTTTCTCTGTTTTCATAAAAATAAACTAAGGTAAATCCTTTTAAGAATTTGAGTTTCAATTTGTTAAGAAATCAAGCTAGTAAATCCATTAGAAGATAAGTAAATTTACATAACTAGTTGTAGGAAAAAATCCAAGATCAAATTTAAATTAGCTTTCTAGACTTCAAAAATCAAACTTCCAGGTTTCTTCTCCCCTACTCTCCAAAAACAGGTGAGTGAACCTCTGTTAAATCCAGTTTTTAACTATTGTTTGCAAGCATGCCTAAAGTGATGTTGAAAACCATTTGTATGTGAATAAATCTATGTGTATGTGTATATGAATTTGCCTGTGCATGTCTAAAAAATAGACATATGTTTCTGTTTTAAAGATAGCAGATTTCAAACCTGTAGAAAAATCAGAATGCTCCCTCCCTGATCCTTATTAAGTTATGGGATTTAAACAAAAATTGTTAGTTTTAACATGATTCGAATCTTAAAAATAGGTTTAAGTAAATCCAATCAAAGCTTCACTGGAGAATTGAAAAATACAGTCAAAATTCAAATCATATTAAATTTCAAACCTCATAAATTCTAATTTCAAGTATACCATCTGAAATCTTATCAAAAATAATGATTTTTGAAAGTAAAATCATAATTTTTAATAAAAATTTGACTGAGAAATTTTAAGTTGATCAGAAAAGGAGTTTTTAGGTCTTTCTAGCGATCGTGGCACTTGGGATGGTCAGGGTTGTGACTGGAGATGGCCTAGGTGATGTGGGTTCGGGGAAAAATGCTTGAAATTTTTTTATGTGGTCATGGTGGCCGAACGACGTTCACCTAGGGTGTAAGCCCTAGTTTAGGTCAGGGTCAGAATTTTGGTTGCTGTGACATAATTGGTCGACCGGAGTCGATTGCGCCAGTTCCGATACAAGCGTCAGACATCGGTGGAGCTTCGGTTGCGATTACGCAACCTCTGATGGTTAGAGGTGGAAGGACGAAGTGATTTCATGATGATCGTTTTTGGCTCCAGTTTGGGGTCGATAGAAAAAATTCGAATTTGTCGATGTTATGGGTTTCTAGGTGGTCGTGGGGTTCAGGTGGATCGTCGTCGATATGTTGAAGGCCGTAGTGTCTGTCGGAGGTGGCTAATTCGCTTGTGCATGTGCACGTTACCAATGTTGTATCGGTAGTCTGGTTTGGGGGAGAAGGATATGGACTCGAACCAAGCTTCGGGAGAGTTGCGTGATAGATCGAGTTTTAACTTGAGTAAGATTTTTGATATGCCGGGTAAAACACTTAGAAAAAATTTTAAGATTGAAATTTAGGTGCACGGGTTGATTTTCGACAAAACTCGAAGGAGACAAGCAAGGTTCTCGAGTAAGACTCGAAGCGGGTCTTGACCCTGATATGTAAAACAGTTTTTACTTTAAAAAAATTCGAACTTTTAAACACTTTTAAACCATGTTTTCAAATGATGATTTGATTGAATTTTTGAATTAATTCAGGATTTAAGTAAGATGTTTTTAAAGGAATTAAATTTAATATATTTAATTTTTGATATATTTTATAAGTTATTTATATTAAATAAATAATGTAATTTAAAAGGATAATTAAGATAAAATATTATTAAAACTAATCTTAACCTTTTGAAAGCAATTAATGTATAAGTATGATGGTTAAACAAGGTTGATAAGATAACTAAAGTGATTAATAAAGATATTAAAAATAAATTTCCTTTGATTTATTAAACAATTAATGACTTGTTAATATAATTATTTAAAGAGTAATTACTAAATTAATGACTTGCTATTAAAGATTAATTTAATAAATAATTAAGGTCAATTAATTTGTAATTAATTAGTAATTAATTAAAGAATAATTAATTAATAAAAGTTATTAAGATTTAATCAATTAACAATTAAGGATTGATAAATTAAGATAATTAATTAAGGAATGAAATAATTAATTAAGGAATAATTAATTAATAAAAGTAATTAAGATTTAATTAATTCACAATTAAGGATTAGTTAATTAAGATAATTAATTAAGGAATGATTAATTAACAAAGGAGATTAAGACTTAATCAATTGTAATTAATGATAATTAATCATTGATTAAAGATAATTAATGAAATTAATTATGTCGATTAATTAATTTAAACCACTCGATTTATTCATCTTAATTAAAGATGTTTGATTGTTATTGAATGTTGTGTGTTGGATTGATATTTCTGATATGTGATGTGATGTTATGTAATATGAATTGCTTTGTGCCGAGCTGTGATATCTGTGATGGATATATTTCTGTGTGTATGTGAAAAACCATTGGCCCTTAAAACGACATTTGAACTTCGATGTGACAGGGAGTCGGATTCCAGTTGGTTACCCGAAACCCACATCGAACCCTAAATGTGAATCTTTGTGATTGATATATCCACGTGTTTTTAAATTGAGCGCTCACTATTCGGTTTAGCTGGGAGAGGACTTCACGTCATATAACTCATCCGAATAGTGATACGATGAAATGGGTAGCATTTGAAGACGGTGGTGAAGACCGGGCGTCTTCGAGAATAATAGGATAACCTGTCGAATGACTCTACACTGAGTTGCTCCGGTATAGAGATCTTCATATGTGATGGGGTGTCCGATCGGGATTATGGATACCCGGATTGCAAGGACTTCTTCGGAAGTGCCTTCAGTTCTGTTCAAACCCGGAATAGACTTGTATGGTTATATGTCTGACATTACAATTTGAGATATAAAGATGATTTCAAATACATTTCTGTTGGTGGCGAGAATTTATTCTCTTAGCTTAACACCCTTCTCTGAGACGTACAAGCTCAGAGGTTATGTAGTTGAAGGCTATTAGTGATATACTCCCAAATTGGTAGCGTGGCATGCTGAGTGCTGATGATCATTTGTTGATCGAAGCATGGCTTTGTGAAAAAGCATAGCTTTGTGGACGAGACTTCGTCGAACCTCACGACCTGGTTATGGTCGAAATAGGAATCATTGCATCAAGATTATTTGGGGGTAGCGCCCCCTTAGGGTATGTCCATTTTCTTCTGGATTATAAGTGGTATCATATGGAGCCCAGATACTTAACTTTGTGGTTGCTGCAAACTTATTGCTTTGTGGTTGTTGGTTGAGAAGCGCTTCGGATAAAGGTTGGTAACGACCAGAAGATGGCATACCCGTGTCAGTAGTTACCTAGTTATAGAGGTAACCCGGCCTTGTGTTGGTAGAGATCTAATTCGGTTCTCGGGGACGTCCCTCCAGAGGTGTTCCATTTTGTGTGGGAAGTTCCTTTGCCTGACGATTTGTTGGAAATCCAATCATCCAATACGAGCCCTTTACGGTTTTAGTTGTAGAACCTACCATTTAACATTGTAGCTATAGCAGGCATACTATAATGGCATGTATGCTGGCTAAGATTAATATTATACTTTCGAAATGTTTTCACACTATGCACTAATAAAAATAGCTAAAAGAGTTTTCTCGTATTAAGCATGTTTGACTATCATAAGAAGAAATCTCCTCCAAGTCTGCATTTGCGTTGTATGTGTGGCGTGAGGTCTTACGGTGGTTTCATTTTCAAAAAAGCATATCGGTTTTCTTTTATAAACTGTTTTTATTTCAAACAACTGTTTTTGTTTACTCATACAGTCCCATGACTGACCCGGAGTTTATTGTTCTCTTCCTAAACTCTGGGTGCCCATAATTTCCACACAGGCAACCTAGGAGCAGATTATCCGTGTTTTGGAGCTAGCTTGGATTTTGAAGTCTTTCGGAAGCTGTTGGATTTTGGAAGTTTTTGGCCTTGGAAATCTTTTGAAGTGTTGGAGTTTTTGAAGACCTTATCGAAGTAAAGTATGTCGGAAACTTGTTGAAGTTATGTATCATATTTGTATCACTCTGATATTGGTGATCGATGTTGTAATGGTTATTGTATCAAAATTGTATATGTATTGTGATCAATGATGCTCATTTTTTTGCTGTTTATTTTCATCTAATGTTGTTGTAAGCTCCATTCGAACTGAAATTCAACGTTTGAATCACCGATAGCCGAATACAAGTGAGGTGTTCGATGTCGATTTTTAATCGTTGGATTTTAGGTCGTGACACTATTCCGGGGCCATTCGGTGCAGAGACATTCGACAGATAATCCTTTCGATTTTGAAAACACCCGGTCTTCACCACCGTCTTCAAATGCTATTCATTTCGTTGTACCATTAATTCGAAATGGGTTTTATGACATAAAGTCCTCTCTCGGCTAAACCGAATAATGAGCGCTTATTTTAAAAGAAGCATATGGATATATTGGGATCTTAGTGTAGTTACAACCATTAGCCCAAAACCTTTCCTTTTGAATGGTTTAAAAAAATCTTTTCAACAAAAGATACACCTTTAAGATCCTCTTCAATTTGAATCAAGATTAATCAAATCTTTAGCAAAGATTCATTCATAGCTTTCAAAACTATTTTCATTTCAAACTTGAAATCCTTACAACAAAACCGGGAATCCTTTCTTTATATGAAAGCTATTATCTTTTGAAAACAAATGTTTTCGTTTCGGGAAAATCCGGTTAAATTTTCTCAAATTATAGCATTTAAAGGTATAAATTGGAAACTCAACGAACTGCCATATCCGACAAGTTTTATTTAAAATCCCAAAATAATTCATTTAAAATACTTAAATGGTTTACAATCCATGTATATACATTATATAACTTGTATATCATTTTTAAACCACAGTTTCCAAAATCTCAATTTATAAACATATACATATAGAATTCAACTTCAAATTTTAAATTCAACTTCAAATTAAACTACTTTAATTTCAAAACTTTATCAAGACATATTATATTCAAACTAAATTTTAATTTCAAAATTTCCTTTTCAAAAGCTTTTCATATTCAACTCAGTTTCACTTCCAAATTATTTGGATTCAAAAATTCAACTTTTAAACTTTTCGACATTTTGAATAAAATAATTTTAAATTCAAAATACCCGTGACTTAACCAATTTCTCATGAAATCCATATTTGTGTGTGTTGTGTGTAGTCCAAGGGTTTCACAGGCAACAATAAAATATCAACCATCATAAATTCAAGCACAACAATATCAATAAGCGGTATAATCCCATAACGCTTATCTTTCATTCACAGATAAATATGTAAATTCATCACAGATAAATAAATCACAGTTCATAGCTCAATTCAAAACAATTCACATCACAGCACATCACATATCAGAATATCAGACAATTCGAGGCATTTAATATAATCCAATCAACCATAAGCAAGATAAATTAATCACATGATTATAATAAATTTAATTAACTCAAACTGATTAATTACTTATAAATTTATCACCTAACTTTAATTAATTACAAATCATTTTAATTAATTATCCTTTAATCATTTATTAATTAACCTTTAATAATAAATTAATCAACCTTTAATAATAAATTAATCAACCTTTAATTATTAATTAATCAACCTTAATTAATAAAACAATCAACTTTTAATCATTAAATAATCAACCTTTAATTATTCAATTATTCTTTTATTAATTATCCTTAATTAATTTATTAAGTCATTAGCCTTTAAGTTATTATTGTTAATTAACCTTTAATTAATTATATTAATTGGTCATCTCTAAACAATTACAATAAGTGATTATCTATAATTAATCATATTAAATAATTATCCTTAATCACTTAATTAATTACTCTTTAATTATTAATTAGTCATCCTTTAATTACTTAATTAATTATCCTTTAATTATTAATTAATTATCCTTTAATCAATAATTATCTTTTAATTACTTACATTAAGTAATTAATCTTTAAGTAATTAATTATCCCTTAATAAACCACACTAAGTAATTATCCCTTAATTACATTAAGTAATAATCTTTTATTACTTACATTAATAAATAACCCCTTAACTGATTAATGATCCTTTAATTAAGACTTTAATTAATCAAAGATAAATCCTTTATCCTAATTGATCACGTAATTACAATATTTAAATCTTATTACATAAACCTTTAAAATAAATTATCATTAACATATAATTTAACTTAAAACTTTTAAGTTAACTAATAATTTAGTTTTAAGTTAACTAATAATTTAAAACAATATTTAAGATATACCATTTATCCTTAGATGTTATTTGATAAACACTTGGAATAAATTCATCATTAACCATAAATTAACTTAGACCTTGAGGTTAAGTAACAATTAAAATACATCCTTATCTTCTTAATTAATTTCTTAATCACCTAATTAAATTTATTTTAAATAAACTTAAGAATTAACTTAATAAAATTAAAATAAATCGTACAACTTTATTTAACAAAATATGTAAAAAAACATATATTATTTAAAAGGATATGATTTAAGAAAACAGTCTTAAAACTTGAAAATTTTAAAAACTTGATTCATTCGAAATTTTAAAACTGACATTACAATTCCCCGGGACAAAACCAGAGCCAGTCCACCATTCCCCCGAGACCAAACCCGAGAAAAATTTCTACCTTTTCTTTTTTAAAATTTTGTTTCTATTTAAAATTTAAAACCCTGGGTAAACACATGTAAACAACCCAGAAACGAACTCGAGCAAATTCTTCTTTTCCCCGAGTACAAACTCGAACGTCCAACTTTCTTCTCCTTCTTCTTCTATTCCTACAGCACTGACACAATCGTATAATCATGCACGTGCACAGATGATTCAATCACCTCCGGTCGACGCTGCAACCATCCACACGACGACGACAGCCTCCCCTAACCACCAGACCACCCAGATATCTGAATCAACGACAAACTCGAAATTGAGTGATCGAGCAGCCTCCTAGAACCCAAACCCGATGACAAAAACACCATCCTCCGCCGCTACCGATCACCTGAGACCTTGCATTTACATCCAGAACCGCGTCATCGACCTATGCTTCTAATCCCCCGGTGCGATCGCCTCCGATCCATCCATGTCGACAAAATCGTCTCGAGAATAGTATCGACCAAAACCAGTAGTCAAACCTTAGATCGACGTTGTTTGACCACCACGGTAGTTAAGAAATCCACCTACCGTTTTTCCTAAGATCTACAACACCCTAGCCTCCTCCAGTATCGAGCACGACGTATAACTTGTCGTCGATCGTCAGAATTTGATGAAAAACCAAAAACTGGTCATCTCGAGAATTGTCCCAATTCACAATGCTAAAAATCATGATTTCTATATCTAAATTCATCATTTACCAATACGAATCAGACTATGAAATCAAATCATTAAACTAAAATCATCGATTTTTCTTGATTTAAAAGTTTTCACTATAATTTCAATATTGCAAAGTATTTTCTAATTATTTTTACTCGAATCTATTTTTAAAAATGACTTTACATTGTTTTAAATATTTTCCTTTTAGGAATCATAACTTGAATTAGTTTAAATAGGAAGATATGAATTTTTCTTGAATTTGTAGACCTATTACACTAAACAGAGCCATATATACACACAGACATGCACACCATATATACAGAGCAATTCAAACTGTATTCCAAACTAAACATTCATGCAAACTATATATCACATGCATCTAGTATCAAAACAGATTTAAACCTTTTAGAGCAAATTGACTCACCTGGATATTTTTTTGAACAGAGAGCAGGCTTTGAGTCTAGAAATGATTCTTGGCTTGAAAACTGCTTGTTTTAATTGAATTTGAACCTTGATTCACTTGTAGTTGATTCTGAACTTTGAGTCTCTGCTTTGGTTTTGATACTGAGTTGAATCTGATCTTTATGTTGCTTTAATTTGATTTCTTTATACTTTGCTTGCTTATTTGATTTGCTCTTTGCTTGATTCAGGTTTGAAATCTAGTAAAGATTGTTTGATTTTTATTTTATTTTTCTAGTTTTGTTTCCAGGTTTGAGAAGTTTAAAACTGAGAATAGCTTGATTTTTTTCCATCAACATGATGTTTATATAATTCTAATTCAAATTAAAAGAAGAATAAGCATTTTGCCGCTTGTTATTTATGCTAACACATGTAATATGCATGTATATTTCCTTTACACTTGTTAAAAACAAATGTTTTTATGTTTAAACCCTTATTTTATAAATTACTTATGTTTTTCGTTAATATATAAATTATGTATCATGTTATAACTTTTATTAAATTAATTTTTATCATGCCTTTTATTTTCATATACAAATTTAATTCATCTCATGTTTAAATTTTAAAAGAAAATGTATTATCCCTTTTTATCAATTTAATTCAAACTTGAGCTATTATGCTTATTGCCAAATATTTATTTTTATTTATCTATGTAAATATAATTATTATATTATATTTCCAATTTTAATTATTTATATATATATATACATTTTATATTTTTATTCATACATTTTCTATTGTTTATACTTATATAACTTTTTAAAGAAAAATGATTTAAAACATATTATACAAATAAATGTTAATATACACATATATATTAGTTTCTTAAATCAAATTTGTTCTTAAATATTTATTCTTGAATTTCAAATCAAATTCTATTTATAATTAATATATATATATAAATAGACAACAAATATATTTTTTTTAATCCGAAAAAATTCAAATTAATTCACAATTTAATCCAAAATTTATATTAATTACCAATTTAAATTTGACTTAAAAATGGGATCGTTACATTTTTAAATAATCGAAGTTGAGAATTTGAAGTGATAATCAAATTATAATTTGAATTTTTGGAAATCGGTTTTGTTTTAAAAGATTGAACTTTTATTCGAACTTTAATATTACTACGTAAAAGTGATATAAAAACGATATTTCGAAATAGGGCTTGGAATTGAATTATATTGGAAGATTAGGATTTTAAACTAAATATTGAAGGATAATTTGGTTTAAATGTTTGAATCAATATTTTGAAAATCGAGCTTGAAATCATTATAGAATGAAATTAAATTAATTGGATTTGAAAATGGAATTGAATTAATTTGAAATTGAAGTTGAAATTATTTGAATTGAAATCGAAATTGAATCGATTGATTGTAATTTGGAAATGATTTGAATTGGTAAGTTGGAATTGAATCAGTTTGACTTTGAAACTATTTTCGAATAAATTATTTAATATAAAACTATTTAAAAGCTATCTTCTAAAATATACAAATTACTTTGGTTTTTCAAATTATTTTTCTATATCAAACATTTTAATACTTCAACTATTTTATATTAAATGTTTTTAACCATTTAAACTGTTTTTGACTATTTTAACCATTTATACTATTTTTAACTATTTTAATTATTTAAAATATTTTAAACTATTCAAACTATTTTTCAAAAATTCAAACTGGTCAAGAGTGGAATGCTAATTTTAAATCATGGATTTAAATACGAATTGGGTTAAATGAAGTTACAACCCAAATTGGAATTCGAAACAATTTTAGAAGCGAAATCGAGATACTAAGACGAAAATAATTTTCGAAGTGAAATGGTATATGTTGTGTAAATATGACAATTTCAAAATGGATTTGGTTTGAAGCGAATATGATATTTTGGTATCAAATATGAACCAGTTTTTGAATGTAAAAGTACCAACCGGTGTGAAAAACGACGTTTGGTTGTTAAAGTGACAAGGGACGGATATGGGCATACTCTCTGTCGATACCGAAACCACTTTAACAACTGTGTACGTAGAGGAGACTTCAGAACAAAGTTGTGGGTTTGGTGTCATTTTCTAGATTTGTAGAAAGGGAATGATGATGGATTAGCTTGGTACTTATGCCAATTTTAGATGGCTAAAGCAGGAGCCGTACCGGCCTGGTGGGTTAGCTACCCCGAGCAGACACATTTCTTCGTATTACCATCATTTACATTGTGATTGATTGTGCGCAACCTTGGATTTTGGGAGTGTTGGACACGATGCACAATCATAGCTATGGTGCGTTACCACCAACCGGGATGGATAAACTGGTAGTATCCTACCTTGGGCATTTCCTAACATGCCTTGTCATACTTTTATTCCTAAACGAGACCCCTAAGATTTTGGTTTAGTGTTATCATATCATGGCACGTCTCTATCCACCGACCATTTAAATGGTGCTTTATATGCAAACTGTACAACAGTGCTTAAAAACACGTTAAGGGGATAATGTAAGGTCTTAACACTAAGAAAAATATTTATTTTATTGTCTATACATTATATATGTAGCGTATTCTACTACATATAAATATTTTGACGGATCCTTAAGAGATGGAAAATCCCATAACATCTCTTGAGTTATTGCATGCAAGTTATACACTGGATAGAAGATGTGAAAACCCATAAACATTTCCGACGATATGGCACCCATGTTATATGCGATATCGATTTGACTTACATAAGGATATTTTAATCCCGACTCGAGTGTTTTGTCTTTTCATTACGCTCGAGTCAGTCCTGAGTTTTTCAGCTTATTGAAGATTTGTTCTGTAGGACGAAGGCGAAGATTTACTATATTATTACTGTTATTAGTCTTGCATCATGTTGTTTGCTGCATTATTTATTTATCTCTGATGTATATATATATATAAGTCTGATGAATGTTGTATAGATTATAGCCAAATGTAATATATGAACAACTTCATGAACTGTTTATTTGATTGTTATATTTTGTCGTTTCGCTGTGAGATTCTGTGTTTGTTTCCTTTTCTTTTCTTAGTTTTCTTGATTAACCGCTAAAGATTCGTATTTCCTGCAATTTGAGTTAGACACACGTGATTTATTGTCTACTCAAAGGGAATAAAGATACGGGCCTTTACAGTTGGTATCAGAGCTTTGGTTTAGTGATAACCTTAGCTTTATGGGGTAACTCATTAGAGAAAGGGTCAGTAGCATCCTAGAACAAGTTTGAGTGTATTAATAGATATGAGCACGTACTTGTTAGTGAATATTAAATGTTTTATATTGTGTTGACTTATCGATTGAGTGTTTATAAATTCTGGTCGGTACGGGAAGTACAACCGTATCGATAGGTCTTCCTATACTCTTAACCAAGGTAAACCAACACAATATTGTTTTAAAAAGGGTGAATGAAATAATTTTACCTAAACTATATTTTGATATAAAAGAAATATATTTCAGAAATTATTATAGTATACTAGAATGTTTGATTGTTAATATTATGATCAAAATAAGATTTTAAAATTCTGAAATGGGTTTATAACCAATAGAAATTGTAAAAGTATGATTAACATACGATAGTAACTAAAATTGCAATCACATCTCGCTCTCTCCTCCTTCGCCCAGTATAAACATCGGCCTTGGCTCGGGCTGGCCCTTTCAGATTAGCTTGTCAGAATATTTTGGATCGGTAAGCCAAGGATATATTATCTTACTCGTCAAGTCATGAGAGTTTGACGTTCGATACGCCATACATATCCGAATTGATTCAAACCAGAATGTAAATGCCGAAAATTTTGGGAAATGTTCTAAATTGATTTAGACTAAGTATTTGGAAATTTTTAAATTTTGAGAGATTTTGGAAATGTTTGTCAAAGTGTTTTGGAGAAAATAATAATGATAGTATTGTTTTGAATGTATTTTGAATAAAAATATTAAGAATGGTTTTAAAAGAAATAAAATTACTAAACTCATTTCGATCGTTGGAATATAATTTCGGTGATGACTGCAACATCATTAACGTTCAAAAGGGTGATTTGATATACCTGTGGAATTTTATGTGTGTGTGTGTATGATTTCAAAATTGATCTGAAATACTTCAGAATAAGGTATTTAAACTCTGGGGTTTTCTTTTAAATGTTCTATTGGAAAAAAGAGACATAAGTTTGATAACTTATTAAATTTGAAAAGTAGCAAGTAAAATCAATGATTAAAATTGTTGAATATGAATGCAAGAAAAAGAAAAATATGGAATTGAGCTATGGAATTAAACTTAACTCACGTTAAGTATTAATGAACTATAGAAAGAAAATTAGCCTAAGTTAGGTTAAATGAAATAAATTTTGGATATGAATTAAGGAATGAACTAATTGCAATAATTAGTGATTTGATATGGTTTGGAATATGGTTGATAAAAATTCAATATTTAAAATTGGGAGATAAATTGAGTTTAATGGAATAGAACTCGAATTTGAATAGAAGTGGATATCAAAATTTAGGTGATGAAGTGGTAATTAACCTAAGGACTTTTTTATAAAAATGTTATAATTGACATAAGAAAATTTGATGAGAAAATTCTTAAGAGATAATTGGTATTGAAAAAATATACTAAGAAATTAAGCAATGTGAACAATACAATGTGGATGATAATTGTGATTAATTGAATATAAATGAAACAAATGTAAACAATGGAATTTGGTGTAGCTAAGAATCAATATAAATAAATACGTAAGTTGTGCATATATTATTATATCCGCGTAACGATTTGATCCAGATTCAAGTACAGAATTTTGAGATAATTTATATCAATCCGAGTTAGGGATTTTCACTCAATTCTTGATTGTGAACCCGAGATATGGATTTTGGATTTGATTCTGGAATTCTCTATCATAGTATATGACTATGGAAGGAGAATGTCGATTTCTAATCAAGGAACCAGATCTAAGTCTGCACTAGAGAGTCGTGTGAACGATAATAGTTCGGAAGTGAAATTGTGTGGTCGAGTGGGTGATTAGATTTGATATTACATATGGATGATATATGTACATTGTACGGGCTTAAGTAAAGCAAATAGTGTAAATTGAAAATGAAAAATATAAATTGATTTTAAATTATATGATTGGATATCATTGGTAAATAAGATGTAGGCATTTAAAATCAAGAAAAATTTGGATTGCCTCACAAAAAGGTACGTGTTTATTTTGTCATTTATTTGACGGTTTTATAATGGTGCCACTTGGCTTTTGTTTCCTTTTGTTGGTTTAGGGCCCATAGTGGCGTTTTGTAGTTGTTCGGATCGAGCCGCGCAAAGGAGACTCTGTTGAAATAATCCGTAAATCTGGGTGTTAGATAATTTTGAAGTTTTAAAAATTTTATAACTTGTTTTCTTAAATAAGTTGCAAATTCCATAAACCGATCAGAGTAGCATAGTAGAAATGTAGTAAAAGTTTTTTAATGGATTTTATGTTTTATAAGTTTATTATTTTTTTAAAAATATATAAAATGTTAAATCCTTTACTTAACGTCTTTTCAAGGACGAAAAATTTTGAGTAGGGGAGATTGTAATGATCCATACTTTTAGCTATTTTAAAATTATTAAATTTAATGTAATTATTAAATAAAAATGGTTAAAAATAAAATTTAATTATTTTGAATGTAAGTTATTGGATATGAACTTGAGTAAAATTTTGAAATAAACTAATTTCGAAGATTTAAGGATTAAGAAGCATTGAAAGTAATGCTATGTATTGAATGTATTTACAATCAATAGTTGGATTAAATAATAAATGTTAAATTCATTAGATGTAAACAAAGTAATTGATTGATAACTAAAATTCATTTAAAATATAATATTGAAATTTGTTGAATATTGAGCAATTAAATTGTTTAAATTTAATATTGGAAATTATTTAAAAAATTGAATTCTAAATTCAATATGATTGACAATGATATCGGAAGTTGAGGTAAATTTTATATAAACAACAATAAAGATTGTTGACATTTAAGATTGGATTTAAAAGTGAATAATTAGATTGGAAATTTTATATTATAATCGTGATGTTAAAATAGCGTTCTGGGGCATAGTCTCGGATTTCGACGAAACTAGTTCCATTGAGTCCGTAATAGTGTATTATTATTGCATTCCAAATTTTCTAGCGTTTGGACTTATCGTTTGGTCGTACGGAAAAATGCTTTGAATTTAATATCAAAAATCCAATATAATAATTGGTTCCAAAATGTCATCTTCTCCATACGATCGAATTATGACTCAAAACCCATTCCATTGCGTTCAGAATGGGGATATAACGTTATGAACGCCTAGCGGCATGCCTCAATAAAGGTTCGAGATTTTAAGCTACATAATCGAGACGGTTTGAAAATTTAAATAATATATATTTTGATTGACTTGTCTATATTTTCACATCAGCTTCTTTATCTCCCTTCAAACCACTGTAGCCATTCCCCAACAAGCAACCATCATGTTCGTCCCTCTCCTTTAAAACTAAGCATGTAGACTGTAAGAAAGAAACACAAATCAAACTTCAAAATTTATTTTCTCATAATACACACACTTAAAAATCATGAAACAAATTCCTAAAATCCCATTTCATCCTCCTCTTCAATCAGGTATGCTCATTGGTGGGTGCGACTACATTGTGTCAAGCTCGACGTTGGGCAGCAAAGCTAGGGTTGGGATTTGTGTATGATTCAAAGGGCGTTTTCAATGTGAAGGGTAGAGTGGTGATCGAGATCTAGAGGTGCATCTAGGTGGCAATTTTGGTGGAGGCCAGTCGTGTTTTGTAGGATGGAACACTTGCGTGGTCAAGCCTTTCATGGTAGCAGGTCACGATTCTTGGGAGGACATCGAGCCCGGAGTTTGTGGTATAGGATGGTGGAGATTCCAAAGAGAATAACGATGGTGAATTCGAAATTTGTTTTGAGTGGTGGAGCTTTGTATCAGGGTTGCGTGCATTCGTTCGTGTACAAGGAGTATCTGCGTGCAAGAGGTTTGGGGAAGAAAGGTGGATATTAGACCATGTTTGAAACTTGTTGGTCCTGAGTTGTGTGAGTTAAGTGGATTTAAGTTATAATTAATTATTCAATTTAAAATGCCAATCCTTTAAAAATTCATATCTCAATCCTCTTACGCCAAAATCCAATGCGGTCAGTCGCGTTGGGTTCATCAGCGAGCTCTTTGCAATGAAAATGGTTTGGACAAATGTGGAGACAATCGAAATTTGGGATAAAATCAGGCGTCGTTCGGTTTTAGTTCCAAACTGGACTGTCTCGGTGACAACGAAAATCAAGGTGAGTATTTTATAGCGCTCATAACATACTAGAATATTTTTATGACATTTAAATTCAAAATTATGAAGTGATATAAATTCATTGGTCGTTGTTTGATAAAATTTAATCGTCATTCGAATTAACCTTAAAAAATTGAAACTGACAGATAGAAATGAAATTGGGATTTAATTGCTAGTAAATTACCTGACATTATTACCTAGGAAATTGCTATGAATTATATTGTCTGTTCGTATGATTGAGTGTGACGAATGCCAATTGATTGATATTTGGATGATTGAATGTTTATTTATTTTATATATATCATGTTATCATATGGTAAATGAATTACAGTATATAAACTTTAAATTGAAGTATTTCGAATGAATTAAGAAATAGGTTGAACGATATATGACTACAACATTGTGATTTGGATTGCAATGATACATATCTATCCCTGAAATTAAATTGAAATAACCGATCACTTGGCCATAGGATAGAAAATTATATACGAACAACGAATTGGTTAAATTAAACGATTTAAAAACAATTTGATTTGAAAATATTTAAATGGTTTTCATTTAAAAGAAATAAGAATCAAATTTATAGAAACCAAATTATTTTCGAACTTGATCCCTAAATGTTGAAATTTAAAATTGATAATCGATATTGTTTAAATAATCCAAGTAGAGATTTTGAAGTTATAATCGAAAAATAATTTGAATTTTTGGAAATCGATTTGTTTTAAAAGATTGAACTTTTATTCGAACTTTGAATATCATTAAGTTAAAGTGATATAGAAACGATTTATCGAAATTGTGCTCGAAATTGAATTATATTTGAAGATTGGGATTTTAAACTAAATATTGAAGGATAATTTTATTTAAATGTTTTGAATTGATATTTTGAAAATTGATCTCGAAATCATTATAAATCGAAATTGAATTTGAAATTGAATTATTTGGATTTGAAAATGGAATTGAATTAATTTGAAATCGAAATTGAAATTGATTTGAGTTGAAATCGAAATTGAATCGATTGAATGCAAATTGGATTTTATTTGAATTGGAAAGTTGGAATTGAATCGGTTTGACTTTTAAACTATTTTCAAATAAATTATCTAATATAAAACTATTTAAAAGCTATCTTCTTAAATATACAAATTACTTTGGTTTTCCAAGTTATTTTTCTATATAAACCATTTTAATACTTAAACTATTTTATATTGAACTATTTAAACCATTTAAAATATTTTTATCTATTTTAACCATTTACACTATTTTTAACTATTTTAATTATTTTAATATTTTAAACTATTCAAACTATTTTTCAAAAATTCAAACTGGTCAAGAGTGGAATGTTATTTTTAAATCATGGATTTAAATGTGAATTAGGTTAACTGAAGTTATAATCCAAATTGGAATCCGAAACAATTTTGGAAGCGAAATTGAGATACTAAGATGAAAATGATTTTCGAAGTGAAATGGTATACTTCGAGTAAATATGACAATTTCGAAATGGATTTGGTTTGAAGCGAGTATGATATTTTGATATCAAGTATGAACGGGTTTCGAAATGTAAAAGTACCAACTTGTGTGAAAAACGATGTTTGATTGTTAAAGAGACCGGAGCCGGATATGGGCATAACCTTTGTCGACACCGAAACCACTTAACAATTGTGTATGTGGAAGAGACTCCAGAACGAAGTGGTTAGATTTGGCGTTGTTTACTGGATTTGAAGAAAAGGAATGATGATGGATTAGCCTGGCACTTGTGCCAATTTGAAATGACTAAAACGGGAGTCGCACTGGCCAAGTGGGTTAGCTACCCCGAGCGGACACACTTCTTCGTATAACCATCATTTACGTTGTGATTGATTGGTGCATACCCTTAGATTTTGGGAGTGTTGAACGCGGTGGGCAATCATGGCTATGATGCTTACCGCAAGGTGGGAAGGTTAAACTGGTAGTATCCTACCTTGGGCATTGCCTAACATGCCTTGTCGTACTTTTAACCCTAAATGAGACCCCTATAATTTTGGTTTAGTGTTGTCATATCACGGCGCGTCCCTATCCACCGACCGTTTAACTGCTGTTTTATATGCAAACTGTACGATGATGCTTAAGAACACATTAAAGGGGAATAATGTAAAGCTTTAACGTTAAGAAAAATATTTAATTTATTGACTAGACATTATATATGTAGCATATTCTACTACATATAAATATTTTGATGGATCCTTAAGAGATGGAAAATCCCATAACATCTCTTGAGTTGTTGCATGCACGTTATACACTGGATATGAGATGTGAAAACCCGTAAACATCTCGCCATGACACTCATGTTATATGTGACATCGATCTGACTTACATAAGGATATTTTAGTCCTGACTCGAGTGTTTTGTCTTTTCATTATGCTCGGATTAGTCTTAAGCTTTTCCAGCTTATTAAAGATTTATTCTAGAGGACGAAGACGAAGATTTGGTATATTATTACTATTATTAGTCATGTATCATGTTGTCTACTGTATTATTTATTTATCTCTGATGTATATATATAATTTTGATGAATGTTATATAGATTATAATTAAATGTAATATATAAGCAGCTTCATGAACTATTTATTTGACTATAATATTTTGTCGTTTTGCTATGAGATTCTATTTGTTTCTTCTCCTTTTATTGATTAACCCCTAAAGATTCGTATTTCCGTTCAATTTGAGTTGGACATGTGTGATTTATTGTCTACTCAAAGGGAACGAAGATACAGTCCTTTACAATCCAACTCAAGCATTCGAAGTGAAAACATCTTGAAGATGATTAAATTGGAGATGGAGCTCTCAATCGTTTCGTTCATTCCTTGAACGAACTTGTATGGATGAATGCTGATATTACATTGTTGCCGGAAGAACATTATTTGCATTCCAAGTGGAAAGTGCTATATGAATGGTAAGAGCGTGGTCTCTTCGAGCCTCACACCCAGGAAATGAATAAAGCAAGGACATGCGGTAGGGCAAAGTGGGTTGCACCCAAGTAGAGTATGATCATCCCAAGTCTAGAGCGATATTCATGTAAGCTTTGGGATCCCATTGTGTGGTTTTTGATTGCAACCATGGGGTTATCATATTCGGTGCTACTCGAGAAGGGGATAGTGCAGTCCTGAGTAGCAGAGGTCCAACATGTTGTAGCCTCCCATACCTTTTACCTAGAGATGTGAAGATTTGATTGGTAGACCCTTACCCTTTCATAGTTGGAATCCATTATCCACTAAGAGCCTTCGGTTTTGATTGTAGAACCTAGTATTCTGGAATTTAATTAATGTAAAAATTTCAGCTACGATTAATAAATACTTGTATATTAGACATTATTATAATATCAAAGGATTTCATATGAAATGTTTTGGTTATTGTAAGGTAAAAACCCGTGCGTGTTTATATGCATCATGGTCTTATGAGATACCTTTGCTTCAAAAAAATTTATAACTTTAAAAATATAGTTGGGTGTGTTTTTCTCATGCTAGTTTTCAGACTGACTCAAGTGTTATTTTATTACAATGCTCGGGTCAGATCGAGTATATTTACAGATTGCTTTGGATGCATTGGAGCATAGGAGGCGAGTTGGAGGTCTTCTAGTCGTATTCTCGTATATATTTATTTTCCGCTGCTTTATTATTGAAATCATTAGCAATTGTGAGGATAGGATGTTATAACTGTCCAGGTTGATGACTGTGATTATTGTTGTACTCTGATAGATGTATGTATATAACAGTTTCTCTTTTGTAAAGATCATTGATATTATATTATTTGTTGTTCCGCTGCAATTGTGAGATTCTTTGTTGTTTTTAGTTTCTTTTATCTTCTTCTTCTCTTCTCTTCTTCTTTCTTCCCCTTAACTATCTATCTTTTTTTTAATTTGGGTTGGACATGTGTGGTTTATTGTCACCTTCATTTGTACGAAAAAGTGGATTGTTACACGTGATATCAGAGCTTAGGCTGAGTGAACACCTAGGCTTTGGTGGGAATTTACTCATTTGAGATAGGGTTAGCAAGACCCTAGGATGAGTTTGAGCATATATATATAAGCGCTTATTTGTTAGTGATTATTAAACTATTTTATATTGTGTTAATTTATCTATTGAGTGGCTTATGAATTCTGGTTGGTACGTGGGATGCCACGATATCGACAGGGATTTCTAAATGCTTAAATAAGGCAAACCGACACAGTATTGTGTTAAAAGTGGGTAAACGAAATAATTTACCTACATTATATTTCATATATAAAGGAATAGTTTTCAAAAAATATTATAGTTAAAGTTGCCGTTGTTATAATCTAAACAAAGATAAACATATGTAAATTGAGTTATATATGAAAGTGAATTTATAAGTATGAATTATAGAGTATTGATTATACTTAAAATAATCAACATATTATGAAATGAATTTCATCAGGATTGATGTTTTATAAATATGATTTATAAATGTGATTTATAAATGGAAAGGAAATGAAAATTTCTTAAGTATATATATAAATATGATTTGTTAATGAAAACAGGTTTAAACAAGAAGTTTGAAAACATAAAACCTATTGATTTTGAAAAACTGTATTTCAAAAAGCTTAAGAAAAATAATAATAGTATTATTTTGAAGATATTTAAGGTTAGAAATATTTGAAATGGAATTTAAAGAGATAGAAAGCACCGTCGGTCACTAGAAAATAAATCTGGTGATGACTACGGCATCATCGATATTCATTTTTGAGTTTCTAAGCGAGAAATTACCACCATTGAAGTTTAAAACAAATTTGTTTTATATTCTTGAGGATAATTTGATATATAAATGAGTTATGTATAGATATGATTTCAAAATGATTTGAAATAAACTGGGTGTTTAAAATCCTGAATATTTCTATCTAAATGTTTTGAGAAATTAAGATAATAAGTTTTTGAACTTGGAAGATGGTGTAGATAAAAAGTTTTATAACTTATAGATTTTGAAAATTAGTAGGTTAAAACAAATTTTAAATTTTTTGAATATAAATGTTAAGAAAAGTAAATTTGAAAATTGAATTATAAAATGAAATTTAACTTAAATTAAGTTAAATAAATGAATTTTGAAATGATATTTAGCTTAGGTTAAGTTACATAAATTTGAGAAAGGATTAAATGAAACTGAAATGGGATTTGAATTGAATTGGAGAAAATAATGAAATGAATATACACTTAAGTCGTAGAGTGATTATACAAACCTAAATTTAGATATAGTATGTGAATAAACTTGGGTGAAATAAATTTCATCAAATTTAAGTAAGTAAGTTTGTATAATTTATAGATTTAAGGAATATTGAGCTAAAAACAAATTTTAAATTTGTAAAATGTGAATGTTAAGGAATAGAAATCATAAATTGAGATTGGTAATTAAATTTAACTTAAGTAAAATTAAATAAATGGAGTTAATGAAATTGAATTTGATTTGCAATGAATTAACAAAATGAACTAATAACATAACTTAGTGAACTAAAAATGGACTTGGGTTATAAAACGAAATTCAACTTAGGTTGTAAAATGAATTAAATTGAGCTAATGAAATGAATTAGTGAATTTAATATGTTTTGAAATGTTGTTTGCTAGGAATAAATATGAACTTGAATTGTAAAAAGAAAATAAACATTAGAATGTGGTATAAAATGTTTATAAAGAACTTAAGTAAAATTTTGGTAGAATGGTTCATAAACAATACTAATATTAAAAAAATTCTAATTAAAAAAAAGAGATAAAATAAAATTTAACTTAGGAAGAGCTAAAATGAAATTGTTTTATAAAATGATTCATAAATAAATTAAATATAGAATGAAATGTTGTTAAACATAATGTGAATAACTGGATATAAACCAATGAAGGTAAGTGGATCGAGCATAAATAAAGTGAATGTAAATGATTGAATGTAAATAAATTGAATGGAACTAAAAGGAAATAAATACGTAAGTTGCGCGTATATTATTTTATTCGCATAATTGTTTGATCCAGATTCGAATGTACGCTTTCAAGGTGATTTACACCAATCTGAGTTGGGATTTTTCACTCACTTTACTGACGGTGAACCCTAGATAAGGATTTTTGATTGATTCTTACTTTCACTATCATGGTATATCGTCATGCAAGGAGAATAGCAGTTTCTAACCAAGGAACTGGATCTGAGTTCGTACTAGAGTGGTCGTGGGAAAGATACTTGTTCAGAAGTGAAATTGTGTGATCGAACGAGCAATCAGGTATGGTTTTGCATACGGATGGTATATGTACACCATATGGGCTTTAATAGATTAAATCTTGACATTAGAAAATGTAAATTGATATGGTTATGTATTAATTGAATGAGTATTATTTGAATGATGGTTTCTCTTGTTGCATTGCTACATTTTCATATAGATATTGTATAGTCTATGTTATATATTGATATTACTTTCCATATACATATTCTCATTGGTTATTGAATTTTTAGTAGGTGGGGATGGTGTATGCTTCGCATTTAGAGCTTGCTTTCACCCTATATAGATTGTATATGCTTACTAATATAATAAAAGGTACACACCTTGGATCACATATCATATTTCTATATTTTTCCCTAAGCGATGCCTCATCCTCGAAGATGAGATGTATATTTGTGATTATATATATAATGTAAATTCTTACGATCGAGCCACGTAAAGAAGACGCCAGCGAAATTTTCCATAAATTTAAGGCGTTAAGAATTTTTTTGCGAATTTTGGGGATTTTATTTATTTAAATATTTGATTTTGGCTTTATGACTTGGAATGGTATTAGTTAGTAAATATGAATTGAGTTGAAAGACTTAGAAAATTGTGATAACAAATATCAACTAATTGGTTTTGAAGGTTGATGGGCTTGTGACATTTTTCTTACTTGGCAATTTCGGGGATGAAATTCTTTTTAGGGGGAGAATGTAACGACCTAGAATTTTAGACATATGAATTTAGAATATTTAATTTATTTTAAACATCCAAAAATTATTTTTATAAGTTGAATAACATGAATTTCAAATATATCGATTTATTTGATAATTGAATTATTGAATTTAATAATTGTAATTTTTTATATAATCGAATCTTGGGTTTCTTTAAACTAGGGAAACCTGTTCAATCACTACCGACATGCGATTCCTGAACAGTAAACCTAGGGAATAGAAGGTTGGCCCACCACAACTGCTATTCCAGGATACCTAGACTTTTCGGTTGACCTAGTGCATGAGGCGGGAAATGAACCTCCAACCTCCCATGTGAAATGTGTACCTCCTCCCATACTTCTCATGTGGGACTCGAACCTCAAACCTCTCATCTGGGAGACGTATCACCCACCACCCAACCAAGCCCATGGACAAAAAAATGATTTCGAAGCTTATTTAAATTATATTTAATAAGAATGAAGATAGTAAAAAATTTCGTGTAAATTTAAAAGTGATTAATTTGGTTTTATAATTATTCATTTTAATTAACGTATAAAAATAGTCTTCCCTGACACAGTCTCGAATTTCGACGAAAACCAGTTTCATTGGATCTGTGATAGTAAATTATTGTATGCCGTCGAATTTCATGGCGATTTGACGTATCATTTGGTCGTGCGAGTTTGAAATGCATAGTAACTAATTAAAGAATTTAATTAAAATAATTTGATTTTGAAAATCTATCTTCTCCAAATGAT
The DNA here is from genome assembly GCA_030765085.1 of Allium cepa. Taxonomy (NCBI): domain Eukaryota; kingdom Viridiplantae; phylum Streptophyta; class Magnoliopsida; order Asparagales; family Amaryllidaceae; genus Allium; species Allium cepa. The sequence continues at coordinate 603,412,869 of CM060932.1, read as the reverse complement.
CGAATTGGGTCTGTAGACTAGTTCCATTATGTTCGAAATAGGGGTATAAAATATTGAATGACAGGTGACAGACTTCGTTTGAAGTCCAAAATTTTCACGGATGAATAGTGCCGTGAAATTTTCTATATAAGGATTGAAAATTTTAGATTTGCAATCCAAAACCCTAGTTCTATTCAGCTGCCACTTTAAAATTTCAATGGCCAAAATCCAATGGCTTTCCTCCCTCGATTTCTCTCCATTTACATGCTTTCTGGCTAAGATGAAGAGCTCGATGAGCTCGACAAGATCAATGGTTGGATCGAGTTGATTGGCGATGAGGCGGTGGCAAAGCTCGTTCAAACGAGCGGTAAATGGTGAGTTTGACCTCGATTTCATGGCATACACGCACGCGGTGATGGTGGCGGCTCGACAAGGGGGTGGCGCGGCTGTGGCAAGGTGCGGCGGTGGCCTGGTTCGCAAGCGATTCGATCGTTCATACTTAAAAAAATGCGGGCCTGGGAAGAAATGCATATGAACAGGGAAAGGAGGAAGAAAGGTTGTTTTAAAATTTAAGTTTATTAAATTTTGTTAATTATATCAAATGTTTCTAAACTCGTAACTTTCCCATACGAGGTCCATTTCGAGCGCGACAAGATGCGTTGCATTTGTATCAGAGAGCACCACGCGATGGAAATGGATTGGACCGATTTGGAACTAGTGAGAATTTTGGGTTAAAATTGGACGGTTGTTCAATTTTAATTCAAAATGGAATTTTTGGCAACTATTAGAAATCAAATTGAGTTAATCTTGAATTTTTGGTTAATCAGGCATATTTTTAGTCGATGAAAATTATCTATTGGATGTTTGGATATTTATTCCGATAGTTATTGAAAGTTTGGATAACTTCCTAATTATTATTAGTTGGATTGGATATATCCTCGCCTATTAGAGCGGATGACCCTTTGTATACGAATCCCGCCTCGAAGGGATTGATTTATATTTTTATGATTATATAATGTATGTGATGCAGGATAACAGATTTGAGGGATCCAATAGGATTCCTCATACTGTTGATTTTATTTTTATATATATAGTGATATATGATTTGTTGAATGTTATATTGATGACATGGATATGATTTTTCTTAAGTAGTGCTTTAGTAGCACCGAGCCTTATTTTTTGTATTTTAAAATACTATAAAATAGTTAGGCTATGCAAGGAGAATGACGGTTTCTGATCAAGAAACCAGATCTGAGTCCGTACTAGAAAGTCGGGTGGACGATACTAGTTCGGAAGTATAATTGTGGGATCGAGTGAGCGATCAGATTGGAATAGCATACGGATGATATGTATACATCATACGGATTTGAATGAAATTGATATTGAAAATTTGTGGATAAGAAATGTGAAATGATTTCTTTTGAAATGAAAGTATATTTTGTGAAATATACAATGGATAAAAGTGGAAGTTGGATATTTTTATGATGATAAGTAAGATGGAAACAAATTTATAAAAAAAAGAGTAGTCAAATTTGAATATTTGATTTTGAATAAACAAAGTTACATATCTTTGTTATTAAATCTCCCCTTGTTGAATTTATTGTCGGAAGAAAAGGATTTTGAAGGTGTTTGAAGTATAAAATGAATTTTGTACAAGTTTGAAACGATCCAAAGTTTTAAAAAAATTTATGTATATCTATATATATAAAGGATCTTATGAGGATTTTGAAAAAGGTTTTGGGAACCTTTGGATTTGGAAAGGCTTTTGATTTTGGGTAAAATCAATATTGGAATTTAGAAAGCCTAGTTTGAGAATTATCGATTTTGGGATAATCAATTATGAGGAAAGGAGATTTATATGAGATTCATACTAGGTGTATGATTTGGACGATACTATATGTGTATAGTATAAAGTGTTTTGATAATGGATCTGGGGAAAAAGGCGCTCCCTTGAAATGAACTTCTCAGGAGTGTCACAGGGTGGTACTGCCTTGAACCCTAAGGGGGGTTCTAAAGTTGATCCTGTGAGGAGTCCAGACAAAACTAGTTCCTGAGGATTATGAGTAGTGTGTAGAAAAAGTCGAGGGCGCTGATGCCTACAGAGGTATTTGGGTTATGCTGTGACGACAATGTAACTCGATGTCACTGTGATCTACTGCAGACCATAGAGAAAGTCGTGTGTGCCGCTGAGAGCCAACAGTCTACGTTTGATTTTACATCGGTAGACTGCGACCTATGGTAACATAGCGAAAGTCATGTGTGCCGCTGAGAGCCAATGGTCTGCGTTTGATTTTACATACGTAGACTGCGACCTATGTGAGAGTGGAGAAGTTTCATTTTTGACAGCAAAAATCGAGGGCGCTGATGCCTACAGTTACATGGACTTTTGCTATGATGGAAACGTAACCCTGGAATATAACTGCGATCTGTTATGGGTTCCATGGCCCAATCGAGGGGCGTGGAGTGCCTACAGTTACATGGACTTTTGCTGCGATGGCAACGTAACCCAGGATGTAACTGCGACCATGGATGGGGGTGATGATTTCCAGAGCATTCTCACCAAGATATTTCCTCTATTTTCAAAATATTGATTTCTATATTTTCAATAAAATTATTTTTCAAATATTTTCACCAGGTGTTGAAAACGGGTTGACTAAGTACTTGTACATTTTCAGCCCTACGCTTGATCAACGTATGACCGAATTTCTATGAGAACAAGGAGGGACTTGCTGGAACATCGAATTATAAAAGTATTTTTGTAAAAACTACTTTGAAATAATATTATATAGATATTAAAAAGTGTTTTAAAAATGATCGAAAAATATTTATCTGATTTTAAGCATTTTCATAAATTCATTTCGTTCCTTTTCGGGGACGAAAAGTTCTAAAAGGGGGAGGAATGTGACGACCCAGGTTTTCTAACATCTGTAATTTGTAAATAATTTATTTTAATTATTGGGATATTGGATTTATTTGTCGAATAAATAAATTTTCTCATATTTAAAATATCTAAATATATATAGATTTAAAAACTATAATAAATATAAAATTGCTGAATATGAAGATATCGTAGTCATATGTATATATATCTAAACTCGACCATTTAAAATTAAGATAGATATCCAAAATATAAATATACAAGATTATGACATTTAAATTTACAAACAAGTAGTTAAGTTATAAATATATTTTCCACAGGTGGACATGTAACTCTGTGTATATTTGTTTGCATAAAGGAAATAAGACAAAAACTTTGCTCATATATATATATATATATATATATATACAGTATATAAATGTACATTCAAAAGATGAATGTATGTATGTAAACAAAAGAGGGGACATAGCAATTAATGCAAGCATACAAAAACATTTTATCAAGGTCAAAAATTCAGAATCAAAATCATGTCATAAGAAATCATATCAGGTCATAGAAATTGCTGACCAAAGAAAGAAAATTTATTAAAAGTAGAAACTTGCTGTGTACACCAAAGAGCAGCCTATATACCTCTACTTTGCCTTCTTCATTTTTCTTCATTCATTCGTAAGCAAGCTGAGTGAAAAACAATGATTAAACTGGAATCAAGCAACAAATTAAAATCAAAATTCAATTCAACCGATCAGAGCTTCCAAATCAAACTCAACAGCATTAACAGGTTCCAGGTTTTCCGCTTTCAAAGCAAAGTAAGTAAACTAACCCAGTTTCTTCTTTCTTTTATACCAGTGAGTAACTATGTTCCTATGTATGCTGTGATTATTTGGAATCAAAGTATGCTAAGTGTTACAAGCATCTTCAGAAAATTTGCATGTGGATATCTATATATGATTTCAGGGTGTGCATATCTGAACAAAATGATTACTCTGTTTTAGTTATACAGGTTTCCAAAACCTGATCAAACTTTAAAATATCTTCCCTAATTCATTTTAAACCTTGATATATAAACAAATATGTGTGTGTTGTGACAGTATATTTGATCTAAAATCATTTTAGATAAGATCTAAGGGTAGCTTCAGCATAAAGTAGGAATTTCAGTGGAAATTTCTCACATATCAAAATCTTGATTTGAATAATTGAATGTTTCAGGCATAAAGGTGGATTTGTTAACAAAATCCATGATTTTTGAAAATAAATTCGTGATAGGTCTTTACTTCTAGAGAAATCATGAGTTGAACGTGATTTACGTTCTGGTCAATTTTCGGCGATCTACGAATCAAGGGAGCCCGGGGTTGGGTCAGAGGTGGCTAGAGGGTTAGTGATGATGGGAAAAATGGCGAATGATTTTATAAGTTGACATGGTTGGCGCGGCGAGGCTGATTAGGGTTTTAGGTCGAGTTTGGGTTGGCCGTAGTTACAGTGTTTATCGCCATCGATGTTGAGTCGAGTTGCTCCGGACCGAGGGGGGCCGAGTCTGGAGGTTGAGGCAAAGCTATGGACTGGGTGGCATGTACGATGGAGGTCGGAGTTGCCGTCGGCAACCTGAGTTATGTCGAGAAAGTTTGTTCCAGATTTTGGTTCGAACGCTCATTTTCGATTTTGAGTTGTATCTTGGAATATGGGTTTGTATTCGCGATCGCGTGGGTTCGTGGAGTTTTTAAGGAGCATCGCGATGATCGACGATGGCCGGAGTGGCCGGTGCATGTGCACGAGCATGATTCTGGTGTCAGGCGAAGTTTGGGTTTGGGAACGAAGGACGAGCTCGGGTTTACTTTGATTTTTCACGTGATTGGTCTCGAAGATTTTGAGTGGGGGTTTGTCTCGAAGGCAATCTCGGGTTTGTTAAAGGGTTAACTCGGGGAATCTGGAGGGTAACGCTCGGGTTTGAGTTTATTCGAGCCTGGTTTTAAAAGTTAGAGAAACAATGTTCAAATGTTGAAATTTGAATACAAGTTTGGAAGTTTTAAAAGGTTACTTAAGTGATTAGTTTTCAAAAGGAATGTTTAACAATTTTTCAAAATTTAAAGCAAAACGTTTCAAATTGTTTCAAAGTGTTTTACTTTTTTTTTTAGTTAATTAAGCTATTGAGTTTTCAAAGGGAATGTTTGACTAAGTTTTAAATATATTTAAAGTGAATATGTGAATGGTAAGTTCTTTAAAAACAAATGGAATTCAAATTTGATTGGTGTTTAATTTAATAATTTCCAAACTTCAAATGTATAAGATTGTTGATTTTAAAGTGGTTAATTAAATTGATTTTGAATTTACAGACTTCTATTAACTAAGCTGATTAATGAATAAAGATTTAGGAAAAAAACAATTGATTAAAGAAGTTATTAAGGATCATTAATTCATATAATTAATGAAGTAATTAAGGGATTGACAAATTAAGGTTAATTGATCAGCGAAGTGATTATAGGATAATTTTGATTTATTAATTAATTATAGGCATAATTATGGATTAATTAACTAGTATTATGAGATATTGATTAATAATTAAGGTTATCAATCAATAGTTGATGAATAATTAATCAGTTAATTAAAGGATAATTAATTGATTATAAAGTAATTAAGGATTGATTACTTTGTATTGAAAGAGATTAATCAACAATTAAGGTTTATTAATTGACAGTTAAAAGGATATGATCTGTGATTGGAGATTAATTAATCGATTGACAAGATAACTAAGGAGTAATTTATTAATTAAAAATTAGTAATTAATAAATATAAGCAGGATTAAATGATTAATTCTTAATAATTCATTTAATTTAACTAATTAAATTAATTATGATATGAATTGATAATGCTTGAATGGTGATAAGTGCCTTGGATTGGTTGATATCTATGATATGAATTGCTTTGCGATATGATATGTATAGGTGGACAGTGATAATGAGATTATCTATCAATTATGAATCAATGTGTAAAGGTGTTATATGATAATTAAAGTTGAATTATATTTCGCTTGAATAACTTGGGTTAAGATGGTATTGACCTCGAAGAGACCGAAATCGGATATTTGTAATTACCCGAAAACCACTTTGATTTTTATAGATTGATATGTGATATCAATAGGCTGGAATGAAATGATTTAAGTGAATTGGAATATTTAATCTAAATTTTGGTACTTAGAAAATTGATGGGTGAAATAAGTGATGTCTATAACAAATTGTGAATTTGTAAATTGATTCGAGTTACCCGGGTTTTATATAAGTTGTATGCTTTTTGTTCCATGTTAGATGGGTTTACTCTCGCTGGTTTCCAGCCTGGCCCGGGTGTTACTTTGATGTAATGCTCGGGTCAGACCGAGTATTACAGATTTTCAGGTAAGGATATTCTGGAGCTCAGTATGCCAGCTGGATGGCAAGAACATATGGAGTGTTTCCGCTGTATTGTATTGTTGTATATCTGAGACATGATGATTTTGTATATCGAGTCTGTATATATGTGTAACTCTGATGTATTAAAGTGAAATTTGACAAGTACAGTTTTCCTTTGTATAACTGTTATTATTTGTTATTATATTTTATCCACTGCGAAGGTGAGATGTTGGTGTTTCTGTTCTACATATTCTTCTATCTCTTTCTTCTTTTTTCCTAACTATCTGGAATTTTCGAGATCGAAAATTCCGGATCGTTACACGTTGTTTGCCCGACAAATAGGTACGTCTTCGAATTACGGTTTTCTAGCGATATTATATTGTTTTTCCCGTGGTTTGGGATATTTTATTTTGAAATATGATATATATATATATATATATATATATATATATGTTCATTATTGATATTATTATTTCTCACGTTCCTCTCCGTACAAAGGAGACTCTGTCGAAGTTTTCCATGAATTTTGGACTTAGAAATTTTTATGAAAGTGGAAATGTTTTTCAAACTTTTATTAACTTGAATATAAAGGATATAATTGGTTATTAATTGATATATTTTATTTAATACTTAATTATGCAAATTAATTATTATAAATTAAATATTTTGAATAAAATATATTAATTCCTCAATCCCTTCTTTCCCTTTTCGAGGACGAAAAGTTTTTAGTAGGGGAGAGTGTAACGACCCGTAAGTTTCGATAATTAAATTTACCAATTAAATAAGTTTCGGAATTTAGTGTTGTGATAAATAAAAAAAATTAAGTTTAATAACAGGAATAATAACTAGAATGAAATGTAATAATGTTAGTATAAGTTAATGGATAACCATTTTAATGCAATTTCGATTAATTGAAATTTAATAATGTTAATTTAAGGCAAATGATAACTATTTTATTGAAATCTCAATTAATTGGAATGGTTGTAAACTTAAAATTGGGTATAAACCGTAAATGAGTAAATAAATCGAATGTTGTATTAAACGGTGAAATTATATGTAATTAATTGGAATTGATTAAAATAGAATAATTAATCCGTATGTGAATTTATTAGTTTTTTTGTTAACAATAAACATAGAATTGTGATTGAAATTGTAAGTTGTAACATTGGTTTAACTATCATTGCATTATTTAATCTATTGGAACTTAATTGTAAATCAGTTACAATCAATGTAAGTAAATATTGTGTTAATATGAATTAAGATGAAAATTATAGAATATTGATGTAATTAATGGAAAACCAATGTTAATTATGTCCATAAAGTAATGATTGATTGAATAAAAAGATTGAAATCAAAATGAATCAATTTATTGGATTTTAAATTATAATTAATGAATTTATTGCAATTGGAATTAGAACGTTGTAATTAGCGCAAATTAATAGTTGAATGACATGGAAAATTTGTTTTAAAAAATTATAACTACCAGTTAATCAAAAGTGATAAAATGTTGGTAGTTATAAATTTTGAATTTGAAAAGCGATAAATGTAATTTAATAATGAAAGTACGGTGTGTATACAATTATATGTGCTAATATAGTATACACGGATCGTGTAATATGGATTACAATACAAATGCGGAAATAGATGATAATAGCATAGTAAATAAAAAATGGAAAAATCACACCAGAGATTTTTATACTGGTTCGGAGCACCGTCCTACGTCCAGTCCTAGACTTCTATCTGGATTTTCACTATTAACTTCCTCGCTTCACCCGAAGGAACAGGTTTACAACACCCGAACAGCCGAACGGGATTTCACGCCTCTAATACACTGAGGACTTCAACACTTGCCTCTTACAACACAGAGGACTTCAACAAAAGAACAAATACAATTGTTGTTGACAACTTGTGCTCTTGAAAACACGGATTTGTCACTAGCAGTACACCCTTCCTATAATCTTATCCTCAAAGTATGCGAATGATGTTTTGAAAAGATTAAGGAAAGTATATTACTTATTGAATCAAAAGATATGAAATAGTTTCAATGATTCAATAAATAATCGAGAGCTTTTTAGAATGCAGGAGTATAAAGTAAGATCAGAGATTAGATTAAAAAGAATATGTGAAATTGTTATATTTTAATCAACGAATTGGATGAGTTTATAAAGAAAAGAATGGTTGTAACTCTTTGCCATTAAGAGATATGATCTTTGGTGAAAGGTAAGAGATGCAACCTTTGGAGAAGAGAAGTGTCTTTTGGAAAAATTGCTTTCTGTTCAAAAACGGTCGACAGGTTAAAAAGTGACCAGTAGACAGGAATTTAAAAATATATATACGTTATGTGCATGTGTGCACGTTCATTGTGCATTTTACACAGAAACGGTCGACCGTATGATTATTAACCGGTCGACCGGTCCCTGTTAATTTGCACAATGAATGTGCAATGCTATTAAAACGTATATATATCGATTATATTGAGGTGCATGATTATTTGAGGATAGATTTTAACAAGTTTATCACTATTACAATATCAAATAATCAACCTATAATCTATAGTAACATATGTAGCTCTAATGACCTTGTTTTGTCGATCGCCTTATTTGTCAGAAATCAAAACTTTCATAAAACTTGTGACTCAACATTCTCCCCCTTTTTGATTGATGACAATATATATCTGCAAATCTGAATCTCCCCCTGAGTATGTGGTCTCTTTCTCTTTGAATTCTTATAAATGTATGTTCCTGCAAGCAATTGTTAGCCCTTTCTCCCCCTTTGTCATCGACAAAAAGGAGTAACAGATACTAGAATAGTAGAATGAATATGATATGCATAGAAAAATAAATCATTAACACATCAAAAACATAACATAGTTTACTACAGAACATAATGTCAAATGAAAAACACAAATAACGACACTATTTAGTACAAGTGTCAATGAATGTTTTTAAAGAACTAAACCATAATAGAATCTAGGATGAAGCAGATCGTATCTCCTCTTCATCATCATCGTCGTCGTCATCATCATCATCTTCTTCTTCCTCATCATTGTGCCCTCTAGACGATTCTCCATGTCCATGACCACTCATTCCTGTAGACTCGTCAGATGATGTCCAGGTGAAAACTGGAGCAGCAGGACGTTTTCCTGGGTCTTGTGCTTGAACAGAGGTGGATGTGGAACATGATATAGCATCCCATAGCATACCAAAGAATGACTTGACCTTATTGAAGCGCTTATCGATCTTAGAGTCCATGCGCTTGAGACGTGATTCAAGCAAAAATTGGTTACGCGCGATTGTTTCAAGTGATTCTTTTGTTGATGACTTTGATTTTAATAGTTTTACTTCATTGGAACGAGGACGAGAGGAAGTTGCTCGTTGTTTCCTTGGTCCTCTTTGTTGCCATTCTTCAAAAGGCATAATCTCAAGATAAGGTGGAGGAAGCTTCATCCGCTTGATGGTGATGGAATCAATGCATTTTGGTTTTGAGGTTGCAGAATCAGGAGGATTGACCCCACAAGCTAACAAAAGTCTCATGATATATTCATTGTAGAAGAAATGAGGCCGTGTTGAGTTATTTACCTTGAGAATTTCATCAAAAAGCATGTGAACCCAATTGATTTGGATTTCACCATAAATAGCATAGAGTGCCTTGAAGTTTTCTTTGTACACTGCATCATATTTTCCAAGTCTAGGAAAAAGAGAATGCATCAAAACCCGATGAAGTAGTCTAGCTGTCGGTCGAAGTCCAATAGACTTAGTGCCATCACTATCGTCTTCTATGAACTGATGACTGGTATTATTTCGAGTGAAGACTTCACAGAAGTTAGATGAAACTCTTCACCTCGATTTGGTATACCAAGTATAGAGGCAATTCTAGCATGAGTAAGAAAAATTTGCTTACCACAGACCACAGACCAGATGACGCCGTTTGGATTATCAGGTTGATATTCATCAAGATTCATGTTGGCGTAAAACAATTTGATCATCAAATGATTTATCTCCACACTATTTTCAGAAAAATCTATTAATGGAGTAATTTTGGCATTATTGGCTAACCTCCGAACTCCATAAGCCCTGAAATCATCAAATTTGATGAAAGAGCCTGGAGTAATTCGTATTAAGATAACGAATTATACGTTTTACTGCTCGTAGATGTGATTCCTTTGGATCGGCTTGAAAACGAGCACATAAACAAACACTCATTATTATATCTGGACGACTAGCTGTAAGATAAAGAAGAGAACCAATCATGCTTCGATACAATTTCTGGTCAACATTCTTACCACTTTCATCTTTGTCAAGATGTGTAGTTGTACTCATAGGAGTTGGTTTACCAGATGTATTTTCTAATCCGAAGCGTTTGATAAGGTTTTCACAGTATTTTTCTTGATTAATAAAAATGTCGTTTGGAAGTTGCTTTATTTGAAGTCCAAGAAAATAAGATAGTTCTCCCATATGAGACATTTCGAATTCTTTGGTCATAATACTTGAAAATTCTTTGCAAAGTTTATCGTTTGTTGAACCAAAGATGATATCGTCTACATATATCTGGATAACTAGAATATCTTTTCGAGAATGTTTAATAAACAAGGTTTGATCGACTTTGCCTATTTGAAATCCTGAGCTAATAAGATAGCTACGTAGTCGTTCATACCAAGCACGAGGTGCTTGTTTTAAACCATACAGAGCTTTCTTAAGTTTGAACACATGGTTAGGATATTTTTCATGTACGAACAGAGGAGGTTGTTCGACATAGACATTCTCTTTGATAAATCCATTGAGAAAAGCACTTTTGACATCCATCTGATAAAGTTTGAAATTATGGTGACAAGCAAAAGATAATAGGATTCTAATAGCTTCTAGTCGAGCAACTGGTGCAAAAGTTTCTTCATAATCGATACCTTCTTCCTGATTATATCCTTGTGCTACTAATCTTGCTTTATTTTTGGTGATATTTCCTTGTTCGTCAGCCTTATTTTTATAGACCCATTTAGTACCAATTACTGACTGATCAGTTGGTCTTGGAACAAGTTCCCAAACATCATTGCCCTCAAACTGATTTAGTTCTTCCTGCATGGCAATGATCCAGTAATCATCTGTAGCAGCTTCTTTTGGATTCTTCGGTTCGATATTTGAGAGAAAAGCGACATGACCCATTTGATTGAGTTGACTCCTTGTTCTGACATGTGATGTTATTTCACCGATTATATTTTGAGGCGGATGGTCTCTTAATATTCTTGGTGGTGATTGTAACTCACATATTTGAGGAATATTCTCAATAATTATTTCCGAGTCAGAATCAATATTTGTGATGATTTGATTGTCAGTGACTATTGATTCGTCATCATCTGATATAGTGTGAGGGTGCTGATAGATTTCATCAAAAGAGACATGAAGTGATTCTTCAATAGTTTTGGTTCGTTTATTAAATATCCGATAGGCCTTACTTCGTTCGGAATAACCGACAAATATTCCTTCATCGGCCTTTGGATCGAATTTGCCAAGTTGGTCTTTCGTATTTAAAATAAAGCACTTGGAACCAAAAACTTTGAAGTATGAGATTTTAGGCTTCCTTTTGTTAAATAATTCATAAGGAGTATTCTTGGTAAGAGGTCTTATGGATACACGATTTAAAACATAACAGGCAGTTGCCACAGCTTCCGCCCAAAAATGTTTTGGTAAGGTGGTTCCATTCAATAATGTTCTTGCACATTCTTGTAAAGTTCGGTTTTTCCGTTCTACAACTCCATTCCGCTGTGGAGTTCTGGGAAACGAAAAATTATGATATATACCTTTCTTTGTACAAAAATGTTCAAATTCATTATTTTCAAACTCTCCGCCATGATCACTTCTTATATTTTTAACTTTAATCCCTTTTGATTTTTGAATTCTTTTGACGAAAGATTTGAAATGATCGAAAGTATCACTTTTATTTTTTAAGAAAATTGTCCATGTATAACGAGAGAAATCATCAACAATTACAAGCACATATTGACTGTGATTTATTGATTGAACTCTAGTAGGTCCAAATAAATCCATGTGTAGTAACTCAAGTGGTTGTAATGTTGATATGACTTTCTTGGATTTAAAAGATGATTTGGTCAATTTTCCTAATTGACATGCATCACAAATGTTGTTAACTTTAAAACTCATTTTGGGTAGTCCTCTTACTAGATTGTTTTTGGCTAGCTTGTCAATAGTTCTGAAGTTTATATGACAGAAGCGTTTGTGCCATAGCCATGGATCATTGTCATTAGCCACAAGACACATATCTGAATTATGATTAATATTCATATTCAGAATATATATATTTCTGTCTCTATAACCTTCGAAAACCAAATTATGGTCTTTATCTAAAATACTACACTTATTATTTGAAAATGAAATTATAAAACCTTTGTCAAATAACTGACTAATACTTAGCAAATTGTGTTTCAAATTTCTAACTAGCATGACATTAGTAATAAGAGGTAAGTTAGATGTACCGCAATTGCTCACATCGCCTTTGCCGATGATATAGCCTTTTGAATTGTCTCCAAAAGTGACGGAGCCACCATCTGAATATGTAATATTTGTTAATAAACTCTTGTCTCCCGTCATGTGCTTTGAGCAACCACTGTCCAATATCCACTTTCCTCTTTTCTTAAGTGGGACTTGCAAAAAATAGAATTAAGTCCATGGTACCCACTTTTTATAGGGTCCTAAGAGTTAGGTCTTAGGAGTCCAAACCCATTTGGGTCCGGTATCCCCTTTATATATATAATTGTTATTAAAATGCACAGTATTCATGAATTGCTGAATGTATTTGTTCCTAATCAAATAGTTATTTGTTTTAGGAACCCATATTTTGATAGTCTTGACATTTTTCTTTTGAAATTTCACAACTGGTTTTGGTTTGGAATATAATAAACTAAGATTTTTCTTAGCTTCAGTTTTTTGTACTTTCTTTTTCATTTTATTTCCAAGATGTTTCTTGGTTTCTTATTTGTTATATCCCAATCCTTGTTTGTCTGAAATAGATTGTGAACTTTCAATGATTTTTGTCAAATTTTCTCGACCTTTGTTAAAGTTAGAAACATTTTGAGTAATGTCATCAAACTTTGTTTGTAAGCTAGCTTTTTCTAGGTCTAGAATTTTGACTTTTGCTTTAAGCTCATGATTTTCAGTAGTGAGAGCATTATTTTTCTCTTTTTGAGTTTCTATTTCTTGACTCAAAAGAGATATTTGAGAATCAACATTAGATGATGATTCTTGAATATTTTCAAGTTCCTCTTCTAATATTTTCTTCTCATCTTTTAACATATCTCGTTCAAGCTCTGCTCTACTTAAATCTGCTTTGACTACTTTTAATTGACGTTTTATGTCTTTATATTTGACTATCAATTCAGCATTAATATCAAGTAATTCATCAAATGTAGGAATTTGTACCTCATCTTCTGTTGCCATAAAACAAACATTAGCTTGTTCATTCTCTGAATCACTTTCACTTTCTGATGAAGATGATTCTGAATCATCCCATGTTACTGAGAAGGCTCGTTTCTTAGATTTGTCCTTCTTATATTTGAATTTGTCATTTTCTGACTTCTTCTTTTGTTCTGGACAATCTTTCTGCATGTGTCCCTTTTTGTGACAGTTGAAACATTCTATAGCAGATGAAGATGGTTTATTTGATCCAGGTTTCCTTTTATTGTAACGACTGGCTTTTCGATATTTTAAGAATTTTTTGAATCCTTTCGCAATGAATGCCAAATCTTCGTCTTCAGAATCTGATTCATTTTCATCTTTCTCAACATGAAATGCTACATTTTTCTTTTCTTCTTTCTGTTCTTTTCTAGCCTGCAGATTTGCTTCATATGACATTAAATTTCCTATCAATTCATCTGGCTTCATGACGGAAAGGTCATTAGCTTCTTCAATTGCTAATACTTTTCCTTCCCATTCACTAGTCAGAGAGTGTAGGACTGTTGAAACAACATCGAAATCAGAATACTTTTGTCCTAAGCCAATAAGTGCATGGTGAATAGTTTGAAACCGTGAATACATGTCATTGATTGTCTCGTTTGGTTTCATTTTGAAATTTTGAAATTGACTTTTCAACATGGCTATTTTGGCTTGTTTAACCTTGTTAGTACCTTCATGAGTGATTTTTAGTGTTTGCCAAATTTGATATGCAGTAGTGCAGATACTAACACGATTATATTCATTTTGGTCTAATGCACAGAACAACATATTTATTGCTCTTGCATTTACGGCTGCTGCCGTTTTCTCAGCTGCAGTCCATTCTGAATAATCAGTTGTTGGATTCACTATTTCTCTTTGAGTGGCATTCCAAGCATCATAGCTATTTGATTGCATAAAGAATGACATACGTGTTGCCCAATAACTATAGTTAAGACCATTGAAAAATGGAGGTATTTGTGTCGATTGACCCTCCGTGTAAGTAGTGTTTTGAGTGCTAGTACTTACGTTATTTGCCATATTACTATAATATATCAAATAACTGTGTTACGGTTATATGATGACCGTGCTCTGATACCAAATGAAAGTACGGTGTGTATACAATTATATGTGCTAATATAGTATACACGGATCGTGTAATATGGATTACAATACAAATGCGGAAATAGATGATAATAGCATAGTAAATAAAAAATGGAAAAATCACACCAGAGATTTTTATACTGGTTCGGAGCACCGTCCTACGTCCAGTCCCAGACTTCTATCTGGATTTTCATATTAACTTCCTCGCTTCAACCGGAGGAACAGGTTTACAACAGCCGAACGGGATTTCATGCCTCTAAAACACTGAGGACTTCAACACTTGCCTCTTACAACACAGAGGACTTCAACAAAAGAACAAATACAATTGTTGTTGACAACTTGTGCTCTTGAAAACACGGATTTGTCACTAGCAGTACACCCTTCCTATAATCTTATCCTCAAAGTATGCGAATGATGTTTTGAAAAGATTAAGGAAAGTATATTACTTATTGAATCAAAAGATATGAAATAGTTTCAATGATTCAATAAATAATCGAGAGCTTTTTAGAATGCAGGAGTATAAAGTAAGATCAGAGATTAGATTAAAAAGAATATGTGAAATTGTTATATTCTAATCAACGAATTGGATGAGTTTATATAGAAAAGAATGGTTGTAACTCTTTGCCATTAAGAGATATGATCTTTGGTGAAAGGTAAGAGATGCAACCTTTGGAGAAGAGAAGTGTCTTTTGGAAAAATTGCTTTCTGTTCAAAAACGGTCGACAGGTTAAAAAGTGACCAGTAGACAGGAATTTAAAAATATATATACGTTATGTGCATGTGTGCACGTTCATTGTGCATTTTACACAGAAACGGTCGACCGTATGATTATTAACCGGTCGACCGGTCCCTGTTAATTTGCACAATGAATGTGCAATGCTATTAAAACGTATATATATCGATTATATTGAGGTGCATGATTATTTGAGGATAGATTTTAACAAGTTTATCACTATTACAATATCAAATAATCAACCTATAATCTATAGTAACATATGTAGCTCTAATGACCTTGTTTTGTCGATCGCCTTATTTGTCAGAAATCAAAACTTTCATAAAACTTGTGACTCAACAAATAATAATTTATTTAATTAACGTGAAAATAGCCATTTTGGCCACAGTCTCGGATTTCTCCCAAACCAATTTCATTGGATCCATAACAGTGAATTTTTGAAGGGTTTCAGGTTTCGTAGCGATCATACTTGTCCTTTGATCATGCGGGCTCGAAATGCGTAGAAATCAATTTAACTGAAATCACTTTGAAATAAGGTGATCTTGAAAGCTAACTTCTGTATACAATGGAATAAGGACTTGGAACTTGTTCCATTGAGTTTAAAAATATCGAAAACCTGTATTTTGATATATTAGATGATGCATTTTCATTTTGGGAATGAAACATATTTTTCGGGTCATCATTATCGTTTCGATCCAACCCTACCTATAAATAGGCTGTTATAAACCCTAGTTGTTTCTCATTTCATTATTTTTGTACGTACATCTTCTTCCTCCTTCTCAAACGTTAGAATATCAAACCTAATTCCCAAATTCTAAAACCTAATTACAAAAAAAAATGCTCATGGTTTACTTTGAGTCGGAAAGAGGTAAACTTCGAGTTCCAGAGGCGAAAACCCTACAACGACTTCGGGTCAGAGAAAGTTTCATGTCAAACAAGGCAGATCTAGGCGTGCTTCAAGTTCCAGAGGTGAATCCCTACAGCGACTTTGGGCCAGGAGCCAAACGACTCGAGTCTCGGGTCATTTTATCAAAAATTTAGAGCAAACACCGGGTAATTGAAGCGGCGACTCGAAGTATTCGAGGTCAAAATTTTCCGATCTTCCAACGTTAATAACTTTTGCACAAAGCTTGGATACATGCGTGGTTTTCTCCATTGGGATCGTATTGGAATTTCAGACATTTTGGAACAAGTTTGGCTGCATTCTAAGACTGTTAAATTTTTGGGCTAATTTTGGATTTTAAATTGACGACAAATCGAAGGTCAATGTTATGACCCACTCACAATACTGAATTGGCTTACGTTATTTAAATTGAATTTATGATGAGATTAGAAGTTGATTGATTGCTGTTTGGTATATTTAAATCGTCATTCCAGTTAAATCTGAATTTATTGAATATAATTGCCATTTAGTTTAATATTAAATTTTAATTGCCAATTTATACCTGTTAATGATAACCAGGTAATTTTTGATGTTTATTCATTATTTTAAATGATGATTTTGATGAATTTTTAACTATTGATATTGGATGACCGGATGTTATGTTATTATATATATATATATATATATATATATATATATATATTGATATCACGCTGCAAGTTCCTTCAATTTATTGTTAGAAAATCCTTATGGGTTGAAATGATACATACTCGAACGATTTATAGATTAGGAAAAATCGTTATTGGTTGAAATGATAAACCCGAGCGATTTTATGGATTTTGAACTTATTCTAGGATTGCGGATTGAAATGATATATACCCGTAAATTTTTGAATAATTGCGGATTGGAATGATTATTATCCGTATCACTTGACCAAAAAATTATATACGGACACCAGATTGGTTAAATTAAATGATTTTAAATCCTTAGTTTTTGAATTCAGCTGAATAATATTTTGAAATAAAATTGGATTTATAAAGCTGAATTATTTTTGAAAATCCAAGGTTTAAATGTTGAAATTGGAATTAGTTTAAAGGAATTATTCAAAGGATTTAAATTGGAATTTCAAAGTTCAATTGTCAAATATAAATGAATTTAATCGCAATTGAGTTATTAAAATTATTTGAATATAACTTTAAAATCTATTTTAAACTATTTTAGTCAATTTAAACTATTTTAATTTATTTTAATCTATTATAATCTATTTAATCCAATTTAATCTATTTGAACTATTTTAAACTAATTAAATTTATTTAATCTATTTTAAATCTATTTAATCTATTTTAAATTTATTAAATTTATTTTAAATCTATTTAATATAATTTAAATCTATTTAATCTATTTTGAATCTATTTAAGTCATTTTAAATATAATCTAATTTAAATCTATTTAAACTATTTTAAACTATTTTAAACTATTTTAAATCATTTAAACTATTTTAGAGTATTTAACTCTTTTAAACTATTAAAATCATTTATTACTATCTAAGCTACTTTATAAAATTGCAGACTATGTAAAGTTGAAGTATTTACATTAGAATCCTTGATGATGATATAACTTAAGTTGGGATTTGAAATTGATACCTTTTGTGAAATGACGTACTTGAGTAAATATGATGATTTTGGAATGAGGATTTAATTGACCTATATTAGCGATAATTGGAAAGTGAATATGGTTTTGAATGTGAATATGATTCTGAAAGTGATATGGTTTGAAATCAAATATGATATTTTGATATTAAATATGAATTTGATTTTTTAAATGTAAAAGAACCATCCGGTGTAAAATAAGCGTTTGGTTGTTATAGAGACCAGGATCATATATTGTCATACTCTCTGCCAATACCAAAAACCACTTTAACAACTATATACGTGGTGGAGACTCCATAATGAAGTAGGATGGTTTGGTGTATGATTCTGTATGAGGTATTTACGTAGCCTTGGCTCCCGTGAATCAGCGTAGATGTGACTAAAACAGGAGCCAGGCCTGATCAAGTGAGGTCATTCCTCTTATCGAGCACACTTCTTTGATACCATATTATGACTTTATGATGATTTGGTGGCCACCCCTTGATTTTGATTATGAGAGTGTGTTCCGAGATGGGCAGTAGAAGCTGCTATGCGTTACCACCAGTCCGGATCCACAAATGATATAATCCTATCCTGGCATTGCCTCGAGTGTCGTGTTCACATGCCGTATCGCGCCTTCTACGAGTTTGGTTTGTACCATACCTATGGAGTGCCCTCTGATAGCCCTTTGATTTATGGAGGAATTGCGTTATTATATAGACTATAGGAATATATAAAACGTGTTAAGGGAGATATGGGTAACGCCTTAACACTATTTTAATACTTTACTTTATTGTAGACACTATTATAATAATGTATTGTACTATGTATGTAGATAGTTTAACGAATCCTTCGGAGATGGAAATCCCTAACATCTCTTAAGTTATTGCACTCGTGGTAGACACTGGATAGGAGATGTCAAACCCCGTAGACATCTCCGATGCTGTTACACTCATATTTATTTACCATCGATTTAACTTAGATAAGATATTTTAGTTCTGACTCGAATGTTTTTCTTTCAATTCGCTCGGGTCAGTTTGAGCTTTTCAGTGTATCAAGGACTGCTTTCTAGAGGACGAAGACGAAGATTTGTATATTGTATTATTTATTATATTTATTCCACTGCATCATACTGGTCCGCTGCATTGTTATTTATTTCTGTTGTATGTAACTCTGATTCTGTGTTGTAAAAGTGTAATCAAATGTTATGTGTAAACATCTTCATGAACTGTTATTTGATTATTATATTTTGTCATTCCACTGTGAGATTTTGTGTTTGTTTTATTTCTTTCTCTTCTTTTCCTTATTTACAGCATAACAATCCTCCCTTTTGAATGGTTTGATTTTGATTTGTGGTTTATTGTCGATTTAAACCGTCCAAAAAGGTGGGTCGTTACACACACCTATCTGGAAGAAGAAAAGTCAATTTGATAAAATTCAATCCAATGCTTTAAAAGATGAAGTCAAAAGATCGCTTGAGAATGGATTCGTCAAAGATGTACTTTATCCAAACGAGTTGGCTAATCCAGTGCTTATCAAGAAATCCAAAGACAAGTGGAGAACATTAGTTGACTATACTAAGCTAGACAAGGCATGCCCTAAAGACTGCTACCTCCTCCAAGAACAGATCATTTGATTGATGCAACTAGTGGGCAAAAACTTTTATCTTTCATGGATGCCTATTAAGGACATGGCAGAGCCCATAACAAGGAAAGATGGAATGAGCCTAAACAAAAGAGTGGCAGCATTGAATAGGTCTATTTCCAAGGCTACCAATAAATACATTCCATTCTTCGATATGATTAAGAAAAAGAAGAACTTCGAATGTGAAGACGACTGTCAAAAAGCTTTCAAGAAGTTAAAATACCATCTTAAAAACCACCAATCATGTCTATTCCCGTAGAAGGAAAGAACCTTTATCTTTATATTGCAGTTTCCGAACATGCACTTTGTTATGTATCGATAAAAGAAGGGAAATGGATTTAGCTTCCGGTATACTATGTAAGTAGATGGCTAAAAGATATAGAGACTAGATATCAAGTTATAGAGAAACTAGCATACTACTTAATGCTTACAGTACGAAAGCTACGAGCTTATTTTCAAGCACATCCAATCAAGGTTTTCACCTATTTCCCTCTTAAGCAAATTTTCAGTAAACCAGAAGCCTTAGGAACATTGGTAAAATAAGGGATATAGTTTAGTCAATATGACATCAAATTTTTGCCTCGAGCTGCAATCAAAGGATAAGCTTTAGCTAACTTTGTTAACGAGTGTACATGTTTCATTAAAGAATAGTTAGAAAAGGAAAAGAATCTAAAGCCTAAATGGAAATTATTTATAGATGGAACTTAAAATGAACAAGGTGATGGAGCAGGATATTTCACTATCACACCCAATGGACATCGCCTACATTATGCAATGAAATTAGGATTTTTCACCACTAATTATGTGGCAAAGTACAAATCAATGGTGGTAGGACTTACTTTGGCCCTACAACTGAAAATTCTCAAAAGTGAAATTTTCGATAATCATTAATTAATGGTTTTAGTCGAAACAAACATACTATATGAAGGATGCCAAGTTAGTCTTATATGTAAAGAACGTGTTAAAAATACCAAACCAATTTGATTATTTCTTAATACACCAAGTACCAAGAGAAAAAATTCCTAAATCGATTCTTTAGCTAAATTGGCATGTTCATAAAAAACGCCAAAAACCCGGATTGTTCCAATGAGCTACCAGCCAAATCCCAGTATAAAAGAAAAGATTCCCGAGTCAGGAAAAGATGCGATGGCATGGAACAGATCTCAAGCTCTAGCACAAGGAGAGGAGGAAAGAGAGAATGAAAATGAAATCCCTTAAGATAAATTCTTCCATTCAGAGACAAATGCACTATAAGATTAAATAAATGACATCCACTATCAAATGCCTTGTAAATGGAAAATTACCGAAGGATAAAAAGGAGGTAAGAAGGATTAAGCATCAGGCTTCGACTTTCCTTATGATGAACGGAATACTTTATAAGAAAGGATACTCTCTTCCCTACTTATGATGTGTGAATCCAGAAAGTGGACTAAAATTATTGAAAGATGCCCATGAAGGATTTTTGTAGGGATCATTCTAATGGAATAAAACTAAATAAGAAGGTCATGAGATAAGGCTTCTATTGGCCTCGAATGACTAACCATGTATTGACTATGTAAAAAATGCAACAAATGCCAAAATTTCTCTAAAATACCACATTTACCGCCAAGCGAATTGACTTCAATCTCAAGCCCATGGCCTTTCAACATATGGGGAATCGTCTTAATAGGACCACTGCCTATATCCAAAGGGGGAGCCAAATACGTTGTGGCAGTCATTGATTATTTCACTAAGTGGGCAGAAGTAGATTCCCTACCAAATATCACATCTGGAAAAGTACTCAAGTTTATAATCAAGAATATTATTACCAGATTTGGAATCCACAAATGATAATATCAGTTAATGAAACTCAATTTGAAACTAAAGAATTCACCCAGTTCTGCAATAGAAATGGAATCATCAAGAGCTTTTCATTTATAGCTCAACATAAGGCTAATGGAGCTGCTGAGGCAGCCAATAAAACCATCAAAACCATTTTCAGGAAACTATTAAATAAAGCAAAAGGAAACTGGGTAGATGAACTACCTTTGGTATTATGGACCTACACACCTTTTAATAAAATAGCAATAGGACATACCCTATACATTGACATATGGATGTGAAGCAATGCTTTCAGTTGGGGTGGAAGTGCTCTCTCATCGAAGAATTGCATATGCATTCAATACAAATTAAGAACTGAGGAAATAATCCTTCGATCTAATTAATGAATTGAGAGACGAGGAAGCTACATGGACAACTGAATACCAATAAAGGATGTCCAACTATTAGAACTCAAAAGTAAAAGCAAGGTCATTCCAAAAAGGAGTTTTGATGTTCCAAAAATTTATGGAAAATACTAAAAACCTGGCAAATGAACCACTTGGGCCAAATTAGGAAGGATCCTTAATCATACACAAAGTAATTCCACCTAGGACCTACATATTGGCAATATGTAATAGGAACATTAAATGCTGAACATTTGCGATCATATTTTCCAATAATAGATGAATAAAGAAGTTGAAATAAGAATGTCTACTAGATCAGGATTAAGACTCTCCTTAAATGGAAAAATCCTTTAATCTCATAATCAAAGGCCTCAGTAAAGTGCCTCCTAGAGGTATGTCGGATAAGTATCTAGTTCTACTTAAGATTGCTACCCAAATTGTCGGATGATCCTTTAGTGTCGTCACCAAAAGCCTCACTAAAGTGTCTCCTAGAGAGAGGTCGAATAAGTCACCAGTTCTTCTTAAGCTAGCTACCTAGGGCACCAGACCGACCCTTAGTGCCACCATTAAAGACCTCACTAAAGCACTTCCTAGAGAGAAGTCCGATAAGCCTCTGGTTCTTCTTAAGATAGTTACCCAGTGCACCGGACCAGCCTTCAGTGCATCATCAAAGGCCTCACTGAAGCGTCTCCCAGATGGAGATCGGGTAAATCTCTAGTTTTGATAGCACCCAGAGCACCAAACCAGCCTGTAGTGCCATCATTGAAGGCCTCACTAAATTGCCTCTTAGACGGAGGTCGGGTAAATATATGGTTATGCTCGATATAGCTAACCAAATCTACCGAACAACAAGACCTAAACCGTCACCTAAGATAGTGATAAGGGGCTTGATCCAAGTTGAAATCATCACCAAAATATGGTGACAAGTAAATCAATTAAGTCAGTTAAACTCTATCCTAAAGAATGAGCAAAGCAATCTTCTAGACGAAGAACAACAAAACATGGACAAATTCATTCCTAAGAAAAATAAAACAATCTCCAAAGGAAATAGAGCTCTACAATCCAAACAAGGGATTCTATTGCCAGATGGATTTTCTAGTCTTTTGCTGTTACTATCAGATGGATTTTCTAGTCTTCTATTATTATTTCCCGATGGATTTTTGGGCATTCTATTGTTATTGCCAAATGGATTTCTAATCTTCTATTATTATTGCCAGATGGATTTTTGGTCTTATATTATTATTGCTAGATGGATTTTCTGGTCTTCTATTATTATTGTCTGATGGATTTTCTAAGCTTTTATTATTATTGCAAGATGGATTTTCTAGTCTTATATTATTATTGCTAGATCGATTTTTGGTCTTCTATTATTATTGCTAAATGGATTTTTTGGAATTATACTACTATTATCTAATGGATTTTTGATTTTCTATTATTATTGCCAGATGGAATTTTCTAGTCTTCTATTATTACTGTCAGATGAATTTTCTTGACTTCTTCGATTATTATCAAATGGACTTTCTGGTCTTTTATTATTCTTATCAGATGGATTTTTGGTCTTTTATTATTTTTGCCAAATAGATTTTCTGGACTTCTATTATTTTTATTAGATGGATTTCTAGTCTTTAGTTATTGCTAGAAGGTTTTTTGATCTTTTATTTAGATGAATTTCCTGGTCATCTTTTTAAACAACTTTCTAGCTTGCTACTTAGACTATTATTGCTACCAGATGAGTTTCTAATCTTTTAATCATGATATTGCCAAAAAAGATTTCAGATGCTCCCTCCTATGATATTACCAGATAATCTTCAAGGCTTCCATTTGAAAATTTATTGTTATTTATTGATCGCTTAAAGCAAAATTGTAATCTGACTCATATAGATAAAATGGAAAATATATACCTATTTATAATCTAATCGAATCCAAAAAGGTACTGCTTGAAATTGAGTTTAAATTTAATAATGAAAGTTATCATTCACTTTATGTTTTACAATAAAATGGGATTGGAAAGAAAATCTCATAAGGAATCAAGAATGCAAAGAAATGCTTGATTTTACACTAATGTGTAAAAACCTTCTTCCATACAAGGGGTAAGTGTTATTCATATAATTTCTAAAGGATGTAGGCAAAAGCTCAAAGACGCATCGAAGTTAAAGCCATGAGCTTCATGCTGAATTAAGGAGTTCATGTTGAAAAGCCGGAAGCAAAGAAGAAATGCCAGGTCAGTCGAAGGTGCGACATCATACCAATTTAAAATAATGACGAAGGGAAGCATGCCGTGAATTGTTGTGACGACCCGAAAATTTCGAGCATTTGAAATCGAAATATTTAATTGATTTTAAATATTCAATAGAGCAATTTTTACTTGAATCACGAATATCACAATTTATTTGATAATTAAATTATTGAATTAAATAATTTGAAGTTGAGTAAAATATTGAATCTGGAATTTTAAGCCTGTTGAAATAAATTGAAGGCTTATAAAATTTATATTGATAATACTGAGGTTGGTAGAAGTTGTAAAATTTAAATTTAACAATGATTTGTTCGGTTTTGAAATTTTATCGTTTTAAATTGAATTTAATAATAGCCTTCCGAGTCACAGTCTCGGAATTCGACGAAACCAGTTCCATTGGATCCGTAGTATTGGATTATTATCGGATTTCAAATTTCGTATTGATTGGAATTGTTGTGTGAGCGTACGATAAGTAAACGCGTAGAGATTTATATCGAAAATTCAATATAATAACTGATCCAAAAAGCTATCTTCTCTATACGATCGAGTTAGGACCCGAAACCTTTTCCATTACGTTCGAAATATGGGTTTAACATTATAAACGCCTAGCGGCATGCCTCGATAGGAGTTTGAAATTTTGAGTTACGATTTGAAGGCAATTTAAATTTAATTTGAATTCAAATATAATTATTTGTTTGATTTTTCAAATCATTCCCGACAATTTTTCCTTTCCAGCAGCCTTTTCAAAATCTCCGTAGACAATATCCTACACGAGACATCCTTTCTTGTCTCCTTTTTCTTGTTCGAGCACGCTATCCTTTCTGTCTTCTCCTTCCTCCTCTTCTAAATTTCAGCCGAGACTCTAAAAAAAAACATTATACTGAAAGCTAAAAAAAATGGTCGAGCGGCATCTCTTCTTCAAATCGCGCCTCCCTCCTCCGTTCCTTTTCGTTTCAAAATCAAAGCTGTTCGATTGAGGGTCGCGTACGCATGCGCTCGCGTAGGGGACAGCAGTTCTAGGGTTTCGAAGCGGCGGCTCGCTTGAAGCTCGTGGTGACGATTGAATGTCGCGATGTCAGTATCGAGCTCGATGGCGCTCGGGATGTAGGGCGGCGCCTTAGGCTGGGCGGAACGTAAGCAGGGATTTCGCGATAGTGGTCGCGATTCGATTGGAAGGTGATTGATGGGAGTCGAGCTCGATTAGGGTTTGTGTGCCTTGTTGGATGAAGGCGATGGCGGCGGCGCAGTCGACGTGGTGCTTAGGGTTATCGAGCGCGATGATAGTAAGGTAATTATACCATGTTTTAAATTTTGAAATTTGTATATGTAACCTGTATTATATTTTTTACAGTAAAGCATATACACATACATGTATACATATTTAGAATTTACAGTTTTGTTATCCACGAAAGAGAATAATATAACAGTAGTTTTTATAAAAATGATTTATATAGATGTATATACAGGAAATTAAACTGTCTTTGTTAGATGGAAAGAAGAAAACAGTAATAAATTGTTTGATTTAAAAAAAAATTATTAAAAGGAAAATTTTCATTAAAATCAAATTATTAGCTTAAAACCCCAAATTCTTAGTTAATTAAATTAGTAGGTAGCAGTTTAATTGTTTAATTGATTCGAATATTAATAAAAATTATTTAGTGAAGTAAATTATTAGTCTGAAGTTAAATCGTTGGTTAATTAAATTTATAAAAAGGGAAATTAATAGTTCAATTTATTTCAAATATTAATATATTATATAATATTTATATAAGGTCTGACTCGTGAAGAAAATAGCCGGTTTGGATCGGATTGCGAATTAAAGGTCAAAGGTGAGTTAATCTCACTCAGCTGAATTTGAATTAAAATTTAAATGATTAAATTTAAATAATTGTTTGAATGGTTGATTTGATTGATGTGCTATAGTATGGTATATTTTGGGATTGGTATTTTATGTTGTGCTAACGTCTGTGGATGCAGGGAAAACAGGTTGGAGGGATCCAACTAGACCCCTTAACATTTATTTAAATTAATTAGTATTCTCTGTTGTGATTACTTGATATTCTATGATGAATCATATTGGAATATTGAATGCTATGGGTTGATGGAATATGTTTTGGGTATAAAGAGCTACTAAAAATATATAAATTAGATTTTTGGAAGAAAATGAAGAAGTAAATTTGTAGGCGAAATAATTATAGAAAAATTGGGAAAAAGTTAAGAATGAATTAAAAAGAAATGGAAGCGATATCACAATACTAATAAATAACTTCGTGTATGAAAAGATTTTGAATAATCGGAAATTAATAAATTGTAAAATCAAGTGATATTATTTCAAAGGAATAAAGAATTATTTAAAAATTTAAAGTTCAAATTTATTTAAAAGAATAAAGAAGTAATTTGGGGAATCTAAATTGGTATTTCAGTTAAAAATATTTTAAATCATAATTAAGGAAATAAATCTGAAATTAATGGATTTTGGAATTAAAAAGGAAGTAAATTGGGAATCAATTTGGAATTTGATTCAAGTGTTCGGATTGGTGATTTAAAGATGAATGTGAAGAGAAGTATATTTCTCTGGATAGCCAAGTACGTTTATAGAAATTTTTAAATATAAGATAAAAAGTTTTTAATGTTGTTTTAAAAAGTATGTTTTAAGAATTTATTATTTCTAAATATCTAAATTCTAAAGTATTTTCAAATCCATTATCGAAGAAATTATTTAAAAGGCAACTTAGTGTTTTGTTTTAAAGAGTGAAAACCTAGTTGTATATTTTATAAAGTAATCATATTTTCAAATATTTATATAGTATGTATTTTTAACCAATTACTGAAGTAGTTTCAGCTTAAATGTTTTAAAGTAAATTCCAAAGTAACTATTTTCTTTAAATCTATTATTATAATAATTATTTAAAGAATAATTTAGTATTTTGTTCAAAGAAGAAAATCTAGTTATATTTATAAAGTAAACTTATTTTAATTGTTTCTAAAGTATTATTTTAAATTAAGTGCTAAAGTAAAATTTTCTAAATTAAATGTTAAACATATTTTACAAATAAAGTGTTTTGAAATTATTTTAAAATTCTAAAATCTTGTGCTTGGTGATTCCGGTGGAAATAGAAATATTTGGAATTTATTCTGAGAAAGGAAGATAGTTTGAAAACTATTTTCAAAAAGGGTTTGAAAAGTGGAAATATATCTCGTGAAGATATTTTTGAGGCTAATAAATAATTTGGGAAATTATTTATTGTTTGTTGGTTGTTTCTGAATATTAATTGATAGTTAAATAACCGACTATCAATATTGGCCAAATACGTTGATCGTTTCGAAGAGACCGGGATCGAGATTTATTTCTCGAAAACCACTTCGATCCGGTTTGTACGTTTTGTGGAAACGAGTGTGGATTCGAAGATGGAGCAGTGAAGTGCAAGGGCTAGTCGCTACTAATCCTGAGGATATTTCCAAAATGGATGTAGTAGGAATAGTGCCTTCGGTTCCGTTCGAACCCGAAACGGACTTGTATGGATGAATGCTTGCGAAACATCGTCAGGTGGACGATGGGCATTCTAAGGGATATGTTCTAAAAAGGTAACGCTTAGCCTCAAGCCTCATCAAATGGGAATGACTGAAAATCAGGGGTTATGCAGCAAGGCTAGGTGGGTAGCACCCAAGCAGGGTGAGGTCATCCCTGTCTAGATGTCCCTTTCTTTATTTCGGCTTAGTGGGCGGTTGCTAATCCCAACCACAGGGTGATCTCACTCGGGATTATCCAGTAAGGGGTAGTCCCGGTCTTGTGTTGCAAGGGACCGGGCATACTCCTTGGTACTGTGATCTAGGCCACATACTGTGACAGGTGGTACCCCAGTGCCTAGTCATTAGTTGGAAATCCATTCTCCCTACGAGCCTTGTACGAGTTTTGTTTGTATTACCCACTCTGTGGCTAGTAGCTGGAATTTAATAGATGTAACAATTTCGGCTATTTATAAGTATTTTTATATAGACCCTATTATAATGTCAGAGGATTTCTATAAAAAGTGTTTTAGTGTCGTAAGGTAAAAACCCGACATGTTTATTTGTGGCGTGGTCTTACGAGATGCTTTTGTTTTCAAAGGATTTTTGAAACTTTAATAATCAATTGAGTGTGATTTTCTCACGCTGGTATTCCAGACTGACTTGGGTATTATTTAACTGTAATGCTCGGGTCAGATCTAGTATTATAGGATACAGGATAAGATGTTGTGGAGCTCAGGAGACGAGCTGGATGACGATACGTACTTTTCGTACTTGTTTTATATATATAGTCCGTTGTGTTGATTAGCTGTATACCTAGATATATGTTATTGATGTTGAGCTGTGATTTGATGTACTCTAATGATGATGTAATATATAAACAGAGATATTTGATTTTGAGTAAAGAGCATTTATTATCTACTATATTTTATTCCGCTGCGATGGTTAGATTCTGTTGTTGTTATCCATTTTCTTCTTCTACCTCCTCTTCTTTAACCCAAATGGTTCGTATTTTCTGTACAACTTGAGTTGATTGTTGTAGAATAGTGTTGACTCAAGGGGTAAGGATTTGCGGGCTGTTACAATCGTCGACATAATAATAAGTGTCACACAAATTAACAACGTAACGGTAACATTGAAAGACTGCAATGTCAAAGGCAACGATAAGAAACAGTTCTACCCTTAAAGATTAAGGGCAACTTGCATCAATAGTATAATGCCGAAAGAGTGAAAGGGGTAAAGTAAAGAAGCTCGTTCCAGGCCCTTAGGGATGAATATCGACATCCAAAAATGTACAACTGCTATAAAGGAAATTGTTATCACTATCATTGTTCATGCCGAAGATATGCGATATAATGACATAACTATGATGCTAGGTAGTACTAAAAGTATGGAGAGGAATTGATGCTGAAGGGCTACAATGCAACTTCTCATCTATAAGAGTTTATAAATAATGTCGTCTCTCATCTATACTGCATCTCATCCACGTCGCATCTCATCAGTATCGCATCACTTCAATATTGCATTTCAAGTAATGTTGCACTCCATTCATACCATGCTCCATCAACACCGCACCATGTCAATGGGCATCATGTAGTAAATTAGGTAGGGGCATCGGGGACTACCAAGAGCACCCTTATTTAGTGACAGTACGATTCAATGCCATCTCTAAAATCGTATAAGGCCAGGGATGGAATCACACTAAATCAATATCCCTTTCAGTGGATGTTGCTTCTTGTCAATATCAAGAATCAATGTCGTTGTGGAGCAATGTTGCTAGTATTCATGCTGCCTTATGCAATGACCCGAGAATTTTAGAGATTTTAAATAACGTAATTAACTAAAAAAATTTAGGAAATAAAAATATAAAATTTTTGCAATGAAAATTTTATATTTGATATGCGTCTATTTAAACATAGCAAAAGTCAGATTTTCATAAGGAAATATGAAAGTAGTTCTGTTGTGAATTTTCTATTTAAAATATTAAATCAGTTAATATTGATGGAAATTAAATATTTTTGAAATTTGAATATTTATATATGATAAAAATGTAAATCATTTTCTGAGTGAGACGTCTTATTTTGTTTTGCCTAATTTGGACTGCACTAGCACCGTTTATTTTATTTTCGCCCATTTAGCGGTAGTTTTGGCAGCGAATATCGAGTTTTGATAGGAGGGTCATGTCACTCATATATGTGTACCATTCTGTTCGTCTTGTCATGCTGATCTCCGCAGTGTATAAATTTGTGTGTTTCGGCGCCCAGTACACAACGAAATCTGCAGAACGGTTGGCAATATCAGTACCCGTTTTAAACCTTTTGGCTTTCCCTTTGTCCATTCAACTGTCCTGTCGGAGAAACAAATGGCCACTAACTATAAATATTCCTAGAAATTAAATCCCCGACCTTCACTATTCTCAATATTCGATATAATTTCTAGTTGATCCTTTTTTTATTCGTTACATTTTAAACATTTCTCTCTTCTTCTTTGTCGGTCTGAAGAAAAATAATATTATATAACATTTATATATATGTGTGTGTATATATCTTTAATAATAGTTATAATAGCTTTGGTGTCATACTTTCCGTGAGCTGCTAAAAACGCCCCTCTATATTATCAAATCTTAATCACTTAAAAATAGGATCTAATATTAAAGTTCTTTTACAAATTCAAACGTCCCTAAAAATAGGATCTAACAATTAAACATGTTTTACAAATTCAAAACACTTCTAAAATAAGATTTAAAATTAAGCTTTTTTTATAATTTCAAAATACTTCTTTAATTATACAAATCTTAATATTTTTTGAAAACAAAAAATCACTTTTTTAACTGATTTAAACATGTACAATTTATAAGAAAAACAATTCACGCGCGAAGCGCGTGCCATAACACTCGTGTGTGTGTGTCTATATATATATATATATATATATATATATATATATATATATATATATATATGTTGCTTGCTTATCTCCTTTTCTTTGTCTTCCTGAAACCTGCTCATCTCCTCAAACCATACTCATGTGCTCAATTGTTTTCCGACCAACTTCACCCATCAACCCACGTTCGGCCTCCCTCTTCGCCGCCATCCCCCCAACCACAACCTCTACAGCCACCGCCCCACTCGCCATACCCTATAATAGACTGTCGAGTGCCACCCTATGCTCCGCCCCTCATCAACAAACCCTCCACAACAATCACCGCATCCACCACCTTGCAGCAGCCCGTGTTGACAACCCTCCACCTTCCCGTAGCTGCCTGCTCCTCCCTTTATTGCCGACCACCTGCCTCCTTTCTACAGCCAATCACCACACCCTGACAGCCGTACGTATAGCTACTCTAAGAAAACCCGACCTACACCTTCCAGAAAACCTAAACATTGCACATATTTCCCCTCCATTAGCCCCTTATTCCACAACCGCACAGCCTTCCACCATCTTCACGTCATCTCCGCCTCTCACCCAAACGCCAAGCACACAATCTTGCACATAACCGATGACCAAACCCATAAACCCCGCGCCCATGCTTCTTACTGTTCGTACTCATGCTTATAGAAAGAAATGTAAGCTTGTAGATTTGTTTAATCAAACTCGTTGCTTGTCTTTCCTTCAACCAGCCATGCTACTTCCCTCTTCAACACATGGATCCCACAACTGCCTCCACGTCATCCGCATACCACCCTCTCCATTAGCATGGCCTTGGACCCAAGCAAAACCTACACCATCACCATAAACTTGAGCAGTAAACCCGTCTCCTCAGCCGCATGCAACCGGAACCCACCATCAACCCATCAGCTCACGTGCCTCATCCTCTTACTCCGAGTCAGCAACCCAGCAGCTGCCAAAAGTTCCTTCTCTGCCTCGTCAACCTTAGCTTTATATATAAAGTTATATTTATATTGGTTTCCAGAATCTTGCTGCTCTTTTATAAATTTATATATTTTATATGTATTGTTTTTTATTTGCAATCTCCTCTATATAAAAAAAGATACTGATTTTTAAATATTGTTTTAAAAGAAATATATATATATATATATATATATTGATTTTATTAGATGTGTTTTAAGAAAAATAATTTTGAAATATAATATATAAATATTTTATTTTAATATGTGTTTTAGATTAATTATTGATTTTAATATATATATATACATATGTATATATGAAGATTTTTATTTCAAATATGTTTTTTTAATTGAATATTGATTTTTAAGAAAAAAACTAATAATATAATATATATTTTATTTCCATTTATATCAAGCTAGATTGATTTTGAATTCATCGATTCAGGTTCATCGTGCTTTGCTTTGGAACTGGTGCTTGGATTCGTAGCTTGTCGTGTTGTCTTAATTTTCTAGCCTCGAAAGGTAAGCAATCACTCACGATTGACATTCTTATCTTTATGAACTGATGGTTTAAATTTATTGTCAAATTTGAATTGACTAGTGGTTAAATTGTTAAATATAATATGTTAGTATTTGCATTTGTTCACCTATGTTATTGAGGATATTGACACTAATAATCTGTTA
The DNA here is from genome assembly GCA_030765085.1 of Allium cepa. NCBI lineage: Eukaryota > Viridiplantae > Streptophyta > Magnoliopsida > Asparagales > Amaryllidaceae > Allium > Allium cepa. Next base: position 603,380,731 of record CM060932.1, on the reverse strand, counting down.
GCGTATATATATTATATTTAAAAAATTAATTATGATCATATTACCATTGATATGCCATGTCATTTTATGCTATTATTTTATTGTGCTCACACTGCAAGTTCCCTGATAGTTAGAAATTCCCTATGGGTTGAAATGATACATAGCCGAATAATCTTATAGATTAGGGAAAATCGTTGTGGATTGGATCATAAACCCAAGCTATTTTATGGATTTTTGAAATTTTGGGTTGCGGGTTGAAATGACATAAACCCGTAAATTTAAACAATTGCGGTTTGAAATGATAAATATCTCTATCACTTGACCATATGCTAGAAAACTATATATGGACACAGTTGGTCTATTTTTTCTAAAACAATTTCCAGAATTTTTAAAGGAAAATATATGGGTTTTAATAAATATTTATTTTCAAAATATAGTGTGTGTGTGTGTCTATATATATATATATATATATACACACACATATATATATATATTGACAAATTTTTAAACTCAACATTTTTTTCACATCACCTCATACCTTTTTAGGGCAGACGTAACAACTCCCTTATCCCTTACCTCGTACCTTCCCTCTGCCCCTATCAGTACCTTGAGCCTCCCTTCCATCCCTCCCGTCTCTGACCTTTATCTTCCTGGACCCCCTCCAACACCTCCTGACCTACCTCCGACCTTGTCCGGCCCTTCTACTGTCTTCGACCACCATGCTTCACCAGTTACTTCAGCATCTTCTGCTCAGGTCAGTTATAATCCTCCCCTTCGTCAACCAGTATGGACTTTCCTCTTGAAGAGAAAGCCGTGCAATGCGGGGAAGTACATACCGGTTGACATGTTACCTTCTTTCATTGGAGAGGCCACGGTTTTCTCTGAAGAAATTCTGAAGGTTGGTTCTCTTGTATGGAAGGATTTCCTTATTGGCTTCTTCCTTGACACTCCCTTGTCCTACATGGCTGTAATTTAGAGGCTCAAATCCAGCTGGATATTAATGTTAAATGAGATGAGTATAAATCAAACACAAAAAACACTGGATAAATTTTATTAGCAGACTTGGCTCTTTAAATAGCCATGAAGATGACACAGTAAAACAACACATATAAGGAGAAACATTAAAACTAAACCTATTTTCCTAAGCTGATCCTAATGACTAGGACATTTATTTATGCTACTTATTAACCAGGTAAATAAAGACACGTAAAACCCAACAAACCCTCCCATAAGCTAACCGTGAACACAGTTAGCTTAGAAATGTATCTTTTGAACTCCCATATGCTTTCTAAACTTGATAAATACTTCAACTTGCAAAGCTTTTGTCATGGAGTCTGCAACTTGACTTGCTATTTTACAATGCTTCAACTTGATAACTCCATTCTGAACTAACTCTCTTAGAAAGTGAAAGCGCACATCGATGTGTCTACTACGCCCATGCATAACAGGATTTCTAGAAAGCTTAATCGTTGAACTGTTGTCACAATAAATCAAAGTAGCTTCACTATGTGTGCAGCCTAGCTTATCAGTAACCATTCTTAACCAAACAGCTTGGCTAGCGCAACCAGCAGCAGCAACAAATTCCGCCTCGATAGTAGATAAAGTCACTATCGGTTGTTTCTTTGATAGCCATGAAACAGCACCTCCACTTAGCATGAAAACGTATCCAGATGTACTCCTCCTGTCATCTAAGTCACCTGCATAATCTGAATCTGTAAAACCAACCAAATATGTCTTGATCTTCTTGTACATGATTCCATAGTCTAGGGTACCCTTTAAATACCTTAATATCCGCTTGGCTGCTTGTAGGTGTAACTCGGTTGACCTGCTCATGTATCTACTAATAAGACTTACACTGTACATAAGATCTGGTCTAGTTGCAGTGAGATACATCAAACAGCCTACAATTTGCTTGAAGTTGGATTCACATACAGTTACACAATTTTCATCTTTGTTTAACTTGTTACCAGGAACAATTGGAATTCTAACTGCTTGACAATCCTCCATTTTGAATCTCTTGAGTATTTCTGCTGCATACCTTTTCTGGCAAATGAAGTTTCCTTATGTACCTTGATTAACTTCAATTCCAAGAAAGAACTTCATTGATCCCAAGTCAGTCATTTCGAAGCTTTTCATCATAGAAGCTTTGAATTCTTTTAACATTGCTTCATTATCTCCTGTGTATATCAAATCATCTACATATATACTAACTATAAGCAGATTACCTGATTCATTTCTCTTGGTGAACAAAGTCTGCTCGTTAGGATACTTCTCAAATCCCGTAGCCATAAAATGAGCTTCGATCTTACTGAACCACGCACGAGGAGCCTGCTTTAGGCCATACAAAGCCTTGTGTAATTTGTATACTTTTCCTTCTGAACCTCGCACTTCAAATCCGTTTGGTTGTTCTACGTTCACTTCTTCTTCTTCAAGATCTCCATGTAAGAAAGCTGATTTTACATCCAACTGCATTATCTTCCAGCCACGTTGTGCGGCCAAAGCAATTATGGTACGTACAGTTTCAATCCTAGCTACTGGTGCATATACTTCCAAATAGTCCACTCCATATTCTTGTGAGTAACCCTTAGCTACTAACCTTGCCTTGTATTTCTCCAACTCTCCATTAGCATTAAACTTTGTTTTATAGACCCATTTAACTCCAACTGGTTTGGTATGTTTTGGAAGCTCAACAAGACTCTACATATGGTTCTTCTCAATGGAGCTGATCTCACTTTTCATTGCCTCAATTCAGTGTTTATCTTTACAAGCCTCTTCGAATGATATGGGATCAGTTGTCATGATCATAGCCATATTCATCATGTCTTCTTCAATGACATCCAGCTCTTCACCAGCTACATAGTCATTCATCCAGCTGGGAGGGTGAGCTTTTCTTATGTTTCTTCTTTCTCTTGTATTTTCCCTCCCATGATATAAAGCTTCTTCAGTTTCTTCATGTTCATTGCTACATCCATTCTTGGTTTGATCTTCTTCATGTTCTTCATAGTCCTCATTGCTGATGTCACTGACTTCATTATCATGCCATTCAAGATCAATTAACAGCTCCTTTGAATGAGTTTGCTCCCAATTCCATTGTTTATCTTCCTCAAAAACAACATCCCTGCTAATCACTATCTTTTTTGTTTTAGGATTGTACAGTTTGTAATCTTTTGATTCCCTGTTGAAGCCTAAGAATATACACTTATTACTTCTATCATCAAGCTTGACTCGTTGTTGCTTGGGAACATGTATATATGCTATGCAGCCGAACACTTTGAAATGTGAAACAACAGGGCGAATACCACTCCAAGCTCCATATCTAGAACTGCCGCATTAGGACATCGATTGAGAATATAATTGCTCTAGTTTGCTGCTTCTGCCCAAAAAAAATTTGGCATGTCTTTATCAGATAAAATTGCTCGTATCATGTTAAGTGTGGTGCGATTTTTACGCTCCACAACTCCATTTTGTTGAGGCGTATAAGAAGTAGTAAGTTGTCTTTTAATCTCATTCTCCTTGCAGAAATTGTTGAACGAGGTTGAGGTGAATTCTCCACCTCTATCAGTGCATAGACACTTTACTGGAAGGCCTGTTTCTTTCTCCACCATTTTCATGAAACATTTAAAATGATATAGTGCTTCTGATTTTTCAAACAAGAAATATACCCAAGACTTCCTGCTAAAGTCATCAGTAAAACACAATATGTACCTTTTTTTACTATTTGATGATGAGCTGATTGGTCCACAAAGATCTGCATGCACTAGCTCTACCACTTGACTTGCCCTCCAAGTACTTTTGCATGGGAAAGTATCTCTGTGCTCCTTTCCAATAAGACAGTCCTTGCATATCTCAGTGACTGCTTCCAAAGGTGGCAGCCCCTACACCATTTTCTTGTTTTCTAAAGTCTTTAATGCTGAGTAGTTCAAATGACCATAGCGTCTATGCCATAATTGGGTCACATTCTGAGCTACAGTAGCTAAGCATGTACCACTTTCTTCTTTTACATGAACCTGTGTATCAGCAAAAAGTATGAACATTCTATTCGTACTCATGGCAGTCTCTATGATTAATCCCTTATTTGAATGGTAGATCTTACAGCTTCCTTCATTAATTAATATCGCGAGCTTTTTTTCTTGAAGTTGACCGATACTAAGAAGGTTGTTCCTTAGTTCCGGCACAAAGTACACGTCAGTAATAATGTGACTTATGCCATTCAATATGATCTTGACATTTCCTTTTCCTTCAGCTCTCATTTGAGTGTTGTTTCCTAGTTTCATAGTAGTTCGGAAATCTTGGTTCATTTCAAAGAAGAATGATTTGTCTTCGCACATATGATTAGAACATCCACTATCCAAGAACCATGCTTTTTCTTTTCCTTTTTTTTGTTTTTCTGCATATGCCATTAGCAACATCTCATCTTCCTCATCAAACCTTGCATAATTCGCATCTTGCTTCCATTCTGGACATTCGGCGATGAAATGTCCAAGCTTATGACATTTATAGCACTCCACGGTCGCTCTTGTGAATGTTTGTCTACCTCTACCTCTGCCCCTTCCTCCTCTTCCTCTTCCTCGACTTGCATTGTGTGAAACTTTAAGGGCTTGTTCTTCCTCGTCTTCTCTATTCATCATGAACTTCTGCTCATGAACAAGAAGCGAACTTTGAAGTTCATCAACTGACAGTGTCTCTATATTTTTTGATTCATCAATGGAACATACAATGTAGTTCCACTTTTCAGTCAAGGTGCGCAAGATCTTTTCAACAATCTTGACATCGTCCATGCTTTCGCCACAGTTTCTCATTTCGTTGGCAAGCACAATCACCCTGCCGAAGTACTCTGTTATCGATTCCCCATTCTTCATCATTAGAACTTCAAACGATCTCCTGAGTCGTTGAAGTTGAGCTTTCTGCACACGAGCGCTGCCTTGGTACTTTACTTTCATAGAATCCTAATGTTGCTTAGCCATTTCTTTCTTGGTGATGGTTTTGAGAATCGTCTTGTCTATTGAGGAGAATAAATAGTTTTTCGCCTTCAGATCTCTAAGCTTCATATCTTCAATGGCTTTTCTCTGTGCTGTAGTGAGAGTTTCACTATCTTCTGGAACTCCTGCTTCAACAACGCTCCAGTACTCCTTAGATCGCAGTAAGTTCTCCATAAGGAGACTCCAGCGATCATAATCCCCGTCAAATCTGGGAATGCATGGTTGTTGAAAGCTGGTACCTTATGAGTTCATGTTGCTCAGATTATGCTCTGATACCAAATGTTAAATGAGATGAGAATAATTCAAACACAAAAAACACAGGATAGATTTTATTAGCAGACTTGGCTCTTTAAATAGCCATGAAGATGACACAGTAAAACAACACGTATAAGGAGAAACATTAAAACTAGACCTATTTTCCTGAGCTGATCCTAATGACTAGGACATTTATTTATGCTACTTATTAACCAAGTAAATAAAGACACGTAAAACCCAACAATTAAAGGGTTCTACTAAAGTAAGATCTGATGGTGTAATTTTTATGTTCCACCTCTCATGTATTGAAGATAGAAACAAGATTCTATAAGGTGACCCTATAATTATGAAAAATAAACTCTTCATAGTTAAATCATATGATCCAGCTATAAGCAAATTTTGTGGTGCGGTCATGTCTGTGCCAGTTTGGGTTTAATTTTACAACATCCCCTTATGTGCCTATGTAAACTGCTTTGTTAAGATGAGATGACAGAGAAATTGGAGAGATTAGAATATGCTGGCTATTTAATTGAGGCTAGTCCAGACAAAGAACTTGTAAATGACATCATGGTTTAACTGGTTGAAGGAGGTATACAGAAAATTATAGTAAAGTACTTGTGGAGACCAAACATTTGCTCCTCTTGCAAAAATTTTGGTCATACTGCCATTAACTGTGACAAAAAAGAAGTAAACACGCCTGAATATGAAGACTCTGGAAAACAAAATTTTAAAGGTAGTAAATGAGAGTGAAACTAAAAGGCAACAAGAGAAGTAGGGAGAGTCAAAAAGGTCCAGAAATGGAAAATGGTCAGTGGAGGAAGGAGAAAGAACCTAAATTCAGGAACAACATTCAATAATAAGACAGTAAGTTAAGCAAGTGCTCAAGAAGTTGGTTATGTACAAAATAGTAAAAGTACTATATCTAAAAATCAAGAAAATGGAAAAATGAACAAAGATAAATGTGTTGCATTGGATGAGGATGAGCCGGTACAACAGGAAGAACAAATTGAAGAAAGTAAGATTAACATTTCAAAAGAAAAAAATGTTAATATAAGTTGTACACATCCTGAAATAGAAATAAAAGTGGAAGAAGCTAATGGATTAAATGATTCTGTAAATCTTGATGTTCAAAGTGTTAATTTACTTTCCAAGAATCCATTTAACTCCGTTCTGGCCATTCATGATAGTGATGATGTGATGCATGCATTTAATGAGCCATCTGTAATAAATTCATTTCCAAAACAGAAATCTCAAAATCAAGGAATATCATATTTTACTTTGACTCGAAGCAAGCAATGAGAATCACCCAAGTCAAACAGCAAAAGTCCAGAAGTAAATAAGGTGAGAAGTGTGACTTGAAGTAAAGAGAAGAAAAACAATAGAGAATGCCAAAGAAATACTCGAAGTAGACATTGAACCTCACCAATCCTTCACTATAACTTCAAAAACTTGCAGTGAGAAGGATCTGCTGGAAAGTATGGTCTATACCATCTTATTTACAACGGACCAGAATGCAACACACAATCCCTCTCACCTGATAGCTCCTTTGAATTCTTCTCAATCTAACATAGCATCTCTTATCTCAAAATCCATGTACGTGCACATTAACAGTACCCTGTGCACTCCTACTTTCTCTTCTTGTATCCTATCTTCTAATAAAGTCTACGATCCTAATATTTCTATCAATATTACTACACCTAGTGATCAAAATCCAACTTTTTCATGCAAACCCTCTGTGTTTCTAGAATCCAACACTCAAGCTAAACCATTACCACTCAAGCCTCCTCAATCTAATACAAACCTACCATACTCCCGCCTCAATCCCCCTCAAGCTTGGAAGCTTAACCCTTACCTCTCACCTGACATCCCTAGCTTTCCCTCCTCTTCAACCATGTCCATTCTTTCCTTCCCATCCATCGTAACCTCCTTTGTTGGTCTTAGTAATTTTGATAAGAAAAAGACATGTAACACCTTTCAAATACCAAAACAATGTTATTCGTCTAGTATACCAAAACAGAGAATAATCAATTATAAACTCGTCGCACAAGTTTATAACTCAGATTTCCACTACACTGGAATTCTGTAGTAATTATTATAACAATATGAATTTTGTAAATAAATTACAACAACAGCGTTATACTATTTTGAATAAATATTATAACCAGAATATCGGGTAGAATGTAGAATATTGTATATAAATATACAATCAGACTAGGAATAATAACCTGATTATGTCTAAGGCTCGTCGTAACGATTTCCTTAAGAAATTTATTTCAAAATTCTCCCAAGATACAACAGACGTATTCTGCTTAAGATTGTAATGAGTATATCACTCTGTGATTTGAATATATAAGAATTGCAGTTAAAAGAGAGGAGATATTCGAATCGGAAGTGAGTGAGAAAAGTGATCAGTTTTCCTCCTTATTTATAGTTGGTTTGTATCCCTTCGAACGGTCGCGTTTGCACCCGTTTGTCCAAACGGTCACGTCCGTTTCCTTTAATCGCTATTGTTCGTGTGTCTGCTTATGTTCGGCCGCGTCTCTTCAGTCCGGCCGCACCTGTTCGCCTCTAACGGGTCGCACCCGCTTCTTTTCGCCTCTAACGGGTCGTGCCTCTTCAGTCCGCTTTATGAACAGTCGCGTCCGCCTTCACCCGCCCGCTTCTCTTCAAATTCCAGGCCCAGCCCAGCCCAGTTTCAGCCGAAGCCCAAAACCGTTAAACAATGGCCTAGCAAAAAGAATAGTCATTTTAGACCCGTACCCGGTCAGTCGGACGGGCGGCGGTGCGTGTGTGTAGTGGAGATGCATGATCTCCCTCCTCACAACGAAGCATACATTTGGGAGCCCCAGTCCCCCAACCTCCATTTGAGAAAGCTATTAATATACTTGGCTTTCTTAGTATATTAGGCGATGTGGGACTTTGTATATTTCATTCATTTTATTTGTTAAGGAATTCCAACAAACAAGTACCACAAACAACTCAGAATCATAATTGCTTGTCTCAAATTCTCCCCTATCCTCAATTGTTCCTGGTTATAAGGAACATCCCAACACCTTAACAAGACATATGAAAGAAGGTATTCTCAGCGCTACTAAGTTTAATCAGTGATACATAATATAGGGTTCTGGAATGTTCGTGGAGCTCACAATCATATTAGGCTCAATCAATTCAAACTACTCATTCAACAAAACAACCTCTGTATTTTAGCTTTACTAGAAACGAAGTTAAGTCTTGAACTCTCTCTCTTCAAGATGAAAAATATATTAACCCCAGCTAGAATACGATTCACAACCATGTCCATGCAATATATGGTAGAATTTTGATTCTCTATGACCCAGCCATCATTTGCCTCTCCACCATTGACTCCTCTAACCAAATGATCCACTATCATACTCTTTTTAGCCATACCTCTTCCTCCTTTTATATTACCTTCGTTTATGCTAAGAACTCTATTAATTCTAGATCCTCCCTCCTTCATTATATTCCATACCTCAAATAAGAGACTCATTCATGGATTATTGGAGGAGATTTCAACTGCTCTTTAATAATATCTGACAGAGTTGAAGGTAACTCTTTGTCCTTAAATGAAATAAAACCTTTAAACCTTGCAATCCAGCACTCTAACCAGATTGAAATCAAAACAACTGGAGTGGTTTACTCCTTGAACAACAAAAGAAAGAAAGGATGTAGGCATTCTCTAAAATTGACTTCATTTTCTACAAGCAGAACTCTCTCAAAAAGTGGCCAACCATGTTCAACCACTTTCCATGTCCCATGATATCAGACCATTCCCCTCAAGTCCTTTCCTTGGACGCTTTGGCCATGAGAAGAAAACCAAATTTTAAAATTTTTAATTCTTGGGTCCTTGACCCAGATTTTCTTAAGATAATTGAAATGGTTTAGACTAAACCTAACTACGGTAACCCTATGTACGTCTTGTAGAAAAAATTCAAGGAGGCTAAAGAGGCTTTGAAGATGGTCTAGGAACAAATATGGTGATGGATCAAAGCAATCTGACATGTACAAGGACTAACTTAAAAAAAAAATCATGAAATAATGCAAAGCAATGTTGCTGGTGTTTCCCTTGCTATTCAGGAAACATATCTAAACAAACAATACTATGAAGCTCTTGATAAGGAAGACGAGATGATAAAACAGAAAGCTAGGCTTCGATGGAAAGAAGATGGTGATCGTAATTCTTCATTCTTCCATGAATCCTTAAAAGCAAGACAAACTCAGGGGAATCTCCTAACCATTCATGATGAAAATGGCAAACTACACCAAGGCACAGACAATGTTGCTCAGGCCTTCATTAATTATTTTTCTTCATTATTTGGCAATGCTGAAAATAGTACTCTTGATATTGAGGCAATTGACCCTCTACTTCTTCTAACTCTATGCCAAAATGATATCAACTACCTCAGTGAAGAAGTGACAGACCTTGAAATAAAACAAGCTATGTTTTCCTTGAATAAAGATTCAAGTGGTGGTCTGGATGGTTTTAACGCTTACTTCTACACTTCCTATTGGTCATTGTGCAATAGAATGTACTAAAGACTATTAAAAACTTCTTCAAAAAAGGTTAAAAGATCTACTCGTTCAATAACACTTACATAGCTTTAATCCCAAAAATCAAGAATGCTGACAATGTCCAGTCCTTCAAACCTATATCATGTTGCAACACTATCCAGAAATGCATAACTAAAATCATCTCCTCTCGCATGAGATCAGTCCTTCCAAATATCATATCTCATAATAAGGCGACTTTCCTCTCAGGTAGGGATATCCTTGATAATGTTCTTGTGTCTCATGAGCTATTGAATGGATATAAGAATGTGAATGCTACTCCAATAGGCCTACTGAAAATTGACATTCGTAAAGCTTTTGACACTCTTCACTAGGATGTTATAGTTCGTATACTAGGTTACATGAACTTCCCCAAACATTTCATAACCTGGATTTATACTTGCATATCTTCTGTGAACTTCTCTATCAAGATTAATTGTTCCAATGTTGGGTTTTTTGGTAGTAAACATGGCATCAGACAAGATGACCCAATGTTTGCCTACATATTCATAACAGTGATGGAGCTTCTCACCAGAATCCTTGAAGACCATATCAAATCAAAACTGTACCAATGAAACCTCAGATGCAAAGAACCTCTGATAGCTTCACTGATGTTTGCAGATGATCTTGTCATCTTTTGCAAACCAACCTTTGAAACCATAAATGCCATTCTGGATAGGCTCAAGCTCTTTCACAATATTACAGGCCAAAAGTCAATATAGAGAAATAAAAAATCATGTTAGTTGGACTTGATAGTCAATAAATGGAAGATATCTACATCTCTACTAGACTTAGACCTTCAGATGAACACTGTCTCCTATCTTGGAGTACCACTAGCTACCTCTCAAATAACTATCAATCAATGTTTTCCATTGTATGAAAAGATCACAGTTCATCTGGATTGCTGGACTAATAGACAGCTTAGTCAAGTAGGGAGGCTTACTCTAATTAAATCTGTTGTATTCTCCATGTTTGTATACTGGCCAGGACTTTTTTTACCTCAGAAACTTATCTCTATGATTAAAAGTGATGTGGTTAAGTTTTTCTGGAATGGGAGTATTCTAGGATATTATATGGATCTAATCTCCTTCAAACAAATCGAAAAACCAATGATCAAAGGGGGACAAGTTGTTCTTAACTTGTCTATATGGAACAAAGCAGCAATTGCCAAATATTTAGACTATTTCTTGAATAAAAAGGAGAGTGTATGGGTTAAATGGTCACATAAACATGTATCTAAAGGAAGGAATTTTTGGAATTTGTAACCCTCTCAAAATATCAGCTGGACTTGGTGTAATTTATTCAAGATAAGAGAGTTAGTCCTGCCACTTCTAAAATATGTAATATCTCAGCAGAATAAAGTGAGCATTTGGAATGATCCTTGTTTTTCTAAAGGATGTATTCTTAGTAAGCTGGTTACACATCAAGAACAAATTCAATCTGGCATTGGAGCTAACTCTCTTATTAACTCTATTATTTAAATGGTTCCCTCATCCTTCCTCCCCCCTCAAACCAAAATATCACTTCCCTTTAGAACACTATTAAGACTTTTGTTTGTGAATCTTCAACTGCTGTTGATATTACATGGGGTCATAATAGGGTAATTATAGTAATAAGACTGTCTACAACTTCCCATCTAGTGGCAGTAGTCTAGTTCGAAGCAAATGGCGCTCTACTATTTGGAGAAGCGAGAGCATTGTGAAAGTGATGCAGCCCAGCCTGATGTAGTCTTAGGTCGCGAGCGACCTAAAGAGCTGTTAAGTCGCGTGCGACCTAACGGGGTGAAGAGTGACGAGATAAGAGGAAAGAAAGATGCAGTACTGAAGGATGAAGCGAGTTATGCAGTGAAGCGAGTTATGCAGTGAAGCGAGTTATGCCGCTTTCTTAGGTCGCTCAACTTTTAGGTCGCATGAAGCATAAGTCAATGAAGGGTTAGGTCGCAAGGTCGTTCAAGCTTATGCCAAAGTGAAGATTTCCAGAAGCTCATGCCTTAGGTCGCTGATGATTAGTCGTATGTTGTAAGTATGTGTTGTTGTTGTAGATATGTTAACTCGTAGGTCGTTTGTATGTTGTTAGCTCGTGTATTGTACTCTGTTGTGTTGTGTTGTCTTTAAGTCGCTAGCGACCTATGATAGGTCGGTCGTGTATGTGTAAGTATGTTCGGTCGTTATGTGTTGCAACTATTGTTTTGATTGTGTCGCTGTTTGTTTTAGGTCGTGAAGGCTTGTGATGTAAGTGGTGTTGAGTCGTAGGTCGACAAGTGTGTTAGGTCGTAAGCGACCTAAGTTAGGTCGTGAGTCCTGTACATGTTGTAACCCTATAAATAGGGGGGTCGGGTCATTTTGTAAACGGTTGTTGATTTTTGGAATGAAACTTTGTTTGAGAGCTTTGTGCCTCTTTTGAAATTGGTAGTTGAGTGTGATCTCCTATCTCCACTTTCGGTATTCGAGTGCGCTCGAATCAACGATCGTTGAAGCCAATTCACGGTATCAAGTGCGCTTGATCAACGTTTGAAGAATTGTAGATCTTCTCTCACGGTATCATGCGCGATCAACGTGTCGAAGATAGCTAGAATTCAGTATCTTTTGGAGATAAATGAATTTGGGCATTCGGGTATTTTCAATCCATCGATTTATATTGCTTCATCTAATCGTTCTTCGAGTAGTTTGTCACGAAATCTTTCCTTTCGACGTCAATCTATTATATCCGCTACGTCGGTTTTGGTATCAGAGCGAGACTTAGCCAATCATAGCTAAGCCGAGTCTTCGAGCCGAAGAGAAGTGTTTGTTCAAAGCTGAGTCAAGCTTGTTCAAGTTTGTGGGAGATTTGTTCAAGTGTAGATCCGAGCTAGTTGAAGGTCGTGCATCACTTTGTTGTTCAAGGCCGAGAGTCAAAGCTGAGCCAAGTTGAAGTGTGAAGTTCAACTTGAAGTTCAAGCCGAGAGTTAAGTTTATTTGGATTTGTGAAGAAGTGACAATGCCTCCGAGAAGAGCTAACCGTCATCAAAATGTTGAAGATTTATATAAACGAGAAGATGCTGAACAAATGGAACAACACATTAGCAATAAATTCAACGAGAAGTTAGACGAAGGTATTGGTAGGTTGGAGAAATTGATGATAGATATGAATCAAAGGAGAAGGTCGCCAGTCTCGAACCATGGAGGAAACAGAGTTTCACCATCGGTTACAGAAGCGAGGATGGTGTCGCCACAATCTTTTAGAGAAAGAAGAGAAACATCAATTTCATCAAGAAGAGATCACCATGAATATAGACATGAAGAGAGAAGAACTCCACGTGAGTTTGAAGATGAGCCATATCGAGATGAAGAGAGACATAGTAGGAGAGACATGCGTGATCGAAGGGATGTTGATGGTCGAGATCGATATAGACGTACATTTGATTTTGTTGAAGAGGGTGATAGAGCTAGCTTTCATTATCGAGATCGAGACCAAGTTCGAAACTCATATAGGGATGTTGAGGATGACCGACGATGGGAGTCGGGTATGAAGATGGAAATTCCAGAATTCAAGGGTGGAATGGTAGCAGAAGAATTTCTTGATTGGTTATCTAATGTTGAAGAGATTTTTGATTTTAAGGAAGTTCCCGAGCATCGTAGAGTTAAGTTAGTTGCTACTCGTTTGAGAGGGAGAGCTATGGCATGGTGGCAGCAAACAAACTTACACGGGAAAGAATGAGGAAGTCAAAGATTGAGTCATGGGAGAAGATGAAGAAACTGATGAAGGCTACATTTTTGCCTTACAATTATCAATCACTCATGCATTAGAGGTTGCAGAATCTGAGGCAAGGGACGAAGACTGTTAATGATTTTGCTGATGAATTTTATCAACTCATTGTCAGGAATGATATCATGGAGACAGAGGAACAGTTGACTGCTAGGTTTGTTGGAGGGTTGACAATGCAGATTCAAGATATGGTGAACATGTTTGATCCGAGATCTGTTGCAGAAGCACATCAGAAAGCACTTTCTTGGGAGAAACAAGGGAGACGAGGAGGTGGTGTGTTTACAAATTCCAACAATCCAGTGAAAGGGGCTAGTAGCAATGCGAATGTTTCCAAGGCTGTTGCGAAACCAGTTGTCAATGAAGTTACTAAGACCAAGGTCATTAGTGGTATCAAATGCTTTAATTGTCAGGTATTTGGTCACAAGAGTAATGAATGTCTGAAACCAAAGAAGCGAACAATGATTGCTGAAATGGAAGGTGAGGATGTTGGTGAAGGTTATTCTAGTCCAGTTGAAAAGGATGAACAGGATATCGCGTTGGGAGATGAAGGTGTAATCTAATGATGAGGAGATCTTGTTTAACACCAAAGCAAGAGGATGAGGCTAGTTGGTTGAGGAGCAATATCTTTCAGTCGACATGCACTATACTGGGAAAGGTTTGTAAATTTGTGATTGACGTGGGAAGTTGTGACAATATCATTTCTATCGAAGCTGTGAGAAAGTTGAAGTTGAAGATGGAGAAACACCTAAATTCTTACAAGTTAGCGTGGTTAAGGAAAGGAGGAGAGGTGAAGGTGGACAGGTGAGTTCATGTTCCATTTTCTATTGGGAAGAAGTATAAAGACGAGATCTGGTGTAATGTGGTGGAGATGGATGTTTGTCACTTGCTTTTGGAAAGACCATGGCAGTATGATCGAGCGGTGCAGCATGATGGTCGAACCAATAGCTACAGCTTTATGTTTGAGAATACTAAGATCATTTTAGTTTCGAAGAAGAGACAAAAAGGAGAGAGCAAGTCAGAAGAGATTGAGGAGATGAAGACTTTGTTGACTTTGAAGGAATTTATTGAAGAAGTAGAGGAGAGTCCAAAGGTGTTCTTGTTGATTGGACATGAAGCTACCGAATCTGTTGAAGTTCCAGAAGAAGTAAAGCCAGTATTGGAAGAATTCAGAGATGTGTTTCCTGAAGAGTTTCCAAAGGAGTTGCCACCATTGAGTGACATTCAACATCAGATAGATCTTGTTCCAGGAGCTGTATTGCCTCACAGGCCACATTACAGGATGAGTCCTAAGGAGCATGAGGAACTGAGAAGGCAGGTGGAGGAGTTGTTAGAACAAGGGCGTGTTCAGGAGAGCTTGAGTCCTTGTGCAGTGCCAGCCTTATTGGTACTAAAGAAGGATGGGACTTGGCGGATGTGTATGGACAGTCGGGCTTTAAACAAGATCACGGTGAGATACAAATTTCCTATGCCAAGGTTAGATGATTTGATTGATCAATTGAGTAGGGCTGCTGTGTTCTCAAAGATTGACTTGAAGAGTGGATACCATCAGATTCGTATTAGACCGGGTGATGAGTGGAAGACTGCATTTAAAACAAGGGAAGGACTATACGAATGGCTGGTTATGCCTTTTGGCTTGTCAAATGCCCCTAGTACTTTTATGAGAGTGATGAACCAGATTTTCAGACCATTCATTGGGAAGTTCGTAGTAGTTTACTTTGACGATATTTTGATCTATAGTGAGAGTATGGAAGAGCATGTCCAACATTTGCGAGAAGTGCTGTTTATTCTACGACAGGAGCAATTCTATGCAGCAGCGAAGAAGTGTGTGCTCATGACGCACAGTGTTTTGTTTCTGGAATACGTTCTGTCAAAGGAGGGTATTCAAGTGGATAAAAGCAAAGCGGAAGCTGCCAGGAGTTGGCCACAACCCAAGACAATTACTGAAGTGAGAAGTTTTCATGGGTTGGTATCTTTTTATCGAAGATTCATTCCACATTTTAGCAGTATGATGGCACCTATAACTGATTGCATGAAAGGAAAGAAGTTCGTATGGACAGAGGAAGCGGAGTTGGCTTTTGGGAAGATTAAGACATTTTTGACGTCAGCACCAATTCTAGTATTGCCGGACTTTCAGTTGCTATTTGAGTTACATACTGATGCTTCGAAGGTTGGGATTGGTGGAGTATTGAGTCAGAAGGGAAGACCAGTTGCTTATTTCAGTGAGAAATTGTCTGGAGCCAAGTTGAAATATATCACTTATGACGTGTAATTTTACGCAATTGTTCAAGCTGTAAAACACTGGAGACATTATCTGTTTCAGAAGGAGTTTGTTCTTTACACGGATCACGAAGCTTTGAAACATTTGCAAGGGCAGGACAAAATTTCATCTAGGCACGCTTCATTGGTCGCGTATCTACAGCAGTTTACCTTTGTTGTAAAGCACAAATCAGGGGTGACGAATCGTGTAGCTGATGCTTTGAGCAGGAGGAGTCACTTGTTGACAACAATGAAAGTTGAAGTGACGTGATTTGAACTATTTCCAGAGTTGTTTGAAGAAGATCCTTACTTTACTAAGATTGTTGAGAAAGTCAAGGATGGGAGTACTGATGAGTTTGTATTGGTGGATGGATTCCTATTCAAGGGAAATCGATTATGCATACCAGAAGGAAGTTTGCGAATGAAGATTATCAAATAGTTACATGAAGAAGGCCATGTAGGTAGAGATCGTACATTGCAGTTGATTTCTCAGTCTTACTACTGGCCCTCGATGAAGCGAGAAGTTGAAAAGTTTGTGCGTAGATGTCATATTTGTCAAGTTTCGAAAGGGACAAACACAAATGCGGGATTGTATATGCCTTTACCTGTTCCTACAAAACCGTGGGTAGATGTAAGCATGGATTTCGTGTTGGGCTTGCCGAGGACTCAACGGGGAAATGACTCTATATACGTTGTGGTGGACCGTTTCTCGAAGATGGTGCATTTTGTTGCTTGTAAAAAGACGGCAGATGCAGTTCATGTGGCACAGTTGTTCTTTAGAGAGATCTATTGCTTGCATGGTTTACCAGAATCTATAGTTTCAGATAGGGATACCAGATTTCTGAGTCATTTTTGGTTGAGTTTGTAGAAGATGGTGGGAACAAAGCTGAATTTCAGTAGTGCTTATCATCCGCAGTCGGATGGACAAACCGAGGTTGTGAACAGATCGCTGGGAAATTTATTGCGGTGTCTTGTGAAGGATAATCTGAAGAGCTGGGATGTGAAGTTATGTCAAGCGGAGTTTGCTCATAATCATGCTATCAACCGTAGTACGGGTTTCAGTCCGTTTCAGATTGTATATTCAAGCTTACCAAAGGGGCCGTTGGATTTAATGATAGTGCCACAACCGAAGGGGACAGTTATGCGGGCTGCTAATTTTGTTGATGGGTTGACAGAATGCCAAAGAATCGTTCAGGAACGATTGGAGAAGACAAATGAGAAATATAAACGATCTGCGGATCTGAAGAGAAGAAGTGCTGAATTTAATGAAGGAGATTTAGTATATGTTGTACTAACGAAGGATTGTTTTCCAGTGGGAGCATACAATAAACTTAAAGCTCGAAAGATTGGTCTTATAAAGATTGTGAAACGGATCAATGAAAATGCTTATAAGTTGAAGCTGCCGGAGGATGTGTACACTTCTGACGTGTTTAATGTTAAACATCTTATACCTTATTATGGAGATGAACAATCCAATAGGGAAGAATTTTTAAATTCGAGGACGAATTTTTCCCGACCAGGGGAGGATGATGCAGCCCAGCCTGATGTAGTCTTAGGTCGCGAGCGACCTAAAGAGCTGTTAAGTCGCGTGCGACCTAACGGGGTGAAGAGTGACGAGATAAAAGGAAAGAAAGATGCAGTACTGAAGGATGAAGCGAGTTATGCAGAGGAATGCAGTGAAGCGAGTTATGCCGCTTTCTTAGGTCGCTCAACTTTTAGGTCGCATGAAGCATAAGTCAATGAAGGATTAGGTCGCAAGGTCGTTCAAGCTTATGCCGAAGTGAAGATTTCTAGAAGCTCATGCCTTAGGCCGCTGATGACAAGTCGTATGTCGTAAGTATGTGTTGTTGTTGTAAATATGTTAACTCGTAGGTCGTTTGTATGTTGTTAGCTCGTGTATTGTACTCTGTTGTGTTGCATTGTCTTTAAGTCGCTAGCGACCTATGTTAGGTCGGTCGTGTATGTGTTGCAACTGTTGTGTTGATTGTGTCGCTGTTTGTTTTAGGTCGTGAAGGCTTGTGATGTAAGTGGTGTTGAGTCGTAGGTCGACAAGTGTGTTAGGTCGTAAGCGACCTAAGTTAGGTCGTGAGTCCTGTACATGTTGTAACCCTATAAATAGGGGGGTCGGGTCATTTTGTAAACGGTTGTTGATTTTTGGAATGAAACTTTGTTTGAGAGCTTTGTGCCTCTTTTGAAATTGTTAGTTGAGTGTGATCTCCTATCTCCACTTTCGGTATTCGAGTGCGCTCGAATCAACGATTGTTGAAGCCAATTCACGGTATCAAGTGCGCTTGATCAATGTTTGAAGAATTGTAGATCTTCTCTCACGGTATCGTGCGCGATCAACGTGTCGAAGATAGCTAGAATTCGGTATCTTTTGGAGATCAACGAATTTGGGCATTCGGGTATTTTCAATCCATCGATTTATATTGCTTCATCTAATCGTTCTTCGAGTAGTTTGACACGAAATCTTTCCTTTCGACGTCAATCCATTATATCCGCTGCGTCAGAAAGAAATCTCCTTCTTTGGAGAGTTTTAAATAATGCACTATTTACTAGAGTAAAGCTAGTTAGCAGAGGCATGAACGTGAGTGTAAAATGTATCTTTTGTGATGATCTTCCTGAAACCATTAAACATCTATACTTCGATTGCACTATTACCAGAGGTCTTTGGCTCAATGTTTTGACTGTTATTGGGAAAAACTCTTTAGGGTGATGGTCTTCGAAGAAAAGCGAGCCTTGTGGGATTATATACAAAAAAATTGTAAGACTTTATGGTTGGAGAGAAATACCAGGTTTTCAATCCTGGAAAAAGCATGAACATTAAACAACTAACATACTTCATCCTATTTGAAGTGAAGAAAGGCCTGCGTGATGCGAATATCTCCTATGATCTTGGAGATGGAGTTTGACATATGTGTTATGTGGTCACTATGTGCTTCTCTGTGGAACTTTGTTCCCTCTTCGGTGTTTTCCTTTTGTTTTTTCTTTTTTCCTTTTATTTTTTGTCTTCTTATTTGATCCCCCGTCCTTCAACCCCTATGTTTGGTGTTGGTGTTTTAGTTGTTGTTGTTTGATCGTTTTGAAATTTGTTTTATTCCCCCATGGTGGATCAACAAAATGGTAGAGGTCCATTCAACCCCGTCGGCATTGCTAATATATATATATATATATATATATATATATATATATATATATATATATATATCTTATTTTAATATATGTGAAAACTTTAGATTCTAAAATATATGTTTGAAAATTTTAAATATATAAGAAGTTTTGAATAATATAAATTTTAAAATTTTACTTATAATTTTACTATTTTAAATATATAAATAAGATTTAATATATAATAACAAATATTTAATAAATAACATTTAATTTAATAAAATTTAATATAATAAAATTTAATAAGAGTTAATCCAACTAATATAGAATATGTATTAAACTATTTATTTAAAATTTATATTAATATTTTTAAATAGATTTTTGTAATAATTTTAATAAATAAAGTTGACTTGCCGTCTAAATTGGTTAATAATTGAATTTAAGTAATAACTGATTTGTAATTTAATTTAAATAAGAGTTGATTTGAAACTTATTGATTTTTAAGATTTTTAAAGATATGATTTTTATAACTTAATAATTTGATTTTTAAAGGTGATTTAATGAATATTTCAAATTTAAATAAAATTGTAATTGAATATTAAATTTTGATTTAAATTTGTAATTTGAGATTTTATTAAATATTTATTAAAAAATGATTAAGTGAATAATTTCAAATTTAACAAAATTAAAGTTGAATTTTGAAATATAAATGGAATGTATCAAATTGAGTTATTATGACTTGCTTGAAAATTAAAACTTTGAAACCGATTGAATTGGGAGTGTTTTAAATTTGAAGTTCAAATCTGGATTTGAAATTGATAAATGAGAATTTGAATTGATTTGTGAAATTGGAAGAAACAATTCTAATTTGAAACAATTTTGATATAAACTCTTTTAATATATAAACTATTTTTAATATATAAACTATTTTAATCTATAACCTATTTTTAGATGTGAACTATTTTTAAATTATAACTATTTCAACATATAAACTATTTTCAATATTTAAAATGTTTAAGTTGGAACTGTTATGATTTAGATTTGATGGATTTAAATGTGAATATTTTGATATGATAGTTTAAACTATTTTGTGGTTAACACTTTTGAAGTGAATATGATTTCAAAAGTGAATATGATTTTGGAATTGATATGATTTTGAAATGAATATGATATTTTGATATGAATTATAAACTATTTGAAATTAAAATAACCATTGTGTGAAATAAACATTTGGTTGTCAAAAGAGACCGAGATCGGATATTGTCATACTCTCTGCCAATACCAAAACCACTTTAACAACTGTGTATGTGGTGGAGAATCTAGAACGAAGTAGGATGGTTTGGTGAAGATGAGGTATTATTACAGCCCTAACTCCCGCAAGTCAGCTTGATGTGGCTAAAACAGGAGTTATACTGGGCCAAGTGGGGTTGCTCCCTCAATCAGGAACAATGCTTCGATACCATTCTATTACTTTGTGATTTGATTGGGTGCATCTTTGATTTGGGAGTGTGTCTTGAGGTGGGCGGTAGTAGCTACTATGCATTACCACCAGTCCGAGAGTGCAAACGGTAGAACCCTACCCTGGCATTGCCTCCCGTGCCTTGTCACATGCCTTATCGAGCCCACTACGAGTTTGTTTTATACCGTACCTATGGACTGCCCTCTGATAGTCCTCCAATTTACGGAGGAATTACGGTACCGTATAGACTATGGGAATATATAAAAATGTGTTAAGGAGGATATGGGCTATTTTAATATTTTACTTTACTATAGACATTATCTATGTAGCGTATTTTACAAAGTATGTAGATAGTTTCACGGATCCTTAAATAATGGGAATCCCAAACATCCTTCAAGTTATATTGCATTTCACTTGGCATTTCACTTGAGTTGATTTACTATCATAAGAATGTTACTCCTGACTCGAGTGTTTTGTGTTTTGCTTTATGCTCGGGTCAGACTGAGTTTCACAGCATTTGAGACTCACCTTTGGAGCTTGGAGCTTCGCCTGGAGATCTATCTGTACCTATTCAACTTTCCAGTTATCTCTAGTTATTTATGTTCATACTGGTCATTTGCTTTTGTATTGAGACTTCTATGTATAAGATTTCTATTGTATTTTATTTCAAATTCTGATGTTTTCTGTAGTAGCTTCATGAACTACTATTTATCTGTTCCGCTGCTTATTGTTGTATTACTCTGTGTCTGTAATTCTGTAATTAATTTATTTACTGTATATGCTATGTTTTGCCAAATATAGACAAACTGTTATTTTGAGAAATTCAAGTCTGACTTATGTGGATGATTGTCGATTTGAACGGTTCGGAATAGCAGGTCATTACAGTTAGTATCAGAGCTCTGGTTTAGGCAAAACTTAGCATATGGAGTAAAAACTCATTAGAGATAGGCTAGTAATACCCTAGAATGAGTAAAAAATATTAATTACAGAATCATCTTCGTTTGAGCTTGAAATTCTTAGTTAGGATTCTCTTTGCTTAGGATTTCTTTTGAATTTTGGAACTTTGCCTTTGTTCTGAAATCCGTTTTTGTCTCAGTTCCCACTCAGCAGAGAGGCAGGACATTTGATGTCTTTTCCAGGACGATTCCCACTCCTCCTTCTCTTTGCACGATTTTCCTATTCGTGTCCTTCTTGATCCTGAAATCCATTCTTGTCTCACCCACCTGAGTATAAATTGTAAAGGGATGAAACTGCTTTACAACAGGCGTCGATTCACTTAAAACATATATATAAATCAATTTTTAAATTTATAAGGAGTTGAAATTTTTTAAAATATGGTTGAATATTTGATTGGAAAATGAAATGAACTTAAATTAAGGATTTGAGAATTAAATTTCAAGAGCTTTTCATAATTTGTTTTTCAAAGTTTTGAAAAATGTCATTTGAAAGTATTTTCGAATAGAAATTGTTTCCATAGAATTTTAAAGGAAATAAGTCAGGATCATCCTCTTGTCGTTGGAAAATAATTTCGGTGATGACTGCAGCATCATCGACATTCATTTTAGACTCAAAGTGGAGAAACTACTTAGTAGCTTTGCTACACTTTTGTTTTGGAAAAATGGATTTGATTTGAATTTCTTGAGTATGCTTTAATGTATAAATATATATACGTATATATTTATTTCAAAATGGTTTGAAGTGAAACCGAAAAATTAATTCTTAAGTTTTATGTTAAATGATGGTTTTCGATTATTGAAATGAAGCAAAAAATTTAAATAATTGAAGTGTCTAAACTGAGAAATGAAATTGAAACAACTTGAAACAGTTAAACTATGATAAAAATTATTTTTATAATACTCAATTGCACTCTAAAACATATATATCTTACCTGAAATACTCAAAAAGTTAAAATGTTAATGTGGATCAGCAATTGAAGGTTATACAAGATAAAACTTAAGTAATAAAGATGTTCAAAATAAATTTTGCTTATAGAAATTTTGTAAATAAAAAAGTAAATTTGTATAGTGCTCAATTACATTTAGAAACATTTAATAAACTTACCTGAAAAAAAGTTTGAATGTAATGCGAGTATGTAATTGAATAGTATAAAATATAAACGGTAAGTAATAAGATATCCTAAAATAAAATTTATATGGTTTTTGAATTAATTATTGTATCTGGTACTATGTATTTTGAATCTATTCTGTCCTTTCTATTTGCTTCTATTCTCCTATCTCGTTTCTTTTCGATGACGAAAAGTTTTGATTGGGGAAGATTGTAACGATCCGAGAATTTTAGTGATTTTAAATAACGTAATTAATTAACAAAAATTCAGGAAATAAACAAATAAAATTTTTGCAATGAAAATTTGATATTTGATACGCGTCGAATTAAACATAGCAAATCAGAATTTCATAAGAAAATATGAAAGCAGTTCTGTTGTGAAATTTCTATTTAAAATATTAAATAAGTTAATATTTGATGGAAATTAAATATTTTTGAAATCTGAATATTTTTATATAATAAAAATATAAATCATTTTTCGAGTGAGACGTTATATTTCATTTCGTCAAATTTGGACTGATCTAGCTCCGTTTATTTTATTTTCGACGATTTAGCAGCGGTTTTAGCAAAGAATATCGAGTTTTGATAGGAGGGTCGTGTCACTCATATCTATGTACCATTCTATTCGTCTTCCTATGCTAATTTCAGTAGTATATTCATTTGTGTGTTTCGACATCCTATAGACGATGAAACCTGCAAAACGGATAGCTATATCAGTACCCGTTTTAAACCTTTAGCCTTTACCAATGTCTATTCAACTATCCATCCAGAGAAACCAAGGGCCACTAACTATTAATATTCACATGAATTAAATGCCTGACCTTCACTATTCCCAATATTCAATATAATTTATGGGTAGTTCCTTTTCTATTTGTTATATTTCAAACGTTTCTTTCTTCTTCTTTGTCGGTTCTGAAGAAAAATAATATTATATAACATTTTTATATATATCTGTTGCTTGCTTATCTCCTTTTCTTTGTCTTCCTGAAAGCTGCTCATCTCCTCTAACCATACTCACGTGCTCAATAATTTTCCGACAACCTTTACCCATCAACCCACGTTCGGCCTCCCTCTTCGCCGCCATCCTCCCAACTACGGTCTCTCCAACCACCGCCCTACTCGCCATACCCCATAACAGCCTACCGAGTGCCACCCTGTACTCCGCCCCTCATCAACAAACCCTCCACAACAATCACCGCATCCACCACCTTGCAGCAGTCCGTGTCTACAACCCTCCACCTTCCCGTAGCCGCCTGCTCCTCCCCTTATTACTGAGCTACCTACATCCTTTCCACAGCCAATCACCACACCCTAACAGCAACATGTACAGCCGCTCCAAGAAAACTCGACCCACACCTTCCAGGTAACACAAACGCTGCACATCTTTCCCCTCCATCAGCCCCTCATTCCAAAACCGCACAGCCTTCTACCATCCTTACGCCATCTCCGCCTCTCACCCGAACGCCGAACACACAGCCTCGCACATAACCCACGACTAAACCCATAAACCTTGCGCCCTTGCTTCCTGCAGTTCGTACTCATGCTTATGGAAAAAATGCAAGCTTGTATATTTGTTTACTCAAAATTGCTTCTCGTCTCTCCTTCAAGTAGCCATGCCGCTTCCCTCTTCAACATATGGACCCCACAATAGCCTCCACATCATCCGCATAACACCCTCTTTATTAGCATGGCATTGAACCCCAAGCAAAACCCACATCATCGTCACAAACTAAAGCAGTAAATCCGTTTCCTTAGCCACATGCAGCCGAAACCTATCATCAACCCCTCAGCTCACGTGCCTCCTCTCCCTTGCTCCAAGTCAGCAACCCAACAGCCGCCAAAAGCACCTTCTCTGCCTCGTCAGCCTTAGCTTTATATATAAAGTTATATTTATATTGGTTTCAACTCTTTTATAAGTTTATATTTTTTATATGTATTGTTTTTCATTTGCAGTCTCCTCTATATAAATAAATAAAAAGATATTGATTTTTAAATGTTGTTTTAAAAAAAATAGATATTTTATTTTATTAGATGTGTTTTAGGAAAAATAGTTTTGAAATATAATATGTAAAGATTTTATTCTAATATGTGTTTTAAATTAAATATTGAATTTGATATATATATATATATATATATATATATATATATATATATGTATGATATTTATTTTAAATATGCTTTTTTAATTGAATATTTATTTTAAGAAAAAAATTAATAATATAATATAAATTTTATATCTATTTATATTAAGCTAGTTTGATTTTGAATTCATCTATTCGTGTTCATCGTGCTTTGCTTTGGAATTCGTAGCTTGTCATGTTGTCTTCTTTCTCTAGCCTCGAAAGGTGAGCTATCACTCACGATTAATATTCTTAAGTTCAGTAAATTGATTTCATATGAAATGACGATTGAACTATGTTGTTAAATTTGAATTAATTATTGGTTAAATTGTTAAATATGATATGTTATTATTTGCATTTGTTCATCTATGTTAATTGATAATATTAACACCAATAATCTGTTAGTCTATGTATATATATATATATATATATATATATATATATTATATTTAAAAAAATTAATTATGATCATATTGCCATTGATATGCCATGTCATTTTATGCTATTATTTTATTGTTCTCACTCTACAAGTTCCTTGATAGTTAGAAATTCCCTATGAGTTGAAATGATACATACATGAACGATCTTATAAATTAGGGAAAATCGATATGGATTGAAATGATAAACCCAAGCGATTTTATGGATTTCTAAAATTTTGGGATTGCGGGTTGAAATGACATAAACCTATAAATTTACATAATTGCGGATCGAAATGATAAATATTCGTATTACTTGACCATAGGTTAGAAAACAATATACAGGCACAGTTGTTATTTTTTTCTAAAACAATTTCTAGAATTTTTAGAGGAAAATATCTGGGTTTTAATAAATATTTATTTTCTATATATAATATTTATACCTTATTTTAATATATGTGGAAATTTAAAATTTAAAATTTATGTTTGAAAATTTTAAATTTATAAGAAGTTTTGAATAATGTAAATTAAGATTTTACTTATAATTTTACTATTTTAAATATATAAATAAGGTTTAATATAAAATAACATATATTTAATAAATAAAATTTAATATAATAAAATTTAATAAGAGTTAATTTAACTAATATATAATATGTTTTAAACTACTTATTTAAAATTTATATTAATATTTTAAATAGATTTTTGTAATAACTTTAATAAATAAAGGTTGGAAAGATAAATTATTATTGATTAGACATCTAAATTGGTTAATACTGAATTTAAGTAAGAACTGATTTGTAATTTAATTTAAATAAGAGCAGATTTGAAACTTATTGATTTTTAAGATTTTTAAAGATATGTTTTTAATAACTTAATAACTTGATTTTTAAAGGTGATTAAATTAATATTTCAAATTAAAATAAAATTGTAATTAAATATTAAATTTTGATTTAATATTTGCAATTTGAGATTTTATTTAAATATTTTTTTAAAATGATTAAGTGAACAATTTCAAATTTAACAAAATTAAAGTTGAATTTTGAAATATAAATGGAATGTATCAAATTGAGTTATTATGAACTGTTTGAATATTTGAACTTTGAAACCGACTAAATTTAGAGTGTTTTAAATTCGAAGTTCAAACTTGGATTTGAATTCGATATAAGTTAAAATGGTTTAATGAGCATTTGAATTGATTTGTGAAAATGGAAGAAACAATTCTAATTTGAAACTATTTTTAATATATAAACTATTTTAGTCTATAATCGATTTTTAAATATAAACTATTTTTAATTTATAACAATTTCAGTATATAAACTATTTTCAATATTTAAACTATTTAAGTTGGAATTGTTATGATTTAGATTTAATGAATTTAAATGCGAATATTTTGATATGATGGTTTAAACTATTTAGTGGTTATGATTTTTGAAGTGAATATGATTTCGAAAGTGAATATGAATTCGGAAGTGAATATGATTTCGGAAGTGATATGATTTTGGATTGAATATGATATTTTGATATGTTGTATAAACCGTTTGAAATGAAAATGACCACGGTGTGAAATAAGCTTTTGGTTGTTAAAGAGACCAGGATCAGATATTGTCATACTCTCTGCCAATACTGAAAACCACTTTAACAATTGTGTATGTTGTGGAGAATCCAGAACGAAGTAGGATGGTTTAGTGAATGATTCTGTATGAGGTATTAATGCAGCCCTGACTTTTACGAGTCATCTTGATGTGGCTAAAACAAGAGCTGTACCGGGGTTAGTGGGGTCGCTCCCCTTATCGGGCATATTTCTTCGATACCATTCTATTACTTTGTGATTTGATTGGGTGCACCTTTGATTTGGGAGTGTGTCTTGAGGTGCACGGTAGTAGCTGTTATGCATTACCACTAGTCTGGGAGTGCAAACAGTGGAATCCTACCCTGGCGTTGCCTCGCGTGCCTTGTCACATGCCTTATCAATCCCACCACGTGTTTGTTTTGTACTATGGAGTTCCCTCTGATGGCCCTCCAATTTATGGGGGAATTATGGTAGTGTATAGACTACTGGAAAATATAAAAATGTGTTAAGGGGGATACGGGTAACGCCTTAACGCTATTTTAATATTTTACTTTACTATAAACATTATCTATGTGGTGTATTTTAATTACTATGTATGTAGATAGTTTCAAGGATCCTTAAAGGATGGGAATCCTAAACATCCTTTAAGTTATATTGCATTTCATTTGGCATTTCACTTGAGTTGATTTACTAGCATAAGAATGTTAATCCTAACTTGAGTGTTTTGTATTTTGCTTTATGCTCGGGTCAGACTGAGTGTCACAGCATTTGAGACTCACCTTTGAAGCTTGGAGCTTCGCTTGGAGATCTATCTGTATCTATTCAGCTTTCCAGTTAGTTCAGTTATCTCCAGTTGTTTATGTTAAGATTGGTTATTTGCTTTTGTATTGAGACTTCTATGTATTAGATTACTGTTGTATTTTATTTCAGATTCTGATGTTTTCTGTAGTTGCTCCATGAACTACATTTATCTATTCTGGTGTTTATTGTTGTATTACTCTGTGTCTGTGATTCTGTGATTAATTTATTTAGTGTATATGCTAAGTTTTTCCAAATGTAATTAACAATCTGTTGTTTTGAGCAATTTAAGTCCGACATGTATGGATGATTGTTGATTTGAACGGTTCGAAATAGCAGGTCATTACACCTTACTTCAATGTCGCTTTCCACCGAGGACATATATCATCGATGCCATATTACATTAGTACCGCACTTTGGAGATATCGCCACAAACCTCTAAAGTGACATTGATGATGAACCATGAAGGCTATCAAGGTTGATGCTTCTCTATAATGACGCTGCTCCATGTCAATTCTACTCCATAACGATGACGCTCCATATCAATGCTGTTCCACAATGATGTCGCAGCATATTAACACTCATCATATCAATGCTGCTTTAGGTTGATGCCACCTCCTATCGATGAAGAATACTAAAGATCATCTATGATACTCGACGTCATTAAGACTGTTGAAGGTTGTGCATGTCGAGATATGTCAGGCCGAAGGCGGCATAATGCACCATGTTAAATCCCTCTACCCCCATAAATATGGACCTAAGGACATGGAGTAAGGGGCGCTCATTTCTTTCCTCTACTCTTAAAATTAAACTCTTGTAACCCTAAATTGAATTAGGGAAAACTCGTATTTGATTGTAACCATATTTGATTTATATGAATAAGGAGTTGGACATGCCTTTGTAACTTAATTTTTGTGAAAATTTAAACTATAAAATTTAGCTAGGAAAATTTGATATTTGAGATACGTCCATTTAAATGTAGAAAATGTCGGATTTTCATTAGAATTTATGGAAGTTAGTTCTGCTGTGTAATTTCTAATTTCAATTTAAAGTCATTTATTTAATGAAAATTAAATAATTTTGAAATCTGAATATTTTTACATAAGAAAAACGTAAATCATTTTCTGAGTGAGATGTCATATTTCATTTCGCCAAATTTGTACTTTTATAGCCTCATTTATCTTATTTTCGGCATATTAGTAGCATTTTCGGCACCGGATATCGAGATTTGATAGGTAGGTCATATCGCTCATATCCGTGTACCATTATGTTCGTCTCATCGTGCTGATCTTCGCAGTATATTCATTTGTGTGTTTCGGCGTACGGTGGACGGTAAAATCTGTGAAACGACAATATTATCGGTACCGTTTTGAGCCTTTTGAATTCCTTGTGTCCATTCGTTACCACCGTGTAATTTAACTGCTATAACCCATTCATATTTCAACTTTTGACTTTAATAATTCGTATTGGTTCAATATATATATATATATATATATATATATATATATATATATATATATATATATATGATACGTCATTTCAATCTCCATTTCTTCTCTCCTATTATTTGTTATGTTCAATTTATACTATTTTGGTTCGTACCCTATTCTTCTCTCTTTGCTTCTGGGTCATTTCATTCCATGTTAAATGAAATAATATTAAATTTTCATATTGCCATTAAATTGAAAAGGAAGTATAAATTTTCTTTGCCTAAAGTGTTTTCGTCCATTCGTGAAACCCTCCTTCCTCCCTGCCGAGTTCCCCATGACCCACCACGTGACAGCCTGACCCCATGCAACCGCCTGCCTCCATTTTTCTCTTCCCTTCATTTTGAAGCCGTAAATCCATTTACACTCGAAAGCCACCGCACCCCTATACCCAAGCAGATCCCGCAACTCCATCATCCACCGAAGCCTTTCCCATTTCGCCTGTACACGTGGCAAACCTCACCCGAAGCCATAGCTCCTCCTCCACACATCTCTTCCACTTCCAGTGGCCATTCCCATCCCACTCCGACCCATGACATCTGCTTACCCCACAACCCGCCTCCACCCTACCATCGCCTTCATAACGCTAGTGCAACCGAAGCCACCCTCTTCCGCGTATGCCAGAAAACCCTTAAACTTAGTCGTCCGCTTCCTATGGTAGCAGCCGACCTCCATATTCGAAATGCCTCGTCACAATTAGCAGCCGAGCACCAACCTCCAGGCAGCCTTCTTTTATAGGATGTAAGTTTGCAAAGTGACTTTTGTTAATTTTTCATACGTGTAAGTTTATAAGTTATATATATATATATATATATAGTGTTATAACGTATAAGTTATTTATATACTGTTTGTGTATATATATAGGTTTATATAAGATATATATGATTTGTTAGTTTATATGTATAAGTATATATATATATGAGTTTATAAAAAAAATTATATTTAGTTATATATATATATATACACATTTTTTTTCTTGCATAACCAATACGCATATGTCTTGCATACTAGTATTACATATATTCGCATGTATATATTATAACAGATGTTTGAGATGCGAGTTATTACTTCTTTGGTTAGTCTTTCATATTTATAGTTTTTAACTTGAGTATTAAATCTTACTTATATATATTATAAGAAATATATACATCGCATATATGATTGTTTTCATTTTGCTACATGTAACAACCCTAGATTTTGAATATGAATTAAAATTTGACTTTATTTTTTTTGAAATTATTTTTAAATTTGTTTTTTTGTGAGATTTCATTTCTAAATATTTTTAAAATGATAATAGAATTTTTTTCAAAATTTACTGTATTTATTTCCTATTTTTAAAGGTTGTTTTCTAATTTTCTGCTATTTTCTTCATATAAATTATATTTAATTAAAGTATATTTATTTATTTTGTGAATTAATTTTTATTTTTATGTATTATCTTTGTTATAAATATTTTTCCTAGTCCATATAATTTTTCTAAAATTTATTCTGTTTATTTTAAAATTTTCTAGTCTAATTTGCAATTTTGTGCTATTTTCTTATTTTAACCTTATATAATTAATAAATATTTTTAAATATTTTTATATTTTGTTTCATTTGAGAAATTTTAACTGAAATAATTATTATTTTCAGTAATTTAATCTTATATAAATAAATTAAAAGAAATTTGAAAGGGTTTTGACTCTTGGTTTTCAAATGGCCCTTTATCTTCCACCCTTTCACATTTATCATAACTATTCATCAATTAGCTTTTAATATACACATCTTTCAGCCGACCACCCTTATTCTCATTCACATACATTATTTTTTCATTCCTCAAACTGAAAATATCGGCCATAGCCTTGTGAAGAAAGTTTGGTAAAATCTTTTTCTTCTTTTCTTTGTTTACTTTTATTCTTCTTGAATTTGATTTGCACTTGTTCCCTTATGTCATAGGTTTGACCACCTCCTCTCTAGCCCCTGCTGCATCCACCACCACCTGAGAACACCATCATCATCACCTCTTCTCTGACCAAACCCCAAGCTATGCCTCCTTGTGGATTGATCCATCACCAAAATCCAACAAAACTCCATTAACTTGCCTAGGCCGAGCACCATCCATGTCTACCACCTCCAAACCTCCACATGGCCGACCAAACACCACCACCACCAGCCTGTTCCAGACTTGAGATACTTCTGCAACCACCTACTGACCCCACCTGAAATAGCCATGCCCTCCATGCCTTGGACGAGCCCATAAGTTGCCTTGAAATCCATGCTTTTGCCTTGAAATGTTAGCCTTTTGCCTCACCAACTAGTGCACCATTTTCTCTATGCATGGCCGACCCCTATAGGTCCATAACCAGATCCTAGAACATGCCATAGTCGTGTACTTTCCAGCCATGGCTGAGCCTATGGAATTTGGAAGCAAATACAAAGCAGTTTCTCTTTGATTTGTACAGTCTATTCTATCATCGTTTACCGTATTTGAATTTGAAACTTATGTATATTATATTTTTTGTGTGACTTGTATTCAAGGGAATTGATACTTTGGATCCTCCACTCATATTTGAATCGTGTTATCGTGCTTGTTTGGATCTCGTTCGTGCATTCGTCGTTGTGTCTCCAGCACAAACCAGTGAGTTATTCTCACGAGACAATATGTACATATATAACTAGTGAATTGACCCCCTTTGAATCTGTAAATGCATTATCATGTTTTTTTTTTTTTTGAAAGGCAAGAAAGAATCTCATATATTGACTTAATCCAAATTACAAAAGTTCCAAACATAACACTATAACCTATTACAATCATCATAACAATAACAAACAATTAACAACAAAACAAACAACTACATTCAGCAAAAACCAAATTTATAACCCAGACCTTTCTAAAAAACTACCATGAAAACAGCAACCCCGATCTATTAGCAAAGTTCCAGAAAAGGTGCATCAGTAACTAGTACTATCCTTCAGTAATATATCCATTTTGAAACAACTCCAAGCCATAATCAGTGTTCCAGAAATGATTCTTCAGTAAGTAGTGCAAACCATCAGAAGATATCCATCAGCATTATGTGAATAATCCATACAAACATTAACTTTACTCATTCCTTAGATCTCTAAGAATACTACCATGAATCAAATTATACAGTTGCATTGGGTTCCTGCTGCCATTACCAAAGATTCTGCTATTCCTCTCTATCCACACATTTTGAATCATCCTTTTAAGAAGCTTTAACAACAACTTTGTCTTATTATTCTTCCATCTTGTTGCTTTAAACACATTGAACCATTCAATTGAACTGAGAGGTGATGGCTTATAAAAATATCCATTTGATAGAAGTCTACACCAAATTTGATAAACATAAGAACACTCAAAAAATAAATGTGTATTAGTTTCAGTTTCACAGTTACACAAAACACATAAGTCCTCTGGAATAACTCCAATTCTACATAGCCTTTCCTTAGTGATTAGAGCATTTTCCATCACCTTCCACAGCAACAAATTTTCCTTTGCATTTCCACCAATCTTCCAAATCCTTGAGTACCAGGGGAACAGAGAACTATTTTGACTGAGAATATTATACACAAGACTTATTGAATGATTCTTTCCTTTATCTGACCAAATTAGAACATTATCACTACTCCTTAAGTGGCTACTTGTTATGAGATTCCATAAATTCCTTAAATGTAAAGAGCTAGAATAAGGTAAAACTAAACCATCATCATGTATAAACTCATCAACTGTAGCATGCTCATGAATACCAGAATTTCTTCTCAAGTTATAATCAACAACAGAGCTTAAAATCAAACCCTGTTTTTCCCATGGAGAATGCCAGAAGGATAAACCCTTGATCAAGACATAGTTACATTGCAAGTGAGGAATAAAAGTCCCCCTAAGTTTGAGAATACATCTCCAACTCCAGCTGCAATTTTGTGGTATAGGCATTGTCCAAAAATTCCTCTTTCCAATAAGGTTATGATTGACCCATTGAGACCATAGATTTTTATCAACTTCAAAAATCTTATTAAAATAAACTGAAATTGCAGCTCTGTTCCAAAGAAAGATATTTGTAATACCAAGTCCACCATACTTTTTAGCATCAAACAATTTATAAAAGGAAATTGGTACGAGCTTTCTAGAAAATGGATCACCATGCCATAGAAACTTATTCAGTGCACTAGAAATCATATTGATTAATTTTATTGGGAGAATGTAATGCCTAGTCCAATAATTAGTCATGGCCACAGCAATAGATTGAATAATTGTAAGCCTACCAGCTTGTGACAATTTATCAATTGGCCAAATTTGCAATCTTTCAATAATCTTCTCGTAAAGTGGTAGACAATCATTCTTGGTAATTCTAGAACAAAATAAAGGCAGACCTAGATAATGAGAATTTTTGGGTAGTTCTTGAAGGCCTGAAAACTTTATAATGTCATTCTTCTGAGCAATATCAAGACCAGCAACCAAGATATTAGACTTTGATAGATTTATTTGCAGTCCAGTCATAGTGTAGAACAAATGCAGAGAGGATATAATACTTTGTATATTATGATGAGTAGGCTTTGTGAAAATTATTAAATCATCAGCAAAAAGTAGATGAGTTATAAGTGGATTCTTACATTTAGGATGGAGCTGGAGTTTCTTTTTAACAACAAAATCCAACAGAATAGTGTTAAGGAGCTCCATGACAATTATAAACAAATATGCAGAAATTGGGTCACCTTGTCTGACACCTTGCAGCCCTTTGAAATAACCATACAACCCCCCTTCTCTCGAAATAGAATACATTGGTGATGATATGCACGTATAAATCCATGCTAGAAAAGGTTTAGGAAAATTCATCTTTGACATATTGGCTAAAATAGAATTCCAAGCAATTGAGTCAAAAGCCTTTCTAATATCTAATTTCAACATGCATCTTGGTGAAATGTTCTTTCTCTCATAACCATACAGTAACTCTTGTGTCAATAGAATGTTATCACTGATTGATCTACCACTTATATATGCAGCTTGATTATTGGAGATAATGGATGGCAAGACTGGTTGTAATCTATTAGTTAAACCCTTTGATATGATCTTATAAATGATATTACAACATGAAATAGGCCTAAAGTCAGCAACTGAAATTGGATTTTCAATCTTTGGTATCAAAGCAATGGCAGTAGATGATAAACCATCAGGAAGTTTATTAAACTGGAAGAAAATTTGTATAGCTCTAATAACATCATTTCCAATTTTATTCCAACTCTGTTGAATAAAACATGCATTAAAGCCATCTGGACCTCCACAACTTTCACTGTCTAAATTGAAAACTGTATTCCTAATTTCATCAGCAGTAATTGCACAAATCAAAGCATTAGATTGAGTCATGGAAATGGTTGGAAGAGTAATATCAAAGAGAGGGTTTATATCAGGAATGAATAAATTTGTAGGGGATAAAATAGATGTAAAATATTGAATAAAAGCACTATTAATACCATCAAAAGAATTCACCACATTACCATACATATCCTTTATCTGAGAAATGCACTCACGATTCCTTTTAGCCTTTAAAAAATTATGAAAGTATTTGGTATTCCTATCTGCCTCTTTTTCCATCCTCATATGAACTTTCTGCTTGATAGATGACAATTCCATATCAAGAGCTTGATCCAAGTGTTTCTTTAATTGCAACTCCAAGTGATGTAAGACAGAATCAAATGGCCTTACATTCAATTGTTCCTGTATCTTAATAAGTTCCTTTCTAATTTGAACAGATTGATTATCCTCCTTACCAAAGAAAGCTGCTGACCAATTCCTCAGATGAAATTTGAGTACCCTCATCTTGAGTGTAACATTAGTTAAAGGATCACTGCCAAATTGCATATTCCAAGTCCTGTTTAAAATAACATGATAATCCACCTGTTTTGTCCAAAAATTAAAAAATTTAAAAGAGTGTTTCCCTCCATAAAAGTTCTTAACTCCCCAGTGAAAAATTAATGGACAATGATCAGATAAAGAAGGCTGAAGAATGTTATAAAAAGAATTCAGCCAGTGATGAAGAAAAGAAAGATTGATGAAAATATGATCAAGTTTACATAAAGTTGGATTACCAGTCCTATTACAATTAGACCAAGTAAAACTAGATCCAAAATGTTTAACTGAAATAAGATTTGCTTGAATTATAGCAGAGTTTAAAGGAGTAATATCCTTTAGAGATAAAGGACAGCCACCCATTTTTTGATTGCTAGCAAACGTACAATTAAAATCACCACCAATTATCCAAGGGATAGAAGATGAATTCAATGATGGTATAAGATCTAAAAAAACTTGTCTCAAAGATAAGGAATTTTGAGCATAAACAGATGTTAGATGGAAACTGGTATTGGAAGGCAAATGAAAACAATTATAATGTATGAATTGATCAGAAGCACTTAATCTGGAAAGCCTGAAAATATGGGGGTTCCATAATGTTAGCAATCTGCCATAGTTAGATTCAGCAAAATTATCATCAAATGACCAGGAAGGAGAAATTAAACAAGAAGCCTTTATGGAAGAATGAATATCAACTTTAGTTTCAGAAATACACATTAAATGAATATCATTATCCTTAATAAGATTCCTAACCTCAAGCTGTTTAGAAGGCAAATTAGCCCCCCTTATATTCCAAAAAGCAATCTTATTCATTTGGAAGGAAGAGGAGGGAGCAGAGGTGAAGGATTCTTCCTAGTATGCCTTGGATGAGATTTTTTGTTTGAAGAGGATAATGGTAAGATTTCCTGAGGTGTAAAATCTTTCCCTTTATTGAGATCCCCAGATTTCAAAGTATTAGAACCAGAGTTATTAAGAACAACTGAACAATCACCTTTTTCAGAAGGAGGTGGAAGTATGATGTGACTAGGAGGAGACAAATGCAAATAAGGTGAAGGAATATTTGAACTTAACAAAATAGGAGATTTGGAACTAAAATGAGAACTACAAGAAGTTGATACAGAGATAGTATTGGAAGAAACAGCTGTTGTTACAATAGAATCAGAGTTTTCAACAGGTAAAGAAGGATCTCCAGAATTTTCAATCGAAGCATCAAGATTTAATAAAGCTGAAAAAGAATTCAATATGGTAGTAGAGGAAGGACCATTAAGATTATGTGATTCATACTCTTTAGCCCTAGGATGTTCCATGCTATTAGTAGAATTACTTCCTTTATCAACAGATACTTTTTTCTTCCATACCTCATTATTCTTTCTATTGATGTTTCTCTAACTTTTGTTAACTTTACTGATATCAATTTCACCTTTATTGTTATTCACATCCTCTCCAAAATCCTGAACCTTACTAACATTAACCACTTTATCTTCCTTCACAAACTCACAAGAAATAGAATCATGTCCAAAAATCTTACAATGAGAGCAAATTCTGGGTTTCCAGTCATATGATAGAAGAACATCAGGACAATTATTACCCAATTGTGGAATGTGAATGGATTCAGGAAATTCAAATTCAGGGGAAATTTCCACTAGTGCCTTAGCATATTTGAATCTTTTAAGTTTTTCAGTATTACTATCAAAGCAAATCAGTCTTCCAACATGACAAGCAAGCCAATTAATTCCCATCAACGTCCAGAGAATAATAGGAATCCTATGAAAGTGAATCCAAACTGGAACTTTTTTAATTTGAGCATGAGAATTGCCAAAAGATGGATCCCATTTTGTAATAATGAACATTCTTCCTCTTATAAAAACAGGATCTGATTTAAGTACCATATCTTTGTCTTCTTGATTAGAAAAATTAAAATAGAAATTAAACCCATCCGATTTAAAATCTACTTCACCTTTGAGTTTCCAGTATCTCTTCAAGAAAATGACTACACTCAAAAAAGATAGGGTTCCATCCAAAAAGAACCCAACAAGATGATTGTTCCAGTATTTTAAACCTTCTTCCTTCACAATATCCGGCAAAACAGATGGAGGCTTATCCCGAGGAATATCAAAGTGAACAGGTTTATAAGATCCAGCATTCCTGGGCAAAGATTTAAAGAGTGAGGACCAATTAGAATTTAAAGAAGGATTAATAGATTAAGTGGATGGATTCAAAAAAGATCGAATGACAGAAGGATGATCAGTTGACATCGAGGAAGATGAAGAAAGTAGAGGGGAAGAAAGAGTAGAAGAAGAGGAAGAAGGCAGAGGAGGAAAAGAAGAAGAATCAAAAGAAAAAGAAGAAGAAAAAGAAGAGGACGCCATTAAAATTTCAAAAGACAGTTAAGAAGAGGGAACCAATCACAGCAATGCATTATCATGTTACATCTGCTATATTATGACTATATGATGTTCACCCATGCTTAAACACCTGTTATAACATTTGTTACTATTATATTATGTTGTTCTGTTATTTTTATCAGTTTATCACCCTGCAAGTTCCCTTTAGATTAGAATCACTATGGGTTGAAATGATACATACCCGAATGGACTTTAGAACAAGGGAAAATCGTTATGGGCTGAAATGATAGGCCTAAGCGATTTTCAAATTATTTCATTTACTTGGGACTGCGGGTTTGAAATGATAAAACCCGGGTTTTCTTTGTAAATTATGGGTTGAAATGATATATTACCCGTATCACTTTACCTAGCGTAGAAAATTATATACAGGCCCGTAGTTAAATATGTTTTTCTAAAAGTTTTAAAATCTTTTAGAAATGTAATTATTATAATATTTTGATTTGAAATTTATTTAAAAAAATGAATTCTGTAAAGTATTATCGATTTTCGGGAAATTTATTAGTTAAATAAATTAATGAAAAAGTTAGAAAATCTAAATGTAAGTAATTTTGGAAATATTGATTTAATTATAATTGGAAATTAAATTGAATATGAAATTATGATAAATTTATGATAATTTGAATTTAAATGAATTTAAAGTCATTTTATATTATATTAATGATTTTTATTAAAGTCAAAATGTGAAATGAATGAATATTTAAGTTGAAATTTTGAAATATAACTAAAATGGGAAATTTATGAAATTGACTTAAAAGTGGATTTTTAGTTAAGTAAATAAAAATAAAATTAAGTTATATTTGAAAATTTGAACTTAAGTGTTAAGTTGAAATTTAATGTAATGAATTTAAAATTGAATGTTGCAATTTAATAAGTGAATTAGTATTAAATATGAATTTTTAAATGGAAATTTAACTTTATGAAATCATGAAATTAAGGAAAATTAAATGATGTTTATAAAAGTAAAAATGTGTGATTTTATAAGTTAAAAGTGATTTAAAGAAAAATATAATTGTTGTGAAATCATATTTGAAGTTAATTAACTGCATTTTTTGAAATGCTATTATTTCTAATGTAAATGATAATACAGCATTTGTAAATGCTGTAGTTGATAAGTGAACTAAATAGCAAAATTGAATTAAAGGCTATTATAGCATTCTATAATGCTATAATTGCTGTATTAAACTAAGTTTTCTTTGAAACTAATGTAACACTACTACAGCATTTTAAACGCTGTCTTTTGTTAAATTGAACTGTTTTGAACATAACTTTCTGTAGCATTTTCCAAATGCTGAGAAAGTTGAATTTTCACTGCTTTGATGAAATTAAGTGAATAAATGAACTTTGAAAGTTGAAAATTTTGAAAATTTAATAATTTAATTATTAAATGTAATAACTTCATTTTTAAATGATTTAAATGAAGTAATCTGTTTGGAATTGAATTATTTTGAAATGTGAATTGAAATGGTATTTTTAAATTGAATAAAATGAATATGTTTTTTTATGAAATGATAAGTTTGATATTTTGAAATGGATTTGAAATGATATTTGACTTTTGGGCAATAAGTACCATTTTTAAATTATAACTATGGGTTATAATAACGATTGGTTGTTAAAGAGACCGGGATCGGATATGGACATACTCTCTATCGATACCAAAAACCACTTTAACAACTGTATAAGCGGTGGAGATTCCATAATGAAGTAGGATGGTGACGACGTTCCTAAGGTACTTTACATGGACCTAACTCCCGTGAGTTAGCTTAAGATGGCTAAAACAGAAGCGATCTCGGGTCAAAGGTGGTCGCACCTCTGGACTGGATACACTTCTTCGATACCATTCTATTACTGTTGTGATTGTTTGGGTACACCCCTTGATTTTGGAGTGTTGTTCTGGGTGGGCATAGTGGCTGCTACGTTACCGCCAGCCCGTGTGCGTAATTGGTATATCTACCCTGGCATTGCCTTGTGTGCCGTGTCACCTACCATACCGAGCCTTTACTACGAGTTTGTTTTTCTCCCGTAGCCCGTGTGGTATCCTCTGACAGTCACCCGGTGTGGAGATGTCATGATATTGGATGGGCTGCTGGGACTATTATGTGTGAAGGGTGATATGGGTAGCCCGGAACGCTATTTAAAAGTATGTTTATTTTAATGTAGACATTATATTAATAGCAAAATATTACTATATAGTAATTAGTTTGACGGATCCTTAAAGGATGGGTGGTCCCAGGCATCCTTTAAGTTACTTGTATCTTTATTACAGTTCACTTGAGTTGGTTTACATTATATAAGTATATATTGTCCTGACTCGAGCGTACGTGTTTTGCTTTACGCTTGGGTCAGCCTGAGTGTTTACAGCTTTGGATTCTCTTTCTAGAGATGGTCTTTGCTGGAGTTTCTGCTTATCTACATATTCATCTACTTCTGTTCAGCTGTTCTTGTTTATCTCATGTATTAGTGAACTTCTATGTATTTGGGATTTCTATTATGTTGTTTTCAGACTGTATTATGTATTTGGTTTGAGACTCTGCCGTAGTAGCTTCATGAACTACTATGTATTTTTATTTTCCGCTGCGAATTATTCTGTTTGTTCTGTGTCTTTGATTTTGTATATTTGATTTTATTTGCTCCAAATTTATTTACAATCTGTTATTTCGCATCATTCAAGTTTGACATGTGTGGATTATTGTCGATTTGAATGGTATGAAATTAGGGTTGTTACAAGTTGGTATCAGAGCTTTGGTTTTTGGCAAACCATTGCCTCTGCGGAGCAAAAACTCATTAGAGATAGGGTATTTCTACCCTAGAATGAGTGAAATCAATCTCAGGATAATATCTTTGTGAGAGACGTATTTTCAAAGTATAAAATGATTTTTCAAAATGTTTTCAAAGGATTTTCAAAGATTATGTTGATATATAAATTTTTCTTGCTTTCAAAGGTTTTCTAACTTCCTTTCTTTCGTATCTACCTTGTTAGGATCTTTTCTTTCTTTAAGATATTTGTCCAAGTGTATTATCCTGTCTTTATTCTTATCCTAAATTCATTCTTGATATTTTTTCAGGATGAATCGAGGAAATGCTAGAGGTAGGGTTCGTGGTATTGCCCCAGCTCCTCAACCTGTTGCTCCAGTCAGGTTCACTGTTCTTTATTAGGAATTCTCTCAACTAGGTGGAACCCCATTCACCGGTTCAGAGACTATCATTGAGGCTCAGTAGTGGTTGCGGAGTCTTGAGAGGATATTTACTGGTCTTGATATTACTGATGCCCAGTAGCGTCAGTTAGCAGCTTGGCAGTTGCGTGATTCTGCTTTAAATTGGTGGGAGTCCGTTACGGCTAACACCATCGAGGCTGATCTCACTTGGGAGAAGTTTAGGTATCCTTTGTGTTATCTTAATTTTGTTCCTATTTTTTTCCTTTCTTTGAATCTATCTTAAGCTTGTTTTTTATCTCTTTTCCAGGGAGGCTTTCGTGGCAAAATGGATGCCAGAAGCCGGAAAATCTCAGCTTTATCGTGAGTTTATGGATTTGAAGCAAGGTACTATGTCGTTTGCTGAGTATGAGAGGAAGTTCGATGAACTTTCCAAATTCGGTCCTAGCCTTATTGATACTCCTCTCAAGAAGAATGAGAAATTTATTGCTGGTGCTCGTCCGGAGTATTATAGTTGCCTTATTTCTCATGTTCATGGTTCTTTCACCCAACTTATGGATATGGCTATTCGCTATGAGAATCCCACATCCAAAGGTCCTACTGCTTCGGTGCTTCTCCAGCTCAGTCTTCCTCTGCTAATTCCAAGAAGCGTAAGCCAAATTTCCTCCAGCAGAAGAAGAATTGGCTAAAGCGTCCTGGTTTGGGATCTTCATCATCTGCTCCTGCTCAGAGACAACCAGTTGATCTCTCCTCCATCACTTGCTTTAGGTGTGATCAGAGAGGCACTATGCCAATAGCTGTCCTACATTATCTGGTGCTGCTATTCCTCTACCTGCTCAGTCGTCTAGACGTGATCTCTGTCATATTTGTCTCCAGCCCGGTCATTTTAAGAAGGACTGCCCTACCCAACAGAGGGGCACTCCTTCTGGTATATCTGCTGTCACTTCTGCCTCATCTCCAGTTCCTCCACCTGCCTTTGCTCCTAGTGATGACCAAGGTACACTCCAAGGTTCATTTACTTTATTTCATCATCATGTTCGTGTGTTGTTTGATACTAGTGCTTCACACAGTTTTATTTCTGTTGATTTGTGTGATAAGTTGGAGAATCTCTTATCTCCTTAGTATGCTTCTGTTCCATTATGTGTTTCAAATCCTATTAGGGTTCCTGCTAACCTTAATCGGATTTGTCGAGAAGTGAAACTTCTCCATTCTGATCATCGCTTTAGTGGTGATTTTTATATTCTGGGATTCGATGCTTTTGATTTATTGCTTGGTCAGGATTGGTTAGTGAATCACGATGCTCATATCTCTTGTAAAGCCCGGTATGTTCAGCTTGTTGATGATCAAGGGAATTCCTTGATTATTCAGTGCCGCATGCCTCAGGATTTTGCTGGCAACTTTATTTATTCTTTTGATTCTTCTCCCCGTGATCTTGATTCTACTCCTGTGGTTAGACTATATCCCGACGTATTTGGTGAAGTCGCTTCTTTACCTCCGAAGCGGGAAATTGATTTTCGGATTGATCTTATTCTTGGTGCTCGACCTGTTGTTCTTCCTCCTAGAAAATGGCACCCCGCGAGAAGGTTGAGATGGAAAAACAAATTGAGGATTCATCTTCCAAAGGTCTGATTAGGCCTAGTTTTTCTGAATGGGGAGCTGCGGTGGTTTTTGGCACCAAATCTGACGGTTCTCTTCGGATGTGTGTTGATTATAGGGAGCTGAACAAGCTCACTATGAAAAACAGATATCCAATGCCTCGTATCAATGATATGTTTGATCAGCTTTATGGTGCCACTATTTTCTCTCAGCTTGATCTTGCCACAGGCTTTCATCAGCTCAGGGTTGCCGAGGATAGCATTCCCAAGACTGCTTTCCGCACTGAGAACGGTTTTTATGAATGGTTAGTCATGCCTTTCGGTTTGACTAATGCTCCTGCTTTCTTTGTTGATTTGATGAATCGTGTTTTTCGTGTTGTGCTTAATAAATTTGTGCTAGTCTTTGTTGATGATATCCTTGTCTTCTCTAAGACTAAGGATGAGCATAAGTCGCATTTGAAGTATGTTCTTGAGACTCTCAAAAATCATCAGTTAAAGGCTAAATTTTCTAAATGCAATTTCTGGAAGGATGAAGTCCGATATCTCAGGCATATTGTTTCTAGTATGGAGTTTCTGTTGATCCAGTCAAGATCGCTGCGATCAATGTAAGTCTTTCTTTATTCTCTTTTCTCTATCATTTTAATAATTCTATCTTTCATGTTGTCCTTCTTTTTTCCCTATTCTGTTCCAGGATTGGGAAACTCCAAAGACTCCATCTGATATTCATAGTTTTCTGGGCCTTGCCGGTTACTACCGGAGATTCATTGAAAATTTTGCTTGGATTTCTGGACCTCTCACAGCTTTGACTCGGAAGAATGCTAAGTTTTTCTGGAGTGATCAGTGTAAGGCTGCATTCAGTGAGTTGAAGAGCAAGCTAACTTCCGCATCAGTTCTTACTGTTCCGAATGGAAGTGAGGGATTGACAGTTTATACGGATGCTAGTCGTGAGGGTTTGGGTGCTGTTCTCATGCAGGATGGTAAGGTCATTGCCTATGGCAGCCGTCAATTGAAAACCCATGAGGAAAATTATGTTGCTCATGATTTAGAGTTACTTGCTGTTGTCATTTCTTTGAAACTTTGGAGGCATCATGTTCTTGGAACCAAGTTTGAGCTTTTCACTTATCATTAGTCTTTGAGATATATCTTCTCCCAGAAGGATTTGAATAAGAGGCAAGTTCGTTGGCTTGAGTTTCTGGCTTCTTACGACCTCGATATTAGTTATACTCCCGGTAAAGCTAATGTTGTGGCCGATGCTCTGAGTCGGAAGAAGGCTTTGTTGTGTCAGTTTGTTGTTTCTTCTTCTCCTCTTCTGAATCGGATTATGGCTAAGCAGGATGAGGATGAGATGCTTAGATTGATGAAGGAGAGTGTTCGTAGTAGAGTTGGTGGTGTAGTGGTAGTAGTAGTGGAGCTCAGATTGATGATAGAGGGATTTTGAAGATTAATGGCAGGATTTGTATCCCGAAGGTTGATAGTTTGAGGCAGGAGTTGCTTCAGGAGAATCATCAATCCAGACTTTCTATTCATCCTGGTGTGTCGAAGATGTATCAGGATATGAAGAGGCTTTATTGGTGGAAGGGGATGAAGAGGGATATCTCTAACTTTGTTAATCGGTGCGCGACTTGTCAGCAAGTCAAAGCCGATCACCAGAAGACCCCTGGTTTGTTGCAGCCCCTTGAGATTCCTAATTGGAAGTGGGAACATGTTTCCATGGATTTCATCGATGGTTTACTGAGGACTCGGAAGGGTAATGAGAGTATCTGGGTTATTGTTGATAGATTGACCAAGTCCGCTCATTTTATTTCGGTCAAGTCTACTCGTTCCGCTTCTAGCTTTTCTGAGATCTACATGAGAGAGATTGTTCGTCTCCATGGTGTTCCTCTCAGTATTGTTTGTGATCGTGATCCTATCTTTACCAGTCAGTTCTTAAAGGCTTTTCAGGAATCTCTGGGTACTCGTCTGAATCTGAGCACTACTTACCATCCACAGACCGACGGTCAAACGGAAAGAGTAAATCAGATCCTCGAGAATCTTCTTCGTGCTTGTGTGCTTGATTATGGAGGATCTTGGGAAGATTATCTCCATCTTGCCGAATTTACCTACAATAATAGCTATCAGGTAAATTCTTTTTTTCTGTTTTCAGTCTATTCTTGGTCTTTTTATCTATCTCATTCCATCTTTGCATTCAGGCCAGTTTCAAAATGTCTCTGTTTGCTGCTTTATACGGACGACCTTGTAGATCTCCATCTTGCTGGATTGAATCCGGTAATCATTTGGTTCTTGGTCCTGAAGTGATTTTGGAAGCTTCTGAGAGAGTTGAGGAGATTAAGAAGAGATTGAGAGTCGCTCAGGATAGGCAGAAGAAGTATGCTGATAGGCGTAGGCGAAATTTGGAATTTGCTGTTGGTGATAAGGTGTTCCTTAAGGTTTCTCCCCTGAGGAATGTCATTCGCTTTGGTCATAGAGGGAAACTTTCTCCTAGGTTCATTGTGCCTTTCCGCATTGTGAAAAGAGTTGGTTCTTTGGCTTACTGTTTGGATTTGCCCGAGAAGCTTTCTGGAG
Source organism: Allium cepa (assembly GCA_030765085.1). Lineage (NCBI taxonomy): Eukaryota > Viridiplantae > Streptophyta > Magnoliopsida > Asparagales > Amaryllidaceae > Allium > Allium cepa. Next base: position 603,336,374 of record CM060932.1, on the reverse strand, counting down.
TGCATGATGTATTCCATGTCTCGCATCTTCGCCGTCATCTTCATGATCCATCTCTTATTGTCCAGCCTTCTACTCTTGATAGTTTGGATATTGAGCCTAACTTGACTGTTGAGAGGAAGCCACTTCGTATTGTCGACAGAGGTACGAAGCAGCTCAGAAGGAAATCTGTGAATCTGGTCAAAGTACAGTGGAGTACTGACGATCGAGGCTGTACCTGGGAAACGGAGGAGAGCATTCGTGCTTCGAATCCGGAATTATTCATTTCAAGTACTATTTTGTTTTTTATTCTTGTTTCTCTTTATTTTACCTTTCCGTTCTTTTCGAGGACGAAAAGATTTGAGTGGGGGAGAATGTAACAACCCTAGATTTTGAATATGAACTAAAATTTGACTTTATTTTGCTTGAAATTATTTTTAAATTTTTTTCTGTGAGATATCATTTCTAAATATTTTTAAAATGATAATAGAATTTTTCCAAAATTTACTGTATTTATTTCCTATTTTTAAATACTATTTTCTTATTTTCTGTTATTTTCTTCATATAAATTTTATTTAATTAAATTTTATTTATTTATTTTGTGAATGAATTTTTATTTTTATGTATTATCTTTGTTATAAATATTTTTCCAAGTCCATATAATTTTTCTAAAATTTATTTTGTTTATTTTCAAATTTTCTAGTCTAGTTTGCAATTTTGTGCTATTTTCTTATTTTAACCTTATATAATTAATAAACATTTATATATATATATTTCTATTTTGTTTCATTTTTGAAATTTTAACTAAAATAATTATTATTTTTAGTAATTTAATCTTATGTAAATAAATTAAAAGAAATTTGAAAGGGTTTTGACTCTTGGTTTTCAAATGGCCTTTATCTTCCACCCTTTCACATTTATCATAACTATTCATCAATTAGCTTTTAATATACACATCTTTCAGCCGGCCACCCATATTCTCATTCACGTACATTATTTTTTCATTCCTCAAACTGAAAATTTCGGCCATAGCCTTGTGAAGAAAGTTTGGTAAAATCTTTTTCTTCTTTTCTTTGTTTACTTTTATTTTTCTTGAATTTGATTTGCACTTGTTCTCTTATGTCATAGGTTCGGCCACCTCCTCTCCAGCCCCTGCTGCCTCCACCACCACCAGAGAATACCATCATCATCACCTCTTCTCTGACCAAAACTCAAGTTGTGCCTCCTTGTAGATTGATCCGTCACCAAAATCCAACAAAACTCCATTTACTTGCCTAGGCCGAGCACCATCCATGTCTACCACCTCCAAACCTCCACATGGCCGACCAAACACCACCATCACCAGCCCGTTCCAGACCTGAGACACCTCTGCACACCACCTACTGATCCCACCTGAAATAGCCATGCCCTCCATGCCTTGGCCGAGCCCATAAGTTGCCTTGAAATGTTAGCCTTTTGCCTCACCAACTAGTGCACCATTTTCTCTATGCATGGCCGACCCCTATATGTCCACAACCAGACCCTAGAACATGCCATAGTCATGTACTTTCCAGCCATGGCTGAGACTATGGAATTTGGAAGCAAATACAAAGCATTTTCGCTTTGATTTGTACAGTCTATTCTATCATTGTTTACCGTATTTGAATTTGAAACTTATGTATATTATATTTTTTGTGTGACTTGTATTCAAGGGAATTGATACTTTGGCTCCTCCACTCATATTTGAATCGTGTTATCGTGCTTGTTTGGATCTCGTTCGTGCATTCGTCCTTGTGTCTCCAGCACAAACCATTGAGTTATTCTCACCAGACAATATGTACATATATAACTAGTGAATTGACCCCCTTTGAATCTGTAAATGCATTATCATATTATATCTGCTATATTATGATTATATGATGTTCACCCATGCTTAAACACCTGTTATAACATTTTTTACTATTATATTATGATGTTCAGTTATTTTTATCAGTTTATCACACTGCAAGTTCCCTTTAGATTAGAATCACTATGGGTTGAAATGATACATACCCGAACGGACTTTAGAATAAGGGAAAATCGTTACGGGCTGAAATGATAGGCCTGAGCGATTTTCAAATTATTTCATTTCCTTGGGACTGCGGGTTTGAAATGATAAAACCCGGGTTTTCTTTGTAAATTACGGGTTGAAATGATATATTACCCGTATCACTTTACCTAGCGCAGAAAATTATATACAGGCCCGTAGTTAAATATGTTTTTCTAAATAATTTAAAACATTTTAGAAATGTAATTATTATAATATTTTGATTTAAAATTTATTTAAAAATAATAATTTTGTAAAGTATTATTGATTTTCTAGAAATTTATTAGTTAAATAAATTAATGAAAAAGTTAGAAAATCTGAATGGAAGTTATTTTGGAAATGTTGATTTAATTATAATTGGAAATTAAAATGAAAATGAAATTATGATAAATTTATGGTAATTTGAATTTAATTGAATTCAAAGTGATTTTATATTATATTAATGATTTTTATTAAACTTAAAATGTGAAATGAATGAATATTTAAGTTGAAATTTTGAAATATAACTAAAGTGGGAAATTTATGAAATTGACTTAAAAGTGGATTTTTAGTTAAGTAAATAAAAATAAAATTAAGTTATATTTGAGAATTTGAACTTAAGTGTTAAGTTGAAATTTAATGTAATGAATTTAAAATTGAATATTACAATTTAATAAGTGAATTAGTATTAAATATGAATTTTTAAATGGAAATTTAACTTTATGAAATCATGAAATTAAGGAAAATTAAATGATGTTTATAAAAGTAAAAATGTGTGATTTTATAAGTTAAAAGTGATTTAAAGAAAAATATAATTGTTGTGAAATTATATTTGAAGTTAATTAACTGCATTTTTTGAAATGCTATTATTTCTAATGTAAATGATAATACAGCATTTGTAAATGCTGTAGTTGATAAGTGAACTAAATAGCTAAATTGAATTAAATGCTATTATAGCATTCTATAATGCTATAATTGCTGTATTAAACTAAGTTTTCTTTGAAACTAATGTAACACTATTACAGCATTTTAAATGTTGTCTTTTGCTAAATTGAACTGTTTTGAATATAACTTTCTGTAGCATTTTCCAAATGCTGAGAAAGTTGAATTTTCACTGTTTTGATAAAATTAAGTGAATAAATGAACTTTGAAAGTTGAAAATTTTGGAAATTTAATAATTTAATTATTAAATGTAATAACTTTATTTTTAAATGATTAAAATGAAGTAATCTGTTTGGAATTGAACTATTTTGAAATGTGAATTAAAATGGTATTTTTAAATTGAATCAAATGAATATGTTTTTTTATGAAATGATAAGTTTGATATTTTGAAATGGATTTGAAATTATACTTGATTTTTGGGAAATAAGTACCATTTTTAAATTATAACTATGGGTTGTAATAACGATTGGTTGTTAAAGAGACCGGGATCGGATATGGACATACTCTATGTCGATACCGAAAACCACTTTAACAACTGTGTACGCGGTGGAGATTCCAGAATGAAGTAGGATGGTGACGATGTTCCTAAGGTACTTTACGTGGACCTAACTCCCGTGAGTTAGCTTAAGGTGGCTAAAACAGGAGCGATCTCGGGTCAAAGGTGGTCACACCTCTGGACTGGACACACTTCTTCGATACCATTCTATTACTGTTGTGATTGTTTGGGTGCACCCCTTGATTTTGGAGTGTTTTTTTGGGTGGGCGTAGTGGCTGCTACGTTACCGCCAGCCCGTGTGCGTAATTGGTATATCTACCGTGGCATTGCCTTGTGTGCCATGTCACCTACCATACCGAGCCTTTATTACGAGTTTGTTTTTCTCCCGTAGACCGTGTGGTATCCTCTGACAGTCACCCGGTGTGGAGATGTCATGATATTGGATGGACTGCAGGGACTATTATGTGTGAAGGGTGATATGGGTAGCCCGGAACGCTATTTAAAAGTATGTTTATTTTGCTGTAGACATTATATTAATAGCGAAATATTACTATATAGTAAATAGTTTTACGGATCCTTAGAGGATGGGCGGTCCCTGGCATCCTTTAAGTTACTTGTATCTTTATTACAGTTCACTTGAGTTGGTTTACATTATATAGGTATATATTGTCCTGACTCGAGTGTTTGTGTTTTGCTTTACGCTCAGGTCAGCCTGAGTGTTTACAGCTTTGGATTCTCTTTCTGGAGCTGGTCTTTGCTAGAGTTTCTGCTTATCTACATATTCATCTACTTCTGTTTCAGCTGTTCTAGTTTATCTCATGTATTAGTGAACTTCTATTCATTTGGGATTTCTATTATGTTGTTTTCAGACTATATTATGTATTTGGTTTGAGACTCTGCCGTAGTAGCTTCATGAACTACTATGTATTTTTATTTTCCGCTACGAGTTATTATGTTTGTTCTGTGTCTGTGATTCCGTATATTTGATTTTATTTGCTCCAAATTTATTTACAATCTGTTATTTCGCATCATTCAAGTTCGACATGTGTGGATTATTGTCGATTTGAATGGTACGAAATTGGGGTTGTTACACTACATGTTCATATTGGGTATTTATTTTAAAATGAAATATATAAAAGTACATTTGTTTGCATAGCTTATTTATATATATAGAAAGAATGTTGATTTTTATGGAATATTGATATTAATATATATATATATATATATATATATATATATTATTTTAAGATATGTGTTTTAAATTGAATATTGATTTTTTTAGAAAAATGATATAATATGTATTTTGTTTCCGTTTTTAATCATGTTAATTTTTGACTTGTTTTCATCTATTCCAAATTATCAGCTTTGTTTCCTCGATCTCGAGTCCATCATGCTTTGCATTGGAATTTTCGTTTGAATTGGTCGATTGTCGAGTTCATGATTCATCATTTCGTAGTTTGTCGAGTTGTCAAATTTCTCTAGCCTCAAAAGGTGAAAATCACTCACAATTAACATTCATATATCTTGTAAATTCAATCACATGAAATGACGATTGACATATGTTATTAAATTTAAATTACTAGTTATTTGATTGTTAAATATAATTTGTTATTATTTTCATTAGTTCACCAATGTAAATTGACAATACTAACACCAAAAATTGACAACATTTCATCTCGTCGTGTTGATTTCCCCAGTATATTCATTTGTGTGTTTTGACGTAAGGTGGACGGTAAAATCTGTGAAACGGTCGACAGTATCGGTGTCGTTTTGAGTCTTTTGAATTCCTTGTGTTCATTCATTACCACCATGTAATTAAATAGCATAACCTATTAATATTTCAACTTTTAACTTTTACAATTCATATTGGTTCAATGTATATATATATATATATATATACATATATACATACAACACACACACACACACACACACATATATTTCTGATATGTCATTTCAATCTCCATTTCTTCTCTCCTCTTATTTGTTATGTTCAATTTATACTATTTCGGCTCGTACCCCATTCTTCTCTCTTCACTTCTGGTTCATTTCACTCCATCATAAATGAAATAATATTAAATTTTCATATTGCCATGAAACTAAAAAGGAAATATAAATTTTCTTTGCCTAAAGTGTTCTCGTCCATTCGCGAAACCCTCCTTCTTCCCTGCCGAGTTTCCCACGACCTACCACGTGACAGCCTGACCACATGCAACTGCCTGCCTGCATTTTTCTCTTCCCTTCATTTTGAAGCTGTACTTTCATTTACACCCGAGAGCCACCGCACCCCTATACTCAAGCGGATCCCGCAACTCCATCATCCACCGAAGCCTTTCCTATTTTGCCTGTACACGTGGCCGACCTCACCCGAAGCCATAGCAACCACCATGACCCACTGCCACGTCCACCACTTTCTCTCTCCTCCTCTGCACATCTCTTCCACCTCCAGCGGCCATTCCCATCCCACTCCGACCCATGACAACCGCCTACCTTACAACCCGCCTCCACTCTACCATCGCCACCACAACGCTAGTGCAACTGAAGCCACCCCTATCCGCGTATGCCAGCACATCCTTAAACTTAACCTCCTCTTCCCATGGCAGAGCCACCTCCACATTCAAACCGCATGGCCATAATTAGCAGCCGAGCACCAACCTCCAGGCAGCCTTCTTTTATACGATGTTAGTTTACAAAGTGACTTTTGCTAATTTTTCATATACATAATAATAACGTGTAAATTTATAAGTTATATATATAGTGTTATACTGTATAAGTTATTTATATACTCTTTGTATATATATAGGTTTATATAAGATATATATGATCTATTGTTTATATGTATAAGTGTGTGTGTGTATATGAGTTTATAAATTTTTATTACATTTAGTTTTTATATATATATATAAAGTACATATCTATACATTTTTTTCTTGCATACCCAATATGCATATGTCTTGCATACTAGTATTACATATATTCGCATATATATATATATATATATATATATATATATATATATTATAACAGATGTTTGAGATGTGAGTTACGACTCCTTTGATTATATTCTTTCTTATTTATAGTTTTTAGCCTGATTATTATATCTTACTTATATATATTATAAGATATATATACATCGCATATATGATTGTTTCCATTTTGCTACATGTTCTATTGGGTATTTATTTTAAAATGAAATATATAAAAGTACATTTGTTTACAGCTTATTTATATATATAGAAAGAATTTTGATTTTTAAGGAATATTGATATTAATATATATATATTATTTTAAAATATGTGTTTTAAATTGAGTATTGATTTTTTTAGAAAAATGATATTGTATATATTTTGTTTCCATTTTAATCATGCTCTTGACTTGTTTTCATCTATTCCAAATTATCAACTTTGTTTCATTGATCTCGAGCCCATCGTGCTTTACATTAGGATTTTCTTTTTGAATTGGTCGATTGTCGAGTTGTCAAATTTCTCTAGTCTTAAAAGGTGAGCAATCATTCGCGATTAAAATTCATATATCTAGTAAATTCAATCACATGAAATGACGATTGAAATATGTTATTAAATTTAAATTACTAGTTATTTAATTGTTAAATATGATTTGTTATTATTTGCATTAGTTCACCAGTGTAAATTGACAATATTAACACCAAAAATCTGTTAGTATGTATGTATATATATATATGAATCGTTAATTATGATCATATTTGTCATTGATATGTTATGTCATTTTATATTATTTGTTCTCACTCGGCAAGTTCCCTGTAGTTTAGGAATTTCCTATGGGTTGAAACGATACATAGCTGAATGATCTGATTGATTAGGGGAAAATCGTTATGGGTTGGAATGATAAAAACCCAAGCGATTTTCATGGATTTTGGATTTTAGGATTGCGGGTTGAAATGATATATACCCGTTGATATTTAAATTGCGGATTAAAATGATAAATATCCGTATCACTTGACCATAGGGTAGAAAATTAAATACGGACACCATCGGTCTATATTTTGAAAATGATTTGCACAGTTTGAAAGGGAATATATGGGTTTTAAAATGTATTGATTTTTAAATATAACAATAAATGTTATTTATATATATGTTTAATTTAAGATTTTTAATATTATATGTTCTAGAAATTTTAAATTTATAAGTTAATTTTGAAAATATAATTTTTAAGATTTTTCGTATAACTTTATTATTTTAAAAATATATAAAATAAAATTTAATTTAATAAAATTTAATTTAATAAAATTTAATATAATTAATATATATAATGCCTAAGTATTTATTTAAAATCATATTTTAAAAATAGATTTTGTAATAACTTTAATAAATTAAGTTTGGGAAGATAAATTAAAATTGATTTGAAATTATTTTTGTTTAAGAATTGCACAAAAAAATATTTGAAACTTATTGAATTTGAGATTTTAAAGATATGATTTGATAACTTCATTTTGATTAAACGTGATTAAATGAATATTTTCAAATTTAAATAAATTGAAATTGAATATGTGGTTTGATTTAAATGTGTATTTGGAGATTTTATTCAAATGTTATTATAAATGGTTAAGTGAATATTTCAAGTTTAAATGAAATTAAAGTTGAATTTTGAAATATAAATGAAATATATCGAATTGAGTGATTGTAAATGTTCGAAGATTTAAACTTTGAAGCCTAATGAATTTGAAATGGTAGTTCAAACCTGGATTTGAAATTGATATAAATTAAACTGGATTAATGAAACTTAAATTGAATTTTTGGAAGCAAAGTTGATTTGAATTGATTTGTGAAAATAGAGGATACAATTCTATTTTAAACTATTTTGATATAAACTATTTTAGTATATAAACCCTTTTTAATATATAAACTATTTTAATTTATAACATATTTTTAAATATATAAACTATTTTTAATTTATAACTATTTCAATACATAAAATATTTTAAATATTTAAATTGTTTAAGTTGGAACGGTTATGATTTAGATTTAATGAATTTAAATGCGAATATTTGACGTGATGGTTTAACCTATTTTTGGTGGTTGAGATTTTGGAAATAAATATGATTTTTAAAGTGCATACTGATTTCGAAAGTGACATGAATTAAAAAGTGAATATAATTTTGAAAGATATGATTTTGAAATGGATATGATATTTTTAAATGACGTATAAACTATTGAAGTATAAAATAACCAAGGTGTGAAATAAGCACTTGGTTGTTAAAGAGACCGGGATCTGATATTGTCATACTCTCTACCAATACTGGAAACCACTTTAACCACTATGTACGTGGTGGAGAATATAGAATGAGGTAGGATGGTTTGGTGATGATTCTGTTTGAGGTACTAACGCAGCACTGACCCTGCGATTCAGCTTTATGTGGCTAAAACAGGAGCCACGCCAGGCTAAGTGAGGTCATTCCTCCTATCGGTCACATTTCTTCGATATCACTCTATTACTTTGTGATTTGATTGGGTGCACCTTTGATTTGGGAGCGTGTCTCGAGGTGAGCGGTAGTAGCTGCAATGCGTTACCACCAGTCCAGATCTGCAAAATAATAGTATCCTATCCTAGGCATTGTCTCGCGTGCCTTATCACATGCCTTATCACACTTTCTATGAGTTTGGTTTGTACCATACCTATGGAGTTCCCTCTGAGTAAACCATGGTTTGGTTGAGCTTACGGTACTGTATAGACTGCGAGAATATATAAAATGTGTTAAAGGGGATATGGATAACACCTTAATGCTATTTTAATACTATACTTTACTGATAGACATATTATAATAGTGTATATTACCACATAGTAGATAGTTCCATGGATCCTTAGAGGATGGAAATCCAAAACTTCCTTTAAGTTATATTGTATTTCACTTGGACATTTCACTTGAGTTGATTTATTAGTATAAGAATGTTAATCCTGACTCGGGTGTTTTGTGTTTGCTTATGCTCGGGTCAGACTGAGTGTCACAGCATTTGAGACTCACCTTTAGAACTTGGAATTTTGCTTGAAGATTTGTCTTTGTCTATTCAGCTTTTCACTTACTTCAATTTATTCCAGTTTCTTTGTTCAGACTTGTCATTGTCATTTGTATTAGTACCTTCGGTGTATTCGAGATATCTATTGTATTTTACTTTCAACTCTGATGTTTATACAGTAGCTTCATGAATTACTATTTATTTATTCCACTGCTTATTATTTTTGCTCTATGTCTGTGATTCTGTGATTGATTTTATTTACTGTATATTCTAAGTTTTGCCAAATATAAACTAACAATCTGTTGTTTTGAGCAATTCAGGTCTGACATGAGTGGATGATTGTCGATTGAAACGGTACGAAATACCAGGTCGTTACACCTATTACCTTGATTATTCACTTATGGACATTATTAGACATGAATATGCAAATAATGAAGCTCTTTGGACCCAAAGCAATTGTGATTCAATTAGCATCACATGAACTTCATTCTACACAAGTGTTTTATGCATAGTCTTTATCTTGTCTATTACATATGGCATTGGACTATGGACATAAGGAGTGCCTATCTAGTTTGTCGATGTGATTAATGGACTATTATGCACATTTATGACCTATTCTTCTTATCTTTTGATCATGTATCATGAGCTTTCGAATACCCAATTCCAAAAGAACCTACAGGCTTTCGAATATCATATTCCAAAAGACTATATGGGCTTTTTAACTCCTTATTCCAAATGCCCATAGGCATCATATAATCGTTTCTTACAATATCATCCTTATACTTGGCCTTGAATACTAAGTTTATTCTTGATTCTTTAGCAACATTTGGTCAACACCAACTAAGTCATGCTTAGTTGTGTCATCAAAAATGTAGTATGTTTAGTAACTCTAAAACTCCTATTAATTATTGATAACGTCGTTATCTCTAAAACTCCTATTAATTCTAATGTTATAATAGTTAGGAATTTAAAGCATAACTTGCTTAGAATTATTTGATTATGTGATATGGGTTTTAAAATTAAGTTTGAAAAAGACATTTTCCACATCGAAGATAATGAGTGTAGAATTATTTCTGAAGGAGTTAGGAAATGTAACATTTACATTTTGAGTATGAAAGTGTCTAATGATAATCTTTATCTTTTGGCCAAATCTAGTAACCCTTAGATTTGGCACAAACGGTTTGATAATTCAAATTTTTAACTTTTATCCAAAGTAGTCGGATATGAACTTTTTAGAGGACTTCCAAAATGTGTTTTAGTATCAATAACCTATGTGATGCTTGTTAACTTGAAAAACTTCAAAAAAATTCATTTACATCAAAAGATATGATTTCGACTACACATCCCTTAGAACTTCCCCACATAGAACTTTCTGGACCAAAACAAGTTCAATCAATAAATCATAATAGATATGTTTTTGTAATAGTAGATGATTTTCCAAGATATACTTGGAAAATATTTCTTAAACATAGAAATGATGCATTTGAAATGTTTAAAATTTTCACTAAGAAAATTCAAAATCAAAAGTCAATTAAAATTAAAACAATAAAAAGTGATCATGGAGGACAATTCGAGAACGAAAATTTTGAAAATTTTCGCAATAAGAAAGGAATTTCACATAACTTTTTTTCTCATAGAACTCCTCAACAAATGGAGTTGTAGAGAACTATACAAGAATGTACTAGGACTATGGAAGATGATAGTGATCTAGCTAAAAATATTTGTGCTATTGCTATTACTACAGCATGTTATATTTTGAATAGAATTTTAGTAAGACCATTGAATAAGAAAATACCGTATGAATAATTTATCAATAAAAAGGCCTAAAGTATCTTATTTCAAAGCTTTTGGTAGTAAATGTTTTACATTAATACAAAAGACAATCAAGATTAGAAGTCATAATAAATAAAGCACATTTAGTTGCATAATAATACAGCAAAGAAAAAGGAATAGACTTTGATGAAACATTTGCCCCTATAGCCAGATTAGAAGCCATAAGAATTTTACTCCCAATTACAAGCCGTAATAATTTTAAATTATTTCAAATGAATGTCAAAAGTGCATTTTTAAATGGTTTTATTAAAGAAGATGTATGTGTTGAACACCACTACTATTTGAAGATGAAAAACTCTCCAATCAAGTTTTTAAATAAAAAAAGGCATTATATGGTTTGAAACAAGCACCTAGAGCTTAGAATGAAAGACTCAAATCATACTTAATACAATCTATGTTTGAAATAAGTAAAGTAGATACTACATTATTTATAAAAAGAGTTAACAGTGATATTCAACTTACATAAATATATGTAGACGATATTATTTTCAGGCCAATAAATGACAACCACATAAAGAATTTATTGATATAATGAATAAGAATTTGAAATAAGTCACATGAGGGAATTAACATTCTTTCTAGGATTAAAAATTAGACAATTAAATAATGGAATATTTACAAGTCAAGAAACATATCATTTGAGAATAAATTAAGGATTTGAGAATCAAATTTCTGGCGCTTTTTAGAATTTGTTTTTCAAAGTTTTGAAAAATATCATTTGAAAGAATTTTCAAATAGAAATTATTTCCATAGAATTTTAAAGGAAGTAAGTCAGTACTATCCTCTTGTCGTTGGAAAATAATTTCGATGATGACTGTAGCATAATCGACATTCATTTTAGACTCAAAGTGGGAAGACCACTTAGTAGCTTTGCTACACTTTTGTTTTAAAAAAATGGATTTCATTTGAATTTCTTGAGTATGCTTTGATGTATATATATATGTACGTATATATTTATTTCAAAATGGTTTTAAGCGAAACCGAAAAATTTAACTCTTAAGTTTTATGTTAAATGATGGTTTTCAATTATTGAAATGAAGAAAAAAAATTGAATACTTTGAGTGTCTAAAAGGAGAAATGAAATTGAAACAACTTGAAACAGTTAAACTAAGATAAAATTTATTTTTATAATATTCAATTGCACTCTAATACATATATATCTTACCTAAAATACTCAAAAAGTTAAATGTAAATGTGAATTAGTAATTGAAGGTTTTACAAGATAAAACTTAAGTAATAAAGATGTTCAAAATAAATTTTGCTTATAGAAATGTTGTAAATAAAAAGGTAAATTTGTATAGTGCTCAATTACATTTACAAACATTCAGTAAACTTACCTGAAAAAAAGTTTAAATGTAATGAGAGTATGTAATTAAATAGTGTAAAATATAAACCGTAAGTAATAAGGTATCCTAAAATAAAATTTATATGTTTTTTGAATTAATTATTGTATCTGGTACTATGTATTTCGAATCTATTATATCCTTTCTATTTGCTTTTATTATCCTATCTCATTCCTTTTCGATGACAAAAAGTTTTGATTGGGGGAGAGTGTAACGATCCGAGAATTTTAGTGATTTTAAATAATGTAATTAACTAAAAAAATTCAGCAAATAAACAAATAAATTTTTTGCAATCAAAATTTGATATTTGATATGCGTCTAATTAAACATAACAAATGTCAGAATTTCATAAGAAAATATGAAAGCGGTTCTATTGTAAAATTTCTATTTAAAATATTAAATCAGTTAATATTTGATGGAAATTAAATATTTTTGAAACCTGAATATTTTTATATAATAAAAATGTAAGTCATTTTTCGAGTGAGATGTCATATTTCATTTCTCCAATTTGGACTGATCTAGCTCCATTTATTTTATTTTCGACGATTTAGCAGCAGATTTGGCAACGAATATCGAGTTTTGATAGAAGGGTCGTGTCACTCATATTTTTGTACCATTCTATTCGTCTCCCTATGTTGATCTCAGTAGTATATTCATTTGTGTGTTTCGACATCCTGTACACGACGAAACCTGCAAAATAGTTAGCTATATCGGTACCAATTTTAAACCTTTGGGCTTTTCCTGTGTCTATTCAACTGTCCATCCGAAGAAACCAATGGCCACTAACTATTAATATTCCTAGAAATTAAATCCCTGGCTTTCACTATTCCCAATATTGAATATAATTTATGGTTGGTTCCTTTACTATTCGTTACATTCCAAACGTTTCTCTCTTTTTCTTTGTCGGTTTTGATGAAAAATAATATTATATAACATTTTTATATATATCTGTGGCTTGCTTATCTCCTTTTCTTTGTCTTCCTGAAAGTTGCTCATCTCCTCAACCCATACTCATGTGCTCAATTATTTTCTGACCAACTTCACCCATTAACCTACGTTCGGCCTCCCTCTTTGCCGCCATCCTCCCAACCACGACCTCTCCGACCACCGCCCCCTCGCCATACCCCTTGACAGCCTACCGAGTGTCGCCCTGTACTCCTTCCCTCATCAACAAACCCACTTCAACAATCACCGCATCCACCACCTTGCAGCAGCCTGTGTCAATAACCCTCTACCTTCCCGTAGCTGCCTGCTTCTCCCCTTATTACCGAGCCACTTGCCTCCTTTCCGCAGCCAATCACCACACCCTGACAGTAACACGTATAACCGCTCCAAGAAAACTCAACCCACACCTTCTAGAAAAACCAAACGCTACACATCTTTCCCCTCCATCTGCCCCTCATTCCATAATCGCACAGCCTTCCACCATCCTTACGCCACCTGTGACGCCCCACCTCTATACTCACGCTAGCCAAGGACACTAAGGAGTAATGCCATCAACTAGCATGAAGAATAAGGCTGTTGAGGAGCGACCATCCGTGTAATTACTTTGTGAGAGCACCGATATGTCAGATAGTATAACATGCATTTCATTTCAAGAGGAAATCCGACATGCCGATACAAACTCAAAGCTACTACACAGTGGCTATGTGGTCTTCGGAAATAAATATAGAAATAAACATAACATATATCAGTCATAGATATCCATATCACAAAGACGGAAATAGATATGAATATAACACATAGAAGTGTACATCAGAGTAGTGGTCAAACAAGATCCACAATATCACAAAAGAATAGATACAAGTGCTAGACAAAAGAATACGTATACATCAAGGAGTCTCTATATCAAATGTATAACAACAAAAACTACCAATCTAATGTAGTTAGACAAAAGTCAGATGATGATCCCTGATAAGGAGTCAAGCAGAAGCACCTGTAACATCTCGGTCTGACTCGAGTATTACTTAATAAGAAAATAATAAACGGATCAGTCTAGCTATAAATATCATTTAAAATGAGATATAATAAGAGATATGACAAAACGTATGATAACAATAATGCCATACTATGAAAAGTATACATTTAACAACAACAAAAATCATACAATATCTCAAAAATCTCATAACATAAAAAAGAATGTCATATTCTTTACCATATTCACCAAACCACTAATATTGGCTAACATATCAAAGCCAATTATAAAAATTGGTGAAACACAAATTCTAGAAATCATCAACTAGAAATACAGAAATCACAAAAAGGGAAGGCCTATCATAACGGGAGCATGAAAACTCTCCAACACATGCATTATAAACGGGACGTTATCCCATGGTCGCTAACCATAGAGCCAGTGCAATGATGTAGTACAACGGTACGCCCGAGGAACCTTAAACTCGAATAGATCGGAACAACGACGTAGTACAACGATACACCTGATGAACCTGATAAGCCGATACAACAACGTAGTACAAAGGTACGTCCGACGAACCGAACTCCATAAAAGAGTATGGGTCTCTAGCCCATAAAAATTGAGTCGAAACTCCAAGAAACACATAGATCGTTATCTTATAATAGAAATGAAACGAAGCTCCATAAAATGAGGTACCGTCCCCTACATGGACAAAGAGACATGGCATATCGCCTGTCTAAATCACAAAATGATCAGCATCGATCATCAAGAAGTGTCAATTACACTAAGCTAGTAAATAAATGAGTTTAGCTTCATGTCGCATAACCACTGGCTTAACTTAGATATTTACAAACAAATTGTAGATTCCCACTCGAAAATTGTCACAGTAGTTTCAATCGATCAAGTCCAAAAAATAACCAACGAAGTAAACACAAGCATTTCATACCACTAGTTTTACTAAGCCGTTTAATTAGATTTCTCAAGCGAATGAGGTAAAGGTTTGTATATACTAATAGATTGGAAAATGGTTTTATAAACGAGTTTGATATTGAAAATAGAGTTGAAATCATCTTTGTGAAAGAGTTTGAATATTTAACACTAGTATAGAAACCTTTATATTTTAAAGTGACAAATCACAGAAATGATTGTAGAAACAATCAATCGCCAAAAATTCACAATAGAAGACATGAATCAAATCCATAGAAATCGATTCTAAATCCATCAAAATGGATATTCTCTAAAATCCCGAAAAGAAGTCATCAAAGTCGATAATAAAAGATAATAACAAATCGGATCAAGTCGAATCGATAAAAATTGGAATCTCAAGCAAATAGGCAAGTTGGACTGAAGCAAGCAGGTCAGTCGACTGGAAACTGAGTTCAGTCGACTGGCCCAATGCTTGGAAAACTCTCGGGTTCTAGGTCAGTCGACTGGACTCAGAGAGCCAGTCGACTGGAACCTGTTTTCCGTATTTCCAACCTATCACAATGAAGGGAAAACTCTCAACAATTTGCGATTGGACGAGCAATGGGTGCTAGGGGTTTATGCCAATCGACATCCCAGCCATATGGGCTCTCTGATACACCACCAAAAGCATGTTCATACATCAAAGCTAAGATTTTTTTAAAGTTTTTGACTTCAAAACACCAAAAATTGAAATATTCACCAAATCAATTTAAACCAAAAGCAAATTAACATGAATAGATGTTAGGAATTCATACCTAACAATAGTGATAGTTATAAACATGGATGTGAGATAAAAATCTCACCTTTTCTCAAACACAATGAAGGAGAAGCTTGAAAACAAAGGAGGATTAACCACTCTTCAATCCCAACTCTAAAAGCTCCAATCTAAGATCATAAGCCAAAGTTTCCCAAATTAGGTTATAGGGAATGTCTAAAATTGGAGAAAGATTGAGATGGAGAAGAAGAAGGAGATGCTTACCTAAGCTTCTCTTTGATTTTGGGGTTAGAACTTGAATTTTGCAAAGGAGCTAGGGCTTAGGAATTCTAATTTCCAATCTCTTCCTCCATTATTCCTAAAGCTTGAAGTGTTAGGAAATAGAAATGAAATGAATGAAGAGGAGTGGGGGTGGAGCTAGAGTCTTAAGTTGGTGTTAATGGGCTAAAACCCAAACCCAAAGCTCTAAGTGAATAGGTCGCAATTCTAGCTAACTCCAAACATATCGATGTTTATATTCAAAAAGGTCGCAAACATCATTTTGAACTCAATGGAAATGGCCTCGAGTCCTAATTTGACTGTTTGCCAAAAAATAGCTTTTCGGACTATAATCCAACTAACGACGCTATATTTAAATAAAATATTTAAATACACAATCGTAAAATATGTGGGTTGTTACAACTCTCCTCCTTAAAGAAATTGCGTCGTCGCAATATTTAAGAAGAATATAAAAAGTAACAACCATAAAAGCATATCAACATAAAAGAAATTTGAAATAAGAATTTCACCTCAAAAAGCCCGAGAAAGTAAGTCCGGATGTGATTGCTCAATGAATTCTCTAGATTCCCTAGAGCAATCCTTAGGATTTGAGGACCATTGAACTTTCACAAGAGAGACATCTTTATTTTGAAGGCGTTTAACCTCTGATGCAATGATACGAATAGGATGCTGCTCATAAGTCAAATAGGCGAAACTTCAATTTCTTCAACAACACCGGACTCATGAATAGAATCGGAATCTCGAAGGAATTTCCGTAGTTGAGAAATGTGAAACACGTCATGAGTAGCAGAAAATTGAGCCAGTAATAAAAGGCGATAAGCCACGGAACCAATACGTTCAGTGATGGGAAATGGACCAATATATCGAGGTGATAATTTTCCCGATCAACTGAAACGCACAACACCCTTCATAGGTGAAACACGAATAAACACCAAATCTCCCATAGAAAATTCTAATTTCCTTCTTCGGTTATCGGCATAGGATTTTTGTCTACTTTGACCTTCTTTCATCCTGTGACGAATAAGGTCAATCTTTTCTGTGGAATCACGAATAAAATCTGGACCTAAAACCAGCTTCTCGCCGGCCTCAAGCCAACAAGAAGGAGATCGGCATGGCCTTCCGTAGAGTGCCTCGAAAGGTGTCATAACAATACTAGATTGGAAGCTATTATTATAGGAAAACTCAACAAGAGAAATATGATCTTCCTAACTTCCACCGAAACCCAGAACACATGCAAGAAGAAGATTTTCAAGAGTTTGATTCACACGATCGGTTTGTCCATCGGACTGAGGATGATAATTGGTGCTAAAATTAAGCTTTGTTCCCAAAGCTTTTTGAAGACTCTTCCAAAATCCACTAGTAAACAATGGATCACGATCGCTAACAATAGAAGTAGGAACTCCATGTAATTTAACAATTTCTTTAATAAAGAGTTTGGCCAAAAGACGTACGGTCTTCTTGGATCGAACGGGAACAAAATGGGTAGATTTTGTAAGTCTATCAACTACCACCCAAAGGCTATCATGACCTCAACGAGAACGGGGAAGACCATCGATAAAGTCCATGAAGACTTGATCCCACTTCCATATTGGAATGTCCAAAGCTTGCAATAACCCACCGGGCCTTTGATGCTCGGCCTTAACAAGTTGGCAAGTCATGCAATGCTTAACAAAGTTAGCAATATCGGATTTCATTCCATCCCAATAATAAAGTTGCTTCATATCCGCGTACATTTTACTACTACCGTGATGAATGGTAAATTAAGATCGATGAGAATCTTCTAAAATGTCTTTACGAAGATCACTAATATTTGGCACGACAAGTCTACCAAACTTTCGAATACCGCCACGAGAATCAATATCAAAGTCTTTCAAACCTTCAATATCAATTTTATCCCTAAAATTTTGGCTAAGAAGAGCCAATTCGGGATCCATCTTTTGAGCTTCAAGGATGCGGTCTAAAAGAGAGGGATGAGCCTCAAGGCTACATAGAACAAGAGATGAACGTAAATCTGATTCACGATCTCGAATCTCACAAGTGGACAAAGTCTCGAGATCATTCCATTTGGATATCATCATAGAAACAACCGCTTATTGCTTACGACTAAGGGCATCGGCAACACGATTCCCTTTTCCGGGAGTATAAAGAATATCAAGATCATAAGATGCAAGGAACTCGAGCCAACGTTGATGCAAATTAAGTTCATTTTGAGAAAACAAATACTTCAAAGATTTATAATCGGTGTAGAGAACAAATTTTTCTCCCAAAAGATTATGACGCCAAATTCTAAGGGCGAAACAATAGCCGCGAGCTCTAAATCATGAGTGGCATATCTAGTCTCGGCCGGCTTTAATTGCCTAGAAGCATAAGCAATAACACGATCCTTTTGCATAAGAACAGCTCCCAAACCAACACGACTAGCATCGATATAAACAATAAAATCTTGGTTTCCTTCAGGAATCAGAAGAATAGGAGCATCGGAAAGGAGTGCTTTTAATTTTTGAAAATAAGCTTCATATTTGTCCGACCAAATGTAACTAACTCCTTTCTTTATCAGGCTAGTAAGAGGCATGGCAATTTTAGAGAAGTCCTTTATGAACCGACGGTAATAACCCGCCAATTCAAGAAAGCTACGAATCTCCGTCATACTCTCCGGAGTCTCTTCCAATCTTGAATCGCTTCAATCTTTGAAGGATCCATGGAAATTCAAGATTCAGAAATGATATGACCAAGAAATTTCACACGAGATTGCCAAAAGTGGCACTTAGAAAATTTTGCTTTCAATTGATTGCTCCTAAGATTTTCCAACACAATCCGAAGATGTTCTTCATGATCTTCCTCGATTTTAGAATAAACAAGAATATCATCTATAAAGATGAGAACAAATCGATCGAGGAAGTATTTGAAAAATCGATTCATAAGGTCAACGAAATAAGCCGGAGCATTCGTTAAACCAAATGGCATAACAAGCCATTCATACGGTCCGTAACGAGTACAGAATGATGTCAAAGTAATGCTATCCTCTCAATACGAAGCTGATGAAAACCAGTTGCTAAGTCTACCTGTGAAAAGCCTCTAGCACCACTAAGTTGATCGAATAGATCATCAATCTGAGGTATATGATATTTATTCTTGATAGTAAGATCATTAAGCTTGCGATAGTCAACGCAAAGCCTAAGTGTACCATCGGATTTATTCACAAAAATAGCAGAAGCTCCACAAGGAGAGGAACTAGAACGAATAAATTGCTTCTCTTTCTTGTTGGGATTTGGGCCTTTAAATTTAATAGGCCTTTTCTTGTTGTTGTTGAAGCTCGGTTTGGTACCCACAACTTCAACATCACTCTCCCTATCGGCCTCTTCAAGTCGAAGTGCGATACCAATAAACTGATCAAAAGCAACTTCTAATTTCAGAAGTAATGGCTTTTTGAGATTCTTATTCAAGCCAGAGAAACCTCTGATTTTTCTTCAATGGGGTATTTATATATTCAACCCCGTATTTAGAAAGAGATTCGAAAGATGCGACGTAGTCCGTCACAGAAGATTCACCTTGAACAAGGTCTATGAAACGTCGAGCCAAAGTTACTTTTTCAGCTTCCGGCACAAATTTTAATTCGAATCATTCCTGGAATTGCTCCCAAGTAAGATCTACTTCAATAATTTTAGAAATCAGAAGCTCATACCAACCTAATGCTCTTTCTTGGAGCATACTAGAAGCCACTTGGACTCAATGAAGATCAATAAGATTCATGCGAGAAAAGATGCGGTCGCAAGTTCTAAGCCAAGCTTGGACTTCGATTATGCCCTCGGAACCGTTGAACGGCTTTCCACCCAAAATTTTATAATCACTGCATAGGAGTGAAAATCTGAATTTTGGGTGAGTAGGCTCTGGAATGAGTCCGACAGCTTGAGCATTCTTTACAAGATCAAGAAGCTGTTGAGCTGACATAAATACTCCATCCCGAGGGGTCGCACTAGATTGACCGGCGCTGGGACGGCCAGGTCTAACCATTTCTCTTTTTTAAGAAAGAAAGAAAGAAGAAGAAAAATTTATTCTCATAATGAATATCAAACAATAATGATTGATAAAACAAGGCATCACAAAGAAAATAGGATAGAACGGGTCCAATGACTCGAATAAATCCTAAGGCACAACTCCTAAGAAAGACTTAGGACAATGATCCTTGCTAGATTATTCTACATTGTTCCGAAGTTTGGCTCTGATACCAAGTTGTGATGCCCCTCCTCTATACTCACGCTAGCCAAGGACACTACGAAGTAATGTTGTCAACTAGCACGAAGAATAAGGCTGTTGAGGAGCGACCATCTGTGTAATTACTTTGTGCGAGCACCGATATGTCAGATAGTATAACATGAATTTCATTTCAAGAGGAAATCCGTCATGCCGATACAAACTCAAAGCTACTACACAGTAGCTATGTGGTCTTCGGAAACAAATATAGAAATAAACATAACATAAATCAGTCACAGATATCCATATCACAAAGGCGGAAATAGATATGAATATAACACATAGAAGTATACATCAGAGTAGTGGTCAAACAAGATCCACAATATCACAAAAGAATAGATACAAGTGCTAGAGAAAAGAATATGTATACATCAAGGAGTCTCTATCTTAAATGTATAACAACAAAAACTACCAATCTAATGTAGTTAGACAAAAGTCAGATGATGATCCCTAATAAGGAGTCAAGCAGAAGCACCTGTAACATCTCGGTCTGACCCGAGTATTATTTAATAAGAAAATAATAAACGGATCAGTCTAGCTATAAATATCAGTTAAAATGAGATAGAATAAGAGATATGACGAAAACGTATGATAACAATAATGCCATACTATGAAAAGTATACATTTAACAACAACAAAAATCATACAATATCTCAAAAATCTCATAACATCAAAAAGAATGTCATATTCTTTACCATATTCACCAAACCATAAATATTGGCTAACATATTAAAGCCAATTACAAAAATTGGTGAAACAAGAATTCTATAAATGATCGATTAGAAATCCAAAAATACAAAAAGGGGGAGGCCTATCATAACGGGAGCATGAAAACTCTCCAACACGTGTATCACAAACGGGACGCTATCCCATAGTCGCTAACCATAGAGCCGGTGCAACGACGTAGTACAACGGTACGCCCGAGGAACCTGAAACTCGAATAGATCGGAACAGCGACATAGTACAACGGCACGCCCGATGAACCTGATAAGACGATACAACAACGTAGTATAAAGGTACGTCCGATGAACCGAACTCCATAAAAGAGCATGGGTCGCTAGCTCCTAAAAATTGTGTCGAAACTCCAAGAAACACATAGGTCGTTAGCCTATAATAGAAATGAGACGAAGCTCCATAAATTGAGGTACCATCCCCTATGTGGACAAAGAGACATAGCATATTGCTGGTCTAAATCACAAAATGATCATCATCGATCATCAAGAATTGTCAATTACACTAAGCTAGTAAATAAATGAGTTTAGCTTCAAGTCCCATAACCACTGGCTTAACTTAGATATTTACGAACAAATTGTAGATTCCCACTCGAAAATTATCACAGGAGTTTCAATCGATCAAGTCCAAAAATTAACTGACGAAGTAAACACAAGCGTTTCATACCACCAGTTTTACTAAGCCGTTTAATTAGATTTCTCAAGCGAATGAGGTAAAGGTTTGTATATACTAATAAATTGGAAAATGGTTTTATGAACGAGTTTGATATTGAAAATAGAGTTGAAATCATCTTTGTGAAAGAGTTTGAATATTTACTACTAGCATAGAAACCTTTGTATTTTAAAGTGATAAATCACAGAAATGATTGTAGAAACAATCAATCGCCAAAAATTCACATACGAAGATGTGAATCAAATCCATAGAAATCGATTCTGAATCCGTCAAAATGGATATTCTCTAAAATCCCAAAAAAGAAGTCATCAAAGTCGATATAAATGATAACAACAAATTGGATCAACTCGAATCGATAAAAATTGGAATCTCAAGCAAAATAGGCAAGTTGGGCTGAAGCAAGCAGGTCAGTCGACTGGACACTAAGTTCAGTCGACTGGCCTAATGCTTGGAAAACTCTCGGGTTCCAAGTCGGTCGACTGGACTTAGAGAGCCAGTCGAATGGAACCTGTTTCCTAGTATTTCCAGCCTATCACTACGAAGGGCAAACTCTAAAAAATTTGCGATCGGACGAGAAATGGGCGCTAGAGGTTTATGCCAATCGACAACCCAGCCCTATAGGCTCTTCGATACACCACGAAAAGCATGTTCATACATCAAGGCTAGGATTTTTTTTAAAGTTTTTGACTTCAAAACACCAAAAATTGAAATGTTCACCAAATCAATTTAAACCAAAAGCAAATAAACATGGATGGATGTTAGAAATTCATACCTAACAATAATGATAGTTATAGACATGAATGTGAGATAAAAATCTCACCTTTTCTCAAAAACAATGAAGGAGAAGCTTGAAAACAAAAGAGGATCAACCACTCTTCAATTCCAACTCTAAAAGCTCCGGTCTAAGATCATATGTCAAAGTTTCCCAAATTAGGTTATAGGGAATTTCTGAAATTGGAGAGAGATTGAGATGGAGAAGAAGAAGGAGATGCTTACCGAAGCTTCTCTTCGATTTTGGAGTTAGAACTTGAATTTTAAAAGGTGCTAGGGCTTAGGAATTCTAATTTTCAATCTCTTCCCCCGTTATTCCTAAAGCTTGAAGTGTTAGGAAATAGAAATGAAATGAATAAAAAGGGGTAGGGGTGGAGCTAGAGTCTTAAGTTGGTGTTAATGGGCTGAAACCCAAACCCAAAGCCATAAGTGAAAAGGTTGAAATTCTAGCTAATTCCAAACATATCGATGTTTATACTCAAAAAGGTCGCAAACATTATTTTGAACTCAATGGAAATGGTCTCGAGTCCTAATTTGACTGTTTGCCAAAAAATAGCTTTTCTAACTATAATCCGACTAACGACGCTATATTCAAATAAAATATTTAAATACACAATCGTAAAATATGCGGATTGTTACACCATCTTCGCCTCTCACCCGAACGTCGAGCACATAGCCTTGCACATAACCCATGAACAAACCCATAAACCCTGCGCCCTTGCTTCCTACTGTTCGTACTCATGCTTATGGAAAACAAATGCAAACTTGTATATTTGTTTACTCAAACTTGCTGCTCGTCTCTCTTTTAAGTAGCCATGTCGCTTCCCTCTTCAACATCTGGACCCTATAATAGCCTCCACGTCATCTGCATACCACCCTCTTTATTAGCATGGCACTGAACCACAAGCAAAACCTGCACCATTGCCACAAACTCGAACAGTAAATCTGATTCCTCAGCCACATGCAGCTGAAACCAACCATAAACCCCTCAGCTCACGTGCCTCCTCCCCCTTGCTCCAAGTCAGCAACCCAACAGCCGCCAAAAGCCCCTTCTTCGCCTCCTCAGCCTTAGCTTTATATATAAAATTATTTAAATTGATTTCCAGAATCCTGCTTCTTTTTTATAAGTTTCTATATTTTGTATGTATTGTTTTTCATTTGCATTCTCCTCTATATAAATAAATAAAAAGATATTGATTTTTAAATATTGTTTTTAAAAAAAATATTTTTTGATTTTATTAGATGTGTTTTAAGAAAAGTAGTTTTGAAATATAATATATAAAGATTTTATTTTAATATGTGTTTTAAATTAAATATTAATTTTAATATATATATATATATATATATATATGATTTTTATTTTAAATATGTGTTTTTAATTGAATATTTATTTTAGGAAAAAATTAATAATATAATATATATTTTATTTATATTTATATTAAGCTACTTTGATTTTGAATTCATCGATTCATGTTCAACGTGCTTTGCTTTGGAATTCGTGTTTTGATTCGTAGCTTAGCTTGTTGTCTTATTTCTCTAGCCTCGAAAGGTAAGCAATCACTCACGATTGACATTCTTATGTTTAGAAAATTGATTTCATATGAAATGACTATTGAACTATGTTGTTAAATTTGAATTGATTATTGGTTAGATTGTTAAATATGATATGTTATTATTTGCATTTGTTCACCTATGTTAATTGATCATATTGGCACCAAAAATCTGTTAGTACATATATATTATATTTAAAAAAAATTGCTTATGATCATATTGCCTTTGATATGCCATATCATTTTATGCTATTATTTTGTTGTTCTCACTCTGCAAGTTCCTTGATAGTTAGAAATTCCCTATGGGTTGAAATGATACATACCCGAATGATCTTATAGATTAGGGAAAATTGTTATGGGTTGAAATGATAAACACAAGTGATTTTATGGATTTCTGAAATTTTGGGATTGCGGATTGAAATAACATAAACACGTAAATTTAAATAATTGCGGATTGAAATTATAAATATTCATATTACTTGACCATAGGTTAGAAAACTATATACGTATATAGTTGGTCTATTTTTTTCTAAAACAATTTCCAGAATTTAAAAGGAAAATATATGGGTTTTAATAAATATTTATTTTAAAAATATAATATTTATATCTTATTTTAATATATGTGAAAATTTTAAATTTTAAAATATATGTTTGAAAATTTTAAATTTATAAGAAGTTTTGAATAATGTAGATTTTAAGATTTTACTTATAATTTTACTATTTTAAATATATAAATAAGATTTAATATAAAATAACATATTTAATAAATAAGATTTAATTTAATAAAATTTAATATAATAAAATTTAATAAGATTTAATTTAACTAATATATAATATGTTTTAGACAATTTATATAAAATTTATATTAATATTTTAAATAGATTTTTGTAATAACTTTAATAAATAAAGGTTGGAAAGATAAATTATTGTTGACTTGATAACTAAATTGGTTAATAATTGAATTAAAGTAAGAATTGATTTGTAATTTAATTTAAATAAGAGCTGATTTGAAACTTATTAATTTTTAAGATTTTTAAAGATATGATTTTTATAACTTAATAACTTGATTTTTAAAGGTGATTAAATGAATATTTCAAATTTGAATAAAATTGTAATTAAATATTAAATTTTGATTTAAATTTGTAATTTGAGTTTTTATTTAAATATTTAAAAAATGATTAAGTGAATAATTTGAAATTCAACAAAATTAAAGTTGAATTGAAACATAAATGGAATGTATCAGATTGAGTTATTATGAATTGTTTGAATATTTAAACTTTGAAACCGACTGAATTTGGAGTGTTTTAAATTCGAAGTTCAAACTTGGATTTGAATTCGATATAAGCTAAAATGGATTAATGAGAATTTTATTTGATTTGTGAAATTGGAAGAAACAATTCTAGTTTGAAACTATTTTTAATATATAAACTATTTTAGTCTATAATCTACTTTTAAATATAAACTATTTTTAATTTATAATTAGTGTTTATGATTTTTGACGTGAATATGATTTCGAAAGTGAATATGGTTTTGGAAGTGATATGATTTTGAATTGAATATGATATTTTTATATGTAGTATAAACTGTTTGAAATGAAAATGACCACGGTGTGAAATAAGCGTTTGGTTGTTAAAGAAAGCAGGATCAGATATTTTTATACTCTCTTCCAATACCAAAAACCACTTTAACAACTGTGTATGTGGTGGAGAATCCAGAACGAAGTAGGATGGTTTGGCGAACGATTCTGTATAAGGTATTAACGCAGCCCTGGCTCCTGCGAGTCAGCTTGATGTGGCTAAAACATGAGCTATACCGGGTTTAGTGGCGTCATCCCCTTATCAGGAACATTTCTTCGATGCCATTCTATTACTTTGTGATTTGATTGGTGACACCTTTGATTTGGGAGTGTGTCTCGAGGTGCGCGGTAGTAGCTGCTATGCATTACCACTAGTCCGGGAGTGCAAACGGTGGAAACCTACCCTGGCATTGCCTCGCGTGCCTTGTCACATGCCTTATCGAGCCCACCACGAGTTTGTTTTGTACCGTACCTATAGAGTGCCCTCAGATAGCCCTCCACTTCACGGAGGAATTACAGTAGTGTATAAACTACTTAATATATAAAAATGTGTTAAGGGGGATATGGGTAACGCCTTAACGCTATTTTAATATTTTACTTTACTATAGAAATTATCTATGTGGTGTATTTTACTATGTGTGTAGATAGTTCCACGGATCCTTAAAGGATGGGAATCCTAAACGTCCTTTAAGTTATATTTCATTTCATTTGGCATTTCACTTGAGTTGATTTACTAGAATAAGAATGTTAATCCTAACTCGAGTATTTTGTGTTTTGCTTTATACTCGGGTCAGACTGAGTGTCACAACATTTGAGACTCACTTTTGAAGCTTGGAGCTTCGTTTGGAGATCTATCTATATCTATTTAGCTTTCCAATTATTTCAGTTATCTCCAGTTGTTTATGTTCAGATTGGTCATTTGCTTTTGTATTGAGACTTCTATTTGTTAGATTTCTGTTGTATTTTATTTCAAATTCTGATGTTCCCTATAGTTGCTCCATGAACTACTATTTATCTATTCCGTTGTTTATTGTTGTATTGCTCTATGTCTATGATTCTGTGCTTAATTTATTTAGTGTATATGCTAAGTTTTGCCAAATGTAATTAACAATCTATTGTTTTGAGCAATTCAAGTCCGACATGTATGGATGATTGTCGATTTGAACGGTTCAAAATAGCAGGTCGTTACACCTTACTTCAATGTCGCTTTCCACAGAGGACATATATCATCGATGCCATATTACATTAGTACTGCACTTTGGAGATATCGCCGCAAACCTCTAAAGGGACATTGATGATGAACCATGAAGGCTATCAAGGTTGATGCTACTCCACAACGACGCTGCTACATATCAATGCTACTCCAAGACGCTCCATATCAGTGCTGCTCCACAATGATGTCGCTCCATATTAACACTGCATCATATCAATGCCGCTTCAGGTCGATGCCACCTCCTAACGATGAAGAATACTAAAGATCATCTATGATACTCGATGTCATTAAGATTGCTGAAGGTTGTGCATGTCGAGATATGTCAGGCCGAAGGTGGCATAATGCACCATGTTGAATCCCTCTACCCCTATAAATATGGACCTAGGGACATGGAGTAAGGGGCGCACATTTCTTTCCTCTACTCTTAAAATTAAACTCTTATAACCCTAAACTGAATTAAGGAAAACTTTGATTTGATTGTAACCATATTCGATTTATATAAATAAGGAGTTGGACATGCCTATTGTAATTGAATTTTTGTAAAAATTTAAACTATAAAATTTAGTTAGGGAAATTTGATATTTGAGATACGTCCAATTAAACGTGGCAAATGTCATATTTTAATTAGGAATTATGGAAGTTAGTTCTGCCGTGTAATCTTTAGTTTAAATTTAAAATCAGTTATTTGATGAAAATAAAATAATTTTGAAATCTGAATATTTTTACATAAGAATAATGTAAATCATTTTCTGAGTGACACGTCATATTTCGTTTCACTAAATTTGGATTTTTATAGCCCCGTTTATCTTATTTTCAGCATTTTAGCGGCATTTTCGGCACCGGATATCGAGTTTTGATAGGTAGTCATATCGCTCATATCTGTGTACCATTCTGTTCGTCTCGTCATGCTGATCTCCGTAGTATATTCATTTTTGTGTTTTGGCGTATGGTGGACGGTAAAATCGGTGAAATGGTCGATAGTATCGGTGCTGTTTTGAGCCTTTTGAATTCCTTGTGTCCATTCGTTATCACCGTGTAATTAAACAGCCATAACCCATTAATATTCCAACTTTGGACTTTAATCATTCTTATTGGTTCAATATATATATATATATATATATATATATATATATATGTATGTATGTATGTATATATATATATATGTATATATATATTTCTGATACGTCACTTCAATCTCCATTTCTTCTCTCCTCTTATTTGTTACGTTCAATTTATACTATTTTGACTCATACCACATTCTTCTCTCTTCGCTTCTGGTTCATTTCATTCCAGCTTAAATGAAATAATATTAAATTTTCATATTGCCATGAAATTGCAAAGGAAGTATAAATTTACTTTGCCTAAAGTGTTCTCGTCCATTCGCGGAACCCTCCTTCCTCCTTGCCGAGTTTCCCACGACCCACCACGTGATAGCCTGACCCCATGCAACCGCCTACCTCTATGTTTCTCTTCCCTTCATTTTGAAGCCGAACTTCCACTTACACCCGAGAGCTGGCTTACCCCTATACCCAAGCAGATCTTGCAACTCCATCATCCACCGAAGCCTTTCCCATTTCGCCTGTACACGTGGCCAACCTCACCTGAAGCCATAGCAACCACCATGACCCACTGCCACGTCCACCACTTTCCTCTCCTCCTCTGCACATCTCTTCCACTTCCAGTGGCCATTCCCATCCCACTCCGACCCATGTCAGCCGCCTACCTTACTACCTGCCTCCACTCTACCATCGCCTCCACAACACTAGTGCAACCGAAGCCACCCTTTCCGCGTATGCCAGCACACCCTCAAACTTAACCTCCTCTTCCCATGGCAGAGTCGACCTCCACATTCAAACTGCCTAGCCTCAATTTGCAGCCAAGCACCAACCTCCAAGAAGCCTTCTTTTATACGATGTAAGTTTGCAAAGTGACTTTTGCTAATTTTCCATATACATAATAATAACGTATAAGTTTATAAGTTATATATATAGTGTCATAATGTATATGTTATTTATATACTCTTTCTATATATATGTATATATGATCTGTTGTTTATATCTATAGGAATATACAGTGCCGGCCCAGTCAAATACGTTGCCCTAGCCGAAAATCAAAAATCAAAAGGGGAAAATATAATGTCATTGAATTGAGATCCCAGGATTTGAACCTGGGTGGACATGGCATTAATCAACAAGAAACCAAGGAAACACACTTTCATTTTTAACTTATTTTGCCTTCAACTTTTACTAACACAATTATATTTAACACTAGCTATAAGATTTTGTTGCCCCCTTGGCTATCTTAGATGGTGTTGCCCAAGGCGAGAGTCTCGCTCGACTCCCCTTTGGGCCGGGCCTGGGTATATATATATATATGAGTTTATAAAATTTTGTTACATTTATTTTATATATATAAATTATATGTCTATACATTTTTTTCTTGCATACCCAATACGCATATGTCTTGCATACTAGTATTACATCTATTATAATATATATATATATATATATATATATATATATATTATAATAGATGTTTGAGATGTGAGTTATGACTCCTTTGGTTATACTCTTTCTTATTTATAGTTTTTAGCTTGGGTATTAAATATCACTTATATATATATATATATTATAAGATATATATATATACATCGCATATATGATTGTTTCCATTTTGCTACATGTTCATATTTGGTATTTATTTTAAAATGAAATATATAAAAGTACATTCATTTACATAGCTTATTTATATATATAGAAAGAATGTTGATTTTTAACGAATATTGATATTAATATATATATATATAATTTTAAAATATGTGTTTTAAATTGAATATTGATTTCTTTTAGAAAAATGATATAATATATATCTTGTTTCCATTTTTAATCATGTTAATTTTTGACTTATTTTCATATATTCCAAATTATCAACTTTGTTTCATCGATCTCGAGTCCATCGTGCTTTGCATTGGGATTTTCGTTTGAATTGTCGAGTTCGTGATTCAACATTTCGTAGCTTATCAATTTGTCAAATTTCTCTAGCCTCAAAAGGTGAGCAATCACTCGCGATTAACATTCATATATATAGTAAATTCAATCACATGAAATGACAGTAGAAATATGTTATTAAATTTAAATTTCTAGTTATTTAATTGTTAAATATGATTTGTTACTATTTGCATTAGTTCACCAATGTAAATTGACAATATTAACACCAAAAATCCTGTTAGTGTGTGTATATATATATTTGAATCGTTAGTTATGATCATATTTGTCATTGATATGTTATGTTATTTTATATTATTTGTTCTCACTCTGCAAGTTCCCTGTAGTTTAGGAATTCCCTATGGATTGAAATGATACATACCCGAACGATCTGATAGATTAGGGGAAAATCGTTATGGTTTAGAATGATAAAAACCCAAGCGATTTTCATGGATTTTGAATTTTGGGATTGCGGGTTGAAATGATATATACCCGTAGATATTTAAATTGCGGATTATAATGATAAATATCCTTATCACTTGACCATAGGGTAGAAAATTATATACGGACACCGTTGGTCTATATTTTTAAAATGATTTACAAAGTTTGAAAGGGAATATATGGGTTTTAAAATGTATTGATTTTTACATATAACAATAAATTTATTTTTATATATGTGAAATTTAAGATTTTTAAAATTATGTGTTCTGGAAATTTTAAATTTATAAGTTAATTTTGAAATATAATTTTAACATTTTTCTTATAATTTCATCATTTTAAAAATATATAAAATAAGATTTAATTATTAAAATTTAATTTAATTAATATATATATAATGTTTAAGAATTTATTTAAAATTATATTTTTAAAATAGATTTTGTAATAACTTTAATAAATTAAGTTTGGGAAGATAAATTTAAATTGTTTTTAAATTGTTTTTGTTTAAGAATTGTATAAGAAAATTATTTGAAACTTATTGAATTTAAGATTTTAAAGATATGATTTGATAACTTGATTTTGATTAAAGGTGATTAAATGAATATTTCCAAATTTAAATAAATTGAAATTGAATATGTGGTCTGATTTAAATGTGTATTTGGAGATTTTATTCAAATGTTATTATAAATGGTTAAGTGAATTTTTCAAATTTAAGTGAATATTTCAAATAATAGTCAAATCATCTTTTGATATCACACGGATAGTATATGTTCCCTTCTAAGAATTCAATATTAAGTATAAGAAGATTATTTCCATATAATCCAAGTTTATTAAATTTGGAAAAATAAATCTTTTATACTTGCCTCATTCCGACAATTCGACCTTTTCTTTCCTGGCCCACGAAAGAGACTAGGTAAGCTAGGGCATTGGTTGCTCCTGAACATCTCCTTAGTTTAAGCACCTTACATCCGGATCTCACGGATAGAAAAATCCAGTATACTCATCGACTTTTAGAGCCAAGATTAAATCACTTGATTTTAACAGCTTTTCTTTAAATCATATATTTAAATCTTTTAAAATAAATTATAAAACCTTAAAACCATATTTAAGATATTTAATTATTTATTAAAATTTTATAAAATATTTGGAAAAGAGTGCTTAAGTTTAAAGCCATATTTCAAAAGTTATCAAAAGTGCTGCAAAAATTGCTATGAATAGTGCTTTTACAGTTTATTTGATCAAAACAACTTTTCTATCATTTAGAAATAAATTTTTATAACTCAAATCTATTTTAAAACATTTTAGAAGATTTATATAATTTATTTCGTATTTTTAAAGAATAAATAATATCATTTATAAAGAATTTGTCGTTTTGGTTTCAAAACCGCCAAACCACGACTATTTTGAAAACTTGATTTACTCATATTTTAAAATCTACTAAATGAAATATAGATAATTTTCTTTTGTTTGGAAAATATGATTATAAGATTTCAAAAAGATCCTTATTTCATAGAACTCTGACCCTTCATTGTTTAAATGATTTTAACTTTCTACTTTATGAAATCGTGAACTGCCTTTACGCGACGCGTCTATTTCAACTTCGTTTTCGTTTTCTTTTCAAACTTCATCGAAACACTTTTAAATGTTTATAAAAAAATTATAAAAAAATTTAGATTAAATTCAAAGAGTTTTAACATCTCATATATACCATTTCATTTACAAAAGGAAAGTGATTTCTTTTGTAATATTTCGATGTGTATTTAAATGTGACTTATTTTACACATCCAAACAATAATATTTCACAACTAAACATGATGATCAAATCATAGCAACCAAACAACATATCATCATCCAAAGTATGTATATATCTCTACTATTAATAATGTAAATTCACCCCATTGAATTCAACCGTGTCTTTTTGAAATTCCCAAACTACCCTCGGCTTAATCAAAGAAATGTAATAAACTAATTTCATTCATATCCTTTGAACCTTTGAAAATGCCCTCTACCTACCAAATTCCATCCCCGTCTCTAAATTAAGAGATCAGCCACATTTCATTTCCTTAAATCTAATTTTGTCCCAAATTTCATGACCTAAAAATTCCTAACAGTCAACTAATGAAATTTGTCCATATTTCCTAATCAGTAAATCAGCTTGCCCTTGTTTGGATTCTCATCATCGAAGTTTGAGATAAGGTCAACAACCACCTACAGATTTGAGAGAAATGCAACGACAAATGCTTGATGCTATCTGCGGTGTTTGTAATCCTCTCTGCTAGATGCAGTGCAATTTCATGATATCGGATGTTGGGATGCCTGAAAGTTGTGGACTGATAAAAAAATTGAGATAAGGCTGCGCCAATAATCAATTTAGGGGTATCAATGTTGCTTGGGATGATACTTGAAACCACCGATTGCTATTTGTGGAGTCCTGACATTTTAACAATGTTCATGATTTGAAATATAGCTGGAAAGGTTAAAAGACTTAATTTTTTTAAAAAGGATAAAAAATACAAGCTTTGAATGTATTTAGCAAAAGGAAGAAATATATTGTTTCACTTGCAGGTGAACATTTTGCAAACTAGGTTCCTAGAAGGCATGCAACATGGATTTTCAAATATCAAGCATACATAAATTAAAATTTAGTGCATATACATAGTTTAGTTATGAGTTAAACTATAACGTTTACATTATTTATGTTTGGAAAGTTTAATATCATTAAACAGTAAGAAGTAGCATGTACTTATATGGATGATGGTGTTGAAATACAAATGTTTCAATCCAATCCATGGAACTAAAATCATTTCATTCCACCTTTTACTAGAATCGAGACAACTACAATTTTTTTTTCCTGCATTTTCCATAGCCATGGTATTGGCCAACAATTGGATAAATAAATTTCACTCTATTTTTGATATCTTATTAGAAGCATTGTTGTTTATTCACATACTTTGTACATAGAACTCAATCTTTTTCTAATGAAAATGACATTGCCAATTCCACTTGAGCTACTATAATTAACCGTGGCACTTTTGAAGGATATGTGTATGCCACTTAAGGTTATAGTGAAACACTACAATGATTTATTAGTATAAATGAATGTATATTGGCTTGGACTATAGATCTATTTTACGTTTGTATACTGAAGAGGCTATAGACTGTCACTATTGTGTTTGGTCATAACTCTTCAAGTTTTGCCTACATAGATTGTGCATGATAAAAGTTTCAACTGTTGGAATTGAAATTCCTACACTCGCAATTAGAAAATTTAAAATCATGAAAATGATGCTTCTCACCTCTAATGTTTTTAAAGTATTGCTTATCGTGTTGTAGAAACATCATTTGAAAGTATGTTGTGATATAATTCCTGTATATACACTTTCTAGCCAAACCCAACATCCATACATTGTCCAAGGTGTATACGCAGTGTACACCATCAAGTATACACCCTTCCCCTCCTGAAAGTTGGATAATGTAAAGGCGTGTTATTGTTATAGTATTTCAACAGTTTATCCTGGGTAAAATTTTGATGCAATTTGTATTTAAATTAGAGTTTGATAATTTAATATTTTTTCATAGTTTATCCGAAGTAGACTTAGATCCAGAAGTAATGCAACTGGAATCTCATTCATGGAAGACAATTATTATTTAGTTGAATAACTAACCATTATATGTCATCATATTGCTGCTATAATAAATTTATTCAAAGATTTGATTGTGGAACGCTGGTTGAAAAATATCAACTATCCTATTTAGATTAACTGATAACAGTTTTATGTTTTTAACTAGAAAATGGTCACTATAAGAGGAGAACCATGAATAAACAAACATAATATTAGTTTTATAATATAACAAGGGTTGATATATGCATATTAAGTGTTGAATTTAATGCATTTAACCGTTTCTTACGTTCTTGTTTGTAGGTTGAAACTAAAGTAAGAAAACAACATGTCCATTAAACATGACAATGTAAACAGTTATGATAAGTAAAGTTCATATGCTCAAATAATTAAATGTAAGTGCACATGAACATGCATATATACTCGTATATATAATTGGAGTTTTCTCACCTTGGATTAAACGATTAACTTTATAATGGCTATAGCTTCGCTAATTTGAATTTAAAATTCACGAATACACGAACTTTTTCCCTTAGAAGGCTCGTCCTTGACGTTGGGATGGTGGTAGTGCTCATGGCCTTGGCTAGGAGGGGAGGAAGGCTTGATTATGGGGAAATAAGGTGGTGGTCGTAGGGCATTTAAGTTGAGAGTAGGAGTTTTGAGATAATTCTGGAGTGTTTTAGTGTGTGTGTGTGTGTGTGTGTGTATGTATATGTATATGTATATGTATATGTATATGTATGTATATATATGTATGTGTGTATATGTACGTATGTGTATATATATGTATGTATGTATGTATATGTATAAATTTACTTTCATTTTCAAATAGATTTTTCCATAACTTTGCAAAGGCAAGTGGCAATTAAAATAGTGAGGAGAAGCTTTAGAAAATGAAGAGGAAATGTGGAATGAAAGTGAAGATGGAGTGTTGTATTTATAGGCAAAGGAAGGAGTAAAGATATCATGATATTTAAGTGCATATACATCATCACTTAATCACCACCACACCTACCTCGTACCTCCGTCCTTTCTGTCGAACATGCCCCATCCCCATATGTGTAGCCCATATGCATTTACTTGTGTGTAAGTGTTACTTTGGAATTCTTAACTATTAAAGAAGTGAGAAAACATCTTAAATATTTTTGATCATATAAATATATATACACACATATATGTATGTATATGTATATTTTAGTATGTGTATGTATATATGTGTATATATGTGCGTTCATGTGCATGTGGATATGTTCAAGGATGTGTACATGTACATGCGCATATGCATGTCATATAAAATCCAAAACGTTGCACAACTTCTACACGTTGGATTGTTACAAATTTTGATTTCTGGTCATATTTTCTCTTCTTAGGTAATATACATATATCTGTAAATAAATTTTTATAATATTATTTCTATCATTATATAATAATTAAAATGGCTCATTTATTAATTAAAATAATTATCAATTCTTTTAAACTCAATTTAAATTCAAAAATCAATTATTCCAAAATAGCGACATTATTAATGATGTCATATACACTTTTAATTTTCCAAAATAAAATAAATTATTATATTACACATGCTCACTCATATAGATAAACGAGTGTATGTATCTTGCTCCATGCACGATGTTGGATGGTCAAAGAGTTGTTTATCGATGAAATGATTTTCGATCATTTTATCAATATTAATTCCAAAGTACATATTTTGTAAATTTATTCAAAATTATATTCCAATATTATTACTATTTAAAACATCATTATTTATGTTAAGAAATCTTACGTTTGAATACGTTGAAATTTTTTGAAGCGACGAATTTCCAGGTC
Source organism: Allium cepa (assembly GCA_030765085.1). Lineage (NCBI taxonomy): Eukaryota > Viridiplantae > Streptophyta > Magnoliopsida > Asparagales > Amaryllidaceae > Allium > Allium cepa. The sequence continues at coordinate 603,300,244 of CM060932.1, read as the reverse complement.
TTTACATACTTCCCCCTTTAAAATAATTTCATCCTCGAAATTAAGGATGAAAAGAAGATAAATCAAAAATGAATATATATTTAACAAAATGAAATATATATATATATATATATATATATATATATAGAAGATATGATAAGTGACTACACTACAGATGGTTTACACTTCATCGATACACATGCAACTATACATCAATCCTAAACTTAGGATAAGCTTTTCTCATTTTATCTTCTATTTCCAAGGTGTAGTTTTCTGCAACACCATTCCATTGGACTTTCACCAATCTCATAAATTTCCTTCTTAATTGTTTCTCATCGTGATCAACGATTCAAACTAGTCGTCTAATAACTGCCAAATTTGGTTCAACTTCTAAATCTTCTTGGGTAGATGCTTCTATAATCTGCTTTGGATCATGCACATATTTCCTTAAATGAGATATGTGAAAGACATTGTGCACGCCAGACAACCTTTCGAGAAGTCCCACGCGATAAGCTAATAGGCCAATTCATTTTAGAAAGGGAAAAGGTCTAATAAATCGAGGTACGAACTTCCCTGCCCGTCCAAATCTTACCACTCCTCTCATTGGTGAGACATCCAAAAATACAAAATCTCCAACTAAGAATTACAAATTTCTACGCCTTTGATCTGCTTAACTCTTCTACCTACTATGGGCTTCTTTTATCTTATTTTTGATCAACTCTACCTTTTCTGAGGTTTCTCGAATCACGTTAGGACCAAGTACTCCAGTTTCGACCCAACATACTGGGATCTACATGGACGACCATATAAAGCTTTGTACGGTGGCATGCCAATACTGATCTAATAGCTCTTATTGTAGGAGAATTATACAAGATTAAGACAGTTTTCCCATGAACCTCCAAAATTTAAGATACAAGCTCTTAGAAGATCTTCCAACACTTGATTTACCCTTTCAATTTTCCCAAAGGACTGGGGATGGTATGCGGTGCTTATACTCATCTTCATTCCCAAAGCTGTTTGTAATGCCTCCTAGAACTTACTGGTAAAGATTATGTCCCAATCACTGACTATACTGCTTGGGACATCATGCAATTGAACTATTTCCCTCATGTATATTTTTGCAAGACTTGTAGCTTTTCTCGTTGGCTTTACTGGGATAAAGTGTGCGTTTTTGATCTATCGATCTATGATAACCCAAATGCATTCATTTCCCTTCCTTGATCGAGGTAAGCCGTCGAAATCCTTTGATATTTGATCCCATTTCCAAATCAGAATTTCAAGAGATTGAAGTAATCCAGCAGTCTTTTGTTGATCGCTCTTGAGCTGTTTACAATTCGCACATCTGGTGATATGAAGGGATATGTCCCTTTTCATTCTTCTCTACCAAAATGTTTGATATACGTCTTTGTACATTTTGTTAACTCCTAGGTGAATGTTTTGCTTAGAATGATGGCATTCAGTCAACACTTATTGTCTTAAGTTGTCAACATTGGAAACACAAATTTTCCTTTTAATTGTAATATCCCATGGTTATCGACTTTAAAGCTTGAACTCTGTCCATTGCATATATCTTTAATAATATCCTTTAGAAATTGATCTTGTTTTTGCTTGCTAGAAATTATTTCTATAAGAGTCGGGGTTGCTACTAAATAAGCTATAACGGCATGCTTTCTGCCTAACGCATCTGCTACTGCGTTGGCTTTTCCATATGTATATAAAATATCTAAATCATATGACATGAGAAATTATTGCCAATGTTGTTGTCATGTATTTAAATCCTTCTGAGTGAAAAGATACATCAAAGACTTGTGATCTGTGAAGAGTTTGAACTTCTCACCTATTTAAAGAAGGAATATTATTTACCAAGGTCAAACAAAGTTTTATCAAAATAAACTATAAGAAATTCTTACCCAGTAAATAATGTCTCCAAATCTTTAGTGCGAACATTTTGACTAATAGTTTTAAGTCATGTGTTGCATAATGTCGCTCATACGTCTTTAACTGCCTACTAGCATATACGATAACCTCCCCATGTTGCATTAGTATCGTGCCCACTCCTTCCCTCAAGCATTAGCGTAAAAGGTTAAACAGCCGCTTTCATCAATAATAATCAGGACTGGAACTATAATTAGCCTTTTCTTAAGTTCCTGAAATGCTTCTTCATGTTTTGGCGTTCATTCAAATTTAACATCTGATGCAGCGGAAATACGAAAAAACAATGAAATCGATGAAACTGGCAATCGGTGGATTGAAAATACTGCAAGGCCCAAATTCGTTGATCCGAAGATGCCGAATTCTGGCTATCTCTGACACGTTGATCGTGCACGATACCGTGAAGAGAGATATGCAATTCTTCGAGCGTTGATCAAGCGCACTTGATTCCGCGAATTGGCTTCAACGATCGAAGATTCGAGCGCACTCGAATGTCGAAAGTGGAGATAGGAGATCACACTCAACTACCAATTTAATGAAAGCACAAAGCTAATAAAACAAGAGTTTATTCAAAAATCACCAAGTTACAAAATGACTCAACACGCCTATTTATAGGCCACAGAACGTTAGGTCGTTTACACGACTTACGCGACCTACGACCTAAGTAAGGTCGTTAACGACCTAAAACAACACAACACAAGCGCATCATAACATGCGACCTTACAACACATACAACCTCCACACGACTTATGAGTTATTACACACACGTGATATTTACATATTTACATCACAACAGATTACAACACACGGCACAAGAACATAACGACCTAACAGATACAACGCACGCGACCTATACATCGCGTGACCTAAGCTCCATGCGGCATAACTCTTCAAGCGACCTAAGACAGCAGCGACCCAAGAGACAAACTTCGGTACAACTCTACGCAACTTAACAGAATAAGCGACTTAACAAGGTCGTGAGCGACCTAAGGCTTCTTCACTAAGTCGTTTGGAATTTGGCAAAGTTAGCTCGTTGCTCCTTCCTTCCAACAACTTCACTAGGTTGTTTGGACGACCCATCATACCCCGGTTAGGTCGTACGCGACCTATCATAGGTCGTTGGTTCCCTTCTTCTGCATAACTCACTTCACTACACCCCTTAGCTTCAACGCCTTGCTCCGGTACCCCGCTAGGTCGTCCCATATAGGTCGTTCGCGACCTAAAATATTGCGACTTAAGGAATAACGCACTAAATCTCTGTGGCACTTCATCATCCTTCCTGTTAGGTCGCTGGTCCTTATCTCGGGGCTCACTAGGTCGTGTGCGACCTTCACTAGGTCGTGTGTGACCTAAAACTTCTCCCTTAGATCGTGAGCGACCCAAGCCCTGTGATTTTGCAGATCGTGCTGCATCATCCTCCCCCGGTTGACAGAAATTCGACCTTGAATTTTCACCATCTTCTTCCACAACAAGTTCATTTCCATGATACGGAATTAAATATTTGACGTTGAAAACATCAGAAATGTGAACATCATCTGGTAACTTCAATTGATACGCATTCTCATTGATTTTCTTCAAAATTTCTACTGGACCAATCTTTCGCGCCTTCAATTTATTGTACGTTCCCACCGGAAAATGATCTTTTGTCAATAATACGTAAACCAAATCACCTTCCCTGAAATCCACACTTCTCCGCTTCTTATCCGCCAGTTGTTTACACTTTTCATTAGATGCAAGCGACCGGTCATGAACAGTTCTGTGGCACTCCTGTAACTCATTTACGAAGTCACTAGCTCGCTTAACAACTCCCTTCTGATATGGCACTGTTGCCAAATCCAACGGTCCATTTGGAATTGCAGAGTATACAACTTGAAATGGACTGAAACCTGTGCTTCGATTAACCGCATGGTTGTGAGAAAACTCCGCTTGACACAATTTCAAATCTCAGCTCTTCAAATTGTCTTTCACAAGACATCTCAATAAGTTTCCCAACGATCTATTAACCACCTCCGTTTGCCCATCAGTCTGCGGATGGTAAGCGCTACTAAAATTCAGCTTCGTTCCGACCATCTTCCACAAACTTAGCCAAAAATGACTCAGAAAACGAGTATCTCTATCCGAAACAATAGACTCTGGCAACCCATGAAGTCGATAGATCTCTTTGAAATATAACTGAGCGACATGAACAACATCCGCCGTCTTCTTACAAGCAATAAAATGTGCCATTTTCGAAAACCGGTCAACCACCACATAAATGGAATCGTTACCCCTTAGAGTTCTAGGCAAACCCAAAACAAAATCCATGCTCACATCAACCCAAGGTTTAGTCGGTACAGGTAATGACATATATAATCCTGCATTGGTCGCGGTTCCCTTCGAAACCTGACAGATATGACATCTCTCCACAAACTTTTCCACCTCTTTCCTCATTGAAGGCCAGAAATAAGATTTCGTTATCAACTGCATTGTACGATCACGGCCCACATGTCCTTCCTCGTGCAATTCTTTGATAATTTTCATTCTCAAACTGCCTTCTGGAATACACAATTTATCTCCCTTGAACAGAAAACCATCCACTAATACGTGCTCATCAGCACTTCCCTCCTTGACCTTTTCAACAAACTTCATAAAGTAAGGATCTTCTTCAATCAGCTCTGGCAATAGTTCGAAACCTGTCACCTCAACTTTCATTGCCGTCAATAAATGATTTCTCCTGCTCAAAGCATCAGCTACAGGATTCGTCACCCCTAATTTGTGCTTCACGACAAAAGTAAACTGCTGCAAATAGGCAATTCACGATGTATGCCTTGCTGAAATCTTGTCCTGCCCTTGCAAATGTTTCAATGCCTCATGATCAGTGTAAAGAACAAACTCCTTCTGAAATAGATAGTGTCTCCAGTGTTTCAAAGCTTGAACAATTGCATAAAACTCCACATCGTACGTGTTATACCTCATCTTCGCTCCTGATAGCTTCTCACTGAAATATGCTATAGGACGCCGCTTCTGACTCAACACCCCTCCAATCCCAACCTTAGATGCATCAGTATGTTGCTCGAACAACAACTGAAAATCTAGTGAAACAAGAATTGGTGTTGTCGTCAAAAGTTCCTTGATCCGCTCAAAATCATATCCTGCTTCCTCTGTCCAAGAAAATTGTTTCCCCTTCATACAATCAGTAACTGGTGCCATCACGCTACTGAAGTGTGGAATGAATCTTCGGTAGAATGACGCTAGCCCATGAAAACTTCTCACTTCTGTTATTGTCCTCGGCTGTGGCCAATTTCTGACTGCTTCAACTTTATTCTGATCCACCTGGATACCTCCTCCTGATATAACATATCCCAAAAATAAAACACTATGCGCCATGAACACGCATTTCTTTGTTGCAGCATAAAATTGTTCCTGTCGTAGTACCATCAACACTTCTCTCAGATGATGCAAATGTTCCTCTGGACTTCCACTGTATATCAGAATATCATCGAAATACACCACCACGAATTTCCCAATAAATGGTCTAAAAATCTGATTCATCACCCGCATGAATGTACTTGGTGCATTCAAAAGACCAAACGGCATAACCAGCCATTCATACAACCCCTCCCGTGTTTTGAATGTTGTTTTCCATTCATCTCCTGGTCGTATTCGAATTTGATGATATCTGCTCTTCAAATCAATCTTCGAAAAGATAGTAGCACCGCTCAACTGATCTAGCAAATCATCCAGTCTGGGCATTGGGAATATGTATCTCACAGTGATCTTATTCAGTGCCCGACTATCGGTACACATCCTCCACGTTCCATCCTTCTTCGGCACCAACAGGGCTGGAACCGCACAAGGACTTAGACTTTCCTGTACACGCCCTTGTTCTAGCAATTCTTCCACTTGCCTTCGCAACTCCTCATGCTCCTTTGGACTCATCCTGTAATGTGGTCTATGTGGCAACACAGCACCTGGAACAAGATCTATTTGGTATTGTACATCCCTCAACGGTGGTAATTCCGTTGGCAGCTCTTCAGGAAATACATCGTCAAATTCTTCCAGCACTGGTTTGACTTCTTCAGGAATTTCAACCACTTCATTACTCTCACGTCCAATCAACAAAAAGACTTCAGGCTCCTCTTCAACTTCTTTAGCAAACTCCTTCAAAGATAGCAAAATTTTCAGTTCTTCAATCTCCTCCAACTTGTTTTCCTTCTGTTGTTGCTTCTTGGGAACTAAAGTGATTTTAGTACCTTCAAACATGAAACTGTAGCTATTAGCACGACCATCAGTTGTACTGCTCTATCAAACTGCCATGGTCTGCCCAACAACAGATGACACACATCCATGTCTACAACATCACACCAAATTTCATCTTTATATTTCTTCCCAATTGAAAAATTAACACAAGCTCTTCGTCCAACTTTCACCTCACCACCCTTCCTCAACCATGCTAACTTGTAAGGTTTAGGATGTTTCTCAGTTTTTAACTCCAACTTCTTCACCGCTTCTGTAGAGATAATATTGTCACAACTCCCAGCATCAATAACGAACTTGCAAACCCTTCCCAGAATAGTGCATGTAGATTGAAAAATATTGTTCCTCAACCAACTATTTTCCTCTTCATGCTTCGGTGTCAAGCAACTTCTCCTCATCATCAATGAATACCCTTCATCTCCCGACAGTAAGTCTTCTTCCTCATCCGGTAATGAATTAGAACATTCTACATCTTCATCCTCATCTTCAATCTCAGCAATCATTGCTCGTTTCTTCGGCTTTGGACATTCATTGCTTTTATGACCCATCTCCTGGCAATTGTAACATTTGAAACCGTTGTTAACCTTTTCCTTCTCAGCCTCCTTCACCACTGGTTTACTAACAGATTTAGAAACATTAGAACTTCCACTAATACCCTTCACTTGATTGTTGGAATTTGTAAACACACCACCTCCTCGTCTTCCTTGCTTTTCCCAAGCTAACGCTTTCTGATGTGCTTCTGCAACTGATCTAGGATCGAACATATTCACTATATCCTGGATCTGCATTCTCAACCCTCCAACAAATCTAGCGGTCAACTGCTCTTCCGTCTCCATAATATCATTTCTAGTAATGAGTTGGTAAAATTCATCTGCATAATCATTCACTGACTTTGTTCCTTACCTCAAGTTCTACAACCTCTGATACATAAGTGATTGATAATTGTATGGCAAGAACGTAGCCTTCATCACCTTCTTCATCTTATTCCAAGCAACAATTTTCGACTTCCCCATCCGTTCTCGTGTAAGTTTGGTTTGCTGCCACCACGCCATAGCTCTACCTCTCAATCTAGTAGCAACCAACTTCACTCTACGATCTTCCGGAACCTCCTTGAAATCAAAGATTTCTTCAACATTAGACAACCAGTCCAAGAATTCTTCTGCAACCATTCCACCCTTGAATTCAGGAATTTCCATCTTCATCCCCGATTCCCAACATCGATCATCTTCAACATCCCGATATTGACGTCGTCCCTGATCTCGTTCTCGGTAATGAACACTTCCTCTATCACCATCAAACTCCTCATCAAAATCTGATGCATAGCATTGTCGATCACGACTACCAACATCTCTACCACTACCACTTCTACCACCAACATCCCTTCGATATACATTCCTCCGACCACGATCACCCACATCTCTCCGATTTGGATCATCAACATTCCTATCACGATTGTCAACACTTCTACGATCATGGTTTTCTCTTCTCTCCCGATCTGAATGTGGTGAAACTCTACTTCCCCCATGGCTCGACTCCGGTGAAACCCTTCTTATACTTTGATTCATTTCAAGCATCATTCTCTCTAATCTACCAATTCCCTCATCAAACTTTTCATGCATGCGTTGTTCCATTTGATCGGCTTCTTCTCTTCTATACAACGCTTCAATATTTTGATGGCGGTTAGCTCTTCTCGGCGGCATGATTACACAATCACAAACACTTCAACAAATCAAATAATCTTCAAAAACTTCAACAATGCACGGCCACCTCCGAGCTCGGCTCAAATTCAAACAAACAAGGCACAGCTCAAAGTTCAACACAAAGCTATGCTCGGCCTATACTTCAACAAATGATATCAAAAGATGCTTCGATTCTCGGCACAAACACTTCAAACTTCTCTCCTTAGCTTGGCTCGGACAAGACGCGACCTAACTTAGCTCGTGTAGCTCCACTAGCTCAACACTCACAATTCGAAAATTCGAACTCACTTGGCGCGCAAACTTCCCCGCGCAATTTCAAACACCTTTCAATCTTTGATCCAAAAGGTTATGGATCACACTCCCAACTTGTTGCAACTTTGTGATGAACACGATGAACAACAACTTCAAACTTCAAAATCGGCTCCAAGACTCGGCTTAGCTATGATTGGCTAAGTCTAGCTCTGATACCAAAATGATGGTATCGGAAATACGAAAAAACAATGAAATCGATGAAACTGGCAATCAGTGGATTGAAAATACTGCAAGGCCCAAATTCGTTGATCCGAAGATACCGAATTCTAGCTATCTCTGACACGTTGATCGCGCACGATACCGTGAAGAGAGATCTGCAATTCTTCGAGCGTTAATCAAGCGCACTTGATTCCGCGAATTGGCTTCAACGATCGAAAATTCGAGCGCACTCGAATGTCGAAAGTGGAGATAGGAGATCACACTCAACTACCAATTTAATGAAAGCACAAAGCTAACAAAACAAGAGTTTATTCAAAAATCACCAAGTTACAAAATGACTCAACATGCCTATTTATAGGCCACAGAACGTTAGGTCGTTTACACGACTTACGCGACCTACGACCTAAGTAAGGTCGTTAACGACCTAAAACAACACAACACAAGCACATCATAACATGCGACCTTACAACACATACAACCTCCACACGACTTACGAGTTATTACACACATGTGATATTTACATATTTACATCACAACAGATTACAATGCACGGCACAAGAACATAACGACCTAACAGATACAACGCACGCAACCTATACATCACGCGACCTAAGCTCCATGCGGCATAACTCTTCAAGCGACCTAAGACAGCAGCGACCCAAGAGACAAACTTCGGTACAACTCTACACGACTTAACAGAATGAGCGACTTAACTAGGTCGTGAGCGACCTAAGGCTTCTTCACTAGGTCGTTTGGAATTTGGCGAAGTTAGCTCGTTGCTCCTTCCTTCCAACAACTTCACTAGGTCGTTTGGACGACCCATCATACCCCGGTTAGGTCGTACGCGACCTATCATAGGTCGTTGTTTCCCTTCTTCTGCATAACTCGCTTCACTACACCCCTTAGCTTCAACGCCTTGCTCCGGTACCCTGCTAGGTCGTCCCATATAGGTCGTTCGCGACCTAAAATATTGCGACTTAAGGAATAACGCACTAAATCTCTGTGGCAATTCATCATCCTTCTTGTTAGGTCGCTGGTCCTTATCTCGGGGCTCACTAGGTCGTGTGCGACCTTCACTAGGTCGTGTGTGACCTAAAATTTCTCCCTTAGGTCATGAGCGACCTAAGCCCTATGATTTTGCAGATCGCGCTGCTTCAACATCCTTCATAGTCAAATTCGTTAAGTGATGAGAAATCTTGGAGAAGTCCTGAATAAATCTCCGGTAGTATCTCGCCAATACAAAGAAGCTGCGAATATCCTTTGGAGTTTGGGGCTGCTTCTAATCCATAATGGTTGTTATTTTCCCTGACTCAACTGAGATTCCTTCCTTTGACATAACATGCCCAAGGAATCTTACCTTCTCTTCCCAAAAGTGACACTTCAAGAACTTAGCTTTGAGCACATTTCTCCTTAATATTTCTAGCACTATCTCTAGATGCCTTTCGTGTTCTTCTTCAGTCTTTGAATATATAAGAATATCATCGGTAAAAAATAACATGAAATTGTGGAGTACTTCTCTGAATATTCTATTCTTCAGGTCCACGAAATAAGAGAGCGCATTAGTTAGCCCAAAAGGCATAGCCAACCACACGTATAAATCATTTGGTCCCTTGAATGCAGAGTACTGCATTCTTCTTCTATCCTTAGTTGATGGAATTCTATAGCTAGGTCCATTTTAGAGAATATTCAAGCACCATGAAGTCGATCAAACTAGTCATCAATACAGGATAGAGGATACTTGTTCTTAATCGTTTGCTTATTTAGGTCTCGATAGTCTACACAAAATCTTAGCGTGCCGTCTGACTTTGCAACAAAAACTATTGCTGAGCTCTAACTTGAGCGACTTGTTCTAATTAGTCCCTTCTTTAACAATTCAATTGTTTGATTCCTTAATTCATCCACTTCCTTGGGGGCCATTCTTCGAGAAGAATGAAAAGTAGATCTTGCCCCGAGAACCAAGTCAATTCGAAACTCAATTTCCCTATGTGGGGGAAAAATTTTAACTTCCTTAAAAACATATGAAAAGTCCTTAACAATCGATATTTCTAATAGACGTTTTTTAAAAGAATTTAGGGCATACATAAACTATCCGTTACTGGACTTGATTCTTCACATATTATTTTAAAAGGTTCGGTTCTATTATTTTCCAAATGCACCATCCTTATAATAAAATCAAGAACAGTCTTATATGTAGATAACCAATCCATACCGAGTATAATCTCAAATCCAATAAAATTAAAGACGATTAGATTACATGAAAGTATTTGGGATAGTAGGAAATTTGTAATTTTTCACAAACTATACCGAGATTAGTTTTACCACCTATGGGGTTAGAGACATAGATAAGGGTATCTAATAACTTTGTTGTAAGTTTCAATTTATCATCTATTGGAAGCAATAATATCAAATAATACTCTAACTAAATTAACATTAATGTAGGTATTACCTTTAAGAACTCTCTTGGCCTTCGCATCATTTGAAGTTGAGGGTTCATCTTTAATGGAAAAAACTCTGACTCGTTCTTCTTTCTTTATTAGTGGGCAATCCTACTTCCGGTGCCCTGGTTTGTGACAATTCTAGCAAATCCTATCCTGAGCGTTATGATTTCTATAGGTGGTGAAAAAATGACCCTTCTGTTGGAAATTATAACAAGTATCATCCCTCAAATTGTTTACTTACGGACCTCCCTCTGGCTTGCTTTGCCATGGCTTCTTCCTAGAATGGTTGAACTTCATCTTCTTCTAGTTATTGCTGCTGCTTTGAGTTGTGGGCAGATTCTTTTTTACTAAAGTTTCATATCAGAAACCCATGTCTATCAAATCTACAAAGGCCATTTACATGCCGGTCATCCTGCCCTGATATTGCTTCTTCATCCCAGCGATAAACATTTCATTCTTCTTTAAAAGAGTGTCTATAAGACTCGGTCCAAAATAGGATAATTCACTGAACTTGTTGGAATACTACTCTACCTACATCTCTCCTTGTTTAAATCCACAAAACTCGGATAAAAATGGGATTTTCATGCAGTTGGCATATATTGGTTTTCCAATACTTCTTAAACCGTTCCCATGAGAATTATCTTCTAAATCATTTAGAGTAATGGACTCCCACTATGCTGGAGCCCCTTCTTGTAACTGCCAAGAAGCTAAGAACCTTTTTTCTTCATTCCTGTTATTCTATCCCTTAAAAATTCTTTCATAAGAGAGGATCCAAGCTTTAACTTCAATAATGGACTCCGTTCCTTTGAAAGGTTACCACCCAAACTAGTGTAATCTTTGCATAGAGTAACAAAGTTAATTTGAGGCTGTATAGAGATTACCATTTCCTCAATTACTATAGCAATTGATCGACCATTGGTGGTCGTAGTGTTGCTACCTCCCCTTCATCCTCTTCTATTACTCATTTCCTACTATCTACATACAGTGAGGAACATCTTTAATAATATAGACGAAATTATCTTAAGGACTTAGTGTAAACTCGAATATACTTATTTGGATAAAATTTCAAATATGCGCTCTCTCTGACTAAATGCATTCTAGGGCATTACTAACTCTTTCTTTAATGAGTTTAGCCCATCCAGGCTTAGGTTTTTCTCAACCATAAGCTCTAATACCAAATGTGATAAGCCACTTCCTCGACACTCAAAAATCGACATCATGTGCCATAAATCCAAGTATCCTAGAGGCAAATTATCATAGGGTAAAGAAAATAAAGATAGAAGACAAGACAACAATAGAATCTCACATTGTATTTAACACATAATTATACGTATGAGTAATACATGTAGTTACTCCCGATTGCTCTATCAGAGTTCTAGTAGATACTAATCCAACTGGGATACATATAACGACCTATCCTTATAAGAGTTGGTAATATATAATACAAAATATAGATACAGCGGAAAGTGATAGATAACTTCAACAAAAAGACCCAAAATGCTCCATGCTCCCTTCCAAAATGCTCCAAGATTACCTAACTACTTGGCTGCCTAGGAAAATAGGGCACCCAGAATTTAAGGAAAAAGAAAATAATCTTCGGGTCAGTCATGGGACTGGTGTGAGAAATTCAAAATACGGATATTTGAAAACAAATGGTATCTCACAAGACCACGCCATATATAAATACATAACGGGTTTTTACCTTATGGTAACCAAAACATTTGCTACACAAAATCTGGTAATATTGTTTTTAATGACATTCTTTTGAAAATATTTTTCAAATAACATATGAATCTTAATCGAAATTGTTGCATTGATTAAATTCCAGCATACTAGCTAAAAAGTAGGTTCTACATTCAAATCCGAAGGCATTTATTAGAAAATGGATTTCCATACAATGGCAAATGGTGAACTACCTTCCATATAGTACATCTCTAGAGGGATGTACCGAGGATCAACAACTTTTGAAACCTCTGCACTTGGCAAGACCATCCTACCTGCAGACCCTACTTGGTGGCGGATAGAAACGAATATGACATAACCCCGGTCGTAATTGACCTATCCTAGATCTCATAGCATACACAACATACTCGACCTATATAGAGTATTAGAAAGGTGATGACCACACAATAATGGTTGCGAACCACATAGCCTTACCACATGCCATGTTTAAGCCATTTTCAGGTGATGAGGCCTGAGGTAACGATTACCTTTTACATAGCACATCCCACTTTGAATACCACACCACCATTCCATGATCACATAACTGATTTTTACAAACGTAAAACTCCTAAACTTGTATGTCACAGGAAAGGGTGTTAAGCTAAGAGAAGTTGTCTTTTCCACCACCAAACTGATGATATGCTTATAGAGATCAATCAATGTGATTAAAAATGCAACATCGAACATTTTTCCATATAAGTTATCCAGGAACAGAACAAACCGAAAGAACTCTCCTAACATATCCTGTCGGGGATCATCCCTAGGATTAGTAGCGAGCAGCCCTTGCATCGAAGATCAAATGAAGATACTACCACCACATATATATGATATGGGAAATTTCTCCCTAGGGTCGGTGAAAAGAAGCCCTTCATTCTATTTACTATCATTCTAAGTCTTCACTTCGAAAATGTAAATTGGTTTGAAGTGGTTTTCGGATAAGAATCACTTAAATCCGACCTCGGTTCCTTCTAACCAATTATCGATAAAAAGATGTTAAGTAAATTGGTGCTTATCATATACATAATCATTGAACCTCTCTTTAACTCTAGGAATACCCAATCATTTTCATAAGTCGTATTTGGAACGTTATTAAGTTGATAGAAATTGTACCAATTCTACTCGACATCAATTTCTATATTCAACCTTTACCATCAGTCGAATAACAGTGAAATATACCTTTTACATTCACATGGATAGTGTGGGTTCACTCTTCGGGGTTTAATACTAAGTCTAAGAAGAATATTTCTATACAATCCAAGTTATATTAAATTTAGAGAAAATAAATCTTTAATACTTGCCTCGTTTCTGATATTTCGACCATATCTATTCCTCACCTAGGAAAGTGGCCAAGTGAGCCCGGGCTCTGGTTGCTCCTAAACATCTCCTTAATTTAAGCACCTTACATCCGGATCTCATGAATAGAAAATCCAATCTACTCATCGGCTTTTAGAGCCAAGAATCAATCACTTGATTTTAACAACGTTTCTTTATTTCAACCTTTTAAAATAAATTATAAAACCTTCAAGTCGTCTTTAAAACACTTAATTATTTATTTGAAAACATTTATAACATATTTGGGAAGCCTTATCTCGAAAGTTATTTAAATCACTGCAAAAAGTGGTGCGAATAGTGCTTTTAATGCTTATTTGATCAAAAAAAAATTCCTATCATATAGAAATCAATTTTTATTACACAAATCTCTTTTAAAATATGTTAAAATATTTATAGAATTTATTCCATATTTTTAAAGAATTAAAATATCATTTATAAAGAATTTATCGCTTTGGTTTTCGAACTGTCAAACGACGACTATTTTGAAAACTTGATTTACCCATATTTTGAAATGTATTAAACGAAATCTAAATCATTTTCTTTTATTGAAAACTATGATTAAAAGTGCTTGGAAAATTCTTATTTCAAATAATTACGACTCCAAATCCATCATTTAACTTGTTTTAACTTTCTACAGCGTGAAATCGAGAACTACTGTTACGCGACGTGCCAATTTCAACTTCTTTTTCGTTTTCTTTTCAAACTTTGTCAAAACACTTTTAATTGTTTATAAAACATTTTAAACCAAATTCAAAGAGGTTTAACATCTCATATATACCATTTCATTAACAAAAAGGAAAGTAATTTCCTTTGTGATATTTCGACATGTATTTGAATGTGACTTGTTTTACACATCCAAACAACAATATTTCGTAACCAAACACGATGATCAAATCATAGCAACCAAACAACATATCATCATCCAAAGTATACATATAAATATAATTGGAGTTTTCTCACCTTGGACTAAACGATTAACTTCAAAATGGCTATAGCTTTGCTAACTTGAATTTAAGGCTCACGAACACTCGGACTTTTGCATTTATTGGTTCAGACTTGACGTTGGGATGGTGGTTGGTGCTCATGGCCTTGGCAAGGAGGGGAGGAAAGCTTGACTATAGGGAAACAAGGTGGACGGAGGAGTTCTGTGATAATTTTAGCACGTTTTAATGTATGTACACACACTCTCTATAAACGTAATTTCTTTTTGGAATAGATTTTGCCATAATTTTACTATGGCAAGAGGCCATTAAAATGGAGAGGAAATGTGGAATGAGGTAAAGATGGAATGTTGTATTTATAGGCAAAGGAAGGAGTAAAAATATCCTAATATTTAAGTGCTTATACATCATCACTTCATCACCACCACCCTCCTCCTACCTTTCTCCTTTCGGTCGAACATGACCCCTCCCCATGTGTGCAGCCCATGTGCATGTACTTATGTGTAAGCGTTGACTATGGAATGCTTAAGTATTAAGGAAGTGAGAAAATATCTTAGATATTTTTGATAATATATATATAAGTATATGTATATACATGTATGTATATATGTGTGTTCATGTGTATATGGATATGTTCATGGATGTGTACATGTATATATGCATATGTATGTCACATCTAATCCACAACGTTGCACAACTTCTATGCGTTGAATCATTATGTAACGACCTGGTATTTTAAACCATTCGCATCCACAAATGTCGGACTGGAATTGCTCAAAATATCAGATTGTTAATTTATATTTGGCAAACTCATCATATACAGTAAATAAATCAATCACAGAATCACAGACACGGAGTAATATAATAATAATGCAGCGGAAGATATAAATAGTAGTTCATGAAGCTACTATATAAACAGCAGAGTTTGAAATAAAATACAATAGAATGTCTTAAATATAGTGAAGTTTCAAATACAAACTAATGGCATCTCTGAACAAATCAACTGGAAAAGCTGAAAGCTGAATCGACAGTTGGATCTCCAAGCGAAGCTCCAAATTCTAAAAGTGAGTCTCAAATGTTGTATCACTCAGTCTGACCCGAGCATAAAGCAAAACAAAAACACTCGAGTTAGGATTAACATTCTTTATCAATAAATCCAACTCAAGTGAAATATCAATTGAAATATAAGTAACTCAAAGGATGTTTGGGATAACCATCCCCTAAGAATCTGTGGAACGTCTACTATGTAGAAATATACACTATTAACAGCCAAACGTCAATATAACACCGTGGTCATTTCAAAATAATTTATACTTCAAACCAAAATATCATTTCCATTTCAAATATATCTATTTCCAAATCATAACACTTTCAAAACCCAAAACACTTTGAAATCATAATTCTTTGGAAAACCATAACTTTGAAATCATAACTTCCACCACTTAAATAGTTTTAATAATAGTATATAAAGTAAAATAGTTTATAAGATAAAATAATTTATATTAAAATAGTTTTTATTTAAAATGGCTTTATATTAAAATGGTGTGTATATATATATTATATAATTTATAAAGTAAAAATTTTATAATTTCCTCAAATTTCACAAATCGATTCCAATCAACTCAAATTCCAACTTCAAATTTAATTCAGTCTCAATTTACCAATTTCAATTCAATTCAATTTCTAAATAAACAAATTCAAATTATATCGATTTCAAATACAGATTTGAACCATAAAATAATCCATTAAATTTCATTATAGTTCAAAGCATTGAATATTCAACATTTTCAAAACTAAATTTAATAGTTTCATATAGATCTTGATTTAACTTCATTATTTTTAGTCTTGAAATATTCACTTAATAAATTCAATATTATTTAAATAACCTTAAATTACATTTTACTAAATATTTCCTTCAATTTTATTTAAACAGGAAACACTAGTTAAATTACTTAAATCAAAATCAAGTTATAAATCATATCTTAAATCTCAATTTTAGTAAGTTTCAAATTGATTTAATTTAATAAAATTCTTAATTAAATACAATTTAAAATAAATTTAAATTTATCTTCCCAACCTGAACTTATTCAAATTATTACAAAAATCTATTTTTGAAATATAAATTTTAATAAATACTTAAACATATTATATATTAATTTAATCAATCTTAATTAAATTAAATATTATTATTAATTCTATATATAAAATAACATTTATATATAATATTTTAAGAATCAATATTTATTTAAACCATGTATTTCTTCCCAAAACCATAGAAATTATTTTCAAAATATTTATATATAGACCATTGGTGTCTGTATATAAGTTTCTATCATATGGTCAAGTGATACGGATATTTATCATTTTAATCCGTAATTTAAAATATATACGGGTATATATCATTTCAACCCGCAATCCCAAATTCAATTCAATGAAAATTGCTTGGGTCTATCATTTCAACCCATAACGATTTTCTTCTATTCTACAGATCGTTCGGGTATGTATCATTTCAACCCATAGGGAATCCTATACTAACGGGGAACTTGCAGAGTGATAACAGATATGAAAACAATAATAACAGGAATATATCATCAATAACAATATAATATAAACAACAAGGTATGGTGTCATATCCCATAGGTGAATGGCTACAGATAATTTCATATATAACAATTTTAAATAACTAACAATTTTAAATAACTACAGCAGTATATTTCAATTGTCCTTTCAATTGAAATCAAATTTAATAAATACAAGAACATTAATCATGAGTGATTGCTCACCTTTCGAGGCTAGAGAGAGATTCGAAAAATGAAATGAGTTACGAATCCAAGCATAAATCCAAAAGCAAAACTAAATTGGCACGAATTCGACGGATAGAGCTGATAACAGGAATTGATGAGAACAAATCAAAATCAGTTTGATATCACAGAAACGAAATGTACAATATATTATTTTTATTATTTTCAAATCAATATTATTTTAAACACATATTAATTAAATATGTATGAAATTCGAAATCAATGTTTTTAAATAAAAACACATATAAAACAACATATTTACATAGTAAAATTTGAAATAAATGAATATATACATATAAACATATTATATGTATATATATAACATAACAAAATCCTATATAAACTATATATACACACACATTATATTTTAAAACAATACTCATATATATATATGTATATATATATATATATATATATATATTTAAAAAACCAAATTCACATAAAAACTACGTATAAACTAATGTATATAAACACATATACAACTCACATACATGTTAAAAATAATAATTATTGTCTAACATATTTTTTTTTAGAATAATACTACTATAACATTTATACATTACAGACCTAAATATAAACAACTAAAATGATATAAAACTCATATTAATTCATATATATAATGCAAACAGATCATTACAAAGTTGTAGAAATATAAATATACTCAAATCAATATATATATATATATATATATATATATATCAATAAAACCACAACCCTTCAAAGTATACATATACTAACCCACTAACTTCCCATATATATGTACTAACAGCTATATATATATATATAACTCATGTAGATATATATATATATATATAATAACCCATAGATTCAAACTTTTAGAATAATATATGTATAGTACATTCTTTTCTTTAAACATATGAATAGAGGCAATAGGCTGAAACTTCAAGATACAATATATAGAAAAAAATACCATACTATAAAATTTCTGAAATCATAATATATATAAATACTATATATTATATAAACGGTTTAAATGCATATTACTTATATATATGTACAAAAAATATATATATACCTTAATTTCTATCATATGCTATCAACAGCTAACATATATACAACTTTAAGCTGCTACAATAAACACACTAGACTTTCAAAATATAAAACTTGTGCTGTTATAAACTTACACATATATTATTTTACTAATAAAATTTAAACAAATATATATAGTTTAAAGCAAACCCATTCATAACTACTAATATAAATACTCGCATATAGTATGGCCGAGACCTTCATAGACGAACAACCGGATATAACTTTACAATATATATATATATATATATATATATATATATATATATATATATATATATATAAAAGCATATGAACCATATACATATAAATGTGTATATATACATCATACTTATTAAGGTTGTACATATATAAAAAAAATAAAGAAGAAAAAAACTTGCCAGAGAGGGGGAGGAGGATGACAGGTGGCCACGTGGCGTGACATGGTGGTAGGTGGGCTCGATTGAGCACGGCGAGTTGATGGCAGGCGAAGAGGGTGATGGAGATGGCAATGGGTTCAGGGTGCTCGATTCATCGGTTCAGGGAGCAGGTGATGGTGGCATTGGGTCGGTCGGAGAGAATGGGGAGAGAGGGTAGCGCTGAGATGGCAGGGAAATGTAATTTGCTGAGCACAGGGGATAGCAGCTCTATGCCCAAAAATTTGAAAATTTAAGATATAATAAAAAATTTCTTCTCAAAATAATGAACAGACTTAAAGTAAATGGAGAGAGAGGGGGGATGACCACAGGCTATAGGTTATATAGAAACGTTATTTTATTATTATACAATTGAACGGTTAGAAATATGAAGGGTATAAACGGATGGAATAGAAACGTTAGTAGTGAACTGAATCATTGGGAACCGTGAAAGTAGCACGACAATTTATGAAATAATAAAACAAATGACCGTTGATTTTTCAATGGTTGATAATTGAAAGATCATGGAACATTCTGGAACTCAAAATGGATACCGATACAACGAACTGTTCAATCACTTCATCGCGTTTCGTACCTCAAAAATACAGAAATAAATATACTACGGAAATCAGAACGACGAGACGATTAAAATGGTACATAAATATTAGTGGTACGATCATCCTATCAAAAGTCGAAAATCGGTACCGAAAATACTGCTAATTTGCCAGAATTAAGATAAATGGAGCAATAGAGGTCCAAATTTAAAGAAACGAAATATGACTCTCTCTCAGAAGATGATTTACAAATTTATTGTATAAAAATATTTAGGTTTCAAAAATATTTTATAATCATCAATGATTAACTGATTTTAATTGAAGTAGAATTACACAATAAAATAAACTTCCATATAATTAATTGAAAATTTACCATTTGCTCTGTTTAATTAGACGTATCCCAAATATATTTTTATTTCTAAATTTTAAATTTTAAAATTTCACCAAAATTCAATTAAATACATAAATAAAACCATTAAAAATTATTAAAAATTTATGGGTCGTTACACTCTCCTCCGCTCAAAACTTTTCGTCCTCGAAAAGGAAAGAGGTAGGAGAATGGAAACGACCAGAAGAAGAAGAAAAAATAATAATAATTTACTATTAAACCAGGCAGTATATAAATAAACAATATTTTAAACATTTTAAATTATTTAGAACGGAAAAAAATAATCAAAATATCCTTTATATAATACTTTATCGAAATACTTTTATAATTCGATGTCTCAACAGGTTTATCCTCGTTCTTGCAGACTCTGGCCATGCGATGATCAGGCGCAAAGCTAGAATTCTCCAAGTACTTAGTAGACTTGTTGCAGCGCCAAGTGAAAATACTCGAAAACCTTCAAAACCGATATGGAAAGTATAATCCAAACAAAATCAACCGAATCAAATCATGGATCGCGGATACACGATGGTTACACCTGGGTCCCCTAAGAAACATCTGTTCCTTTTAAGCAATCACTTCCTGGCGAATTTTGCCATGATAATAAAAAAAGCTGTAGACCGCGGATACACAATGGTTACGCCTGGATCCCCCAGGAAACATCCATACCCTTTAAGCAATCTTTGCCTTGCGGATTACACTACTAAAACGACAATAGATTATAGATACACACACCTGGATCTGATACCAACTGTAACGACCTGGTATTCTAAACCATTCGCATCCACACATGTCGGACTTGAGTTGCTCAAAATATCATATTGTTAATTTATATTTGGCATACACGGTAAATAAATCAATCACAGAATCACAGACATTGAGTCATATAATAATAATGCAGCGGAAGATATAAATAGTAGTTCATGAAGAGTTTGAAATAAAATACAACAGAATGTCTCAAATATAGTGAAGTTTCAAATACAAACTGATGGCATCTCTGAAAAAATCAATTGGAAAAGCTGAAAGCTGAATCGATAGTTGGATCTCCAAGCGAAGCTCCTAACTCCAAAGGTAAGTCTCAAATGCTGTATCACTCAATCCGACCCAAGCGTAAAGCAAAACACAAACACTCGAGTATGATTAACATTCTTATATCAATAAATCCAACTCAAGTGAAATATCAATTGAAATACAAGTAACTCAAAGGATGTTTGGGATAACCATCCTCTAAGAATCCGTGGAACTATCTACTATGTAGAAATATACGCTATTAACATCCAAACGTCATTATAACACCGTGATCATTTCAAAATAATTTAAACTTCAAATGAAAATATCATTTCCATTTCAAATATATCTATTTCCAAACTATAACACTTTTAAAACAACACTTTCAAATCCCAAAACACTTTGAAATCATAATTCTTTGGAAAACCATAATTTTGAAATCATAACTTCCACCGCTTAAACAGTTTTAATAATAGTATATAAAATAAAATAGTTTATAAAATAAAATAGTTTATATTAAAATAGTTTCTATTCAAATGGATTTATATTAAAATGGTATATATTATATAATTTATAAAGTATAATATTTATAATTTCCTCAAATTTCACAAATCGATTCAAATCAACTCAAATTCCAACTTTAAATTTAATTCAGTCTCAATTTATCAATTTCAATTCAATTCAATTTCTAAATAAAAAATTCAAATTGTATCGATTTCAAATACAGATTTGAACCATAAAATAAACCATTAAATTTCAATATATTTCAAAGCTTTAAATATTCAACATTTTCAAAATTAAATTTAACAGTTTCATATAGATCTTGATTTAACTTCATTATTATTTTGACGGCCCAGAATTTTTGGATATTTGGAATTGAAATATTTAATTAATTTTAAATATTTGAAAGTTGGTTTAACTTGAATTTCAAATATCACTATTGATTTGGCAATTAAATTATTGAATTTAATAATTTGAAATTGAGTAAAATATTGAATCTTCAGTTTTGAGCTTGTTAAAAATAATTTGAAGGCTTGAAAAATTTATATTGATAATAATGAAGATAATAGAACTTTTAAAATTGAATTTAAAAGTATTTTGTTTAGTTTTAAAAATTTATCTTTTAAATCGATATTTAAAAATAGCCTTCCGAGGCATAGTCTCGGAATTCGACGAAACCAGTTACATTGGATCTGTAATAGTGTATTATTATCATATTTTATTTTCGTAGTATTTGGAGTGATTGTTTGGTCGTATGGTAGATAAACGCGTTGAAATCTATATCGAAAATTCAATATAATAACAGAGTTCAAAGGCTATCTTCTCCATACGATCGAGTTGGGACTCAAAACCTTTTCCATTTCGTTCGGAATAGGGGTTTAACATTATAAACGCCTAGCTGCATGCCTCAATAGGAGATCGAGATTTTAGGCTTTGTTTTCTAAACGATTTGAATTTAAATTTAAATATAATATATAAATGGTTAGACTGGTCAAAGTATTCACATCAGAACTTTTTAATTTCAATTCAAAATACTGTAGCTAGTTGTTCAAAACAGTATCATCGAAAACGCGTCTCCTTGCCTTTTTAATCACGCTCCAAATGTTCCCCTCCCTTTTCAAATTAGAGCTCGGTTTGTTGCCGTTGGAGATGCTCCACGCAGAAAACAACAAGGAGCTTAATTTTCAGTCGCCACCCAGTATTCTCAATGCTTCCCTACCTAACCCCTCCGATCTCATCATTTTTGTTTTTTTTTCCAACCTTTCTCTATCATCTAACCGGCTTCCACTTCATCACTCTTCCTTTCCATCGATGCTTGACTTCTCTTTGAAAGCAACAAACCCTAGGTTCGACTTTCCCCATCACCGATAGTATCTCCATCTGCTCCAAATGCCCCATCGCCACTCGCATGATTTTGGATGGTGATACGGTTAATTAGTTGAATTTATAGAAAAATGGTGGCAAGAAGTTTGAAGATTCACAAAATTTTAGAGAAAGGGCCAGGAAATCCATCTTAAGATGGCACACAGTTGGCAGAATTTGATCTTTTTATAATCTGATTGATAGAACCTTCCTTCTCTACGCAACTGCTGTTGAGGTTATGGACAAGAAGGTCAGTTATGGAACCAGCCCTTGTTCCTACATTGCAGCTTAGAGACAAATTTTATGTCGATACCGTGAGAAATGGTTGTGTCAGTTTTCATCTGGTGCTTAAATGAGTAATTACGGCTCAACTCAGATGTTTCAAAATGATTCAAACGATCTCACATTCTTTTGTTTCCAATGCCATGATAATAGTCGACTTTTTATTTATTTGATTAAAGCGGTTTCGAAATGCTTATCTACTTGGTGCTGATCATTGGAAGTGCTTGACATATACAAATCCTGAAGCCATCTAGGTCTAAATTATGGTGAATCATGTCAAGATGGATCAGACTGTAAATTAAAGCAAAAGTGAGTTAATCTCACTCATTTGGATTACCTTTTTAATTTAAATAGTTAAATTTAAATTATTGGTTGAATAATTCAATTGACTAGATGTGATATCATATATATATATATATATATATATATATATATATATATATATATTGGAGTGATTGATTTACCGCATTATATAGCGGATGAGACCCTATGTGCCCCGCATAATAGCGGATGACCCAATATACCGCGATATCCCCCTTGAAGCAGGATTGGTATTTTAAATTATTGTGCTAACATTGTGGATGTAGGGAAACATGTTAGAGGGATCCAACTGGATTCCTCAAATGTTGAACTTATTTTATATTCAATAATGTGATGTATGTGAGGATCTATGATGGATTATATTAATTTTATTTGGAATTAAAAAAATTAAATGCAATGGTTTGGTTGAATATATATTAGTATTTGAGAAAAATGGAATCGATATAAAGTTGAATTTTTAAAAGGAAATAAAAAGGATATTTTTAAGTAAAATAATTATAGTGAATTTAAATAAATTAAAGGAATGAATTTGGAAAGAGATAAAGGATTGATTTTAATTTTATATATTAAATTCAATGATGGGAGAAAATAGGGGTTTGAATAAATGGAAAAAAGATTTTATTTAAAATAAAGACTTAAGCAATATTGTTTGTAAAGTACGAAGAAATATATTTTTAAAATTCAAGATTTGAAATGAGTTTGGGAAAATAAAAGGTGAATTAGAAATAAAGTACGAAATTGGTATTTTCGATTTAGATAAGAATTTAAATCATAAATAAAGGTGTAAATATGGGATAAATGAGTTTTGAAATAAATTTGGATAAGTAAAGGAATTTATTTTTAAATGGAGTTGGACTTGGAAACTGATTTGAAACCCTACTAAGTGTTGAAAACTGTGAATAAGGAGAATGAGTTTTAAATTTATAAACAGGGTTTATAAATAAAGTGAAATATTTATCAAAGGATAATTTGAAAGTATAAATTCAGGATGGGAATTTATAAGGAAAGGGTGATTTGTTTAAAAATAAATAGTGATTTATTTTTAAAAGTATGGAAAAGAAAGTGTATTTCCCTCAAAACCGAGTATATTTTCAAAGTAAAATTTCCGAGTATAGGTTAGAGGTTTTAAAGTGATTTTTAAAGAATGTTTTAAGATAAATTTTATTATTTTAAATTGTTTTAGAATTTTAAAGCTAGGTATTTATTTAAATTAATTATAGTAGTAATTATTTGAAAGGTTTGACTAGTATTATGATTTTAAAGATAATTATTAAATATTTATATTTTATAAAGTAGCTTTATTTTAAAAATAGTTTGGCTTATGTTTTATTTCAAAAATTAGTACAGAATTTCATAAATAGTATTTTAAATAAGTGTTTTAAATAGTTTTATTTTAAATGTTTTAAAGTATATATTTTTTTATAAAGTGATTTAAATTATTTTTAAATCTAAGTATTAAGACTTGTTGGTTTCAAGGGAAATAAAACAATTAGGTGGAATTTATTTCGCGAGAGAAAAAGTAATTTGAAAACTATTTTCAAAGGGGTTGAAGCGTAGAAAATATCTTGTAAAGATATTTTGAATAATAAATAATTTGGGAAATTATTAAATCTGATGATTGTTTGTGGATGTTATTTGATAGTTAAATAACCGAATATCAATATTGGCCAATGCGTTGATCGTTTCGAAGAGACTGGGATCGGGATTAATTTCTCGAAAACCAATTCGATCCAGTTTGAAAGTTTTCGTGAGGAAGACAAGAGCTAAGAGTCGAAGATGGAGCAATGAAAGGCAAGGGCTAATCGCTATTAATCCTGAGGGTGATTCCAAAATGGATGTAGTAGGAGTAGTGCTTTCGGTTCCGTTCGAACCTGGAACGGACTTGTACGGAAAAATGCTATCAGAACATCGTCATGTGGACAGTGAGCATTCTAAGTAAATGTGTGCTAAAAAGGTAACGCGTAGCCTCGAGCCTCATCAACGGGGAATGGCTAAAACAGGAGAGGTGCACACAAGGCTAAGTGGCTAGCAACCAATTAGGGTAAGGTCATCCCTGTCTAGAGGTCCCTTTATTTCAGTTGTGTGGGCAGTTGCTGATATCAACTGCAGGGTGATCTTATTTGTACTATCCAGTAAGGGGTAGCTCCGGTCTTGTGATGCAAGGGATCAGGGTGGATCCTCGATACGGTGATCTAGACCACGTACTGTGACGGGCGGTACCCTAGTAGCCCTGCCGTTGTATGGAAACCAATCTCCAATAAGCACATGTACGGTTTTGATTGTGCCCAACTATGCTGAAACGTGAGATGCAAGCATTTTAGCTAGATTCTATTTTACTTTCTATAAACACTATTATAATATTAGCCGGATTTGATAAGAAAATGTTTTGGTTATCATAATGTAAAAACCCGGCATGTTTATTTGTGGCGTGGTCTTACAAGATACCTTTGATTTCAAAGTATTTTCGAAAACTTTAATAATCCAATTGAGTGTGTTTTCTCACGCTAGTTTTCCAGAATGACTCGGGTGTTATTTAACTATAATGCTTGGGTCAGACCGAGTATTATAGAGTACAGATTCTGGATGGACTGCTGTGGAACTCAGGAGACGAGCTGGATGACGAGGCGTATTCCCTTAGATTATATCCCGTTGTGTAGTGAAAGCTGTATAGTCAGTTTTTGTAAGGACAAGTTAATATAATTGTCCAGTAATTGTTTTGATATTGATGTACTCTGATAATCTAATGTATAAAACGGATACAGTTTCTTTTGTGTAAAGTTCAACTATTATCTATTATATTTTATTCCGCTGCGATGGTAAGATTCTATTGTTAATTTGTTTTCTCTCTTCTACCTCCTTCTTCTTTAAACCTATTGGCTCGGTTTTCCGGCATTCGATTGTTCGACATTCGATACAGTGGACGTATTGATGTCGATTTTCGAGCATCGAAAAAATCGGGTCGTTACAATTATTTAGTCTTAAAATATTCACTTAATAAATTCAATATTATTTAAATAACCTTAAATTACATTTTACTAAATATTTCCTTCAATTTTTTTTAAACATGAAACACTCGTTAAATTACTTAAATCAAAATCAAGTTATAAATCATATCTTAAAACTCAATTTCAATAAGATTCAAATCGATTTAATTTAATAAAATTATTAATTAAATACAATTTCAAATAAATTCAAATTTATCTTCCCAACCTGAACTTATTCAAATTATTACAAAAATATATTTTTGAAATATAAATTTTAATAAATACTTAACCATATTATATATTAATTTAATCAACCTTAATTAAATTTAATATTATTATTAATTCTATATATAAAATAACATTTATATATAATATTTTAAGAATCAATATTTTTTAAAACCGTGTATTTCTTCCCAAAACTATAGAAATTATTTTCAAAATATATATATAGACCAACAGTGTCTATATATAATTTTCTATCATATGTCAAGTGATACGAATATTTATCATTTCAATCCCAACGGATCTATTTTAGCATTTATACCAATAAAAAAATTTGGTAATTTAAAATATATATGGGTATATATAATTTCAACCCGCAATCCCAAATTCAATTCAATGAAAATCGCTTGGGTTTATCATTTCAACCCATAACGATTTTCTCATATTCTACATATTGTTCGGGTATGTATCATTTCAACCCATAGGGAATCCTATACTAACAGGGAACTTGCAGAGTGATAACAGATGTGAAAACAATATAACAGGTATATATCATCAATAACAATATAATATAAACAAAAGGATATGGTGTCATATCCCATAGGTGAACGGCTACAGATAATTTCATATATAACAATTTTAAATAACTATAGCAGCATATTTCAATT
Source organism: Allium cepa (assembly GCA_030765085.1). NCBI lineage: Eukaryota > Viridiplantae > Streptophyta > Magnoliopsida > Asparagales > Amaryllidaceae > Allium > Allium cepa. Next base: position 603,272,960 of record CM060932.1, on the reverse strand, counting down.
GTCATTTCAATTGAAATCAAATTTAATAAATACAAGAACGTTAATCATGAGTGATTGCTCACCTTTCGAGGCTAGAGAGAAATTCGACAAATGAAATGAGTTACGAATCCAAGCATAAATCCCAAAGCAAAACTAAATTGGCACGAATTCGACGGATAGAGCTGATAACAGGAATCGATGAGAAAAATCAAAATCAGTTTGATATCACAGAAACGAAATGTATAATACATTATTTTTATTATTTTCAAATCAATATTATTTTAAACAAATATTAAACTAAATATGTATGAAATTCAAAATCATTGTTTTTAAGTAAAAACACATATAAAACAACGTATTTACATAGTAAAATATGAAATAAATGAATATATACCTATAAACATATTACATGTATATATATATATATATAACATAACAAAATCCTATATAAACTATATATATACATATTATATTTTAAAACAATACTCATATATATATATATATATTCGAAAAACCAAATTCACATAAAAACTACGTATAAACTATTGTATAAAAACGCATGTACAACGCACATACATGTTAAAAAAATCAATTATTGTTTAACATGCTTTTTTTTAAAACAATACTACTATAACATTTATACATTACAGACCTAAATATAAACAACTAAAATGCTATAGAACTCATATTAATTCATATATATAATGCATACAGATCATTACAAACTTGTAGAAATATAAATATACTCAAATCAATATATATAGGTATATATATATACATACACACACACATATATATATATATATATCAATAAAACCACTACCCTTCAAAGTATGCATTTACTAACCCACTAACTTCCCATATATGTATACAAACAGCTATATATATAACTCATGTAGATATATATAAATAACCCACGGATTCATACTTTTACAATAATACCTGTATAGTACATTCTTTTCTTTAAACATATGAATAGAGGCAATAGGCTGAAACTTCAAGATACAACATATAGAAGAAGAAAAAAATACCATACTGTAAAATTTATGAAATCATAATATATATAAATACTATATATTATATAAACTATTTCACTGCATATAACTTATATATATACAACAAATATATATACCTTAATTCCTATCATATGCTATCAACGGCTAACATATATAAAACTTTAAGCTGCTACAAAAAACACACTAGACTTTCAAAATATAAAACTTGTACTGTTATAAAATTACACATATATTATTTTACTAATAAAATTTAAACGTATATATATAGTTTAAAGCAAACCCATTCATAACTACTAATATAAATACTCAAATATAGTAAGGCCTAGACCTTCATATACAAACAACTGGATATAACTTTACAATATATATATATAAGCATATGAACCATATATAGATAAACGTATATATATACATCATACTTATTAAGGTTATACATATATATAAAAAAAAACATAGAAGAAAAAAAACTTACCAAAGAGGGGGAGGAGGATGACAGGTGGCCACATGGCATGACATGGTGGAAAACGGGCTCGACTGAGGTGGCTCACAGCGAGTTGATGGCAGGAAAAGAGGGTGGTGGAGATGGCGAAGGGTTCAGGGTGCTCGATTCATTGGTTCAGGGAGCAGGTGGCGGTGGGTTTGGGTCGGCCAGAGAGAACGGGGAGAGGGGGTAGCATTGAAATGGCAGGGAAGTGTAATTTGACAAGCACATGGGACAGCAGCTCCATGCCCAAAAATATGAAAGCTCTAGGTATAATAAAAAATTTCTTCTCAAAATAACGAACAGACTTAAAGTAAATGGAGAGAGAGAAGGGATGACCACGGTTTATATAGGTTATATAGAAACTTTATTTTATTATTACACAACTGAACCGTTAGAAAAATGAAGGGTATAAGCGGATGGAATAGAAACGTTAGAAGTGAATTGAATTATTGAGAACCGTGAAAGTAGCATCAGAATTTATGAAATAATAAAACAAATGACCATTGATTTTTCAACGGTTGATAATTGAAAGGTCGCGGAACATTCTGAAACTCAAAATGGATACCGATACAACGAACTGTTCAATCACTTCATCGTGCTTCGGACCTCAAAAATATAGAAATAAATATGCCGCGAAAATAAACACGACGAGACGATCAAAATGGTACACAAATATTAGTGGTACGATCATCCTATCAAAAGTCAAAAATCGGTACCGAAAATGTTGCTAATTTGCCAGAATTAAGATAAACGGAGCAATAGAAGTCCAAATTTAGAGAAACGAAATATGATGTCTCTCTCAGAAGATGATTTACAAATTTATTGTACAAAAATTTTCTGGTTTGGAAAATATTTTGTTATCATTAATTATTGACTGATTTGAATTGAAATAAAATTACACAATAAATTAAACTTCCATATAATTAATTGACAATTTACCATTTGCTCTGTTTAATTAGATGTATCCCAAATATTAAATTTTAATTTCCAAATTTTAAATTTTAAAATTCCACCAAAATTCAATTAAATACGTAAATAAAATCAATAAAAATTATAAAAAATTTAGGGTCATTACACGTTACGAATTCCGATTTCGATTTCCAATCATATTTTCTCTTCTTAGTTAGTATACATATAATGTAAAAAAAATTGATAAAAATATTTCTATCATTATATAATAATTAAAAGGGCTCATTCAATAATTAAATTATTTGCTAAATCATTTAAACTCAATTTAAGTTTGAAAATCAATTATTCCAAAATAACGACATTATTAATGATGTCATATATACTTTTAGTTTTCAAAAATAAAATAAATTATTTTATTACATATTCTCACTCATATGGACAAAGGAGTGTATGTATCCAACCTCATGCATGATGTCGAATGGTCAAAGAGCAATTATCGATAAAACGATTTTCAATCATTATATCGATATTTATTCCAAAGTATATATTTTTGTAAATATTTATTTTAATTGATATTTCCAATATTATTATTGTTCAAAACATCATTATTTATGTTAAAAAATCATAGATCTGAATATTTTAAAATAATTCTAAAGTGATGAATTTCCAGGTCATACATGGATGAAGACAAAGACGAAGTTCATTGCGTAGGAGAAGTCCATTACAATGCTCATGGTAATCTGGTAAAATCGAAAGGAAATTTCTATATTCGCTATCCAAATTGCTCTATACACACAAATCTCTTATAGTTAAATTAAAACAACAAAATTGCAAAATTAACAAATGGTTTGGGTTTTATTGATTTAATTAGTTGTTTAGTTTGAATTTATAGGTTTGTTTAAGTTTGATTGTATAGTTTGTTTTGTATATGTGTGTTTAAATGTTTGACAAGAATTAATAATAACATATTTTGGTTTGCTTGATTAATGGAATTGATATGTCTTGAAAGTATAGCTAAAACACATGCAGTTAAAATTATATATATAGTTAATTGTAATATTGTTTTCACTTAGTATTGATTTTGATATTGTTCACAATACTATCACATTTAATAGTATTTAATATATGTCATATTTAAGGGGAATTTGATTTTCTTTACCTATTTTTGTTGATTACAAAAGGGGAAGAAAATATAGAATATAATATATGGCATATATTAAGGGGGAGTTATACGAAATAGGGGGAGTTAAATTATATTTATAATAAATATAATTATATAGTTGTCATCATAAAAAAGATGGAGATTATTAATACCATAGATATTGATTTGAAAACAACTATATAGGTATAGGTACTAATCATTTTCCAAGTTACATAGATATTTTGCAGGATATTATATAGGTTTATACAAGTATGGGATAATCAAGTTTAAAGATTGATCGGTAAAAGATTAGTGATCAAGTTTAATAGATGATCAAGATATTTGAAGACTCATGATTTAAGAGATAAAGACATGAAGAGTTCAAGATTGTAGATCATAGGAAATAAAAATTACAATAATTTGTCAAAGTCCTTGGATAACAACTATTTATTTTTTGAATACTCTCTTATCAAAATACATAGTATCAAAATATTTATTTTTCAAATTATAATTTTACAAATATTTTATAAGAATTATATATTAAAAAAGTATTTAAAAACTATATTTAAAGTTTGACAAATTATCAGAATTTTATAAACACTTTAAATAGATTATTGTTTTTCAAAATTAAAAAGGGTTTGTTGAAATACTCTACCTAAGTATGTCAACATATAGACTGTTGGAGAGATGCCTTTTGATTTTGATTAGTTGTAATTTTCGGTTACATCTCTTCGCAAAGAGGCACGTCCCTTTAAACACCATATAAAGGAGATTGGAAAACGAATTTTAACAACTACTTTTTGTACTATCTTTTTACTCCAAATTCTCATTATATATTTCATAAAATTTACTTACTATACTCTTCAAATTCACTCAAATTCAATATTTACTTTACTACATTCATTCTCTATAATCTACTCACTAATATGAAAGTATTCACTCATCAATTCGAAGATCAAAGTACTGTCAAAGGGCTATAGGATATTTTGTATTCAAAGTACAACACTTTGTATTTAGAATTAACAACTCTCTCTACTATTATTTGCTTGAGTGTGCTTGTTGCCCATTTAAATCAAGTGGGTGTGCTTACTGCCCTTTCAAACCAAGTAGGTGTGCTTGTTGCCCGTTTAAATTAAGTGGGTGATTTTGTTACCCGATTAAATCAAGAGAGTCTAATGTAAACTCGAAAATCAAGAAGGTGTTTCTCGTTCCCTTGAAATCAAGACTGTATTCTTATTTGCTTGCTACCTGTTTAAAGTGGGCATTGGAAAAGAAATTTGTACATACATTGTGCAGGAGTGGATGTAGGATTGGTTAATCCGAACCAGTATAAAACTCATGGTGTTATTCCTCTTAATTTTACTTTTCTTTCACTTCATTTATATATATATATGTGTGTGTGTGTGTCTGCTATTAATATATACGTGTCTTAATTATCTGTGTTTGAATTTAAATCTTGAAGTAATTTAGTAAAATCCATGTAAGTTATAAAACATTATTCACTCCCTCTAGTGTTAAAGTAGTCTTAAGATCCGCTCACATTAATGATACACCGTTTCCCATAAGCAACATCAGGCAGGGTCCTTTAGAAAGTTTGCGGTCATATGTTAACCGTTTCAACATAGAGTCTACCCGGGTTAGTGGTATGGACATGAATAGCTTGGTCATCGCCCTATGTTCAAGGTTTGGATACAAGTCTAGGATATGGAAAGAACTCCAAAAGCAGCTAGTTTAGTGCCTGATTGAGTTCTATCAGTGAGCGCACGACATGATGAGGATGGAAGACACGTATTTTTCAGATGGTGACAATGAGGCAAGGCACCACCTCCAAACTGGCCCTCGCAATAAAAATGATTATACAAATAACGGTCGTCAAGGTAACCCTAGAAAGAAACCAGAGGCTTGCCCTTAATACAAGCTCAAGCATAGCAGTTACTCTAATTTGAATAGGGATATCACCATAATCTATTTTGCCACCTAGAACCGGGTGCAATTTCAAAGACCCGCCACCACCAAGGATAGAAAGAGGGAGGGACCTTTTGGCAGCAATAAATACTACGAGTTCCATTAAATCAACGACCGCTTTACAAAGAGTATCAATTCTGGATGATGAGTTGAGATACTCATTCGAAAAGGAGTACTTTTGGAGTTTGTTCAGTATCAGGTCCGGCAAAGGGAAAACCACAATGATTGGTTAAATCAATACCCACAACCCAGTAACACATATGTCCAAGTTATCACCGAGGTCCTAACCATATATAGAGGCCCGCATGTGGCTGGCCGCAGTCGGGGGGCTCAGTCTTGATATCAAAGAGAAGTGGGCACAACTGTTCATATCTATTCATTAAAATCTCAAGTGTCTAAGGCACCCCAATCTGAATTAGAGCAACCGATTAGCTTCACGGGCAAAGACAAGAAAGCAATCTCATACACTCATCATGACTCCATGGTCATCACCCTTGCCTTGGCCAACTCCAATGTGAATCGAGCTTTCGTAGATAGGGGCAACTTGGTCAACGTCATGTTCAAAAACATCTTCAAATCTCTCAAGCTTCCTGCCTTATCCCACGTGCCTTACCCATTACGGCTTTAGGGATGTAGGAATTGTTCTGATGGGAACTACCTTGTTGGTAACAACATTTGGCTAAGAATGCCTCGCTGTAAAAATCCTGATAAACTTTATGGTGGTAGATTACATATATGCTTATAACTTGTTGATAGGATGCTCGACGCATATTGAGCTAGATGTCCTTGTCTCTGACAGTCGCCTCGTTATGAAGTTCTTCGTCCAAGATGTTATCGGTGGAATCAGAGGCATCGGCAGAGTGCAAGGGAAAGTTATGAGACTTCCCTTAGGCAAGCAAAGAAAGGTTCTCTCATGCTTTAGCAAGAGCTTTCAACAATCAACAGCGGGTTCCTCAGCAGATCCACTAAGCCAGAATACTCCCTGGCTCTTAATCGAGGCTGTCCCGAACTCTAAAGCATCAGTATCTCTATTTAGGCCCATCACTATAGATAAGTTTTCATTTCTAATAAAATTCTCCAATCTACCAGTTCTTGTGAGTGGAGGCATACTAGCCCATCTTACTATCTTGCAACTCACTCACACACGAGTGCTTTAGCCAACAATGCATTCTAATTCAATTTGGGATCAATGGTCGCTTCATGACTGGCGGGGTTCCACCCAGGAGGACCTCACAGCCAACATGCACTCAGGTTTGATTCGAGCCTGTCCACAATTCTATGTTTGATCACTTGCCACCCAAGAGAACTCGTGAGCTAACATGCCTCAGCTCACGCTAGTGAAAACCATATCATCTAGCCTTTACATGTCCTAAATGAGTAACCATCCCAATTCACCTTATTATCACATTGATATTTAACATATTCTAAAAAGGAAGGTCTTTTTTACAAATTATACAGGAGCTATTCGCCATTCGGAGCTGTCTACTCTACAAACTATACATAGATAAACAATCCAAGACAACAAAAAAATTCTAAGTCAATGTTCGCAACAAAATATCTGTTTCGTTAGTTCAAACAATGAAGAGGCACAATGCCTACCCTGCTAGGCTTACGTAGACATTTATCACTAACCAACTAAGAAAATGAACAAGAATAAACACGCGCCATGAAGAGTTGGCTTCAAATATTCAGATGAGTGCTCCTAACAACCCACGATCGGTATTTAGCTATGGAAGTAGGGGTGTGCAACCACCTTTGAAGCATTCCACCTCGAATCTCGCAAAAGGTTTGAAAAGGTACTAGTCAAAAATATCAAGGAGAAGACCACGGCTTTAGCTATGACACCAAAAGCAGATACGACAACCACTACTCTTCCAGCATGGTGTTGAAGGGTCCAAGTAGGCCTAAGTGTGAAACATCTAGGGCTAGATGTATAGGAAATCCACTAGCATCAGTTGGACCACTGACATAATAGCGATGGTCAAGTACCATCGAAAAGTTGACCATGGGTGCAAGCCTGGGCCAAGCAATGAAGCAAGATCCATTTCTAAACAACAAGTTTCGAACGATGGTCTGAACTGCAATAAACAAAAATAGTTTGCCACCAAGAAAGCTTCCTCTTTTTTTTACCAAATAATTTTTACAAAATGATAGAGCATTCAACTACGTTTTGAGAGGAAGAGGAAGACAAATTTAGCTGCTTTTATCAATAGACAATCCTGAAAAATCTATAAGCCATGAAGGAGTTTATGGTAAAGAATTTGTAGGCTCAGAACTACAGAGAAAGGAGTATTTATATACCTACCCTTTCGATCATGCATGTTGGATTCAAACGGCAAAAGAACTCTCCACCATTCAAATAAGATTAGCACTATGTCACTTTAGGCACATAGAAGACATGACACGTCCCTGCCACATTTGGAAAAAACCATCACCGCCAGTGGCATGTTGCCATATGGTAGGCACACTTAATGCATAACAGAGTATTCGATCAACAAGATATTCATGATTTCACAAGCTTGCACCCTCAAACGTATTACGACTTGTGGGGCAAAATATTGCTCTATTTTCACGTAAATAATTAACAAGTTGATTAAGGCAATCTAGTCCAATCAAAATGGACTCACCTATTCTATGACTGGGCCACATAGGCCAGCCCGAGCTCAAGTTGGTCTCAAACTAACCCTTATACATGGAAAATCTTCAAGACGAAGTCCTGTTATCCTATCCTTAGAATGTCTTCACAAACTGCTCATGAAAGCAGATCTAAGCTTAACCTTACCCAGTCCATTCCGGCATGGCTCGAAGACGATCGGCTCCTTCATGCCAATTTGCTTCCATTCAAACCCTAAATCAGCCCATCTACCTCAACATCACTTCAATCACTAGCGAACATCACTCCAGACCGCCTCAAGTAAACATCATAGTTGATAAGGCTGGCTTAAGAAAGACCCGTCCTTGGACCGACTTCAATGCTGCCCATGACCGGTCCCAAGCGGCCCTCCTGTAACATCCAGCATGGAACCATCTCCCTAACAGGATTTTCGGTTAGGGAGAATTAGGAAGAAGGACAAAATTTAGAAAAAAAATTAGGTTGAAGGACATCAAGTTTTATTTTAGGATGAAGGATGGAATGCCGGTTATAACTAGCATTATATTCAATTTTTACACTAAACAAAATGCAAGCTATAACAAGCATTATATTCAGTTAACACTATACAAAATTCTAGTTATAATTAGCATTGTCATTTAATCCCAAAAAAATTGTAGTCCTTCGGGCAATTTTTTTCCGTCATTTTTCCTTAAGCTTATTTTCCTCCTTCATCTAATTTCAGCCTCCTTTATGCCTTCAGCAGCCAACCAACCACCTCAGCGAGGATGGCCATGTAAGCACTCAAGAGGAAATGATAACCTATCCATCCATCTATGCAAGGCACTATAAATGGGTGGCTAAACCGATATGGCAATCCATAAGCATTAAATGTTAAGTTTGCACATAGCATAGAGGGGTAATGAGTACATTTTCTCGACCACACATCCCCTTGCATTCCTATAGTTGTCTTCCATCTGGTCATACAACTAGATCAATGGCCAAGAGCTCGTCCTGTCATTTTTATAGCATGATCTCAATCAATTATCATCCATTTCAGCTATTATAAATATTCCATGCATGTACTTCAAATGAATTGGAATATATGAGAATCTAAGATTCAAAGTTCTTCACACAACAAATCAAGCCCTGAGAACTTAATATTAGCTAGCTTTTTAGTCTTAAGTGCTTCATTTTCTTGTTATTATCTTGTAATTTCTAGTAACGTTAAAAAATAAATATAGTAAGAAATTTTAATAGTGGACGTAGACAAATTTGTTGAACCACTCTACATTTGGTGTTATTTACTTTAATCACCCATGTTGTTCCTCATTTTCAACCTTTCAACTTAGTGCTAGCAAGTAACTTTTACGCATTAGTCTAATTTCAAGGTTAGCTGAATCTCTAGTCAATAGCTATTGTTGTCTTTGCTTATAATAGGTATTATCAAGCTCAAAACTCCGACACCTTAGTCTATGCCTAAGTATAGTGGCATGCCCTTTATTCGTAGTAGTATTGCATATGATGTTTGAACGTGTTGCGTGCTGCTTCATGTTATACAAAACATTTGTTATTATATTTCCACATTATTCGTTACTAGGATTGTATTTAAATTACTTATTGAAAACCTTAATCGTCACTGATTTTCCTTTCCAATCAGCATCAATTGGTGTTTGTTGATCGTTATAAACGCATGCTCAAAAGCCAAAACTTGTATTATAAGCAGTCGGTGAGGAAGTATAACGCTTAAAACAAATAACAGTTATATACCAGAAAGAAAACACATTTATTACTTACAAGAATTGATTATAAAGTTAATTAACGTATGATAATTTACAGAATTTCTCTTAAAGCGTACCTCTAACTCTATTAATTTCCTATTTGTACTTGGGACCAATTATTGAATCTCAATCTCATCCCTTCAATTAGCTTCTCGAGAGCTGACCGAGCTAGGCCCTTAGTGAATGGATATGTTATGTTGCCATTGGCATCTGCCCCTTGTATCACGACCTCTTTAATCTCAACGAATTCTATAATCACGTAAAACTTCCAAAGAATATGCCATGACTTCTTATGTACTATGGGTTGTTTTGCGATCTGCATCATTGCATTGTTAAGGTTAGGAGATAATTCAGTAATGACCTTAATTTTGACTAATATTATTTAGGATGTTTGATTAGATAAATTAAATGAAATAATGTAAATGATTAAGGGATTGAGATTTGTATAATTATAAGGTAGCCGTGCCTAATTAATTTAAAAGCTAAAGAGAATTGAAGTGAAGGAAGTAAAGGTAATAAGATAAGGGCAAAACAGGAGTATATTATATTTTTATACCCTAAATCCTTGTCCCATTCTCATTTCCAACCTTCACAAACAAAACTAAATATAGAGCTTGGCCGGCCACCATTATAAGAAGATAAGAGGAAGTTAAGCAAGGATTCAAGCAGTGAGCTTAATCAAATCAATTTAGGACCAAATCTCAACCTTCTTAATAATCAAGCTAAGGTGAATAATTGATTACATCATATTTTTATAGCTTTAGGTTTCTAGATAAGATCCGAATTTATTTTGAAAGAAAAATGCCACGTTTAGATTGTTTAAATGGTTATATATGCTTGTTGATGATTTTTGTTGTTTCATATAGATTTAAGAATTGATTTGGAAAACCTATTAAATAACATCCAAATGGTTTGCTATTTTGATATAAGGTCAGAAACATTATTTTAGAGACGGGTTTCAAGTTTCATAATTTTCTAAGTTAATGCAGATTTATTATGAATTTTCTAACAAAGAAAATGGTTAAATTAGGTTTAAAAATATTCTCAACTATTATATGACCGTTCAAGGCAAGACAAAAACATTCATTTTGAAATAAAAAAGAAAAATGTATTCAAGTTGGAAATGAGAGACATTTTGTTACACCATCGAGAATTTTTTTGTTCTTGTAGCCCATTTCCATGACACATTAGAAAATTCATTTACGCGATTTCATAATTCCTAAGCAGATATTTTTTCTTTTTCCTTTCTAGTTTTGTTAAGTAAAAAAATGAAGAAAGTAATAAAAAAAAATTAATAGTTCGGACTATGTATCAATGGTCAACCTCATTATAAGGTTCCTATATTCTCAACTATTATATGTTAGCTTTGGGTTAGAAATTTAAATATGTTAAAAACATATTAAAGGTGATTCATGGGAAATTTTGAAGAATTTTCCTAAGTATTTTATTAAAGATATAAAATTATTTAAGGTATGGGACTTAAATGTTTTATATGTTTATAAAAGGAGAAGGGTCAATTTGCTAAATGTTTTGAATTATTAATTACTGAATTCGGCAGCACTTTTTTGAAAAGAATTGGCAATCAATTATATGTTGACAAATAAGATAAATTAGTTGAAAAGATTTTACTTTAAAAAGTTAAAATTAGTTTTATAAACCGACTTTTGACCTCATACTGCCGCCTCCAACCAAGTCGAAACCAATACACATGGTATCAATGTCTTGGTACGTCATGGATTGGAGATAGGAGGAAGGTATAGAGTTGAAACATGTTATCGAAGGGATAGAAGTAGTCTTTATAAACTCAGAACTATTTTGGTTACAAAACAAGGCTTTTGAAGGAAATAGCTTTCGAATTAGTCAAATACGCCTTTGTTATAGAAAAAGGGCTTTCGAAAGAGGTTGCCACTTTTTGTTTTTAAAACAAGCTTTCGAAGCGGTCGAAGCCGCTGCTGCCGCATTTAACCTTTCGAATCAATGCCTTCAAAAGGGTTCTTTTGTCTTAAATTTTAAAGCGGCTTCTCCATGCTTTCGACAAGGTTGGTTTCGAAACCATCCGCTATATTTTACTTAGGAATAATGCTTTCGAAAGAGATTCTTTCACCCCAATTCTTTTAAGACCCTTAGACATATCGAAAGTTAAACCCAAAGGTCCCGAAAGGAATGGTTTTAAATGGTTTCGAAATTATGTTCCACAAACTTTTAACTTGAACCCAATGCTTTCGAAAGGTTTGTTTTATGTAAAGGACTTTAATGCTTTCGAAAGTTATAAAATGAAGGTTTCGGAGGGGGGATTTCGAAAGGTTTACTTTTAGTATTTGAATGGAAGGTTTCCAATGCTTTCGAAAGGCAAGTTTAAATTGTTTTAAAAAGAGGATGTCTAAGGATTATAAAGCTTTCGAAAGGATACCTTCAATGATTTCGAAATGTTTATTTTAAAAGGTTCGAAAGGTATTGTTTAAAGTTTTTAAGCTAAGGTTTCGAATGGTTTACTGTGGCTTCATAGCCCAATATCTTTTAAGTTAAAAAGAAACTTTTACTTACTTTGGAGGGATAGATAATCCCACTATATCTCATCAACATTGTTTTGCGTAAAGTATATATAACATGGCAAAGATATTTGAATAAAGCAAAAGTATATTTTCCTTATTTAAGTATGATTTAAAGGGTTAAACCAATTTGAAAGAAATGTTTTCAAGGAAAATTTGATGGGATAGTTAACCCTAAGTAAATGATTCAGATATTAGAATACCAGATGGGACTGGTATAGGGTTGCCCCTTATACTTGAGCTAATTTGCCCCTAGCTAATATAAGTCCAAATTTCCAATGTGTAGGGCTTTGTCATGGGTAAGACTAAAATGATGTTACACATCTAAAGAAATATACAGAGAGAAGATAGTTATTGGTGAACCCGCAAAACCATTAGGTTCAGTTGACCATAGAAGAAAATAGTAAAAGGCAGATAACCCAATGATGTGTCTAACAGATGTTTTGATTGTGTCCGATAGGCCCGAGTCAGCTAATGGTTAATAATTAGCCAAGTAAAACTATATTTTGGAACAGATAGTCCATTGATTACCTGATTTATATGCATATATGATATTGTTATTACTACTTTAATCTGTTTGATTACAGAATTCTGATTTGTAAAAGATATGTTTAAAAAGGGATATTAGTAAGGGGAAACCTGTTTCGCTTAGCGATGTGGTCTCACTTAATATCAGTAAACCGAGATGTATATTATTATTCACACTAGGCTTTATGTCTGACTCGAAGTTTATGTTTCCCCTTAAACTCTCGGGTACTCAAATTTAATTTAAGTAGATCGAGAGATAAGTTTTCAGGTTTACAAGGTTGGATGAATAAGCTTCCGAAGACGTGTAGGAGGCAAAGCTAGCTATGTAGGAGCTATTTAGTTTCATTTCAGCCATGAAGTATTAAGACTGATATGTCAAATTAGTACCCTGATCATCCAAGGGGTTCATATGTCGCTCTTGGAGTAATTTGTAATAATTGTATTTGATCGAAGCTTAGGAATCATATGGGATTATGTAAAAGAATATGAAACATGGATTTGAAATGTAATCAGTAAAGTTTTTTTTTGTAATCTGTGATTCTGTTTCATATTTAAGTGCTTCTGATCTTATGGATACCATTAACGTTACCGTATTTTATCACTAGAAGTCAATACTATAGATGACTGCCGGATTTATAGCGCTTAGGTTCGGGCCTCGAGATAGGGGTTGTTACAACTTTGTATCAGAGCATAGATTTATGAAAAACTTAAAAGAAATTTCAAACTTAAAATAATTTTGAAAACGTAATCCTAAGGAATTAGAGAAAAGATTAGGGTGTTGGATAACGCTATAGTAACATACTCGTAAGTATTATATATAAATATATGTTTTATCTCTATTCTCTCATCTTTCTTAGGCTATTCTTCTGTATCTTACAAAGATTCGAATGCAGATTTGAAGGACGTATGATATGGATGCTAGGAGTGGAAGTGTTAATATTGGTGGAAAAAGCACCACAACCAATGGAAATGCCAGACCAAACATTGAAGGAATCCAGGTCAGGCTCAAGCTGCTAATGTGGGTGCTGGAGTGCCACAAGTTGATATGGAAGCTATGTACCAATTCATTGTCAACATGATACAGGCAGGAGTTGTTGCGGGTTTAGTTGGAGAAAATGCTGAAGGAGGAAATCAAGAAGCTCCCGTGGTCAATAACTATGTTGTATTGAGTAGAGATTATGTCAGGCTGGGAGGAATAACATTTATCGGGACTGAGAACGAAATTGAAGTGGAGAACCGGTTACTTCATTGTGAGAGGATTTTTGCGGATTTGGGCTTAATAATGAGCAAAAGAGAAGGCTTCCTTCTAGACAGTTACAAGGAGCAGTACTGTTTTGGTGAAATAGTGTTACTATGGGAGTTAATGAGGAGACCATGACAATGGCTGAATTTAGAAGGAGGTCCGAGGAAAGATTTATGTCAGAGATTGCTGAATCAACTCTGCTCAGGAAGTTTATGGAGTTGGAGTAAGGAGATATGACAGTGCTTGAGTATGCAACTAGATTTGAGGAGCTATCGAGGTACGGATATGCTATGGTTGATACTGTCATTAAAAGGAAGGAGAAGTTCATTCGTGGGCTGAAGCCTGAGCATTCTAATGCCACGTTATCGCATATTAGAGATCTGCGTGATGTAGTTGTTGAGATGGCTTTAAGGCAGGAAGAGATGCTTGCTTTTCATGAAGAAAACAAGGTAGGGGGAGCTCAACGAAGGCATAACCAGAAGAGTAATTTTTCCATAAGAAAGGAGCTCAAAAGAGTGGAGCTGCCAAGAAGGGGAAGACATATATCCTATTATAAATATGATAAGAAGGGTCACTATGTTCATGAATTCCGGACAGGCAAAGGGAAGAAAACTGCTGATAAGAAAGCAGTGAAATGTTTCAACTGCGATCAAATCAGACATTATAAGAACCAATGCAAGGAGCCAGCCAAGGATGGAAAGGACGAAGTGTTTGCATTGGAGCCAGCTACCTCAAGACCAACAGCAGAGGAGAAAGGAAAAGCTGTGTTGGGAGGTACGCTTTTGATTCATGGTATATCAGTTGGAGTTCTATTTGATATTAGTGCATCACGTTCTTTTATATCACATTGTTTGGTAGAAAAGCTTAAGCTATAACCCTCATACCTGGTTACCTCCTTAAGGGTTGCAAATCCAATAGGAGGATATGCAACTCTTGGGATGAGATGTGACCACCTAGAGTTTGAATTATTAGGTCATGTATTTGTTTGCAGTTTGCATATATTTGATTTTGTAGGGTTCAGAATTATTTTGGGATGGATTGGTTAAGTAAATACGATGCTAGGATATTTTATCATGATATGGAAATATCACTCAGACACCCTAACTGTAATGGTCGGATAATATTCTCTACAAAACACCCTTGTTTTGAGGTTAATGCTTTGTTGGGTGTTGTGGGGGTAGAAGGTGAGCTGAATCGAGTTTTCATTGATAGAAAATTTGTAGATGCCTTTGAGCTCGTAGTAGGATTTTGAGCTCGTAGTAGGATTTCCACTTAAACGAGCTATTGAGTTTTAGATAAATTTAGTACTTGGAGTAGAACCGGTGAGTAGACCGCCAAGCAGAATGACACTTACCGAGATGAGGGAGTTAAAGGTGCAGTTGGTGGATTAAGAAGGTAAGAATATTATCAGGCCAAGAAGTTGGCCTTGGGGAGCAGCCGTAGTATAATATTCCGGAATTTTTAACAATATCAATTTAATAATTTGTATTTAAAATTAAATTGATATTGATATTTTTGTTAATAATAATTCAAATTTATTTAATAATCTTCTTCAATAAATATTCAATTGGTTATTTTATCTTTTAAATAATAAATTGGTTTCTATTTACAATATAAATATATGGTTTATATTTTAAATAGATTAGCATTGTTTTAATTTTAATAAATAAAGCATATTTTCTAGTTTTAATATTTGTAGTAATTTGGAAATTTTGTTTTTATTTAATATTAGCTTTTCAAAGTTATTGAATAAATAAATGTTGGTTTAAATTTAAATAAGTGAATCATGTTTTAAAAATTCTAATATATACATTATAATTTGGAAATTTTGATTTTTATTAAATATTGATTTTTTAAAACTATTTAATAAATAAATTTATGATTTTAAATTTGATAAGAAAAATATTAAATGTTTATAATAATTTGGCTTGAGTTTTAAATTTAAAATGAATTAACAAAAAGTTTTATGGCATAAAAATAGATAATTTATTAATAAAAATATAATTTCTTTTAAAATGATTTTAATTTAATAATAAGATATTTATAAAAACAATATTAATAGTGTATTGTCTTTATAAATAGATCTTGAATAAAATTTGCAATTGTTATTTCAAATTAAAATTATATACATAACTTGATTTGAAAATAATTGATTTTAGATTTGATTTGAATTTAAATTCCAAAGTATAAATATTAATTTTTTTTTAATTTCTATATGTGTAAGTTTTATTTTATAAAAATGATTTGTCTTTATTTCTTTTATAAATTTATACACATATTCAAATATTAAAATTAGACTTAATATACACATTAATTTGTAAACTAAGTATTAATTATTTTAAAGAGACAAGTGTTGCATTTTTAGGGATTAATTAAACAAGTATTAGAAAGATAAATATTCAAATTGACAAATGTTGAATAATTTTTACAAGTGGCACATTTTGTTTTAATTTTCTTTTATTTGATAAATCTGAAAATATATCTATATATAAACTTACATTTCTTTCATACATGTTCTTCCATTTCCTAAATCAAAGAGAAACTTCAAAAACACCTCCTCAAAAATCAAAACTCATCTTCATATGCATAAATCAAACCCTGCATACACAAAATCCTCAAAATCAAATAGACCTGCATTTTTTATAAACCTGGAAATGAAACCCTGCATATTCAAATCGTGTACAAGTCTGAAAATTAGTTAGCTCTTCAAAGCATCTCCATATCAAAACTCCTCATAAAAATCAAAATTCTATTAACAAAGCATGATCATTACCATTTCACAAATACTTTATCAAGAAAATCTGCATATTCAACTGCCTAAAAATCAAAAGGGCTGCATTCTGTTTATAAATCTGGAAATAAATTTTTCATGTCACCTAGAAATGATCAAGCCTGCATCTTTTCTCTGCACAACTTCAAATTTCAAGCTTGTTCAAAAGCATCTACATGTAAGTGGTTTTAGTCAGGAATACATAAAGCATTTCTGTTTTTCAAAGCTTCAAGTTCAAGCATTGTTGCAAGTTCCAGTTTATCATGCCTACATTTTTATTTTTGCAAATTTAAAAAAGGACAAACTGAAGCTCTGCATTTAAATAAAGGTGAGTAACTTAAAATCTTAAACTTTAATAGGTTGCATATTAAATGTTTGATATAAAAAAATATTGTTTGTGTATTTTTGAAAATCTGATATGAAGATGATATGTGTGCATGTGTTACTTAATGCCTGTTATGTTCTATTGATTTGCCTAGCAAAACATCATCTAAAACACTTATCTTTTATTTTAGCTTCTGAAATGATGGAATTTTTAAAGTAAAGTTGTTTTATTTTCATAAGTTAATTTTAAAAAAAATTAAGTAAGTTAAAATACAGGATGTTGCCTTTGTAAACCCAGGAAACATTATATATGTGATTTTTACCCTGACCCAAACATATTAGTTTAGTAATTCAGTAGTATAAATCAAAAACACTAACTGAAACTTGATTTTTAAATCAAGAAATAGGATTTTTAGATTATAGTTTAAGTTGCAGTTTAGAATTGAACTAAAAATGGATTTTAATCAAATACTGTTGATCTTTAGACTGAGGAAGCTCGGGATTCTTCTGGTTAGTAGATAAGTGTTAAGTGATGCTCAAAAAAATCTTGGATGATGATTTAATTTCCCAGAGTAATTGCAGTTTTGAAATTTATTGTTAAACCCTAGTCTTGATGGGTTTTAAGAATTGGATCATTTCGGGATGAAGGATGGATAGAGTGCTATGATGTTTGGGGAATGGGTAGTTGGTGTGTGGATGAGTTCGAGGCCAGAGTGGGTGGACCTCAAGTGGTCGGAGCGGCGTAAGATCGTCGTTGACAGGTTTTGGGGGAAAACCTGTTTAACCAGGTTTTGAAGTATGGGGGTTAGTTTTTGTTTCAGGGGAGATGTTGGGTTTGCCCGAAGTAGATGGGTGGGTGACTCGGAGAAGTTAGGTGGGAAACTCGAAGAAATATTAGGAAGTCTCGGGTTGATTGTCCTGTGTTTTCCAGGTTTTTCAAAAACCTGTTAAAATCTGGGTTTAAATTTTTAAAATCTGTAGTTTTTTTTATTAAGGAAAGTTTAAATTCAAGTTTAAAGTCAAAGTTTAAATTTTTGAATTTAAGTTAAATTTAAAAATCTCAGTTTTTAAACAAAAATAAAGTTTTAAATTAGAACTTAAGTTACTACTTTATTATGGTAAAGTAGTTTGGACATTTAGAAAATGAAGTTTTTTCTAAAAAAATATGAGCAGGATTTGAAATTTAATTTAAAATCTGGAAGTTTAAAAATGAATCTCAGTTTTTGAAATTAGAAGAAGATTTAAATTTGAAGATTTAAGATAAATGTAAATTTAAGTTATTGAAATTTTGAAATGAATTTAACTTCAAAATTTTTATAAATTTCATTTTTAAGACAAACTCTTGTTTGTCTTGAAATTCTAAAAAGGTTTTAAATTTTGTTTAAATTTTGATTTAGTTTAAAATATTTTCATTTTAAATCATGTATTTAAAATGAAATTGAAAAGTAATTTCAAAAGTACTTTGTTTCAAACAAGTTTGTTTTAAAACATACTTAAGTAAAGGTTTTATCTTAAATTTAAGTTAAGACTAATGTTTTAGAATTAATTTAATTGATAAGGTAATTAAGATTTATTAATTAATTTAATTAATTAATTGAATTTGGAATAATTAATATTGATTAATGATTAATAAATTTATAATTAAGATCATTAATTAGATTTTTAAATTAATGATTAATGAATTATTAATTATGTAATTAAGTTTTAAATCAAGGTTAATTTATTAAATAATTAACTTTAATTAATGGATAATTAAAGATAATTAAATTTGTAATTAATCTAAGTTAATTACTTAATGAAAATAATTAAAGAATGGTTAATGAAGGTCATTAACCAGGATTATTTAACAATTAATAATGTGGTTAATTTTTATAATTAATTAGATTAATTAATTTAATAATAATCATTTGTGAATGGTTTGAGTATAATTACTTAATGAAGTAATTAAGAAATTAATTACTTAAGGTAATTAATTGTGTTAAATGTGATTTTTTATTTTAATTAATTAAGTTTAATTAAATTTTAAACACTTGGGTTTTAAAGATAATTACTGTATGTAATTAATGGATTGGAAATTACTTAGTTAAGTAATTGATTAATAATTACAGGTTGTAATTAAGTGGAGATGTTTAAGAATGAAGTAATTTGGATTAAATTTCTTAGTAATTAATCAAGGGATTAATTAAGAAATTAATTAAGCGATAATTAATTTGGTTTAATAGAGTAATTAAGTCAGTTAATTACTGAATGTAATTAATCTGGGATGATTAATAATTATGAGTTAATTACTCAAGGTAATTAATTTAGGAAGATAATTTATTTAAATATAATTAAGGATCATTAATTATTATAATTAATGATGGAATTAAAAGTTGATTAATTATGATTAATTAATCAATAATAAGTAATTAAAGGTAATTAATTAATGTAATTAATTAAGGATTAAGGTATTAATTATAGTTAATTAATTAATTGAAGTAATTAAAGGTTAATTACTGTTTGGTTGAGAATAATTATTTTGTGAAATTAATGAAGGATAATTACATGAACGTAAGTAAGGATAATTAATCAAGGGTGATTAGTTAAGGTGATTAATAATGAATGATTAATTGATTTTAATCAATTAAATGGTTGAGATAGCAAGATTTATATTGGTGAAGTAATTAATTTAATTTATTTTAAATTAATTAAAGATAAAGTAATTAATTTAATTCATTTTAAATTAATTAGAGATGGAGATAGTTAATTTAATTCATTTTAAATTAATTATATTGTGATGAAGTAAATCATTGCTTATGTATGAATGGATGACATTGATGGTCTTGAATGCTTTGAGATCTCAGAAATGAGACAGGTTGTGTGGTATGAATGATTGGTTGCATTATGATGATAACTTAGATTATCTATTGTGATAGTGATATATGGATTATCTATTTTGATATGGATAATATGGATTACCTATTTATTTGATGATGTTGATTATCAGTTGTGACTTGTGAGCTATCTATCTGTGTGTATATAGATACTGTATTGAATTGTTTTAAATTTTAAAACAACTTGGACCTAAAAGACCCGCTTTGGATTTCGATGAGACCGGAATTCGGTTTCCATATTTGGATATCCGAAAACCACATCGATTCCAATTAAACGTTAGGTCGTGAATCAAAGTGGAGCTCTGTGAAGACTCAAGGTGTAAGGACTATACGTCAGTATAACTCTGTGGGTGATTCCGTAATGAGTTTGACGAAATAGTACTTATAGGCTCGAGATGGTGATTCAGAGTGCAAGGGTTATCGTCGTTAACTCTGAGGGTGATTCCAAAACGAGTGTAACGAGATAATGCCTTCGGTTTCGTTCGAACCCAAAACGAACTTGTATGGATTGAATGCTTTCAGAACATTGTCAGGTGGACGATGAGCATTCTAAGTGATGTGTTCACTAAAGGTAATCGTAGCCTTAAGCCTCATCAACCAGGAATGGCTAAAACAGGGGAGGTGCAGCAAGGCTTCGTGGGTAGCCCCCACTTGAGAATGAGATTTACCCCTGTCTAGAGGTCCCTTTATATTCGGCTGTGTGGGCGGTTGCTAGCTACAACCGTGGGGTTGTCTTGTTCGGAACTGTTCAGTAAGGAATGGGTTCGGCCTTGTGTTGCAGGGGAGTTAGGGTGTCTCCTCGGTATGTTGATCTAGGCCACGTATTGTGACGAGCGGTACCCCAGTAGCCCTGCCATTGTATGGAATCCAAAATCCAATAAGTGCCAACGGTTTTGATTGTATTACCCACTTTTGTGGCTAGTAGCTGGAATTTAATAGATGTAACAATTTCGGCTATTTCTTATTTATTTTAAAACCCTAGACCTATTATAATATCACCGGATTTCCTATCAAATGTTTTGGTTAGCGTAAGGTAAAAACTTTTCCATGTTTATGTGTGGGAAGTCTTACGTGATACCTTTCTTTTCAAAAGGTTTTTAAAATTTAAGCAACTTTAACCTGTTACTCACACCAGACCCATGTCTGACCCGGAGTTTATTTTGTTTTTCTTAAACTCTTGGGTACTCAAATTTTTACGAGTAGCCAAGGGATTCAGGTCAGCTTTGATGAATTGTGGAGGAGAAATGGAGCAGGAGGCTTCTACGTGTAGATATATATAGTTTTCCGCTGTGTAGATTTCTCTGAGTTGTTTCTTGTACTGTATTTAGTTGTATAACTAGACAGGTGTTTATAACTGTCAAGTATGTGATGAATATCTGTGTAACTCTGATAGTGGTTGTAAACTATGTAATGTTTATGTTATTAATATAATTTATTCGTTCCGCTGTTTAGATTCTGAATGTTGTTTCTTTCTTCTCTTCTTTCTTTTCTCTTTTCTATCCCTTTTTGTTTCTTAAAGATGATGCGATTTTCTATGGTAAGAAAGTCGGGTCGTTTCACGTAGTGTTTGTAAGGAAACCAGACGGATCATTGAGGTTATGTATCAATTATCGTAAATTGAATGAGAAGACGATAAAGAACCGATATCGGTTACCTATAGTTGACGATTTGTTCGACCAGCTAAGTGGAGCCAAAGTATTTTCCAATTGGCTTTGGCAACAGGATTCCATCATCTCAGAGTGGCTGAGGATAGTATTCCTTTGACGGCGTTTAGAACCAGATATGGATCATATAGTTAGTACTACCGGTCGGGTTAACTAATGTGCCTGCATTCTTTGTAGGTTTGATGAACAGGATCTTCCAAGAGCATCTGGACAGATTCATGTTAGTTTTCATAGATGATATTTTGGTATACTCTAAAAATGAAAGAGAGCATGAGATTCATCTTAGAATGGTGCTTAAGACGTTGAGGCAGCATCAACTGAAAGCGAAATTTTCGAAGTGTCATTTTTGGAAGAAGAAAGTGAAGTTTCTTGGTCATGTAGTCTCAGAGAAAGGGTTGTCAGTAGATCTCGCTAAGATTAATTCAGTGAGTAGTTAGAAGAGACCAGAGACAGTGACTGAGATAAAGAGTTTTCTTGGATTAGCTGGTTATTATAGGAGATCCATTAAGGATTTTTCGCGGATAGCGGCACCAATGACTAAGCTAACGTGGATGTGAAGTTTGTATGGACTCTGGACTAATAAGTGTGAGGAAGAAATCTAGAAGCTGAAACACTTATCGACGAATGCACCTGTGTTAGAGGGGAATCAAAACTTAGTGGTGTACAAGGATGCATGTGGAACAGGGTTAGGAGCTATATTAATGGAAAGAGGTAAAGTGTTTGCCTATGCTACTCGATAGCTCAGACCACGTGAGGTTAAATATCCAACTCATGATTTGGAATTAGCTGTAGTAATTTTTGCATTGAAGGTGTGGAGATATTACCTTTTGGGAGAAAGAATCGAGTTATATATGGATCATAAGTCATTAAAGTATCTATTCTCTCAGAAGGAGTTGAATATGAGACAGTAGGGGCGGTTAGAGTTTTTAGCCGCTTATGATTTTGGTATAGAGTACACACCAGGAAAAGGCAATAAGTTGTTGATGCACTTAGCAGAAAGCATCAAAATGCAGCATTGGCAATGATAGATGAGTAGAAAGATTTAAAAGCATTGACTATATACAGAATACGGTGGAGATCTAAAGTTAAATCTAGTAAGGGAAACTGTTATATTGTCATGTTTAGAAGTTCGACTGGCGATGATCGAAAAGATTGCTTCTAAACAAGGAGAGGATCTATTATTAGCTAAACACATTAGAAAACTAAGGGATGGAACAGAGTGGGATGACTTAAAAGATTTCAATCTTGACCGGAATGGATGGTTAAGGAAGACCGTATGTTCCGAATGTTGGAAACATTAGGAAGGAAGTTATTAAAGAATGTCATCCTTTATAGTTCACCATTCATCCGGGAGGAGCTAAGATGTATTAGGATATGAAAAGAAGTTTCTTATGGAAAGTATGAGAAGAGACGTAGGCTTGTGGGTGAAGTAGTGTTTGAACTATCAACAGGTTAAAACCGAGCATCAGAAACCAAGTGGGTTACTTCAGCCTTTAGAGGTTCCAGTATGGAAATGAGATTCTATCTCACTGAATTTTATAGATGGGTTGCCAAGGTCGAATCGAGGAAATAAATGTATATGGGTCATAGTAGACAGGTTAACCAAGAGTGCCTGTTTCATTCCAGTTAAGTCAACCAGGACGACGCCTATTTTAGCTTAGTTGTTTATGAAGAATATAGTTAGACTGCATGGAATTCCTAATAGTATAGTAAGTAACAGAGATTCCTTATTCACTAGCGAGTTTTGGAAGAGTCTATAGGAGACTTTAGGTACCAAGCTCAAAATGAGTATCGCTTACCATCTGGAGACAGGTGGACAAACGAAAAGGGTTAACAAAGTCTTAGAGGGTTTGATAAAAGCTTGTGTGCTAGATTTTGGAGGATCATGGGAAGATCACCTACACTTATTCGAGTTTTCGTATAACAATAGTTATCAGGCTAGTATATGGATAGTACCGTTTGAAACTTTGTATGAAAGGCCAAGCAAATCTCCCATTTATTGGTTAGAAACCGGGGATAGATTAATTCTTGATCCGGTTTGGTCAGGCTAGCCATAGAAAGGATTAAGTTAATTCGAACTAGAATGAAGGAAACTCAGTCAAGGCAGAAGATTTATGCTGATAAAAGATGGAAAGACTTGGAATTCGCAGTTAGAGATCATGTTATCGTCAAGGTATCACTGATGAAAGGTGTAATCAGATTTGGGAAACCAGGAAAACTGTCACCAAGGGATCATTTTCTATTATAGAAATGATCTAGAAACTTGCATATAGAGTACAGTTACCAAACAATTTGGCTGGAGTCCACAATGTTTTTCATATATCTCATCTAAGGAAGTGTATCCGGGACCCAAAGCCTACTATTGCTCTGACGATGTTAGACGATACAGTAGTGGAAGCGGTATGACTATAGTAAGAAAGCCAGTTCATATAGTCGCGAGAGATGAGAAGAGACTAAGGAACAAGACAGTCAAATTAGTCAAAATCTAGTGAGGTGACTATGAGAGAGACTGTACTTTGGAAAACTGAGAATAGGATTAGAGATACTTATCTTGACTTGTTTCATGATATTTTTTACTTTTATGGTTGATTTAATGAGTACCTTATCGTAATTTCAAGGATGGAATGTTTAAGGAAGGGAGTTTATAATGATCCTAATTTTGACTAACATTCTTTAGGACATTTAGATAAATTAAACAAAATAATGTAAATAGTTAAGAGATTGAGATTTGTATAATTAAAAGGTAGCTATGCCTAACTAATCTAAAAGCTAAAGAGAATTAAAGTGAAGTAAGTAAAGCTAATAAGATAAGGGCAAAATAGGAATATGTTATATTCTTATACCCTAAACCTTGTCCCATTCTCATTTCCAACCTTCACAAACAAAACTAAATATAAAGCTTGGTCGGCCACCATTAGAAGAAGACAAGAGGAAGTTAAGCAAGAATTCAAGTACGGAGCTTAATCAAATCAATTCAAGAGAAAATCTCAATCTTCTTAACAATCAACCTAAGGTGAATAATTGATTACATAACATTTTTATAGCTTTCTAGATAAGATCCGAATTCAGTTTGTAAGAAAAATGTCAAGTTTAGATTGTTTAAATGGTTATATATGCTTATTGATGATTTTTGTTGTTTCATATAGATTTTATGATAAAAATTGATACGGAAAACCTTTTTTTTTTTAAAGGCTAGCCGGTTTTATATATAGTGGTCGTCCACTTTGTTATGAAACAATCTAAACTTATGGAAAACCTATTAAATGACATCCAAATGGTTTGCAATTTTATTATTAGGTCACAAACATTATTTTAGAGATGAGTTTAAAGTTTCATAATTTTCTAAGTTAATGTAGATTTATTATGAATTTTCTAGAAAAAAATGGTTAAATTGGGTTTAAAATTATTTTCGATTATTATATGTTAGCTTTGGGTCAGAAATTTAAATGTATTAGAAAACATATTAAAAGTGATTATGGGAACTTTTGGAGAATTTTCCTAAGCATTTTATTAAAGATGTAAAATTATTCAAGGTATGGGACTTAAATGTTTTATATGTTTATAAAAGGAGGAGGGCAATTTGCTAAATGTTTTAAATTATTAATTACTGAATTCAGCAGCACTTTTAGGAAAGATTTTGAAAAGAATTGGCAACCAATTATATGTTGACAAATAAGGCAAGTTAATTGGAAAGATTTTACTTTAAAAAGTTAAAAATTAGTTTTGTAAAAGATTATGCTGCGCCACTTATAGTAGCCACCTTTCGACCCCATGTTACCGCCTCTAACCAAGTCGAAACCAACATGGTATTAATGTCTTGGTACATAGTGGATTGAAGATAGGTGGAAGGTATAGAGTCAAAACATGCTATCGAAGGGGTAGAAGTAGTCTTTATAAACTCAGAACTATTTTGGTTACAGAAAGAGGCTTTCAAAGGAAATAGATTTCGACTTAGTCAAATACGCCTTTGTTATCGAAAAATGGCTTTCAAAAGAGGTTGCCGCCTTTTTTTTTAAAATAATCTTTCTAAGGGCTCGAAACCCCTGCTACCGCATCCAACCTTTCGAATTAATACCTTTGAAAGGGTTCTTTTGCCTTAAACTTTGAAACCTCTTCTCCATGATTTCGGCGGGGTTGGTTTCGAAACCATCCACTATCTTTTACTTAGGAATAATGCTTTCGAAAGAGTTGCTTTCGCCTCATTTCTTTTAAGACCCTTAGATATATTGAAAGTTAAACCCAAAGGTTTTGAAAGTAATGGTTTTAAATGGTTTTGAAGTTATGTTTTACAAACTTTTAACTTGAACCCAATTCTTTCGAAAGGTTTGTTTTAGGTAAAGGACTTTAATGATTTTAAATGATATATAATGAAGGTTTTGAAGGGAGATTCCCCAAGGTTTTCGAAAGGTTACCCTTTAGTATTTGAATGGAAGATTTCCAATGCTTTCAAAAGGCAAGTTTAAAGTATTTTGAAAAGAGAATGTCTAAGGTTTATATAGCTTTCGAAGGAATGCCTTTAATGATTTCGAAAGGTTTATTTTAAAGGGTTCGAAAGGTATTGTTTAAAGTTTTCAAGCAAAGGTTTCGAATGGTTTACCGTGGCTTCATGTCCTAAGATCTTTTTAGTTAAAAAGGATTTTTAACTAACTTTGGAGGGATAGATATCCCATTATATCTCATCACCATTGCTTTATGTGAAGTGTATATAACATGGCAGAGATATTTGAATAAAGTAAAAGTGTATTTTCCTTGTTTAAGTATAGTTTAAAGGGTTAAATCAATTTGAAAGAAATGTTTTCAAGGAAATTTTGATGGGGTAGTTAACCCTAAGTAAATGACTCAAATATTAGAATACCAAATGGGACTAGTATAGGGTCGCACACTATACTTTAGCTAATATGCCCCTAGCTAATATGAGTCCAAATTTTCAGTGTGTAGGGTTTTGTCATGGGTAAGAATAAAATGATGTTACACGCTGAAAGGAATATACAGAAAGAGGATCGGTTATTGGTGAGCCCAAAAAACCATTAGGTTCAGTTAGCCCTAAAAGAAAATAGTAAAGGGTAGACACCTCAATAGTGTGTCTAACATATGTTAAATAATTGATTGTTTCTGGTAGGCCCGAGTTAGCCAATGGTTAATAGTTAGCCAAACAAAACTATATTTTTCGATAGATAGTCCATTGATTGCCAGATTTATATACATTTATGATATTGCTATTACTTCTTTAATCCGTTTGACTACATGATTCTAATTTGCAAAAGATATGTTTTAAAAAGGGATATTAGTGAGGGGAAACCCGTCCTCTTAGTGTTGTGGTCTCACTTAATATCGGTAAACCAAGATGTATAGTATTATTCACACCAGGCTTTATGTCTGACTCGAATTTTAAACTCTTGGGTTCTCAAAATTTAATTTGAGTAGATTGAGAGTTAAGGTTTTTCAGATTTAGTAGGTTGGACGAATAAGCTTCTAAAGACGTGCAGGAGGAAAAGATAGCTATATAAGAGTTATTTAGTTTTATTTCCTCTATGATGTATTAAGACTGATACGTCTATTTTGTACATTGATCATCCAGGGGTCATCTTCATATGTTGCTCTTAGAGTAATTTGTAATAATTGTTTTTGATCGAAACCTGGGAATAGTATGGGATAATGTAATGGAATATAAAGCATGGATTTGAAATGTAATCACTAAAGTTTTTTCTGTAATCTGTTATCGTGTTTCATATTTATGTGCTTTTGATATTATGGAACCATTAACGTTACCGTATTTTGTCATTGGAAGTTAATACTACAGATGACTGCAACATCTGTAGCGCTTAGTTTCAAACCTCAAGATAGGGGATGTTACACACATCATTTATGTATTTTCTACTAAATATACTTCAATTAAATATTTAATTATTTATAATACATTGTAACAGTAATATATCAGAAAGAAAACACATTTATTATTAACAAGAATTGATTACAAAGTTAATTAATGTACAATAATTTATAAAATTTCTCCTAGGACATGCCCCTAACTCTATCAATTTCCTATTTGTACTTAGGGCCAATTATTGGATCTCAATCTCATTCATTTAATCAACTTCTCGAGAGCAGATCGAGCTAGGCCCTTAGTGAATGGATATGTTAAGTTGCCATTGGTATCTACCCCTTGTATCATGACCTTTTTCTTCTCAACGAATTCTATAATCACGTAGAATTTCCAATGAATATGCCGTGACTTCTTATGTACGCTGGGCTCTTCTGCTATCTGCATCATCGCATTGTTATCACAAAACAATGCCATAGGATTCTCGGTATCGGGAATCACTCCAAGATCACTCAAAAACTAGCGCATCTAGACTGCCTCTTTAGCCGCTTCATTAAGGGCAATGTACCCATCCTCAATCTTGGAATCAGCAACTGTTTCGTGCTTAGAACATTTACAACTAACGGCTCTTTTATTAAGTGTAAAGACATGACCAAACATTGATTTACTATCACCTATATCACTTTGAAAGCTCGAATCCATATACCCCTTCGTAAAGAGGTCTTCATTCCTGTATATGAGGAATATGTCCTTAGTATTTCTTAAATACTTAAGTATACATTTTATGGTCATCCAATGTTTTTCTCTAGAATTAAATTGGTATTGGTTTGTGCATCCTAATATATACGCCACATCCGGTCTAGTACATAGCATACATGCATTATAGATCCTATGGTTGAAGCATACAAGATCCTCTTCGTAGCTCTTTCTCCTCATCGGTATGAGGAGCGTCCTTTTATAAATGACGATTCCAAAATGCATTATAACATTTATATACTTGGAATTCTCCATACTGGACCATTTTTGTATGGTATCTATGTATAGTGACTAGGACAATCCTAACAGCCTCTTAGATCTATCTCCATAGATGTTTATACTAAGTATTTAGGCCGCTTCTCCTTAATCCTTTATGGAGAAGTTATTGGGAAGCCAAGCTTTTACTGATTGCAACCACGAAGTATTATTGCTATTCAATAATAGATCATCGACCTGGAGCACTAGGAATATGATAGCATTGCCATGCTCCTTTCTATATACGCATGCTTCCTCTATGTTATGCTAAAAAACAAACCATTTGATTATCTTATCAAAACACTTGTTTCAATCCTTAAAGCATGTTTATATCCATAAATGGACTTCAACAACTTGCAAGACTTACACTCACTCCCACTAATGCCAAACTTTCAGGCTGCAACATACAAATAGTTTCTTTTAACTCACCATTTAGAAAATTCATCTTCGTCCATTTGCCATATTATTATTTTCATAGAATGCAGCGATGTCTAGCATAATCCGAATGGATTTAAGCATGGCTCTGGATGAGAAGGACTCGTCTTAATCAATGCCTTGAATTCAACGAAATCCTTTTGCAACTAGCCCTGCTTTATAAGTCTCTACTTCCTTACCTACATTTAGCTTTTTCCTAGAAATCCATTTGTAGTCGATGGGTTTTATTCCTTCAAGTAAGTCCGATAAAGTCCAAACTTTGTTTTTGCACATGGAGTTCATCTTGGATTTCATAGCACCAAGTCATAATTCAGAGTCTTTACTGCAATGCTTGTTGAAAAGATAGAGGAGTGTCATCATCTAAGACACAATCCTCCTTCTCTTCTTCCGCGAGTAAACTGTAGTATCTCTTTGGTGCACCAGATTTCCTACTAGACCTTCTAATAGGTTGCATGTTTTGAATACAGATGAACTTGATTATCCCACCGATCCGGTCTCAGTATTAACGCCTTGGATTTCATACAAGTCTAGAACTTCGCTGCTAATTTCCTTTGACGAAAATTCATTTTCTAAAAAGATAGCGTATTGAGAAACAATATCCTTTTATTCTTCGGTATTGCATATATATATATATATATATATATATATATATATATATATATATATATATATATATCCCATTGAATTTTTGGGGTATCCTATAAATTTACACCGCACACATCTTGCCTTTGGTATTTTTGTACCAACATTCTTAATGTATGCCATACACCTTCAAATATTTAAGTTGGGGATTCTTACCATGCCATATCTCATATAATGTTTTAGGTAAAATTTAGTGGAAATAAGTTTAACATATGCACCATGGTTTCTAGCGCATATCCCCAATATGACAGAGGTAACCCAGCCTTACTCACGATGGATCGAACCGTACCTAATGGGGTTTGGTTTCCTTCGCTATGACACACCGTTGTGTTATGGAGTATAAGATGGAGTAACCTGAGAGATAATCATGTTCAACATACTCACCTCCTCGATCTGATCAAAGAATCTTAATCTTATGGTCCGTTTGGTTTTCTACAACATTTTTATATTCAACAAACTTCTCATAGACATCGGATTTGTTCTTCATAAGATTCACAAATCCTAGTCTCGAGAAATCGTCAATGAAGGTAACAAAGTGAGAACTATTATCTTTGGCAATTATAGCAGGATCGCATACATCAATATGCACTAATCCAAAAAGTTCAACTCCTTTATTGCTCTCACCAAAGGATTTCTTGGTTATTTTACTTTAGAGACACGAATCACACATGTCATATAATTCAAAATCAAGTGATGGAAGAAAACCATCGGTTTTCAATTTATGTAGTCGTTTCTCACTTATCTGACCTAGCCTATAATGCTAAAAGTAACTATCATTTTTACTGTTAGAAGAATTATTCAAGGAACACATATGATTAGTATTAATTGCATAAATTCCATTTTCAAGAATACCATCATAGACTTTGTTTCCATCCAAACTAATGTTCATTACATTATTTACACAGTGAAATGTATATCTAGTCTCAAATAATCTGAAATAGAAATAACTTTACAAATGAAATATTTTACAAAATAGCATTGTTTAATATTAATACCAATCCACTAGGCAATTTTAATGATAATCCTATTGCAGTTGCATCTACCATAGAT
This sequence comes from Allium cepa, assembly GCA_030765085.1. Classification (NCBI taxonomy): domain Eukaryota; kingdom Viridiplantae; phylum Streptophyta; class Magnoliopsida; order Asparagales; family Amaryllidaceae; genus Allium; species Allium cepa. Next base: position 603,242,185 of record CM060932.1, on the reverse strand, counting down.
CCATCAACAACTTAGAGCCTCGTCTCTCCTCTTGCCATGTGGTGCCAGTTCCTAAGCCCCTATAGAGAATTATGTATATGAGTACCAGATCTGGTATCTAAGATCCAAGATGTTTATTAATTACAAAATAATTTTGAATCATAAAAATACCCAATGGAACCGTAGAACCATTCTGCTTTCTTCCTTTGACAACCTTCAAGTAGTCGGGATAGTACCATTTCCAATGACTTTTCTTATGGCAGTGGAGACATTCATCCTTATCATCGGTTGTGACGACCAAGAATTTTCGTTATTTGAAATTAGAATATTTAATTGATTTTAAATATTTAAAAGTAAATTTTCAACTTGAACTTCAAATATAATGATTTGTTGGGTAATTTAATAATTGGAATTTACTTAAATAATTGAATCTTGAGTGTTAAGCTTGATAAAAATAATTTAAAGGTTTATAAAATTTATATTAATAAGAAGGAAGATAATACAATTTTGAATTTTGAATTTAAAAAGTGATTTGTTCAATTTTAAAAATAACTTGTTTACATCGACAGATAAAAATAGCCTTCCTAGGTACAGTCTTGGAATTTTTTAAAACCAATTCCATTGGATCCATAATAGTGAATTATTATCGGATTTAAAATTTCATAGCGTTTAGAGTTATAGTTTAGTCGTACGAGATATAAACGCATTGAATTTAATATTGAAAATTCAATATAATAATTGGATCCAAAAACCTATCTTCTTCATACGATCGAATTAGAACTCGAAAACTTTTTAATTGAATTAGGAATAGGGGTATAACATTATAAATGCCTAGTGGCATGCCTCGTTAAGGGTTTGAAATTCTAAGTTATTTAAATCAAGATATTTTGTAAATATTGTCACGTCAGCTTCTTTTCTTTCTTTCACTCAGTCACTGTTCCCTTCAAAATCACGTCCCTCTTCTTTTTTTAAACTCATATGCATCGTTCTTCTTCTATTTTAAAGCATGGCCAAACCAAAGAAAAAAAATGGTATCATTCAAAAATTGGTTCCTCCTAACATACTTGATAAAAAAAATCTAAAACCTCTGCTAAAAATCTAGTTTGCTTAAGGCTTCGAACTAAGGCTTCGTTTGTGGGTTGCGGTGGCCTCTAGCCATGCTCGTTCATGTAGGCGTGAGCTAGGATTGGGTTAATCAAGTGATTTAGTGGTCGATTCAAGATTTGGGCATTGGATTTGAACTCGGTGAAGCAAGAAGCAACTACATGCAAATTTTGGAGGCGCGCGATGCTTTCTTGCCAAACCCGTTGCTATAGTATTCTAGTAGAGGATGGTACAGTCGCATTTCGACTGGATGGAGTGTGTGTGATGTAGCAGGGTGGAATCCATCGAGCTTGAGGCAAGAAGATCGATGGCGAAGTTGGATTTTGATTTCGACGAGTGGTGCTTCGTATCAGTGTTGTACATGCATGCATTTATGGGTTGTGGTTCTCGTTCGTGCACAGGTGGCTCAATGGAGAAGAAGAGCTTAGGCGGGCCAGGCTTTAGAAATTGGGTATGGGTTTTAAAAGTAATATTCGTTAGTATTTTAAATTAATTATATAATTATCGATAAACTTAAAAATTTATAACTCCTTCATGCGATGTCGAAATTAGACAAAACTTTTTGCATTGCGATCGTAGGGATGAGAGCTTCGCAATGAAACTGGTTTAGAAAGATTTGGAGACAGTCGAAATTGGGCTAAAATTGGCGTCATTTGATTTTAGTTCCAAACTGGAACATCTCGGCGACAACAGAGAATAAATGTGAGTAAATCTCACTCATCTTGGATAATTGGTTGAATTTTTAAATAGTTAAAATTAATTATTGGATGATTTGTAGAATTGATGAATTATTATCAGTTGAATGTGATATTATATATAGCAGTGTTATATAGTAGTTGGATTGATTATTCATGCCGTTGGGGTGGATGAGATCCTATGTGCCCCCGCATAATAGCGGATGACCATATATTACTGTGATATCCCGCCTTGAAGTGGGATTGGTATTTTATGTTGTTTTAATGTCTATGATTGCAGGGAAACAGGTTGGAGGGATCCAACTGGTTTCCTCAAAAATGTTGAATTTAATGTCATATATAGTGATATATGAAATGTTTAATAATTTATGATAAATTATTGTGTTGTTTAAATTTATTGGATGCTACGGTAACACTTGTAACGACCCGTACTCTTGATTATTGTAAGTTATTAAAATTTAATGCAATTATTGTAACGGGTAGAACTAAAATTTAAGGATTTAGTAATATTGATTTAATGGATAATTAAAAAAATTTAATTTAATATTGAATTTTTTTGAATAATTGAATTTGGGATTTAACGGGAATGGAAATGGCATCGGAAATTGGTTTAAATTTTATTTAAATATGAATGAAGATGTTTAACATTTAAAATTGGATGTAAATGTGAATAATTATAAATTGGAAATTTTATATTATAATTAATGAGTAAAAATAGCCATTTTGGCCACTGCCTCGGACTTCGATGCAACCAGTTTCATTGGATTCGTAATGGTGAATATTTGTAGGATTTCAAGTTTTGTAGCGTTCAGACTTGTCTCTTGACCGTGCAAACTTGAAACACATAGAAATTCATTTACGAATTTAATTAAAATAATTCAATTTGAAAAGTTGTCTTTCACATACGATTGAATTGGCTTCCGAAACTAGTTCCATTGTGTTCGGAAAAGGGGTAAAACATTATAAACGCCAGGCAGCACGCTTCGTTTGGAGTTCGTGATTTCGCGGACCAATCGAATCAGATATTTTCTTATTATATGAGTATAATATTAATAAATATCTCAACAATTCGTATGTTTCAGTCATACCCACCATCTCTCCCTCTTACCTTTTCAACTGTAGATCGAACGAGTTAAAATCGAAAGAACGAAACAATAACAACAATAATAATAACCGATTGACATAATAAAAAACAAATCGATCGGGTGTGATTGCTGGAGGCTGTGGTGGGGGCTATCCCTAGCGAGTTCGCCTACGAGCTCGATTGACATTAGGATTTTTTTGAGCGTGCGATTAGGGAGGTAGGCTGGCGGTGCAGCAGAGCTTGGAGTCACGGCTATCGTCGTTGATGATCTCGAGGGTTTTGGTCATTCGAGGCGGCATCAATTTTTTAGCAAGGAGGCCGAGGCGATTTAGGGTCTGGGGAGGAACGCGTGTGTGCAGGAATGTTGAACAGGGATATCAGGGTGCTTAGGCAGATTAAATGAAGGTAATTATCTAAGAGGTTATTTAATGTAAGTTAATTAAGTTTAAATAAGACGATATCTAATTTAATGTATAATTTATTCGTTCGAGGTCGGATTCTGGTATCGTTTTCAGCGTTGGGTTCGTAGCGAAGCTGTATTCACTATGGAGTTGATTTCATCGTTGTTTAGTTAATTTGAATTTTTAGATTCAAATGAAGATGAGTGTTTATACGCTCACAATTGACTGAAATATTTTTATGTTAGTTAAAGTTATATCGTGAAGGAATTGTAAATTTATTGGTTGTTGTTCGATAAGTTTAATTGACATCTGAATAAATTGATAGATTTTAAATTGACAGTTAAAATTAAATTAGAATTTAATCGCTAGAAAAATTCCCGAATTATAGATAATTGGTTGAATGTCATAATTATTGACTGTTTCGATGATTGGTTGTGATGGATGCTATTGGTTGTTATTTGGATATTTATTTATGTTTAATATATCCTGTTATCATCCTGTATGTTATTTACAGTGTGTAAAACTGTAAATTGAATTATTCTGAATAAATTAAGAAATAGGTTGAAATGACATATACCTATGACATTTATTTTGGATTGAAATGATATATATCCATCCTTGGAATTTAAATTGGGATAACTGATTCACTTGGCCATAGGATAGAGAATTATATAAGAACACGGGATTGGTTAAATTAGATGATTTTAAAATTTTCGTTTTGAAATTATTTAAATGATTTGTTTAAAGGAATAAGAATCGAATTTATGGAAATTAAATTATTTTGTGAACTTGAGCTCGAAATGACAAATTTAAATTTGGTAAATGAAATTTTTAAATAATCGAATTGACTTTTTTAATTTATAATCAAAATCTGATTTGAATTTCATAAATTGATTTGTTTTAGAAGATTGGGCTTTTTATTCGAACTTTGAATATTGCTAAGAAAAGTCGATATAAAACGATATTTTGAAATTTAGCTCGGATTTGAATCATATTTAAAGATTTGGATTTTAAATTGGATATTGAAGGAGAATTTGATTTAAGTGTTTTGGATCGATATTTGGAAATGGACTCGGACTTGATATAAGTCAAAATGGTTTAAAATTTAGGATTGAAGTTGAAATTAATTTGAAATTGGAATTTAAATTAATTTGAAATCGGAATGAAATTAGTTTGGAATTGAATCGACTTGAAGTCAAAATTGAATCGAGTAAATCAAAATGGAAATTGTTTTGGATTGGAAATTTTGGAATTGAATCAGTTTGGTCTGGAATTTTTTTTATACAAATTATTTTAGCATAAACTATTTCAAATGTATTTTATTTAAATATTCAAACTATTTTAATTTTCCCCACTATTATACTACTCAAACTATTTTCTATTAAACTATTTTAAATATTTAAACTATTTTCTAAAATTCAAACTAGTTAAAGGGTGAAATGTTTATATTTAAATCTTGGATTTAAATCCAAATTGGGTCAAAGTGAATTATAACCAAAATTGTAATTCAAACTAAGTTTCGAAGTGAAATCGGTATATCGGATTGAATTAACATTTGAAGAAAAAAATTTGGTTTTTGAGGCGAATACGATGATTTCAAAATGAATACGGTATATTTTATGTAAATAAGATGATTTCGAAATGGATTTGATTTTGAAGTGAATATGATATTTTGATATCACGTACGAACTGTTTTTGAAATGTAAAAGAACCAACCTATGACGACCCACCTTTCATTCCACAGAAAGGCGCATCATCAATAAGAAAGAAGTATGTAGAAATATAATAAATAGAAGAAAGAACAAAACAATATCAGAATCTCACAGCGGAAACGGAACAAAATATAATATACCACATAACTATTACATAGTCTTTACATCAGAGTTACACAGATTTCAACATCATCACATTAGACAGTTATAAAGACCTGTCTAACCATTACATTCCAAAATACAACAGACAAAGACTTCAACACAGCGGAAATAGATAGATATAGCTACATCTGGACTCCTGCTCCAAGCCTTCCAAATTCATCAAGCAAAAACCTAATCACTTGGCTACTCATAAAAATTTGAGTACCCAAGAGTTTAAGAAAAACAAAAATAAACTTTGGGTCAGACATGGGTCTGGTGTGAGTAAATGGTTAAGTTGTTTAACTTTTAAAAAATCATTTGAAAACAAAGGTATCACGTAAGACTTCCCACACATAAACATGGGTAAGTTTTTACCTTACGCTAACCAAACATTTGATAGGAAATCTGGTTATATTATAATAGTGTCTAGGGTTTTCAAATAAAATACAGAAATAGCTGTAATGCTTACATCTCACGTTCCAACATAGTTAGGCACAATCAAAACGGTATAGGCACTTATTGGAAATTGGATTCCATACAATGGCAGGGCTACTGGGGTACTGTCCGTCACAGTACGTGGCCTAGATCACCGTATCGATGATCCAACCTAAATCCCCTGCAACACAAGGCCGAAACCATCCCTTACTGGACAGTCTCGAATAAGACGACCCCACGGTTGTAGCTATCAACCGCCCACACAGCCGAAATAAAAGGGCCTCTAGACAGGGGAAAATCTTATCCTACTTGGGTGCTACCCACTTAGCCTTGCTGCACTTCTCCTGTTTTAGCCATTCCCGGTTGATGAGACTTGAGGCTACGATTACCTTTAAAGAACACATCTTGGAACGCTCATCGTCCTCCATTAACGATGGTTTAATAGCATTCATCCATACAAGTTCGTTCCGGGTTCGAACGAAACCGAGGGCATTATCTCGTTACACTCATTTTGGAATCACCCTCAGAGTTAACGACAATAACCCTTGCACTCTAAAACTCCATCTCGATCTTCACTTGAGATGTCACGGCCTAACGTTTAACTTAGATCGATGTGGTTTTCGGATAATCAAACTTGATATCCGATCCCGGTTTCATCGAAATCCAAACGTCGTCTTAAAGGTCAAGTTGTTTTAAAGTTAAACAATTTAATTCAATACTTTGAATTCACATAGCACTTATCACAGATAAATATCACACATTTATCACAACCATATTCAATATCATAACACAGAATATCATAGATTATCATACAATAGATATCAATTAATCCAGACATTCTACTCAAATAATCATCCATAAGCAAGAATTATTAATCCATATTATAATTAATTTAATTAATTTAATTAACTTAGATTAAATTAATTACTTAAGAACTAATCACCTAATCCTACTTAATCAATCATTAATTAATTGCAACCCATTTAATTAATGATTCCTTAATTACCTTATAAACTAATTAATTAATCTTTTATTTCGGATTAATTATCTTTTAACTATTAATTAATAAACCTTAATTATTAATTAATATCACTTAATAACAAATTAATTAATCCTTACTTACGAGTTGATTAATCAACTAATTAATCTTTAATTACAGATTAATTATCCTTTAACTATTAATTGATAAACCTTAATTATTAATTAATACCCCTCAACACACATTAATTAATCCTTAATTACTTTTATAATCAGTTAATTAATCTTTAATTAACTAATTAATTATCCCTTAATTATTAATTAATAAACCTTAATTATTAATTAATAAAACTTAATTACAAATTAATTAATCCTTAATTACTTAATTAATCTCAAATTATAAATTAATTAATCTTAATTACTTAATTAATTATTCCTTAATTACAACTTAATTACTTAATTAATTAATCTCTAATCATCTAATTTATAATCCTTAATTACAAATTACTTAACCTCTAATTAATTAACTTCTAACCTTTAATTATTAATTATTAATCCTTAATTATTAATTAATCAAATTAATTAATTATACTTAAATTTCTTTATTAACTTAATTAATCTCAACTCATTAAAACATTAGTTAACCTTAAGATAAAACATTATCTTTATGATGACTTAGTTATCATTTACATATTTAAAACATTTTATCTTAATAATTAACACTTAATTTTATTTAAAAATTAAGTTTTAAAAATACTTAAGCATTTAACAAGTTTAAGTTAACAATTCATATAACTTCTTTAATCAAATAATTTTAAAAAACATTTATCATAAAATAGTTTAAACTAGATTTAAAAACATCTTATCTTGATTAACACTTAATTATATTACTAAATTTATATTAAAATAACATAAAAATAATTTTAACTTAACAATTTAAAGTTAACCAATTATATAACTCCTTAAATCAAATGTTAAAGAAACTTTTATAAAATAATTTTATTTAAGAAAAGTTTTAACTAAATTTTTTTAAATTTTAAAAACCTGCTTTTCAAAAACTTTTATAAACTGCTTTTAAATCTGCTTCGGGTCGAACCCGAACCCTACCCAAGAGCTACCCCGATTCCACCCTCGACCATACCAGATCCTCTCTTAGAGTCAATCCCATAACATAACCCACTGACACACTAAAACCACCATGCACATGCACCATCGGCCGAGGCTATTCCGACCACCCATGACAACTCCGGCCACCGACCCTCGCCTAATCCTTCGATCCTAACCACCAAATCACTAGCACAAGCCACTAATCAAAATTGAGCGACTCAGTCAAAACAGGAACCAAAACTCATGGCCAAAACCCTCTCGAACCCACGTCTCCAACCACCAGCACCGCTGCAACTCCGGCCACACCTCCGCTAGCCCTCCACGCTGCTTCACCACCTGGTCCAATGAGACTCGATGCCAGAGACACGGCACAGCAACCCCAATTCCACCCTCGACCATACCTAGGGTAGAGACCCTCTGTCGATCGATCTCTGATGCCACGATGATAAGGAAAATCATCCACCATTTTTGCCAAGCTTGTCGACCTCCTCGCCACCTCCAGAAGTGGTCCCGTCCTCCACATCACTCTGATCACCCACAACAGCTCAAAACTCACTTACCGGTTAACCTAGAATTACTCACATGATTCCAAACTAAAAATCATGATTTTCATTTTAAAAATCGTATTTTCCTGAGTGATTCAATTTATATAATTGAATTAGCAAATTGCAACGTTTGATTTTAACATGATATTAAAATTTCTACTGTATTTTTCTTGATTCTAGCAGATTTCAAAATTATTATGCTTGAATATATTTTAAAACTTAGATTGAGTTTAAACTAACTAATCTTGTTTGAATCTCAAAGTCAAACAGAGATCAGATGAAAAGATCTTGAATTTTGATCAAAACTTTAAGCTTTGAACTAAGAACAGAGATGTTCACATACAACAGACATGCACACTTCATATATACAAAGACTTTACTTATATACATACATGCAAAGCAATCTTCATCATAGAAATTCACATGCAATAGATATTTATTTACTTAGGCTTTTTAAATAAACGTTTACTCACCTGATTAAAAAGATGAACAAAGCTTTGATTTTGAAAACAGGAAAGCTTGATTTTGAAAACTGAATTGCAGAAGAAAATCCATTGAAACTTGAATTGCTTAGATCTTTTGAAACTGTAATGGTCTGTTGAACTGGAACTTGATGATGAGATGGTTTAAGACTTTTGATTTCAGGTTGCATTTTGAAGATGAATCTTTGTTTGATAATTTTATTATAGGCTTTTCTACTTCTGGTTTGTATATTTGTTATAGACTTATGTTTTGATTTGTTTGAAAATGTTTACAGGTTTGAGTTTACTTGTTATTGAAATGAGAAGATAGGAAAAGGGATGGAAAAGAGGAGTTAGGGGTTTATATAGTGTTATTTAGGATTTATTTAAAATAAAAGAAAATAAAAATAATTTGTGACACTTGTTAATTTCCTTAACATTTGTCAATTTCATTTGCTAATTATCTTACACATGTTATTGGCATGATCTCACCATTTAACACTTGTCATTAAACATTTTTAATTATTTTTAAATGTTAATAAAAAGCTTTTAGTATTAAATTTCCTAATTTATAAATAATTTTCTTAATTTATATAAATGAACCCTTTCAAAGAAATTAAAATAAAAATTAATTATATTCTAAATAAAATCACATATAATATGTTTAATTATTTTTAAATGTTAATATAAAACTTTTGTATTTATTTTACTATTTAATAAATACTTTCTTAATTTATATAAATAAAATTCTTTAAGGGAAATAATATAAAACAAATGTTATTCTAATAAAAATCTTATTCATATATTTTTAAATCCAAAATGTTTTTAATATATATATATCTGTTGAAATTCAAATTTAAATCCAAATTCAAATTCAAATCCAAATTCAAATTCAAATCCAATTTTAAAATTCAATTTAAAAACAACCCAAATATATATATAAAAACAACACTTATTAAATTCGTAAATAATTATTCTATTTAAAATCTATTTATATCTATATATATAAACAACACGTTATTATTTTTGTTTGAAAATAACAATTCTGCCAATTTTAAATAATTTATAAAGAGATTATCACATTTTAAATTGTTTGAAATTCCGGGATATCACACAACCGGTGTGTGTAAGACGACGTTTAATTATTAATGAGACCGGGGCCTCTTATTGGCATACTCTCTATCAATATGGGAACCACTTTCACAACCGTGTACGTGGTGGACGATATCCAGAATGTAATGGTTGCATTGGCGACGTTTACTGGAATGAAGTAAGAGAATAATGATGGATAGCCTTGACACTCGTGTCATAATTAAAATGACTAAAATAAGAGCCTATGTCTGGCCAATGAGGTTAGCTACCTCTAGTGATGTTCACCCCTCGTATTACTATTGTGATTTCATATTCGATGGGTGCACCTTTTTGTCGTTCGGATTGATTGTCGCGGTCGGCCACGGATGGGTTACGACCAGCTAGAAAGGGTAAACTGGTAGAATCTTACATTGGGCATTACCTCACATGCCTTGTCATATTTATCCCTATAAGATCCCATTGTGACTTTGGTTCAAACTGTAAAATGTGTTAAGGTGGATCAATGTAAAGCCTTAACGCTATTTTGATATTTATTTTGACTGATAGGCATTATATATTATAGCGTATACTATTACATATACATAGTTTAACGGATCCTTAGGAGATGAAAAATCCTGTAACATCTCTTAAGTTCTTGCACTCGTATTAATATTGATTTGACTTACATAAGATTATTTTAGTCCTGACTCGAGTGTTTTGTCTTTTCATTACGCTCGGGTCAGTCCTGAGTTTCTCAACATATTGAAGATTATTCTTTGGAGGATGAGAACGCCCCTGCATCATGTTATTCTGCTTTATTGATTATTTATCCTTGATGTATATATATAACATTGATAAATGTGTATATATTAAAATCAAATGTATAGTAAACAGCTTCATGAATTGTTTATTTGATTATTATATTTTGTCGTTTCCGCTGTGGGATTCTATGTTTTGTTTTCTTCTTATCTTCTTATTTTTCTTATTTAACCTCATTGATTGTCTGCGTTTTAGATTGTTTAAGTCGGACATGTATGGATTATTGTCGATTTAAACCTTCCGAAATGTGGGTCGCCACAGTTGGTATCAGAGCCAGGTTTAGCGATTGCTTTAGCTTTATGGGGTTTGACTCATTAGAGATAGGGCAGTAATACCCTAGAATGAGTCAGTTCGAGTGTATATATATGAGAGAGAGTGTACTTGTTAGCGTTAAAAAATGTTTTATATTGTGTTTACTGATCCGTTGAGTTGTTTATGAATTCCGATCGATTTGCGGGATGCCATGTTATTGACGGGGGTTTCTAAACACTTAAACGAAGCAATATATAATATTGTATTAAAATTGAGTAAATGAAAAAATTTTAGCTAAATTATATTATGTATATAAAAGGTTAATTATTAATGAAATTATTGTTAGGCGACGATAATATTTAATTATCATTGATTATTGTCGAAGAAAAAAATAAAATGAATAATTAATGAATTTTATTTTATGAAGCAATGATAATTAAACTGAATTGAAATATAATTGCAATAAGAATTGGTTAAAATGACCAAGTTGTAAATTAATGGAATATTTTGATAATAAGTTAAGGAAATTTGTATAAGTATATTATAATATAGCTTA